>JAKKIB010000255.1:2537500-3193750 GCA_023089585.1 Melophagus ovinus | reverse complement strand
GTAAGTAAGGTGAACAGGGAAGGTGTGATATTATTTAGTCGATATGAATTTCAATAATTGATCAATTTTCACTTTTGTTATTATTAATACTTTCTTTTGCAATATAGTTGATTTTATTATAAAATGCAGTCAGTCTATGCAGTAATTACAGTAATAGCAATAACTTTTAAAATCCAGCAGCAACGAAAAGTACAACAGCAACGCAAATATCGTCATTATCATTATCAACAGCAAATACAGCAGTGCAAGCATCAACTGCAGCAACAGAAGATACAACTGCAACAACAACATTATCATTGGTATCATCATACTTGGACATTCATTTTTGTCGATATGTGTTGCTGCATACGTCGATTACTTTACTATCATAATTCAAGTATACAGAAGAGGATTTAAGAAGCAGCCTATTCATCTCTCTTTGTGCACCTTTTCACTACTCCCTCTATTTATCAGCCTGTCATCTCTGTATGGCAGTTGTTGTAATAATAGTAAAAAAAAGAAAGACTTCAGAAATGCTGAAAAATGCAATAAACGTGTCCTTTTTTTGAATTATATGTGAATTCTTCTACACGTTTTTTAACTTTTACGCGTTCAATTTAAACTTTTTTTTATCATTCGTTTGATAAATAAATACTTTGAAATAAACATTTTCTATACTAAATTGGAAATGTATAGATTTGTGGAGAGATTGTACGGGTTAATGCGATATTCAAACGCTATTATGCGTTAGTGTAATGAAATATACATATATGTATATAAATACTTGTAGAAGTGATATAAAAACAATTTAAATTAAAAAAGGGTGTTTCTAATGACACAGATAAATCAGCCCTTAAATAGAGGATCGGTATATATTTGTACATCGATTTATATATGCAGAATTGTTTTATATTTGTATATCAAATAAAAATTATTATAAATCAAAGAAGATGAACAAAATGTAACACGTAGCAAAACTAACGAGTGCATAATTTTCTGCAGCAAATTTATGTACATAACATCAGACAAATACTGAAATACGGTGCATATTTATGTATCTAAATTCCTTCCAATTGCAATTACTTATAGCCAGTTAAAAGTATAAATATTAACAGCGTTGTCAAATTTCGTAATTAATTTTCTTCCGTCTCTGTAAATATTAAATATCACAATAATAATAACATTAACAAAAGAACTGTTCCTTATAACGTTAAATCTATCACTATAAAAAATTCAGTCAGTAATTCATCTATTTTTCGAACAGAGAATTCGCGGGCGCCTTATATACATCAAGCACGAAAATTCAAAAAATACATTAATCTTGTAAATAATTACCCTAACCATATTGGCATTATTTGTATGGGCAACAACAAAAATAATTATAATAATAATAATCGTAATAATAATAATAATAACAAGAACAACAGTAATAATAATAATAGCAATTATTATTATAGACATACTGTTAAAATACGATTGTTTGTACTAACAATAGAAATTTGTCAGAAACAATAGTGAAAATGTCTCAACAAGAACCACCGCCACGCAGTGAACCGTATGTTGAGCCTGTAAATGGTGTTGTACAACCACCTACAATACCGCCCCCAGATCGACCCGGCCGTAACACAAATCAGTTGCAATACCTTATTAAAACCGTAATGAAAGCTATATGGAAACATCATTTTTCTTGGCCTTTTCAACAACCGGTAGATGCCAAAAAACTTAACCTGCCTGACTATCATAAAATAATTAAACAGCCAATGGACATGGGAACCATTAAGAAACGCCTCGAGAATAATTATTATTGGTCTGCCAAAGAAGCCATTGCTGACTTTAATACTATGTTCAGCAATTGTTATGTGTATAATAAGCCTGGCGAAGATGTGGTTGTTATGGCTCAAGCATTGGAGAAAGTATTCTTCCAGAAATTGGAGGGAATGCCTAAAGAAGAGATTGAGTTGGAGCCGGTGGCTCCAAAAGGGGGAAATAAAAAAAAATCTAGAGTGGTTACAAAACCGGCAGCTACGAATGCGACTTTATTAAGTGCGAATGCGGCAGCCGCGAGTCGTACTGGAGCCATGGCTGCGGTTACAGTAGCACCTACTATAGCTGCAACAATTAGTGGAAGCAACCGCCCATTGTCAGCGTTGGGCAGCACTGTTTCATCTACAGGTAGTACTCTCGGAGCAAATTCTGGGGTACCGCCAATTGCAACCGTGCCGCCCCAGTCAATCCCAGGTAGTACGAATACAACAACCACAGCCTTAAGTGGTGTCGTACCGACGTCTCTTTTATCAACGGCAAGTACAGGTGTTATAACACCTGGGGGAGGTGTAGCGCCCCACGCTTCTTTAATTGGAACAGGTGGTAGTGCCGTTGGTGTAGCTAGTTCTGTGGGATTAGTTACAGGTACGCCTGGTGTTAATACTACACTTTTAGGAGATACTGGAGTGTCGACTGCAGCAGTCACAGCAGTCGGTAATCCAGCTGTTACAACTGCTACGACGGCTGCACCTGCGTATCATGTTAATAGTACAGCCGCTGGTGCAGACCCTGTTATACCTCCTCAACAGCCAGCCAAAATGAAGAAAGGTGTTAAAAGAAAGGCAGACACAACCACACCAACAGCAAATGCATTTGAGTCACCATATGCCCAGATCGATTCCAAAAGTGCAAAAATTGCAACGCGACGTGAGTCTAATCGTCAGGTAGGCAAGAAGGTAGGCAAATGTGTTGATGCGTGTGTTTTGTGTAATAATTGTACAGCTATATATTTATATGTCTAGTTTCAATAAAGGTAGATTTAAGTCATATCAAGTAAATTTTTCTTTAATAAACCCATGTTCTTTTACAATTGTTTTGCATATCATCTCATTAACGCAAAACTAACGTACTATTATCATTCATTCATTTTACGTACTATTTAAGTCATGTACAAGCTATCATACACATGATTAGAAGCGGCATCTTTTAAGAGTATCCTTCTCTTTGCCAAGATATTCTACCCCGATGACAGCACTTTTGTCAGAATACCTAAATTGATTGGTTTACCATTGAGAATTATACCCCTAAATCTCCAAAATTGTGCCTTACTGATAATTAATAGCAATGGATAGCATCACATATGGACAGACAGGCTAAAATCTATTCACAAAATAATTCAGATCCAATTGCTAAAATAATCTGGGTATCATATCCATTCGAATATCACCCATATTATAAATATTGGCTTAGGGTATAAAATATTCTCAAGCGTATTTTCTTTACAGTATAAGGAAAGTTGACTATCAAGACATGACATCAAGGCATGAGTTTTTATTACAGGCAATATGTTAAATATCTCCTTTAAATTTAAGTTAATTATTTACTTTTTAATAATGACATGTAAATGTAACTCTAGAAATAACCATTTAAAAAAACGGTGTGTATAATGGCTATTCAAATAATTATCTTAGCCAAACATGATTTCCTTTACCTCGTTTTTATTAGAAATATTATTTTATTGTGCATACATTTATGTACTAATATTAGCATACGGCTTTACATTCACAACCACGCTAAAACCGCTGCCTACAACATTCATTAAAATTTTTAAATAGCTTATGTAGTTATTATATTCAGAATCACTTTCTAAATTATTTCAAGCATTAGTAAATGTTTAAAAGTGAAAAGTGAAAAGTGATGATGAAAGCGAACGTTATATATACGAAGAATGTAGTTTAGTTAACAGGATGATCTCCGTTTATACTTTATAACATATAATATTATATAAGTACGCAGATATGCATCTCATATATAAATGTGTAGGAAGTGTTAACAACACCATACATATTAATTTTGAATGTCCACATTTGTTCTACTTATATATTTTACATTTAAATTAGGATCACGGTTCTGCCTATCCTATGTCACCAATGGGTGTTGGTGGTGTAGCCGGTATAGTAGGTGGAGTTGGGGTTCCCAGTTCAGCTAAATCAAAAGAGAAGCTTTCTGATGCTCTTAAGTCCTGCAATGAAATTCTTAAAGAGTTGTTCTCCAAAAAGCATTCGGGTTATGCATGGCCATTTTATAAACCAGTAGATGCTGCTCTGTTAGGTTTACATGATTATCATGATATAATTAAAAAGCCAATGGATTTGGGAACGGTAAAACGGAAAATGGATCTTCGAGAATATAAAAGTGCTCCTGAATTTGCTGCCGATGTACGTTTAATATTTACAAATTGTTATAAATATAATCCACCAGATCATGATGTTGTGGCTATGGGTAGGAAATTGCAAGATGTGTTTGAGATGCGTTATGCAAATATACCCGACGAACCCGTAGCGAATGCACATGCAGCAGCGGCTGCTGCGGCAGCACAGCATGGTTATAATACACATGATGCCAGTGATTCATCTTCAGATGAATCCTCAGATAGTGAAAATGAATCCAATTCGGATGAGGAACGGAATGCTAAACTGAAAATGCTGGAAGCTAAGTTATTGGACCTGCAAGAGGAGATGCGAAAACTAATGGAGGAAGCATCTAATAAGAAAAAGGCAAAGAAAAAAATGAAAGAAAAGAAAAAAACCTCCTCTGGCAATTCGATCGTTCCGACAAATATTGTATCGGCAGCTGGTACAGGGGTGTTGGGAGCTACCAATACATCCATTGCATCGGGCGTAGCCGGTGCTTTACAAAGCCATGATATGGGACTGACAATGAGTCAAATTGGTGCACCTGGTAAGGGTGCTAATATGACAACAGGACTGCCTGTATTGGCCGGTGCATCAAGTGGTAAAGGTGCTAAAATAAAAGGACAGCGTGGTCCTAAATCTGGCGCAGGTGGCGGGTCAGTAGGGACCGGTACAGTTGGTGGTACAAAGCGTACCAAAGCTAGTGGTGGAACAGGTGGCGCTGGAAGTGCTATTCCAGGAACAGGTACACGAGGACCGACTAAAAAGAAACCTAATAGTCAAGCAATGGTCTTTGATTCCGAAGAAGAAGATATGGCCAAACCCATGTCGTACGATGAAAAACGGCAATTATCATTGGATATTAATAAATTACCAGGTATGTTGTCATGGCGTTAAAGGTAGAAAAGTTTCCTTTGTAGAAATAGTCTACAGGTTAATAAGTTTTCAGAATCATATATTTATGGCAATCGTATTGACCGATTCATAAGGGTTACATGACTCAATTTTAATACATTCCGATAATTTGAAGATTACATGAATTTACAGAATATTATGCTGGATAGAAAACAACTTCGTATAATTTTATTAATTAAATAATATTCTTTTTCATGGGGTATTATATTATGAAAAATAAATAGTGCTTTGATAAACATTATAGAAACACCGCATTAAAAAAATCAACTATTACTGAAATGGATGTAAAAATATCGATGATGCTAAATGCTTTGATCGATCAAAATTAGCAGTTGTCGGGAAAAAACAAAGTAGTCTTTAACTATAGTGAGAAACCTAACAGTCCTAAATAATATCTGCAAAAACCTAAACCAATGTTTTTGCAGATATTTGCTTAATAATTTTACCTGACACGTCGTTTGTGAGTGCTTTTTTGAATGGATGCTTTGTTTTATGATACTACTATTTGAACCGATATAAAAAGCTGTAGTCGTTCCTGCGAAAGGCACTAGTTCTTCAAATCCTCCAAACCCATCAAAAGCAAATTAACCGAAAAAATTACGGAATCTATCTTATTGAATATACATAGACATTTGTTTAGTGATAAACTAGTTATTAATGCATATTGTCGAATAATGCTTAATTTTGATAGACTGGAGATATCTAGAAAAGGCAACTTCGTATTCGAAAGAGAAGTGTGCTTTTGATGTACCATTAAGCAATGTGTTACGAAGAAATGTGCTGTACTGTCAAGCAACTCTTAACCTAAACTAGAGTGATTTGGTCATTGCGTGCAGTGCTTGCACACATTCAAAAGAATTTTTTCAAGGAAAGAAGTTAAACTCAAATGAATAAGTAGTCGTCTTGCGGCGGGAGTAAAAATAATTTGTTCATCTCAACTTTTCTAAAAAGTGCTTTTGTATATTCCTAATTTTATTTCTTTTTATATGGGATTACCGTAAAATAATTAAAAAAAAAATATAAATATAAAGAATTTCCTTTCACGTATTTATTTAATAGGTGACAAGCTTGGTCGTGTTGTACACATAATTCAAAATCGAGAGCCTTCATTGCGCGACTCAAATCCAGATGAAATTGAAATCGATTTCGAAACTCTAAAACCTTCAACATTACGTGAACTGGAAAGTTATGTGGCGTCTTGTCTACGCAAAAAAACTCGTAAGCCTTACTGTAAGTTTATCCTAATGACACGCACTACTAAAAGTTCCAAAAGTTTCGAAACATAACCGAAATGAAAAATGTTTTTCTTTAAAAAACAAAGTGTTGCTTTTGTATTTTATGTAAAAAGAGAACACAAAACAGAACAGCAGTTAAATTTTTCATTAAAGAACAGAAAAGAAAAATTTTTTTGCCACTTTTCCATTTGTTAAAAATCTTAATTATGATTATTGTTATAATTTCTTTTCAATGTTTTCTGTCTTTTTCCCCTCAGTTATGTTGATTATTTATAAAGAGAAAAAAAATGGAAAAACATCCACAAAATGATGTGACTTATTTGTTATCGCAAAATATTCTTTTCCACAATACAGAATTGCACAACTTATCCTTTGTCTAAATTATCTCGCAAAGACAATTTAGAATATATGTGTAAATTAATGACTGTGTATTGTATTTTTTTTTATAAAAAAAACGTGTCCCGATGCGAAATTTCAGCAAATTTTCTTTACACTAATTGTAAACTTAGAATTCACCTCGTCATATTTTTATGTTGAGGTAATAATGAAGTATAAATGTAAAATGGTGGTCTCTGTTAAAAATAATACTAGACGATAAGTTTAGATGATGAGTCTAGACTTTTAAATTTGGATTTCCTTTTATAGAAAAATTAAGATTCATTCAAACTGCGTTAACGTACAATTCTTTAAGCGCTTATTTAAAGTATTGGTTGGTAATAACTTCATAATAATTTTCACTTTGAAAAAATTTGGAATGGTGGTTTCGAAAAACCAGCAATACAGCACCATATATCTTCATATATTGTCCAAATTAGGTTGTAAGAATATTATGCTCTGCAATATACTTTTCAAAGTATGATTGATTGGATCCTGTTTGTGGAAATTCTTCAGAAATAGAATTTTTCTTTTCTTGAAAATTTTACTGAAAATTTAAATGTGATAGAAAATCTTAAAAAAATATAATTTCGCTTCTTTCAAAGTACAGGAAAATGAAAATGTGAATATATATGAAGAAAAAAAGAAATAATGATAGTAGTGAACGTGTTAATTGGATGAACTAAACAATTTTTTTATTATTAAATATCATTATTCGTATAAAATTTTTTTTAGAACTATTCGAAATATTGGCATGATTGATTATTGTATATAGAGTTATTTTAAAATAAAATTCTTCTTTCTCTATCTTATTTTAATTATGATCATTTCATTTCACAAATGGTAAATTATGTTCTACAGATAGTGGTGCGATGTATTGTAGTTATGAGAAAATTAAGCATGTCTCATTTCTAATTCTATTTATATTTAATTAATATAACTTAGTATTTTATTACTCTTTTTTATAGATATCTAACATATTTTTGTATCTTATAAAATTATTAATTTAATTAGTGTTATAAAGTCATGGTATATGTAACATGTAATATCACAGAAAGCATTAATTTTAATCTTTTCTATGCAGTTTATTTTATTTTCACAAATTAGCGATTTTTTTTACGTAATACATGGAACATAACGTATTAAATTTCTTTTTCTATTTGTTTCGTTTACAATTTTTAATGAACAAAAATTAAAAAAATATGTAGATAAAAAGCCCTCCGGTAAATCAAAAGATGAACAAATGGCTGAAAAAAAACAAGAATTGGAAAAGCGTTTACAAGATGTAACTGGTCAATTAGGCACCAGCAAGAAAACTACTAAAAAAGGTACGTCAATTATAACTACGGCGACGATTTCATACTAACTAACTAATTAGAATTCAAAAGAGCATAAAGAAATCTGAATGACCATAAAATTCTAAACAGTAGGGTGTGTATTAATTTTTTATTTTTTGAAATGCATTCAAGTTAACTTTTCATCTACTTATTAAACATCTGCCCAGTTTTGAAAAAATTAAAAAATATTTTTTTAAAAATTGTCAAATTCGTCATTTTATAAACGATAATGGTAACACGAATACGACTGATCCGATCATAGAAAATTTGACATATAAAAGTTCTGCATTAAAATAAAATTTTTTAGCTTCGCTTAATATTCTTCAAAGTCTATTTTTGCTATTGAATCCACCATGTATTTGGAAAAGCAAATATTTATTCAAATTTCAAGTCAATAGATTGTATAATTTTCAAGATGCATTGATGAATGGGATACATGACAGATATTTAGAATTTTGTCATGTATTTGATTCAGAAGTATTTTTATCTTTTTCACGGGTATCTGAAGACAAGCGCAATAAATTAAAGCAAGTAAACCCGTTAAAGCCAATCTGAGGAGATTTTTAACTGACTTGCTCCACTTTCCCTAATGTGTCTAAAAGAAAGTGACAATTTTACGTACAATTTATTTTTTAAGTGATTTGACGAGTTTATTAAGTATGTGGTGCTACAAAAAATGAATAAATGTAAATGTAAATGTAGCACAATTATATCAAAGTTGATAGTCCAATCTTATTGTATCGATTTTCATGAGCAAATATTTAAAATTGTACATGCTTTTAATACATGGGTAATGTTTCAAAATATGTGCCGTCGTCTTTTAAATTTCCTAAAATACTTTGTTTTCGGTCTTATGCGACAAAACATACATACCTACCAAATTATTTTAAAATTTATATAAAATTGTGTTTAACTTGACAAAAAAAAAAAACAAACATAAGTGGATGGCCTTATTACATGTTACAGATATAAAGATGGTTTAATCGGCAGATTTAAAAGGAATCAGATAGTTGAGTTGAATCTGAGTTGATCAGTATAAATAAATAACTGAATCTTACATAGACATCAGTGCAATTTTATAATGCTCTATATTAAAAGAATTGTAAGGTATACAATGCAATTTCAACATTTTCCCAACGTTTTAATATTCGCAAAATTCGGTTAAATATTCGATCATGATGAATTTAAGAATTAGTTTTTTTTATATATAATTTATGAATGGTTTAGAAATATATCTTTGTAAAGTTAAAAAAATTATTATTGTATAGTTTTGTTTACATATTTTATATGCTTTGTTGTTATGTTTTGTGTATTTATTTTAAGATGAATCTTCAAATAAAGTTGAGACTGTTCAGCCTACAAACCGGCCATCTTCTAGTTCAAGTTCGAGCGATTCTTCATCGTCTAGTTCAAGCGATAGCAGTTCCAGCGATTCAAGCGACAGTGAAGCAGGTTAGGACGGGTTTCTTGTTTTTATATATTATAATTTTTCTATTTATACACAGTTTTTGTGGACCATTTTAATTTTTTTTTTTATATATATAATATGTAAACAATATAGAATACTCTCTGTAATCATATATTGGAACTTTTCTATCAATTTCCAACTCCAACACAAACCTTACATACCTACTCTCTTTGTACTCATGTATGTACGATTATTTTATAACTAAATGAATGTATCATTCTAATAAATTAAACAAGCAAAATAAAATGTTTAATCATCATTCATTCCTTATAATTTTCGTTGAAATCATTTCTCTTTTTGACATTATTAACTAACTTTAATACAATTTTCTGTTGATATGTTCGTTCTTCAAATCAAATGCCATAAATGACATTTCTAACAATAAAAATAAACGAAAAATGATTGCAAGCATAATACTTCTCGATTTCGATCAGTAATCATTTATTTTAGTTGCAACGCATATCTACAATAACCACGTGTACAATTTTCCTTTTTTTTTCATAACGTCATAACGACATCGTTACGAAAATATATATATATATATATATATATGCCAGTCGTGTCAGTGTTGTTTTTCTGTTCTGTTAATTATTATATGTCAAGGAATTTTGAAATGAACTCATGGATGAAAAGATATACTTATCATATATGGTCTAAATACGTATATACGTATTGCTCAAGACCTCTCAATGAGATCAAATTACTATTATAATTGCTTTTATGATTACGACTATTATTTATTTAAAAGCAAATACAATTGTTTTTTAAATATCCCATAAAGTAATATCTCATAAAGAAGTATTAATATCCCATAAAGTATTTCTGTTACATAATCGACTAGTTGTGGGCGATTCAAAATTTAAAATTCATAATTTAAAATACAAAATTTATTGTATTGTGAAGCTATTTTTCATAAATAAACTTTCTCCATGAAAGAACACATATTTAATACTTCTAAATACGATACATCCGTTGTAAAACTTTAACATTTTTGCCATGGTATATCGAAATATTGGTCTGCAACTATACTGAAATTATTTTTCCGCGTTTATCTTTTACGAAATACCGGATTTTTTTATTAAATTTCATCATTGCATATCGAGTTGTCGTTTTAAGATCAGGAAAAAAAATAAATGGATATGCCTTAGGCAAATATTCAGGCTTAAATTAAATCACAATTTCATATGGTTTATCGTAAGCCTTTTAAGGTGTTACATATATCTATACAAAAATGCTGTATTTCCTGTATCACAATTTACATAAGAGTTAGAAACAATAAATGATAATTTGTAACTAATTAATCAGAGGAAAGCCACATCACTTTAATTTCACATTACTAGTACAATATCGGATCCTTTTAATGAGCAGTACGAAATTAAAAAAATGTAAACAGTTATCAGCTTTGAAATTGAAATCATCTGACGTAATTTACTAACTTGTTGCACTTTATACCATCCACAAGAACTTGTCTGTACCATTGAACAATGCAAAATTATGTACTAAATCGTATTAGGCCCGCTTAAATTTCGGTTTTCTTTTGTTTGTGAAGCCGTCAGTGAGGTACACAAACAAAGTCGGTAGATACATTGAAACACTATTCTACATTACTTAAAAAACGTGGCCATAGTGTAGGTTGATGTGAGAATTTTTCCTTGTACATCCTAGTATATTTATCCCAAAATGATCCAAATTGACCACCATCTAAGTAAATATAACAATTTAGTGCTTTTTCTCAGTTACTTATTTTTGGTTTTTCTTTTTTTTGTTTTTTTTTTTTTTGCTTTTGCCTCATTATTATTTGTGAGATGTATGACATCGATATTTTCAGATCATTTTTATTGTATGTTCAAATTTGGAAAAACAATTAGAGATGTGCCCACCTGGAAATGTTTGTTTTTTTTTTGTAATTTTTTGCTTCCCGAATGCTGTTTTGAATAATGTAATGTATTCATGCTTGAATCATTTAAATAACATGAGAAATAACACATTAATATCACAGAAAATTACCTCACTATTACTTACCTCCTCTAATGATAATTCAGAATTTCCATTCATCTATTCTATTCTACTTTTTGTGTAAAACATATTTACCTTTCCTCCTTTTCTTTTTTTTAATTAATATATAATTTCATAAAATTTTGTTCAAGATGATTTATGTTTATTGCTGCGCACATATGCATATATATACAAATTATAAACACCACACACATACACAAATGCAATACATACAATATCTATAATATATATATGTATATAAATATATATGTACATAAATCCATTTCAGAGACAACAAGTAGAGAGAAAAAAGGAAGTAATGCAATTACGTAAATTGTAAAAAGAAATTATTAGATGAGAAAAAAAGGAGAAATATATACATATATATATATATATATATATATATATATATATATATATATATATGTCAATTTTACCAATATGTTAGTGGAAAAAAAAATCGTGAAGCAATTGTGTATTGGGGGCAGCCAATCAAGAATTTTTTTTGGTTTTTTTTTTTGGATCACCTAAACAATTTAATTAAAAGAATGTACGGTACCGTTTGATATAAAAGACCGATTGAGATTAAAATAATGTTTGTTTGCGGAAGACAAAACAAAAGAAAAACAATGTTACACAATTATATAAATTTACTGTTTGACAGTTGAATGAAATATTTACTGCACTTTAGATAAATTTTTTGCAAAAATTGAAAATTGTAAATTGAAAAATTGAGAAGTTTCAATAGAAAATATAATTAAAAACAACCAGAGTTTTAGAAAAATGCAAAAAAAAAACATTATTCATATATAAGAAAATTTGCAAAAGCTTAATGTAAAAAAAACTCAATCAATTAATTAATGTACAAAGAAATATAAATAAAAAGCTTGTATAATTTATTTAACTGAAGTGTAATTCACTTAAAAGTTTTTTGTTTTTTTTTTTGCTTTTATGAAAAGTATTCTTTACGTAATACCATGACAAAGAAAAGAATAGTAATAATAATAATTTTATAGTAAATAATATAATTTGGCTAATAACTGCGGAATTTTATTAACGTAAATTTATTTTAAGTTACATATATATATATATATATGTATGTATATATATATGTATATATATATATGTATACATATATGTATATACATATGCATAGAGAATTTTAGATGCGCATTTAAATTTAAATTTGAGAAATTAAACATTTTGAAAAAGATTTTCTTCTTAAACAAAGCAAACATCTTGTTATTGCGTTGTACTGTTTTTTTTTTTGGCAAATACTTTTCTCAAGTATCAAGTAAATTTTTTTTGTTATGTTTATTTATTTATTTTTTCTGTTTTTTTGTTTTTTTTTTTGAAATAGTACACTTGCAGACAATGTGTAAAACAGCAATAATGGCAAAGAAAGAAGTAAACTCGGCGTTAGAGAAAAACCACTAGAAAACCATCATTTGAAGAGTTTTTTAATTTGTATTTCGGTTTTTCGATTTCTGTTCATGATTTCTGTTATTTTTTTTTTGTATTATAATCGTAAAACAAGAAAAGAAAAAGACATTTTCAAAAAATGTACACTTTTAATTAATTTAAATTGTCAAAGACAATTAGTAATGCCTAAATCTTCTCTTGTATCATCATAGAGTTTCTTATTGATATTGATTGTTTTTTCTTCGAATGTATTAAATAAAGTAAAATAATAGTAGATTTGTTATAACGATGCTTCCTTAAACGTTATAGTCAATTTTGTATATGAAGATGTTTATTCAGTCCCACAATAAAGCAATCGAATCCATTTTTCTCTTCTTCTACTATTGTTGTTTACAATTCAAAATTCCGTTCAATCTGCAACGTCTCAATTATATATTTATTAAATATAATACGTTTCATGTGCGGTTGAATTTATATTTATACAGATATGCAGATATTAATTTTCGTTATGTAACAGATAATAACACTATAAAATAGTTCATAGAAGCATAAGTAACATAAGAATTTCTGAAGGAAATCTCACAATAATTTTCTTCACCTCTGTTTCCCTCTCTCTCCTTCTCTCTTCCTTTCTGGTAGTTTGTTCGCTTTAGCTTTTTAGCCTTAGTGTTTGTATTCGGTTCCTTTTTAAAGAATTCAATTTAAACTGATGGAATTTATATATTTGAATTGGAGAGTGGAAGTAAAATGATGTAAGTGTGCAAGATTGCGTTACAAATAGTAAACAATATGATAAAATTACCACGAGTGATGAATTCCATTGAATATAAATATTACTGCTAATTTGTTGTTGCTAATGTCGGTTAATTTAAAGTTTTGGGGGGTCGCTTCAAGTAAAAAATGGTATCATCTTTGCCATTCATCAAATTAATCAACTAAAAAAGAAAAACAAAACAAAACAAACCAAAAAAAAAAAAAATAGAAAAGAAAAAGAAAAACCAGTTTTTCAATTATTTCAATACAATTAAATGAACTATCAAATGAAATCAATTCATATAAAATAACGTAAAGTAAAAGTAAAGTAAAAATGTTGCTGATGTACGAAATATCAATAACACGAATGAAACATGAACGTTTAACCATCAATTATGCAATCAACAATCAATAATCAACACTCTCTTGTTATACAGGATACTTAAAAAGCAAAAATAAAATAATAAAAACCGTTTGTCACATTAAAAGTGTACTAATAGCAATGAAAATGGAAAATGTATAATACAAACATGATATATATATATATATATATATATATATATATATATATATATATATATATATATGTGTTTATGTATGTATGTATATAATATAGTTTTACTTTAATTTATATAGAGATCGCGTTTAATTTAATTTTCGGCTGTCGGCTTTCCCCTTTACACATTGTTTGCACGTTTTTTTTTCTTTTCATACAACGAAAAAAATAATGTATGAGAATTTGTTTATAGACTTATTTATAAAAAAAGGAAATTATGATATTACTGATGTAGGAGGCTAATTATAATATACAATTAAGAATATGTATAGAAGAACAAAAAAGCAGAATGAATAAAAAAACGACATCTTTGAAATAAGAAGATTTGAAAAAAAGAGAGTAATAAATAACTAAAGTAAAAGAAAAAAAGAAAAACAAAAGAGATAGAATGAAGAATAAATAAATATCGAAGCATAATTATCGTAATAATTGTTAAGCAGTGAAACTGTATTAAAGAAAGTTACGATGAGCAATGTCGAAAATTTTTGTTTTCCGCCCCACATTAAAAGTAATATTTTGAAATAGTAATTTTGCATTGTTTTTTTTTTCTCTTAAATTTGGTTTTTTTTGCTTTTTCTTGTAATATGACAAAATATATTGCGAAAACAAGGATGAATGTGAAAACGCAAAGCAATTTCTATTTGATTTAAACAATTTAAGTGTATTTATAATATATATGAAATGACTAAATATAATTTATATCATATTTGTACTTTTACATTTTGCTAAAATCGACTACAATCTATTACAAACTATAATTATAATAATATAATAAAGATAATTCTAAGACAAAATTGATATTATTACGAAGTAATAAGAAAAGTAAAGGAGAAGAAGAAATATTTAATGAAAATTTATTATAGATATGGATAGGGAATCATCTTGTATTTTAAAAAGCTTGATGCCGAATGTTTTTCTTTTGCAGTGAATTTCTTTTTACAACTTTAATTTTTTTTTTTTGAAAACTTTTTCAAGATGTCTTTTTTTATAGACATAATAAACGAAATACACAGACAAAATGAATTTTTAGTGAAATTTCAGTGAATATTCATGATGCATTTAAAGAAATTGTATACTATAAAGAAAATCGAATAGGTTGGTATTTTAAATAACAAAACCTAAAATGTATTATAAATGAGTTAATATTTAAAAGAACAGATAAGGAAAGGTTTTGAATATTTTGCATTAAAATAGCATATATGACATTCCATGATTATCACAGAAAGACAAAACCCTAAGTCATAAATTAAAAAATATAAATTTGAAATATAGAAATGTTCTGATCGTCATAGCCTCCTTTTTTTCTTGGTCCTTTTATTTTTATACAATTATGTATTTAATACATTTAGTGTGTTTTCAGTTTGAATTTGGATGAAGTGAATCAATAATCAATATTAATATCAAAATCAACTTAAATAAGAAATTTTTTTGATTAGTAAGAATACCGCCGACAGCATATTCAACATCTACGGAGAAATATGTGCTGTATAAATAATATATGTAATAAACAAAAAAAGTTAAAGAATGCGAAGATTTTGAATGGGCGTAAGAAACATTAAAAACCTATAATATTCTAAGTTTCAAGACTTTCAAGACAACTATCTTTGTTTTATACATCATTTGAGTCGTAAATTGTCTTCATGATTTGTTGACTTTTTAAAGAATTCATCCAAATGATAAAATACTCATGACATACATTACAGAAAATCTAAATAAATATATTATAGGATTCATTGCAGATCACAACAATTTTGCCAATTCCGTTTTCAATTGTCCCAATATTTCAATTAATAATTAAATATGCTACTATTACCAGTGTAATACGTTTTTTTTGTTTATTTTTTAATTTTTTTTGTTTTTCATAAACACAAACTAAAGAAATGTATTAAATTGAAAAAAGATGTTGTTTTAGTTGAGTTAAGTTATACTGATTGAAATTTTTGGCATATCTCATCTTTTCTGTAAATTATGTTTTTCTTACATAGACATACATAGACATCATTAACATTTAATTTTAATATTTAAATAATAAATAATTAAACATTTATTATAGTTAAAGTATAGTAACAATAGTTTATCTTTTACTTTAAAAAACAAAAAACAAAAAATTCGAAATGAAATAACATAATAATTATTGTCAAATGTGAAACAAAAATAAAAAAAAATAAAAAATAAAAAAAAACAAACAAGAACAACAATGACAAAAAGTAAGATTAATAAAAAGTAAGCATCAATTGTTTCATTGTAATAAGTGTTCACATGTAAATCCATTGTAAACAATAACAGCAACATTTCAGCATTCTAATGATAGTTTAACGTATACATGTAAAATGTAATATTATCGTATAGGATTATGATGATTATGAAGATTATGATGATAATATATGTTGCTATTATTTCACGTTATAAGAAGAATGAAAAGAAAAAGGAAGAAAACAAAAAAAAAACCAACAAATGAGTTAAAAAACAAAAACGAAAAACAAATAGACAAACTTATAAGGAAAAGCAAGAAAGAAGCAAAAAGATATAATGTAATAATAACGAAAGTTGAATAAATATCATTTAAGTTGTGTTATGATCATAATTATTAATAGTATCATTGAAAAAAATGCTCCTCTAATTAATAATAATTTGTCGATCGCCATCCACACATGTGTGCGTAAAGAAAATTTTCTTATTTATATATATATAAAAAAAAAAAAATTAAAAGATAAAAAAAAAACAAAATAAAAGGAAACTGGTTGTTTTTAATTTTGTTTATATTTAAATTTCTAATTAAGAAGTTTTGCTATTCGTTTATAACAGAAATGAAATCAAATGAAATGAAATGTAATGAAATGCAATGAAATGCAACGAATGAAACGCTACAAACGCTACAAAATAAATTGATTGGCTGGCTCATGTAAGAGATTCTTTGTTGTCAGATTTATTAGGTATCATAATGTAATTGAAAATTGTTGGGATATGTGAAACGTCTTAGAACGTCTTGTTGTACGTTATTTCAAGGAACGAATAAACTTTTATATTTTTTTTTCCACTTGTATGCAGGTACTTATGAAACAATTAAAAAGATATTTTCAATTTGTTATATATATAATATAAATTGGATTACACTTATATTAATATAAAAATATCAAATATTTTCTAGGAGATGTTGATAATCATCCATCAAAAAGGAAGAAAACCCGCGATAACAATGATAATAATGTAAGTAATAAATTATAAATCTTATCCACCAATACGTATAATTTTTCATTAAATAGATACTTTTGGAAAAAAGGAATTATTATTTCATAAATATGCACATAATGCGTTACAAAAAAGCCATCTTTTGAATGGATTCCATCTCATCTAAGGATTCATTAAGAAAAAAATAATGGGATAATGGGATAATGCATTTCATAAACGAGCTGTATAATGAGATATAAATTTGCATTGTGAATTTATATATTTCATAAGTCAATATTTAATTTGGACTTATGAAATTCATTTTCTTATAGGAGAAAAGTTTTATTAATGTAATTTAATTTAATGTATTCATTATTTCGTCCATATTCATTTCCACAGCACAAAAAAAAAACGATTTATATTGAACATTTACTTGAATTTTATTATAAAGTTTGTTTTTAGAATATTTTTTATCGTTGCACAAACTGAATATGCAAAAATTCGAAAGACTATTTTTTCACTTATTTTAGCGTAACTGGTTTCTTATTGTTCAATTTTTTTTAGGTAAATAATTTGATAAAAACATCAGGAAGTATTAGTGGAGGTGTTAGTGATGGGAGCGGCAATGCAGGGGGAATTATAACATCAAGACCACAATCCCTTTTAGGGGTGGGTAGTAGCACAGTTCCACTACTGCATGCAGTTTCTAGTTTAGTTCCGACTGGTGGTAATACGACTGGTGTTATGCCATCAACTATGTCATCTCTTATACAAGCGACCGGGGGCCAACAAAACTCACAATCAAATAGTGCGGTTGGCATTATGAACAATAATGGTATTAGTGGGATGTCCGGTGGCATATCGAGCGTTACACCAATATCAACGCATCATCAATCAACAGCAGTTAATGTGTGTAAGTTCTCTTAATAATATATTTACATCAAATATATTTGTTAAGACAATCGGTGTAGAAGAATTTAAATGTACCATTTTTTTGGACCAAAAGTGCTATACATAAAACTGTTTGGCAAACTAGTAAACTGTATGGTAATTATGTTTTATAGGTACGACAACTCCAACAACAACCCTTAATCAAGGTAACAACAACTTAGGTACAACAATAATGAATAACAACAATATTATTAATAAAACGTCTTTAACAACATCTACATCGTTAACAACATCTGTAACACCGGCGACAGTAACATCTGCAATGACAAGTGTAGAATTATTTAATGCTACCAACACAGTATGTGGTATTATGAATATGGGCGGTAATAGTAACGGTGGTAGTAGCGGCAATACTCTTGGAACTGTTACTGTAAATAGTAATGGACCGAATGATTTAACGACGCCTTCTCATGCGACAACTTCAGTAGGAGTTGCTTCTACCTCACTAAGTTCGGCATTGAGTGTTACAAGTAGTGAAACACCAGTATCTGTTGCAGTAGGCAGTACGGCAGCTGGTTTAGGGGGTTGTACCACGACCAGTACAAGTGCATGTCTTGGTGGCATACGAATTGCCAGCAATTTACATAAATTGCCCACCGATGTGGCTGATACTCCAGCCAGTATTGGTGGAGCTGCAGTCACTTCTCAGGTGTCTTCTACAGCTTCCCTGGTTGCTGGCCTTAAGCAAATTCCTCAGTTCGATGATCCCGTTGAACAATCTTTGGCTTCATTAGAGCAGCCCTCTTTATTGGCTCCACCATCTGTTAAAAGCGCTGCGGACAATTTCCTATTGGCAGCTAGTGGCTTAAATGCAGCGCACTTACTGCAGCAACAGCAAACGTCACAACAAGAACAATCCCAGCAAAATTTTCCTGGAATGGCCGGTGGCAATATTCAACAATCACAATCGAATCATCCACACTCGGCTGTTAATCAACAACCACAATCTCAACATCCACATCACATGGAATTTATGAATGAGCTCTTGGCCAAAGGTGCAGCCGTTGCTGCTGAAAACGCTGTTGGAATGAATGGCAATCATTTTCCGATTATGGGTTTAATGGAGAATTTAAATTCAATGGTTCAGCATCAATTTCAGCAAGTGGTTCAACAACAACAGCAACATGCGCATAATAATGGATACAATATGGCAGATGTGGCAGCTGCTAGTGGTCTTGACGGGTTGGGTTTAGGCCTAGGGCTAACGCACGGTAGTGCTAGTGGTGGTACTTCAATATTTGATCAACTACCAGGACGTAATGATAACCATTTATTGGCTATGATGATGAGTGGCGGTGCGGCAGGAATGGCCGGTAATTTATCATTGAGTGGAAATTCAACAGCTGCGGCAGTTGCTGCTACATTAGGAAAGAAAGACAATACCAATATTGTTGGTAATGGAAATCAAACTCCACAAACAGCACCAACACCGCCAACTAATACAAACAAACTTCTTATTACGCCTAAGCCCATCGAATCAATGATGCCCAGTCCGCCAGATAAAAAAGTTGGAATACATTCAAATCAACAATCACAACAAACAAGAGTCGTGCCACCAACGCAGCCATCTCCATCTGATTTAAAAGTACCAACAGGTAGTACCAATCAAGCAAATTTTGCGCAGGTATTTAAAACACACGAACAAAATGTTAAGAATCCTAGCTCGTGGTCAATACTTGCTTCGGCAGGTTCTCCACAAAATACACCTACTTCGAATAAAACGAAACCCGCCATGGACTCGTTTCAGCAGTTTCGTAATAAAGCCAAAGAAAAGGCCGATCGGCAAAAACTCTTAGAAGCCGCTGAAAAAGAAAAAGAACAAAAACGGCAAAAAGAAGCTGCTGAAAAAGAGCAACAGCGTAAGCAACAAAGCAAAGCGCTCGGACATGGCGGTAGTGGTGGAGGTGGCAGTAGTTCAAGTTCGACTAGTGGTGGTGGCGGAGGTAGTAATGGCAATAGTAGTAACAGTTGTGGCACTGTGATTGGCTTAGGTGGTGGCAGTGGAAACAGCTCTCATTATCAGTCAGGATCTGGTAGCGGTGTACAACCACCGCATGCACATGGCGGTGGTGGTAGTAGTGGACATATATCATCTTCTTTAATGGATCTTATGGAAAGTGGGAGGTGAGTTTTTTTTTATTATTAACTTTGTGTTCGATAGTGCACTTCACCTCCTGTTGTGAAATATGTATGGTGAGCCAGTAATGCTATGCAATATACATACCGATTAGTATTAATTAATTTAATTCTTTTTCCCAATAGTAATGTGTTATATAAGATACAATTTACACTTGTATTTATATTTGCTTAGTATGTTTTCATCTATCTAAAAAGTCCAAAATAAGACAATGCTGCCCAAGTACAAGGAACTTTAGTATAGTGCATATTCAAGTTCTCTTTAAATCGATTCAGTTGTCTCACTAGTTCTGGCAATACAAAAGTGTAATGGTGTAATAGAAGATACTGTACCATTGAACAGTACGCTAATGTACAGTAGGAGTGGGAGTGTATTTGATTCTCTTTATCGTAAAGATTATAGACTTCACTACTGTAAAGTCGATCCTTGCTCATATAAAAGTGTTTTTGTTTCACTAAGAGGGCACATGTTATCTCTACTTTTATATGTTCAGTGTTAATATTTTTGCTCTATTCCTCTTATTTTTTATTGCACAGAAAAAGCGTTCATGACACTCAACCATCGTTATCGCGTGTTGCAGATGATATTAAAGTATCACCACAAGGCTGTAATTCACCAGCAGGTCCTGCTCAGCAATCGCCGCAGGATCGGGCCGCTGCTAAACGCGCTGAATTGAGGCGTATGGAACAAGAACGTCGCAGAAGAGAAGCGGTATTGATCATATACATTTTTGTCTATACCGTCTGTCCCATTTGATTTCATTTTATTGTTTTTCTTTCCTTTCTTCTTTATTATCATATTTTTACATTACTGCAGCGAGCCGGTCAGATCGATATGAATATGCAAAGCGACTTGATGGCAGCATTTGAAGAATCACTTTAATATACGGCCAAGTAAGCGCCCTATGTTTCGCATTATGTCTCTGGAAAGGAAATAATAATAATAATGATAAAAATAATATTAATATCTTCTGATGGCATTACAAAATCTCAAATACTGCTTTTTATAAAATAGTGAATATAGAAGTATATGTACTGAAATATATATCACCATTACAACAACATTTGCAGTTCAAATAATAACTAAACTGCTACGTGCACATTACAGGTGAAGAACTCAATTCAAAATAAATTCAATTTAGACTAAATTAATTTCAAAATAAAAGCGCTATATAGACTAAATGAAATGAAATGCAAAAACAAAAAGGTAGACAGACGAAAGATTCGATATGTAAGAATTTTATAAAAATTTTTAGTCTGTAAGTAAAACAAAGGAAAACAGATACAAGTAACTTGTACATCTGCCAAGTGAACAAAAAACCAAAGGCAGATGATTTATAATAATAGTAAGAATAACAATAGTAATAATAATAATGATGATGATAATAATAATAATAACAAAATTAAAAACAGCAATAATAATAATAAAATTAAGTAATAAAATTAAGTAATAATAATAAATAATAAAATCTAAACGAAAACACATTTAGAATAATACACAAATTAAAGTTATACTTTATCACAATTGCGTTAAACAAAAAACAAAATAATAGATAATAGATAAATAATTCTTTACGATATACTTGATGTAAAGATACAAGCTAGAAGGGAATGTATATACATATATATGCATATACATATATATATATATATATATATATATATATATATATATATATATATATAGAAGATAAATTCGTTTAATGTTTATAAAAGGACAAAAATAATAAGAAAACATTTAAATTAAGAGGAAATCACATAAAAAGTATTTAACACAAGAGATGCTCTTTATAAAATCCCATGTATTCTCACTTTAATACTTTTATTATTAGCCATTTCTTTTGTAATATTACGTAATAGTTATAATAGTTATTAAATATATAATATACGATGATGATAATAAACGATAACAGCAAAAAAAAAGAAATTATACAAAGAAATAAAAATAATTGAAATGTATAAAGGAATGACGTTTTTCTTTTACATATTGCTTTCGTTTTGTATTTAAAACTAAATAATTATATTATTATAATTCACATTTACATAGGCATTGGGCAAATGTGTATAATAATCGAATTTTATTAATATTAATTTTTCGTAAATTCTCTTTCTTTAATTTAAACCATTTTACATTTTATTGCGTTGTATTATATTTAAGTTATTTTATTATATCTTTTTTTCAAAAGATTCAATTAACTTTAGAAAGTAATACATAAATAAACAAAAACAATAATAAAGACAAAAATGAAACAATATAATATATATTGGCTTGTTAAGTATTTTTCGTGTAATAAAATGATATATTGGTAGGCCAATATGAATATAATGCAACAACAAAAATACCAACAAT
This sequence comes from Melophagus ovinus, assembly GCA_023089585.1. Lineage (NCBI taxonomy): Eukaryota > Metazoa > Arthropoda > Insecta > Diptera > Hippoboscidae > Melophagus > Melophagus ovinus. The sequence continues at coordinate 3,170,932 of JAKKIB010000255.1, read as the reverse complement.
TTACATATACATATATAAGAGAGAAAGAGAGCAATACCAGTTTCAAATCACAATTATAAACATCAAATTATAAAGGAAACTTGCACTTGAAGAAAAACAATAAGATAATTAAATATGGCTGGTGCCAAATCTCGCATATCCACTACCAATACACCGTGATATTACAATTCAGTTTCTCATTAGTAAATAGAAAATGTAAATATAAAAAAAGTTCAAATTTGGTGTTGTGTCATTTCGCATAAGCATTGCCAATTTGAATAATTTTTTTGAGCAGATGTTGAAGATCAATGGTCTTACTATTTGTATAAAAATTTTATTTTTCTATTTTTTGCAGTTTGCAAATAATGAGCACAAAATCACCAAAATTTGGTTAAGAAAAACCGAGGTCTTTTCAGTTTAAATTGCGTTGTGGGCGTAATCCTTTGACCGATTTGGCCCATTTTTAATTCGATTCTGTCTACAAAAGCTTCCAACGTTTCTACCAAATTTGAGCTCCATATTTCTGTTTCTGCGATCGGGAGAATGTTTGCAACACATGGATAGTCGTACAGATTGTCAGACAGACATATTTAAATCGATTGAGAACAAGACTAACACCAAAGAGTATTATGAACATGATAAAATGAATATACCTCCAACATCTGTGTGATTGGTACAAAACAAAAGGAAAATTTCACATTTTATCGTTGGATACATGAAGGAGATATGTACAGATACCCTTTAGAATTTATGTCTTTCACAATTTTTCTCCCTTATTTTTATTGTTGTTTTTGATGGTTATAGCATGGTACATAAATAAGAGTTATTGCCTAATAATTTGTCTTTATGTTGCTTAAATGTAACAAAATTGCCCAACGTTATCACATATACCAGATGCCAGATGTAAATTTTTAAAATCCATATTTTCTACAGAATGATTCATTTGTTCTCATTTACATAATTGGTACTCATTTTTCATTTCTTTAATATCATTTGAAATACTAAAAAAATTTATTAACTGTTTTCATATTAGTGGGGTTTCTTAGTTTACTTTTTTTTTTCTTCTGAAATTTCTAATGCATGTCATATTAATATTTAACTATGTATTGTCTACATTTTATCATACTACTCCATTGACGAAATTAATGAATTGTCCCTTTTTTTGTTAATTTGTACATTACTATTATTATTATTATTATTACTATTTATGATTATTATTGTTATAATGGATTTGATTTAATGAAACGCAGCCTAATAAAGAGAAGGAAAGTAATTTTTTATATATTGAAAAAAATCAACCAAAGGAATGTTAAATTGATGTGCTAAAGTTTATCGCCTTTGTTCCTTTACTTTAAATCCTTTAATCAATGTCTTGAATCGCTATTACACCAATAAACTGTACAAAATTATTCTACATCGTACATACATACATACTTACATATATATATATATATATATATATATATATATATATATATATATATATATATATATATATATATGTAAATAGATAGTATATATATTATGTAAAGGTAAAAATAAAATGAATAAAAGATTAAAACACAGAAAATATAAGAAAATAATATAACTGAACAATTTGTTTATTAATTATTATTTTAGTATTAATTTGAGCGGAATTGTTTGCCAATCTATATCGAAACTTTTAAGATAAGCATATTATAGTCAATTTAAAATTCTAAGAGTACTACTACAAGTCTTCATGAGAAAACTTTATCTAACATAAATCTCACGGTACAAAATATCACTAAAATAAATTAAAAATTGAACTACATGATGCAAAAATCTTTTATATAGTCAGCTTATATATTATGTTATATTATTAAATGAAGAATATCAAAAATATGATATTTGTGAGCAAAGACTGCCTTCAATGTCAAAGATTGTTGACACTCAGCTTTTCTATGGAATGGTACAGTACTCACACATAGAAAATTTACAGTAAATTGTAGTTAAAGATAGTCGGGGAACTGGATCTGAAGACATTGACACAAAAAAAATTATAAAATTGTATAAAAACGCAAAAGTGTGCCGAAATATTAAAAACAGTGATTTTATAGCAGAGTACAAGAGGAAAGGAACTATGTATAGTTTACATGTGTGTCTTCATTTTTGTTGATTGTTGATATGTATGTGCGATATATGCGCGCTTACATATTTCTCCTAATTAAATTTGAAAATTGAAAAATATCCTACGAAAGCGTATGTGTTCCTTATCCAAAGCAATGTACTGCCTGGAGAGGACACCTTTAAAATGACCTAGATTTTGTGCAAGTTTGCAAGAATAATTGCAAATAATTAATATTAAAATGTTTATAATAGTATTGTTCATATAAATGTGTAAAAATATTGCATATAGAGTAAATAAAAGTAAAGCTGAAGGCAAGGAAACATTTATTTATGTTGCGTATACTTGTTTAGAATGACAAATATCCACAAGATTTGCCTATAAACATGGGCAAATTTAAGTCTTTTTTTTCTTTATCAATTAAAGTCTAGCAACCAACATGACATTGTTGCTATTGCATATGCTTTCTTGATTGATTATGTAGCTTAGAGAGTCTGATATTATAAGCAAGCTGGCTTTACGATCCTATTAAATGAAATGTAGATGTCACTACATCTCAGAGGTTTACATAATCTATCATTCTTAAAGCACAAAAGTATGCAATATAAAAGCATTAGGATATTTTTGGGTTTACTTATCTGAATGAATCTGAGGTTACTCACTTTAAAAAAAAGAAGCGTAATATCAATCTTAAAATATAACATATTTTACAGCTCAAATATCTACAATTTAATAATTTTTGAATATGTTCTTTGATATGCGTAGCCTTAATTGCAAAAATAATCCTAAATGATAAAAAATTCAAAATATATTAACGATTCATATACCATTAGAAAGAACTTGTTATAGGCTTCCATGTGAAATATATATTTGTAAAACATATGGCGGGTAATAGAACATGTAGGTAAATGTCGACTCGGGAGTGAGCTTAGGTGCCTTGAGTTTCTTATTTCTTAAATCAGTGTACGATCGTCTATTAAAAAAAATAAAAAATCTTTTATTGAAATTTTTGGTTTATGACATTTGTTCCACAAAAAGTAACATTCATTTTATATATATAAATATGTATGTACAGAAAATATAACTAAGGGAGTAAATAATTTAATCACCTAGAACGTTTATAATATAACAGTTTAGAGAAAATGTTAATGTAAGCAAACATATATCAAACGGCTATTTTGTTAGAATAAGCAGCTAATTGAGCTTTCAGAGAATCAATCTGACAGAGTAATTCGATGTTTTGACGTTCTAAATAAGCGGCACGTATAGCAATTTCGTCTTCTTTGATGCGGCGACGATCTCTTGATTTTTTAGCAGCCACATTATTTTTACGACGTCGCTCATAATAAGCAGCATCTTTGACAATAGTGCTTATGCCACTACTGCTACTATGTCGTTTTTGATGAGTTTCATTAAAATTTGTCTCTTTCATGAAATTACTTTTATCCATATTGTTTGAAGTGTCAATTGTAGATGTTGTTACTTTTAAATTAGGACTTTGATGTTCTGTATCATCAGTAGTGATGCCACTGATATTGCTATTACTTCTTTCCGTATTTGAATCGGCATCACTAGATTCTTCAGTAGGGAGTCTTTCGTCTACTTCACTTGCTACACTGGAGGTATCCACTTCTGATGTGCTAATACAACGTGTACTAGTACGTCGCATTTTTGGATTGCAAATGGTGTGAGAACCACCGTTATTATTTCGTATTTGTTCTAAAACTCTCTTGCGATATTCTGTGTAACGTTCAACTCGGGGATTATCCATTAGAACTTCGGTAGCGGCAAAAGTTGCAGCGATTACCAAAGGATCTCTTGGGTACGCTTTAAATGGTCTGGTGTTTTTCTGATCAATTACAGTAAGTGGACTAATACTATTATTGTTATTTGCACTAAATGGACAATATTTTGTAGTAAGCGGTATTGGCGCTATGCCTGGTTTCTGTAAGCAGCTGCTAGGTGCTGTCTCAGCATTACTTAAAAGTTCGGTATTGGTATCGGCATAAGTTCTGTGATCACTTACTATTTGTTTCAAACTATTCGTACTAAACGTTTCAGAATGAAATAAGTTGGAATAAGGTGTTGGTATAGTTGCAACTTTTGAAACCTGTGACGCGTCCTGCACTAAAGAGTTGTTGCTAACGTTATTTGTCGAATTCATCTTTACTGCATTTATACGTTCTTGTGAGGTTATTGTAGAAGGAGATATCTTGAGTGACCCTGTAGAATCTTGATCAGGCGATGGTGTTGCACATGGCTCTGAATAATCGGAACGTGCTCGTGATAGATCTAAAGCTTCTTCGGTTTCTAGAATTATAGTTGAATGATGATGAGATGGGCTCTTCGTCGCTCTTACTTGCATAAATTGATGCTGTAAATGATGCTGCTGCTGATAGGCATATACGCTGTATAAATCAATAGATCCTATTGGTGGTGAGGGTGAGTGTAATTGAGTAGCACGTAAAGCCATTGGTGTAACTGGCAATTGATTCAAATGATTATTGGTGGTTGCTTGATATAATGTTGAACATTCTATAATTAGGGCAAATGAAAAGAACAGAAAAGTTATATAAGTAGTGTTTATGACAATAATTCGATAATGACCATATATTTTTAATATTGACTTTTTCACGTACCAGGTTTTAAGTCCAACATAAATTTACCACTTAATAAACGATCGTGAATCATGTCTTTTGTAATCCTTATGTTAACGTAAATAAATAAAAAGTAAATTAAAATCTAAGATGGCAATAAATACAACATTAAACGCACAACGAGCTCAACTACAACTGGTGCTCAATAAGATAGGCACGACTATTTTATACAATGTTTTCAATAGTACATTAGAAATAAATTAAACAGCAACACTTGCTCAATCCAGAAGGCATTTGTATTGACTCTCACAATAAGCAAATGAGAAATTCTCGTCGTCTCCCAATTTTAACCGAAATTAAATCCTCAAATTCTTTCAATTTTATTTCGTATTGCGTGTATTTCAACGAGTATTAGTGTTAGTTATAAAGGAGAGAGAATATATGACAAATTATTAAGTGTAGAACGTATTACCTAGATGTGTGTAATATAGTAAGGGTTGACGTTTAAAGTAAGTGAGGCTCCTGGCATTTTTTTATTAGCTCCCATTTTCTACACAAAACATTTCGTTAAAGTCGTTTACAAGTAATTTTATGAATGCACAAAACAAAAGAAAAAAATGTACATACAAACATAAATATGAGTACACCCCTTTGACAATGATTACTCAAAACTATCCCTTATTCTTTAAACTACACACACAGAGCGAGAGAGAGAGAGAGAGGGAGGGAAAGAGACGTGCAATAACAATTATACAATTGTAATTTCTTTCGTCATGCTTTAAGTGTATTATATCCGAGCATTTACAGGCACATACACAAACATAAAAACCATATATACACACATACATATACATATATACATATATATATATATTACATATATATATATATATATTACATATATATATATATATATATATATATATATATATATATATATATATATATATGTACACATATATTCGTGAAAAGGCATTGTTTTGATAACAATATAACAATTATAGTTTGTTTTATTGTGCTCCTCTACGAACATATTTTATATATTGACATTCAGCAGCTCTTAGTGTTAGATGGATTAGAAAAATTTTCATATATACTGCTTATGACCTTTCAAATTGTCCACAGTTTGGTTTTTTGTTATTATTGTTATTGTTAATAGTTTTCTAAGGCAACTATTTGCGAAAGAGTTATGTCTGTGATATTTCAAAAAAATAAAAAAAATCCATCATTGTTGCAACAAAATTTTTAAAATTTTATAGTCAATTGGAATTGACTGTGAAATATTCGCTGCAAATATAACTGCCCAATGTCATGTACATTCTTGTAAAAGATACTTTTTTAAAAGCAAAAAGATCAATTTCTTTAATAAATGAACATTCTAAGCTCATTTCATTTACATGAGCTAATATAAGAGATAAGAATTAAAAAGCACTGTTGCAATTCATTTCAGATATCAAAGCGTATTGATTTATGTCTGCTTACAAAATTCACAATATATGAACAAAAGAACATGTTTGTTACATCAAAAAAAAGTAAGAACTTTATAGTCTATCGGGGTCGATTGTTAAATATTCTATGCCACTTCGCTTATTGTCATTAAAGTCAAATAAAAGAACTACCAAATATCAAAATAAAAAATTTGTAATTTTTCAATTATTTAAGAAGTTTGTTATATGAGAAGTGGTTTAAAACCAAGATCTATCTAGAGGAACTTTGGTACAAATATTTTTATATTATAACACAAATAAAATATGTACAAAATTGAAGTTTTCAATACAATAATTTTTTACGGAAAAGGCCAAAATTTGAGGCATATGTTTTCTATGTTAAAATACAATTCAACGTCAATTTAAGTTAAAATATATTTAAAAGAGTAATTTTTTCCATACAATGTCTTTTTAAGAAAGACGTTATAAAGGGCGTGGTCGTAAAAATGGGGACCGATTTTAACCATTTTCAAAAGGGTGCGTGTTTGGGCCGAAACACATCTATGTAACAAATTTTACTAAAATATCTCAAAAATGGCAAATTTATATGGACAGGCATGCTTCAGTCGAATCAAGGAGTGATTTTGAGTCGTTTGATATAAAGGCAGTTTTCGAAATTTAGACTATAAAAATTGCAACCAAGCAAAATACTGTGAAGTTGTGAAGTCTAATACATACAATTTAGTTTTATGCTACAAGTGGTGGCTGTGGGGATTAAGGCAATACCCAGAAGGGTTTGAGATGGATACACTTGTGATTACATCGATCGATTTTCTCATTCGAATTAAGCATGTTGGTCATTTTCTATGTAAATTTGTTATTAAAATATAAAGCGCAATTTTGGAACTGTTCGAATGGCGCCTGAGAAAAATTATGAGTAAAATGAGACAATTTTTACGCCCATGCCCTACATAATGATTTACTTTGAAAAATATTTGTACTGTAGAAGAAATTATATACCTATTGTTAGTTTATAAAAAAGTATGATATTTTTAATTCATCAAATTTTTTCAGATGCTAATTGTTATGCTAAGTGAATTGCAAGTTTTATTTCAAACAATTTGAATAATTTAGTTCTCATTGAAGTGTTCAATCAATGTAAACATTACTTAATACTTAATACTTAATATAAAATTTTCCTTTTCTTACTGTTAGAATATTCTTATCTATTTATATAAAAAAAAAGAAAAATAACAAAGAAACAACAAAAGGCATCTCCTTTCGAGGAAAACGCCAATACTCAACAAGAGAAACTCCAAAAATAAATTAATCTCCTTATCAAATAATTACTCGATGTCAGAATAACAGTACTCAGGAGCTCTTTCATATATCATTAACATCTAATTTAAATACAAATTTACGCAAGTACATGCATGCATTATGTAATAATCACTTCAATATGTCTCTAATAGAGGTCATATTACATTAGAGGTAACAACTACAATGAACTACTACTACTTACATACATTGCACCATCAACAAACCAATATCGACAATTTTAAGTTATGTACAATATTTTCCACAATAATACTTTACGATTTAAATAAAAAGAAGGCTTTTCTAAATTGCCAATTTCAAAAGCAGATTGTGATAAAACAAACAACGTCTCAAACATTATCGACCTATTTCCTTGAAAAATTGCTTGGTTAAAGTCATACACAAAATTATCGCAAATATCCGATGGCATAAATCCAAAAAGAATCTTCTTAGCCCTATCGATAAGATTGACTTCAAAAAAAGAAAATCCACTATGGACTTCCTGGTTTCTAACTCATTATCCAAAATAAAAGACCTATTAAAACTTTCCCCAGTTCTTTTAAAAGCATTTGATAAGGTTGGAATTCACTCAACCAACTTCACCAACTAAAAGAATGGAGAACAGGACCTAATAAACCTTAGTACATCTTGCCCGCTTTCAAATGGTATTTCACAAGGATTTCCTATTTCAGTACTTTAATTCTTAATGGTGTATCATAAACTTTGTAGTACTTTAGAAATATGTAAATAAATCAATACATAGAGTAAAGTGAAATAAAGTGAAAGAGGAACAGAAACAGTAACAGGAACAGGAGCAAAAATAGTAGTAGGAACAAAATGCGGAAGTAGAGAAACCAAAATAGAGCAATATAATTGTATTGGCGAACCTTAATTTACTTCTAATAAAGTATCAATTATTATAGTAAATAAAGGTTCATTGAATGGATTACGATCATAATAACAATTCGGTATTTAGTGAAGTAAACCGAGAGTCATAAAGGGCGAAAGAGAAAGTAAATAAAAAGTACAAATTAGTTAATAAAATCTTTACAAATTTTTACCTTTTGTTTTTTTGTTGCTTTTCTATTTAATTTTTGGCAAAAATGCTAATGAATGGCTCTTTTTGTGCACATCGTCAACTAATTGTTATCCCATAAGGATTTAATATTCTTCCTTTTTCTTTTTAACCACATTGCTCTTATAATTTATATGAGTTTTTTTCCAGATGATTTTCAATTTTTTTTGTTTTTCTCTGTTTCTTCTTGTTACATTTTGTAAGAGTAATACCGGATATTTTACATCAATTTATTGAACCGCAAAGATATTCAAATAGAGATTTACATTAAAAACCACAATATTTTCAAATAAATATAAATATCAGATTTATTTTGTATATTCTTTTAATAATAGTTTCTACAAAAAGTTTTTAGCTCTTTTCTTTCTATTTAATACACTTTGCGCTTTCGCTTATTTAATAGTATTCCTACATATAACAAACGAAAGTACTTGGTACTTGGCTGGGATTATATTTTGAATACCCACCAATCATATATGAAATCTATTTAATAGTTATGGATTTTCATCCAAAAAAAATTTAATAAAAAAGGGATGAAAAAATAATGGTAAATATTTTGTAGATTTTGCGTAAAATGCAAAAGACCCTGTTAAAAATGTACTGCTTACTGCTTCTTAGTTTAAATTGTTAAGCGTCTTTTAAAAGAGATTGCCAGTTATTATGTTTATCGGATATGGCTACATGTGGGCGAACAGCCTAACTAAAACAAGCAAATATACAGACACACAGAAGTACAAAGGGATAAGGGGATAGACGGACAAAGAGATAGGTGGATAGACGAACAGCCCAGTGAGTGTTTTACATGCATACCTGCCGTGAAGGCTTAACTGCATGGTACGCAAACGTACATAATGAACGCTAGCGTTGGTAGTCATGCCACGCATGGTGCATGCTACCGTCACGACTAGCTTCCAATTTAAAGCCTGTTTTGCACCTTATATATATGGCTTAATCTTTGGTATCTAGATTTGGAGCCTTTCCATTACTCCTTGATTTAGTTTGGTTATTTTATTTTATTTGGTTTATTTTATTCGGGAAATGGGACCCCGCTCGACAAGCATATATATGTTTGAAAGAGGTACGCCCGCGATATGGGCACCCCAGTCCACACGAAGCCAACCTCAATATCACCACAATGGGTATATTAAAACTGGGGATCCCGTGATACCAAATTAAATCTTTGGGTACGATCTCATGACCCTTGATGCCCCCTGATGGCAACGGAGAACCAACAACCATCTCATGAGCTACTTCCAGTTGAGCAGTTGCTTTTCGGGACTGGTTGCCCCAACGGATAGACGGACAGACGGATAGACAGGCCTAAATCGATCGACTTTGTCTTTATGTTCATTATGCGTTTAGAAGAAAGCCCCGGAGACCCTGTAAAGTGTATATATTTTTGATCAGTATCGAATTCTCTCAGAACCCTCAGCCTCTGGGTGCTGAGTATAAAAACAGGCAAGATAAATGATGCTAGAAGATTTTAATGATATTTTTCTAAAAATTTCGCTGGCAACAAACTAACAGGACTTTACAAATTTTACAAAAATATGTAATATTGGTGCATCGATTTACATTGGTTTGAACTGATATAAGAAGTAGTCTCTTTTTGTATTTTATCATGTAAACTACAAAAGTCTGTGCTTCTTAAAAAATGTTCAAAAGAAAAGCAAGAGAATAATTAACAAACAAATCAAACAAATATTATTAAAAGTAACATACGACAGCTGCCTTGACCATGCTACTACGGAATAATAGTGCTTCAATAAAATGTTGAACATTAATTGTCATGCAATTACGAATTGCAGACAGGAGTTGTTTTTAAATATTTGATTTGCTTGAGTTTATTATGCTGGATTAGTAATCATCGAATTATAAATTAATTGATACGAATGGTATAAGAAATCAAAATTGAAATATTATTTATATTATTATTCTAATAGTGGAGCAGAATACAATAATAGGGCCGCACAAATAAATGCAAAACTTCAATTACAATAAGTCTGAATTGTTGAAAAACAAATGAATTATTAGATGTGCAACAATGTTTGCCGTGCTTTTTTTCATTTCTAATTTTGAATAATCTAATTACGTAACGATGATATTGAAATTTTAGTTTGGGCCAAATGTACAAAAAAATAATAACAATTTTTGTTACAAACGAATTAATAAACAGTGTATACTATTTTGCCTTGACATAAAATGCATTAGTGTATACGGTAAATAATAAGTTACGATGACGCCTTTAACATTAAAAGGAATTTAAAATGTTAAAGTAACTAAATGTACCAAACAGTTATGAAAATATTTGTATTTGAAAGAAATGCCACTTTATGTTATTTTAATGTAAACATTTTAAATATAAATAAATTTTAAATATCCTTAAAGAAATACAAATATGCACGTTACAGTAGGCCAGAGTTGACTGTTAACTAACCTACAGGCACATTTTTGAATGAATACCAAGAATTGCTTGCAAAATAGGTCAATTTATGGACCTAATGGGGCCCTCATTATTATTCCCGAATATCTTTAGATTAAATCATGTTTAAATACCGAATTGCATTACGCTTTGCATCCGCTATGAGAACAAATTTACATGCACAGACAACAACTAGACTGATATACATGCTTAAACCGTTTCAGAAAATGATTCTGAGTTGATCGGTATAATGAAAGATAAGTCTATTTCAACTTCCTTTGTGCGACCCATACATCCGTACAAACTAACTATACCTTGTACCACTTGTAAGTGGTGTAGGGTGTAATTAATGAAAGAACAATATCTTAATAATTTTATACGATAACTCTTAAACATTACAACAAGGCAAGTTATTATTTAATTAATTAAATGCAAGAAAGTAAATTGTATTTGTCTGAAGGCAACCCTTGAGCAGCTATTGCTAACATATTGTATTATAATTTATTGTCGTATCATGTATTGTCAAATTCACAGTAAAACAGTAGTTGTAATCACGAATACTGACCAAAAAATGTACACTTTATGCAGAAAAATAAAAAATTCGACGAGATCAAAATCTTAGATTGTGACATTCATTTAATCCATATTGAATTTTCCTTCAAAATTAACTTTGAACATAAAATATTATAGTTACGCAACAGTTCCTGTTTTACAAAGCTGCTTCTTGGAGTGTTTGCAAAGATAGACTTATATTTTATTACAATGAGCGGGACAAATGGCCTACAAAGTCTTTCGTCTGCCCGACTGATGTATGTTCAACTTTCCATCAAATTAGAGGGCAACAAGGTATCATTAAGTTACAAGCTTTAGGAATGCTTTTGATGGAACCTTTCCAATGTTTCACAAATTTGTTGTAACACTCCATTTTGGATTTAGCATGTACAATTATTTTATTGTATGGGAAGCACATATTATTAGCCTTTTTAATCTAATGTTCTGTAATATTTAAAATGATGTCTCAATCGCTTTGAGGCTTTAATGAATTGTGCCCAAAATAGAGTCCCAATAAGATATGAGAATGTTCGGACATCTAGAATTTGCCTTTCTATTCAATACTGCAAGCAGAGGACCTAGTTCTCCTCCATTGTTTTCTTACGAGATGATGTGATCTAATAAAGAGGGCTGTTATCACTAAACAAAAATTAAAGTATTCTAACATTATTGTTTCTCTGATTCGATATTTTGTATTCATTGGGGTAATTTGTTAGTTAACATTGTGATGAAATATCAAATGTCTTCTTTATAGAGGCTTCATTGAGCCGATAAGTAAAAATGCAACATAAATAGTCCCTCAAGATATATGGCCGTAATAGTGCATTACTTGTTATAGTTAGCAATCGTAAAAGGATTGGTGCAATCTATTGTAGCATAATTTCACAATACTTAATATAACCTTTTTATAAAGTGGAAAATTTAAGGCAATACAATAGTTTCGTATTTTGAATTTCTCTATGTTACCACAATTTTTCCTTCCAATAATAATATTTGCGCGTCAGCTTCAACGCTTTGAGGTGGTTATGCGTTATAAATCAATTCAATTTTGCGTTTTTAAACATTTGTTTTTCTACAATTTTTTAAAAACCTTGGGTGGCAGTATTAGGTGATACAAAAAGTATACACGATATATCATTACAGCATGATATTGGTGTCTTGGAGTAAAATTAGTTCAATTATTATCTGTGCCGGTAAATTGTTGCAATTTGTGGTAAGAGTGTTGTAAGTCAATGACGTATGCAAGGGCAGTTTGTTCGATTTGATTCCCAAAATTTTGATATGATAAATGGGTCTTACATTGGTTGGCCACTCACCGAAGGACCACTGAAGATCCACATACAAATGGTTAAGACTTACTGAAGGTAAAAAATATTAATTATTGGCAAATAAGGTTATATTAAGCAATTACATAGATCCAACTGGATGCAATTCTTAATTGGGTCCTTTACCCGTTATTTGATTAAATCAGTATTCAATTGATCAACTAGGGAAGAGTTGTGTTAGGAAGCACATTTATTCTACGACTCATGACAAATTGGCGGCACTTCGCTTCAATATAGTGAAAAATCCCGATGGTAAGGGCCAATATATACATGATTAAAATTGATCTTTCAGAAAGACAATTTTTGTCGAAGAGCGATTAATACTTTTACTATCATCAAATATTTAGATATACACAACTCTTTGACTTCATGTCAAACTTTCACTTTTTTACACACACCATCCAGATTTTGGAGGTATATACATTTTGTCATTATGTTTGTAACACTGAAAAAATAATGATAAAATCCAAATTTGGTAGAAACGTAGGAAGTTCTTGTAGATAGGTTAGTATGGATAAAATCGATTAAAGGACAAGCCTATAGTGTAACGTAAACTGAGAAGACCTCAGTTTTTTAAAGCAAATTTTGGTGATTGAAATTTTGTACCAGTACAGAGGCTATTACTCTATCCAAAAATCAGTCATACCCGTCACGCCTACACAAAATTACACTTTTTTATATTTGCGCTTGAAAAACTTAAACAATCTCTGTATCGTAATATCACGATGTATATGTGGTGGGTGGGGGCAACCAGTCCCGAGAAGCACCAGCTCAATTGGGAGTGGCTCATGAGATGGTCGTTGGTAGTGCGGTAATGAGATCGGATCAAAGATTTAATTTGGCACCGCGGGATCACCAGTTTTGATTAACCGTATTATGGTGATATTGGAGTTGGCTTCGTGGTGGCTGTGGTGCTCATATCGCGAGCGATGCTCGTTCAAAAATTCTACATGCTTGTCGTGCAGAGTCTCATTTCCTAACAAAATATGTAGTTGAATTAGATCTATTGAGCTAACCAAACTAAGTGAAGGAGTTTAATGGAAGGCTGCGAACCTGGATATCAAAGATTAAGCTTCATAAATAAGGTGCAATACAGGCTTTAAATTGAGGGCAGAAATGTATGTGTGGTGGGTAACCATGATTTGGCTCCGGCTAAATATAAATTTGTTATTTGTGTTTTTTTGTTTAATTTTTCTAAAATTAGTTCAGCGTTAAGTATATTCTTTAATATTTTTTAAGGGAAAATAAATGAAGTAAAAAAAATGAAAAAGTGAAAATAGTAAAATAGTAAATAAAACCATTGTAAATATTATGACGTTTTTCATAAGAAAACTCTTTACTGCTGGAATATTTTTGCAAAAGGGTAGAGCAGTTTATAAATATATTTTTTAGGTCCTTGTTACCTGCTTTGAGAATTAATAAGACTGCATCCCAAGAATGTAAAAATTCAAGGAACTATTTGTAAGGAAGTGATGTAATGACCAAAAAACACAAAAAACTAATTTTTCCGCATTACATGCCTTTTATTACATCTATACTCTTGAACTATTAAAAATTAGTATGAAATGTTTACAAAAAAGGTTTAAAAAATGTATTGATCTTTTTTACTATTTTATGAATGAATGGGTTTAAAAATACATCCATACCAGTGAAAACTGTTACGGATTTGCATTATTTATAAACAAACAAATAATATTATAATTGATTATTGTTGACTTTTAGTTATACCCTACAATGAATAAAAACTTTTAGAAAATGTAGCAAAAATTAAGGAAATAAAGAAAGATATTTCTAAAATATGAATTTTCCATAGAGTCCAAGAAATGAAAAAAGTGAGCCCCTAAAAATCGAATGATTTGATACAAATTTTATAAAAAAATACTACTGACTTCGTTTCAAGTTACAGAAATTATAAAGTTTAGCATGTTATGCTTTACTGCAAGTTAAAAGTTCACATAGAGACTAAATTGTAAAAATGAACCAATCGTAATTATTTTTAAAAGAATTAAGCGTTGAATCATTTCCAATAATATATCATCCATTTTTATTTTATTTTGTTTTAAAGGTCTCCCCTTCAAGTTTCTCAAAAAGTCTCACCCAAAAAACATCTAATCAGTTAGCTTAAATTAATTTAAAAAACCGATTATACATTGATCGAGTTTAATCAATGATGAAATTATCTGAAATCATTCTGAGTGTTGCAAACATTTATATAAGCTAATTATACCTTACAGATGCGTTATAGATTATAGATAGCAGAGTTATATATTTATCAATGTTATTAGAAGTGATAATAACAAACGATAATAGAAGGAAATACAATAAACACATTTTGCACACATCATTTTTAATAGGTCCGAGGACGATATTATAAAACAAGCATAAAACTTTCACGTCAACTGTTGTATTTGTTTAACTAAAAAAAAAAAATTAAAAAGAAAAAGAAAACGAAAAGCAAAAATTTTAAATTTTAAGACATCAAAGGGGTGTCACTAAAAAATGAAAAAACATTCCAAATGATATTTTAAATATTAGTGCGATATGATTCCCGTTTTTATTTTTAACCATTCCATTTTTTTAACTTTGTTGTCATAAGTACTGAGTCAACGAAATAACTTCTACATGCAATATTTTTATGGAATTTCTACAAATTTAATTGATGTATATATGCTCTCGGTCCTCTCCAGTTGATTTATTAGGAATACAGGTTCTGTTTATATCCATCACCCAGATGTTGGGAGTCTGATTATAACGTCTAGAAAGAAGCGTTTGGAGATCCAACAAAGTATATTAATTTTTCATCAGCATCAAATTATGAATCAATATAGACATCTGTGCGTCTATCTATTCTAAATATTCCGTTTGGGATAATGGGAATCACAGGAAAATCTTTTACGCAGGTTGGCATTAAAATTGATCAAAATTTCAGGACAAGCCCACAGTGCAACGTAAACAGAGAACATCTTGATTTTTTAAGCAATGTTTGGTGATTTGTTGAGACATCCGAAATTTAGTACAAATACAGAGGCTATTGGTCTACAAGATCTATCTAAAAATCAAGCAATTCGGCTACACCTACGCGGAATTACACAGTACCAAATTTTCACTCTTTTATTTTTACATTTTCTACTTAATACTGAAAAACTTAAAAAGGCTCTGAATTGTAATGGCCCAATGTATATGTGGTTAATATCCGAGATTCCGCCCCAGTGACATGTACGGTCCTTACTTGTTAATTTTGTAAATTGCAGATAGATTAAAGAGGATTATCTTTCCTAAGTGTATGTGAAAGATATTTCGAAGTTATCCATAGATGAGCATTATGCAGTTATCAAATATAATGCAGTTTACGTATAAAAAGCGTTAACTAATGCTATACATTGATATTTTGTGATTAATGATCTGTGGTCTATTAAATTGAAATTTTTGTTTAGTAGCAAAGAGAAAAAATTTTATAATTAAATATTTACCATTTGCGGCTCCTACTTCATATTGCAGAAATTATATTTTAATAAAATAATTTTATAAAAATATGCCTTAAAATTTATATTACATGTGTATAAGTCGATGTAAGTATATGCATGTAAAACGAATAAATCAATTCAAATAAAAATTGAAATAAATTGACGAAGATAGCTGTAAATGAAAGAAAGTAATGGGGTAAAGAATAAAGTGGAACAGAATTAGAAGAGGAATAACAAAAGGAAGATATTATAAAATATAAATGACAATAATTGATAATAATAATTGACATAGAAACGCATACAATTTTATATTGAGAGTTTTCTCTATTGAAACATCTTTAACAGACAGTAATCAGTAATGCAGCAATCAGTAATACAGTAATCCGTAAAAATGAAACTGTTTGCATAGAAATATAACGGGTTTGTAAAACTGTAAAATATTAAACTGTTCACAAAATTTCAATGCACAAAATTTTGGGAAAAAAATATGATTAATAAAAATAAATACTCCAAACAATATGAAAAAGATAAATATATATATATAAATATGTATGTATGTATATAGGTATGTAGGAGCATTGTTATTATATTATCATATTGTTATTGTTTTTGAGGTCATAAAAGGCGAGCAAGAGAGAAAAAGAGTTAAATTACCAATTGTAGTGGAAGAGTAGTAGGATAATGTGTGAAAAGGATGTTAATGCGCTTCCCAAAGATCAACCCAAATCATCAAACAAAAACAAAACAAAATAAAACAAAAAAAAAAGTATTGTTTATGACCAAGTAAGTGGGATCGATTTTTTGACATTTAATTCTTTTCTTTATAAAAACTTTTTGTTTCATATTCATTCTCATTGAAATTTCTTCATAGTTTTGCTGTCAATTCTCCAAAAAAAAAAGAAAGGACAAAATAGAAAATAATTTTGCACAAAAAACCAGAAAAAAAAAGAGAAATACCAAAAAAAAAAAAAAAAGAAACGGAAAAGAACAATTATTCATTTGTAATATGAAATATGTGTCAATTGTCTTTAATGCTACACAACGAAACTCTGAAAGGATATAAAATAAAATAATTTTTAATAAAGTGTGAAGTTTATTCTAAATTTTTATGCATTGAAACATTCGCACTGATGTACGAACAATTTTACATATTAAATTATACATAAAACACATAGTTCAATAAGTTTCTGATTTTGATTCATATATATCGAATCAAAATGCATCCATTGTATATTCAAACGTTGCTTTTTTTTGCTTGATTCATCTACTACATTTCTCCTTAGAACTTAACTTTAAAAGATATTTGATAAATTTTTTAAAAAGCTATCACTTGGTTTTCAGATTGTACATTTTTTAGTGAGCTAAATTTTGTAACTTTCAAATGAACAGCAAAATAATTTTAAAAAATATTTCATTATAGGAAAAATGGGGAAAAAAAGCTTTAAGAAAAGTTATTACTTTTCAAGGGTTACGAAGAACCAAAACCGGGAAAATCAAGGATTAATGAATGATCGTACAAAGTTCATTGGAATAATGTTGAACCATATGGTCATCTAATATCTTCTTTTGTTTAAAAAAAAATTCCAAATTATTTCGAATCATTTATCTTAGAAAATTAACTTTTTTGACCTTTTGACCGTACTAAGATCTTACAGAATGGAGAACTGCAAATTAGTATAACAAATGTCAAGCTGAAATTTTGTTATAAAAATGACAGACTGCAATGGCAAAGTGCCATCGGGATTATAATGTTCCCGATTATTTTACGATACTTATCGATGCTTCTATTTATACGCTATTTAAAAGTTGCTTTTATTTTATAGATTTTACTAACTTTACTAAATGAATGCAACCGCAATCCCAAAAACAAAAACAATAATAATAATAATAATAAGTAAATATCGAGTGGCCCAAGTTATAAATCGTTAGCAAAACAGTAATAGAGATTCCAAGTTAATTTTGTTACGCCTGTGACAATCATTTTGATATTTAGTCATATAAAAGTGATAATGAATTTAAAAAAGAGCTTTAACTAATAATAATAATTTAATTAGTAATAAGTAATTTTGAAGAAAATTGTTCGTTTTTGGTAACTAGGCCATATCCATTTTTTTGTAATAATTTTTATTGTAATACTTTAAAGAAAGCGCTACAGACGTTACGTATTATTGATCAGTACCAAATTCTGAATTTATTCACGCAAATGACAAAACAGTGAGAAAATAGTAGGGTATCGATTTCAAATTTTGTTAACATTGTGGACATAAGTTTACATTAAAAATGAGTCACGACCTGAATGCAGCTCAAAATAATTCAAAACATTTCTGTTCTTTTAAATAAAAATTTGAACTTTATATTCAGTACTCGTAAATTAATTAGTAATTATTGGGGAAAGCTGAAATTTCCCAAAATTTTTACTTATTCTTTATAGTTTTTCTAATCATGAATCATATATGCAGAATCTGTATTATAGATATCCAAGATTTCCCCCCCATTCGCGACAAATTAATTGTAATTACACATTTCTTACTTTTTTGTATGAAATATTTTGCTATACATCACATTTAAGAAAAAAATGTTCTTCCGTCATTTTTATTTCATCCCTTTATTTTCACATTAAATAGACTCATTTTTGATTGGTTGATCATGTAATCTGTAAAATATATTGTAAGTATTTTAAATTCTCATTATTGTTTGTTATGCTACATTTTCTTGCGCTCTGTTTATTCTGATAGAGAATAATAATTCTCGGCGCTGTATGAAAATAAATTTTATTGGTTTGAAATAACCAATAGCGTGCATTCTTTCCATACATACGAAATTGATTTCTAAACTAATTTTTCACTTTTCACTTTCATTTTCACTGTTACTTTCGTTTTGTGTTAGCTTAATATCTTCGTGCCACATGCGTGCATACAATTTATATAAATATTAACATTTTTAATGTACTTTCATAATGAGTAAAATGATCACTTTATTCTGTGAATGTTAAACGCCATTTTATTATACAATTTTCACTAATTTTCTAAATAACTTGCACATAACTAACTTTTCGGGTTTTATTATTAATGCGCTAGCATTAATAGTTTTATTAGGCATATTTTAAGAATATTACTAAGAATCATCCAATAAAATCAAATTTTTTTTAACATCCTTAACGAATAAGTTTTCATATTAATACTCCAAATGTGTATGCGCATAAAAGCTTTGTCTTATATTTTATCGTCTTTATATTTGCAATGTCTCTATAAAGGAAGTAGGATTCCCTATTTCAATAGGGAACATTCAATGTTATTACAATAATTAACATCGAACATTTTTCATTTTTCTTGGTACGATCATTAAATACACAACGCAAATCGTTTAGCCATATAATCCATATAATTCATAATATTTTTTATTTTGTTCACATTTTTAAAATTCTTGGCTCTTATTCTTTACTTCAGTTTAGTATACTTTACTATAGGTTTTTTTAATTGATGGAATGTTAATAGAGTGAGTTCCGCTTTTTTCAGATAACTGGAAGATACATAGAAGGATATCCAGATTTTGTACAGGGAAATATTTTTTTTTAATTGAAAATAAAACAAAATGTCGATGCAGATTAAAATCCCGTTACCCCCATTGAATACAAAGTTGAAGGTTTTTCTTTTTGGTATGAATATGCATGTATGTGAAAAATTAGAATAACAAAAAAATGTTTTAAGAGAATTTCTATGCCTTTCGCGAATTAGTGAACTTTATTTAAACCAACAACATTCAATTTTAAATCTATGAATATCACAACGGCAAATTTCAAAGTACTTGTTGGTTCATATGACTAAATTCAAGGCAGTTTCATTTCCACAAAAAAAAAGAAAATCAAGAAGATATTTTTTTTCATGCCATTTTTCTTTTCTTCTTGCTTTTGTTTTGTAAATTTGTTTTTTTTTTTTATAGAAATTATTTGTGTGGCGCACAATTTTTATGACTTAGTTCTGTAGTTAAAAAACCACAATTAAATTTATTAATAATTAGTATTCATTTTCATATAGAAAGCTTATTTTTTTTGCCTTGCCCTGTATAATAATGGATGATAAATAGTCTGTTTATTTATCTAAATGAACATCTATTGCTTTTTGTTTATTTACTTGTTATATATATTTTATGCGTTGCCCTTTTTCCAGTTTTCTAGTTTTCTAATTTTCTGGTGTTCTGGCTTTCTGTTTTAGACAAAAACAATCTTAATCCTTAGCTATAGAATATTTTATCGGAATATAAATGTGAAAATAGTCAAAAAAGTGTGGCTGGTGGTGGTTCAGTTTTATATATCCTTTAAGGACGACATTTTTGATATAAATTTTTTTTATATAGCTTTCTCATTCTCACTTTCTCTCAACTGAACGCATTATGTTGACTAATGTTTTCTTTTTGTTTTTTTTGTTATGTATTTGTGTATGTGTGCTTGATTTTTTGTTATTATTTGCCTTTGTTTTATAGAAATCGTCTTTATTTATTATTTTATTTATTTTTATATAAGAAACTAAATGTTTATTATTATTATTGTGGTCAAATAATTGTGCATATAACAAATGAAGATTTTGTCATAAAAATTAAATATGACAAATAAAAAAAAATTATATTTGGTTGGGTGGAAATCTTGAATACTCATCACGGAAACACTGAATGAGCAACACAAATAAGCATTTGATAATACATTCAGTGTAGCCTCATAATTATCAAACGCAGAGTCCGGTATGGTTCAATTAATTCAGAATTTGATGATCATTATTATTCGTATAGTTTTTAGAATCTTTAACAAATTTCCTTTTGGGTGTTACAAAAATTTTGATAAAATTAGAATATCCCTAAACTTTGATATTCATTGGGCATAAAGAGATATAATTTTTTCATTAATCTCTAGAATAAGAGTGTCATTCTCTGCGAAAAAATGTGAAAAAATGCATGTATAAATGAAAATATAAACTACAAATCAATTAAAAATCAACCCCAATTTTATGCTGCATTCATCTAAGTATAAATAGTAAAAATCCTCAATTTTACAAAATGACCGCAATATTCCACAACAATAGATGGAAAAATAATCACTGATATAAAATAATACATGAACCCTTTATTTTCAGTGATCATAAAATGACCACGTGGTTAGGTTGATGGATTATTATATCTCAAATGGATATGACGAAACTGATTATAAATATTATTATATTTTAAATAAATTGAGGAAAGTATCATGCTATCAGTAGTATGCAGTATCAGTTCCTTTATTCAATAAAAGAGTTATATATTTCTGGCATGAAATGTTGAACATACATAACTAATAATATTCGACGATATATCTGGAAAATGGTAGCAAAACTTTACCAATTTTGGCTAGACAAATGTAACGAAACGCCAGGCTTAAAAGGCAACGAAAGGCTTTTGACTTTTAAAAAAGTCAATAATAAGTCTTATAAATCATGAAAGTAAAAAAGTAAACAATTTTCGAATGATTTGAAAATTTTTCTATATATGAAGAGGTTTTAAAAAAATTGACCGATATAGATCAAAGTAAGCCAATTTACTTAGAATTATGATGTACTGATTTCCAACAAAAATATATTACAAAATAATAATATATTTTCGCAAATCTGCCATATCTTCCATTTGACGATACGTATTTCTCGCCATTCAATGCATCAATACACATGGAGCTAACTAACGGAATTTGAACCTTTAAATCTAAGTCACTCATGTAACATATGAATAACCTGTAAAAAAAATGCATAGAGAAATGCAGAAAATGAAAATTTGTTGGGTGACAATTTTGTGTGGCATTGTCAAAACTTTTTTCCCTTTTGGATAAAGAATTTTTGAATATTTCTTGTTGTGTAACTCATAAAAATGAATAACTAAAATAGCTAAAAGTAGAAATTGTTTAAATAAAATACTTCAAAACTTGAAACCTCTGGCTGGCAAGCGTATAAATCGCTTGCTTTACATTTTAATTGAACATATTAAATTGAAGAATTTTTCATCATAGATCAGTATTTGAAGCACACATTATTAAGGCAATACCTCAACCCTTTGATGATTATTAAAACAAAATTGCTTATTAAGATTTCTATTTATTTGTAGTGGATACATATTTATTGCATGCATATAAAGAGAAAATAAAAAAGTTGTACCCAAAAGTATTTGAAATTGTTTACAGCAATCGTTTATTTATGAAATGTAGGTTTCTGTCATTTTTCTTTTCTTGCGCCTTCGTACTAATTGCGTACTAATTGTATACATGTGAATAAATAATACATTGATTTATTGTTATTAATAAATTTAACGGTGATAATATCAAAATATTTTTTTTTTAATTTTTTTTTTTAATTTTACTTACAGCGCCTTTGCAACAACTTTATCCTTTCTCCTTCTTATGGCTCGTGGCAAGCACGTTTTTCTTTTACTCTTATTCCTTTTATTGAGGAGAATAATAAGAAGTTTAAATACAGAAAATTCTTTATAGATTGTGGATTTCTTTTTTTTTTTTTTTAAGAAAATAATGATTATCATTTAATGATACAGCAAAAAAATTAAAATAAAAGTATCGTGAAAAATGTTGACATCAATTAAGGTACAATTATAGATGAGAAATCGTTATTTTATCAATAAATTTATGAGGTGCCTTGGATAATGCCAATTGGCATTTGATAAATCATAGTTGAGAAAGAAAGATAAATGCATTGAATTTATATATGAAGAAGTTAGTAAATTATAATAATTTAGCTGATACAATCTAAAGATAATTTTTATAGATATTTAAATATTTTTACCATTCAAAATATAGTTTAAGCCATATACTTTTGCCATAATCTCTAACTTATCTACTCGTACATCTATGATAAATATTCTGTGCAAATTCAAAAATATAAGTATTTATATTTCATGTGGGAATTTTACCACACAAAATGCAGAAAAGTTATAACTTTATTCTAAAAGTTGTGATATCAAAAAATGCAGAGAACTAGCCAGAAACGCATTTGGAAGTCGAGCAAATACATTAAAATACGGATTTATAGATATATATCGATCTTTGATAGTTATAGTTATCGAACAAACAACCTACGCACGACGCGAAATATGTATAAATGGACATCAGGTATACATCAGTTATATATCAATTCAATATTTTGATTAATTTTTGCGACAAGCAAATTGTTTTACCAATCAAAAATGCCAAAAACTATCTGAAGAAAACTATTTGCAAATGTTACAAACGTTTTGACAAATATTTAAATATTTAAATGAACACCAATGGCTGGGCTGTTTAGATTATTGGATAACATTTAAGCATTCAATAAATTATGATGTGACATGCTTAAAAATTTCCAATTTTTCAATTCTGTAATAATAATGCTTAACTTTTTACAGTGTTTTTGTAAAAGTATAAATATATGATTAAATGATATGATAATGTATAACAAAGTTAATATGCTGACTTTACATTCTATGAAAGCAATCATTGGTTAACCGCATGCGGTGTTATGCTTCTATTGCATTGTTATTGAAAGAGATAGGAATAGCAAAGAGAGCGTGCCATAATGTCTTATTCATTTATTTATTTAGGAGTGTTATAAACAGTTATTACAACCCCAACACTGTCGGAGTATGGATGTGGTTGTGGTTGTGATTTAAACGTTGTCGATCAATCATTTCCTTTTTTGTTTGTTCATTTGTTTTATATTTTTATCTAGACAATTCCATAGTTAGAAGTTACAATTCGTTGCAAAGTACATTAAGAAGGACACAAGGAAACAAAAGGCTTTATATATTATTTATATTTATAATAATATTAATATCTCGATAAAACGCTTAGTACACTTGATTTTATTAGCAAGAAAAATTTAAAAACACGCACTAATTATTTTTCTAATTTTTGTCTATTTGCTATAATTTTTCTATTTCAAAATTCAACAAAAGATGATTGTATTCAACATAATCGTTTGGGACCGATTATTAAGTACTCTAAACTGCATGTTTTTTAAGAACTATATAGAAATTATAATTTTTCATATACTAACTGCAAAAACGGTCAGTGTAGAGGGCGTGCCTGTTTGAGCTAAATCATGCCTGCACACTAAATATCATTCTGAATAATATAAAAATTTAGATGGAAAGGCAGCAGATAGAGAGGCTTAAATCCAATAAGCAGGTGATTTTGAATCGATCGGTGTAATTTTGGAGTCAGCATATCTTAAGTTTTTTTTGGGTTTTACAAGCAACCCAACAAACTTATAATATTCTAAGTAGTGCAGGGTATAATTAGCTTAGACATTAAAAAATATGGTAAATTTATTGGATTGCGTTTCGTATTCTATAGAAATTATAATATGCATTATTTGGATTGAATTAAATTGGACGATATAAGTCACTTATACCAAAAAATTTAGTACGAATATTTAATTTTTATGGTGCTTTTATCGACCGAAAATTGTTAAGTTGCTTCAAGCAATTGCAAAGCTCGAAAAGAATTGCCATTCATCATCGCTAATGAGAGATATTTATGACTTAGTGCTTCTGACTCTCTGATATGAAGGTTTTTCTTTTTTGGTCATAAATATGTAAATATTACTTTTAAATTTGGCAAGAACCTTCAGAATGTTGGCAAACAGTTGCCAAATCAATCAAAAGACTAATTCGCAGAAT
Organism: Melophagus ovinus; assembly: GCA_023089585.1. Taxonomy (NCBI): domain Eukaryota; kingdom Metazoa; phylum Arthropoda; class Insecta; order Diptera; family Hippoboscidae; genus Melophagus; species Melophagus ovinus. Next base: position 3,146,009 of record JAKKIB010000255.1, on the reverse strand, counting down.
GTTTTGAATTGAAAACAATTTTTGACTTTTTTATTTATTGCTAATAAATTACGAACTTTTCACACTTAAGCTCTTACGCTGTTAAACCAACAAATGAAACAAAATTTCCATAAAAAAGTTATACTAAACGAGGTATTCAAAATTAATATACTTATATTGTGAAATTCGTATATTCAGATATTTTTAATGAAACAGTAAAAAAATTGATTGCTTTTAGCTCAATTGGACGTTATTGAAATTTTCTTAGTGCTTAACTCAACACAAGATAATAACTTCCACATTTTATGGGCAAAATTTTAAGTATAAGGCTGCAATATAAGTCTCGTAAGTCTGGTACTCAAAACGTATTCAAAACGTGGCCATAGTCAAATGCACGTACAGCGTAATTCTACGGTTATTCTGTGCCATAGCAGAATTACTGAATGGAGAAAACCAATTTTCAAAAAAAGGGTTGAGTTGATTTTTTTCTATTCCGTAAGAAATTATACGGTGAAAAATTAAGTTCGGTACATTTAATCTAAAGTTAATAAGTAAAATCATTTACATGTATATAACTTAATTTTTTGCAGTGATGATGGCTTTGGAATTTCACAACGGACTTAGAAGATTTCACAAGTAAATGATTGTGAGACGACCATCCATTAAAATTTCAGAAGAAAAAGAGGAAGAAAATACAATTAAGAACTGAACTTTTCAGTGGTAAATTGGATCAACAATTTAACTTATTGCCCTCTAAATAACATGCTGTGATTAAGTAGAAAATCCTGCGTTTCTCAGGATTCAGGATTGAAAAATTATATTTATCAATCTCCATTATGAGTGATATATAATTTTTGGCCATATTGAATGAGAAATTTGTAAAATTTTTGTCATATATTGATGATATTTTTAATTTAGATAAGATGTTGTGGTGGTTGACTTACCATCATCGCCATTAGTTCTCTACACATACATAGCACAGGACGTCAAATAAAAGTCTTATAAAGCAGAATTGTGGTTAATTCTAATTCAACCCTAATAAATATCGTACAAAAAAAGATTTGCACGAAATTTAAATGGGGTGTTTATGACCAAACATTAAAGAAATTTAAATGGCGATATACTGAAACCATTGAATCCATTAATTAGTGGTTAGAATAAAGAAAAATGTTTAGTATTGTCCAAAAAGATATATTTAATAATATTCGATATTATAAGAATTAATTTAAAATGTCGCATGGTGTAAATTCTTCTAAAATTGTATAGAATTTTTTATCATTAATTAGTAACAATAAACAATTTTTATTTATCGACTGTTATTTATGACTACCCACAATGATTGAAAATGTATTATAGTCAATTTGTTAATATCATTTTAATACTTTATGAAATAGAAATAATTTTGTTCAACATCGAATTATGGAAACTTTTAGTTACAACTTTTTATCTGAGTCCAAATAATGTTTGATAGAATGGATACATTGGAAATTCAGACGTTGATACTAAACTCATAATCATTATCAAAGTCATCAAATTACTCAACAAATCGGTTAAGTGATGCTTTTTAACATGATAATCTGAAACTTTATTCATTTGCTTTTTTTTTTGCAATAATTTAGGTTTTCTTTCTTGTGTTTCTTAATTCTTATAAAGAACAGTATACATGGTATGAAAGTGCCTAACCAAAATTGGAAGAAGATATGTACACGGAAAATCAAAAGGTTTTGTGGAAGATCCACTTTTTCACTATTTCACTTTTCCACTTTTTCATAGATTAACTTTTAATCATTTCGTGAATTAATTTAAGCTTTTCTCTTTATAGAAATGTTAAAAATTTTAATTGGCAAAATTTTATCATTTATCATTTTTATGTAAATTCTTATTGTAAAGAAACCATAATAAATAATAATAAAATCCATTGCTGTTATCCCATGATTTAATAAACTTCAATTCTAATTAAAATGTATATTTTTGCTCTGTGTCACTTAACTTCACCAACAAGCATTATTAGACCTCATAAATATGACGTCATTAAATTGAAAAGTAAACATTACGTGAAGGCCAACAATTATAGACAATTATATGGACTGCCTTTTATATTTTATTATAAATAATACGAATGCCTGTTAACAATTGCTAATGTACAATAGTATTAAACTAAAAGAAAAAAAGAAAATGGGTAAGTGAAATCTTTATAGTCGATCGTAGCCGACTCTTAAATACTCTACACTACTTTGTTTAATGTGTCAAAAATTAGAGACAAGTCCACTAAAATCAAATTTGCAACATATATTTTTCATGTCAAAACGTATGGCGGGGCCAATTTGTGTTGAAATATACTTAAAATTAAAACTCTTATTCATGTAAGTATTTTATAGAAAAAAGCATTGTATATGGAAAGTGGTTGTAAAAAGAGACCGTTCTAGGCCAAATTTGGTACACACAATTTTCATAGTGAAATACAAATCAGCGCCAATTTAGATTAAAAAATATTTAAAAGGTTTTTCTTTATCATACAACGACTTGCTTTTATTAAAAGCGTTAAATGATTTTAACCATTTCCAATAGGGTTCATCTATGGGCCAAAATACACCTATGTACCAAAATTTCACTAAAATGTCTTAAACAATGCGACTTATAGCTTAATAACATTTTCCATGGAGAGACGGACAGACAGGCTTAATTAAAATCAGAGAGTTATTCTGAAAGAATTGATATAACAAAAGGTGTCCCCATCTTCTTAACTCCTTTTGAGTGTTACAAACATCTGCACAAACTTATAATACTCTGTACCATAAGGGATGTAGGCTATAAAAAAAAGAGGTACAATTTAGGGCACTTGTTCAATGGCAATAGAATGAAATGGCAAATTGTGCAGTTACATGCATATATTTATTCAAAACTTCCTAATAAAAAGTAATTTTCATTTAATAAATGATAAACGATACGGTTTAATGTAGGTATTTTAAAAGTAATTGGGATAATCTGAAAGAATTAAATACTGCATATGTTTAGCATTAGTTCAAAATAACAGACCAAAGACTTTTGCATAGATGCTCTGATGAAATTACAAAGTGCATAGAGAGAAAATACCAACAAAGAGCAATACAAATAAATATTCGTATTCCCATAACGAAGCTATAAAATAATAATATAATCTTTGTAATAGTGTTTAAAATTTGCTCGAGATTATATTATATTGACGCTCTTCTATGTAAAATTTTTACATAAGAAAGCATAAAAATTCGTGAATCAACTTTTTACAGGATTCTAGATACATTGATTTTATCAAAACGTTTGTAACACCCAACAAAACTTTTTTTTATATTCATTAAATTTTTTAATGAAACTCTTATATTTGATCTAGTGATATTCCGATGATGATAATAAGGATAATGGATATGACAGAAAAATCAGAAATTCTTGGAGACAGTTCGTTCTTAAAACAGAAATGAATTATTGCAAATGAAATTCAAAGCGTTCATTATACTGTGGCATAAATTGAAATTATCTATAACTGGACAACTGCAGAATAAATTATAAGGCAAACAATTTTCACGTTTTCTTTTTCAAGTCAAACACAACCTTGAAGATTTGTATTAGAAGTATAGATAAAAATGCAAAAAAAGAAACCAATAACGCCCATTAACATTACATGTAACAAACATTAAGATGCGGATGGTGTGAATGCCAGAATTAACCTGTGACATAGATTTCTATTTATTATTTCGTTATTTTCTTATTATTTTGCCATCTATTGTTCTATTTGTATTTTATTTCACTTATAAGTGTAATCTACTTTCATGCCTTCTAAAAATAAACATAACCTGATTTACATAAACTTTAAATTCACATGCTTTTAACTTTGTCCTTCTTTTTCTAACGCTCTATTATCTATAATATTATTAAGAAAATGTAAATGTAAATGTAAATATAAATGTAAATATAAATGTAAATATAAATGTAAATGTAAACGTATGTGTCCGTGTACAACAGGAATGTAAATAGAAATGTAAATGAGAATTAAGAAATTCTATGTTATACCGCTTTTTTTCTTCCTCATTCACTGTTTAGTTTTATTAATCCTTTCCATATGAATTATCTTCGTTTTGTTGTTACTTATTTTGAAAATTGTATACTTATGCATACTTATGTTATGCATTTATAGTCCACGTTCCATGTGAAAATCCTTACACGCCTTCTAAAAGTTGTACGGTAATAGGTTATGCACGCTTTGATAGGCTTATACAATACGTCATTTTGGAATTTTTCAATGTTGACTCGTTTAGCCAGCAGGCATTGAAATGTGTGTCCGCCTTAAGTATTCAAATTAAATGAAATTATTAAGAATTTAGTAGTCATAAAATTTTAATAAAATAACATTTTATTAACAATAGAAAAATCTATATTGGCTAAAAGAATTGTAATGAGCGTACGGTAGCAGTATCACTAACAGTTACCTATAAAAGGCAAATTATATAAAATCTTTGTTACGATAAATGACGAAATTAGTCACACTATCATTTTACAAACTATTGTCTGTAAGCTTCTGAAACTTTGTCAATTACTGAATGAAAATTAGAAAATTTATCGGAAAAATGTATTTCATAGAATCGCAACGAATTATAAAATCTAGTAAATATTTTGCATATAAGAAATAATAACAAATACCATTTTTCAAGAGTGACATTTGAAAAAAAGACTACTAAATTGCATACAAAAAAAAAAAACTCCATTAAAAAGTTACATTAGTCAACGAACTTAGTATTATATTGAGTATATTCCATTATCATTGGAGGCCGAGTGAAAAGTTTTTAAAATTGGAAAGGAAATTAGAAAGGAAATTGGAAAGGAATTTTATGATTTATATTTACTGCAAAACTTGCCGCTTTCTCAAAATTTCTTATTTCCTGCTTCAAATTATCTGCTTATATCTTTTAATCTTCTTCTAAAGGCATAGCAACATATTTAAAGGGACAGACAAACATGTTATTCAGTTTTTTTTTTTTACTAATTAAGAGCTATAACTTTGTTATATAAAATGAATTACTTCTTTGCAAACGATTCCCGATTGTACGATAGATATTTTCATGGTTGAAATTTATTTTAGTATCATCTGAAGACCCATATAACAAATTAGATTATAGGAAATCTTGTCTTTTCAATATATCACTTTTTATCATCTATTAAAGCAGCACATCTTGGTTGTTGTCCCTACCGCCCACAGATCGGCTTGTTGGAATATTTGTAGCACCTAGAAGAAGGGTAGAGTCATAGACCCTACAAAGTATTTTTTCTTAATCAGCATCCAATTCTAAACAGATTTAAACTGTCTGTATATCTATCTGTCCATCTGTCTAACTGTCTATTCGTCTATTCGCATTTACTTAGCATTCTCCTGGGCGAAAACTCTTCAGACGTCAGTTTCAAATTTGTAAAGAACTTTTAAAATTTCTGCGCGCAGGTTGATATTACAATTGGGCAAAACCGTTCAAAATGTAGGCTCATAGTTTAAAGGAAACTAAGTACACCTTTGTTTTATTAAACAAACATTTGAACGTTTTTTGTTCAATACTCGCAAACAGCAAAATATTGAAAGCAGACATTTCGTGGAAATCTTAAACCTATTGGTCTGCTATGTCTGTAGAAAAATAATGCAAATCGTCTATACCTACATTGTACAAGAAATTATACAATTATATGTTTACTGTTTATTTAATAATTTTGTAAAATATTATTTCTGAAATTTTCTCAGAAAAATGCAGTTTTAAGCATTTCGTAATATGTCTGATGCATAAACCACTTCATGTTGAACACGTGCTCATTATAATTTGTAATAACAATAATATTCTCAATTCAATTTGACAATTGACAATTGACAATTAACAATTGACAATTGAATCCTTTCATATTACTAACAAAATACTTTGTCACACAACACAACATAAGACAACACAACACAGTCAAAAGCAATTGTTGAAAAGGAAAAGTAAACAAAAATATTTATTTAACAACAAAATGAATATATTTTATTAAAAAAAAGAATTTACCACATATTTTTTAGTTTATTATTTTTAAATAAACAAAGTCTAAACGTTATTCCAACATATACATGAATATGCATATGTATTTATTTAAGTATTTTATATCTGTCTTTTATTGCTTAGTTATAGATTTTAAATATAAATACAATATAGTTTTCTATAGATAATATAAAATGTAATTAAAACATAGGATGCCCTCAGATATTATTATTATACTTATCATATTATAAATTATCCATAATGATACAAAATCCATGGTAACCAGTTCCGGTTTACTTATCATAATGAAGAAATGAACAAATAAAAATTAATGTCATATGAAATCATACAGTTCCATAATTGCCCTGCCTGTTTAATAGATGAGTGGATAAATGAGCTCAATATTAAATTGTTATTTGATTAATGATGTGTTGGCAGCTTCATTCCTCGATACTCCACATGCAATGCAGTATTATCTAAATTACCTCGAATAGACAATTACATTATTACAATACTACATTACTAATACTGTTCCTTCTTCCTAGTCCTGCTTAGTTATATACTATATACTAAAAAATAGGGGATGCATTGAAAAAAGTTACTTAACCATTTACACAGAAAACTTAATATTAAGTCATTTACATTCTTCAGTAAAGTCGCATTAATATACGTAATACATTCAAAATTAAATTTTAAAAATGAAAAACCATTATTATGATGCAATATGGTTACAATATCTCAAACTTCTTCATCGTAAATTTTTTGTATCAGACGTACAGACATTGTACCTAAAATGATTCTGCCATGTGTGCTTGTTCTGGATGTAGGCTCAATTTAAATACCGATCTCTATCCAAGATCGAATGTATAAGATCAATTATAGATTATATTTTACAATATTTATCCGCATCAAAGTTACTTGCTTTCTAATTACAATGTAAATTTCCTTTCCAGATATTGTAAAAATGGTGACCAAAGGATACAAATTTGAATGTGTACACGTTACGTGTAAATGATGTAATATTTAAAAAATATTTGTCTGGTAACAATTATAATTCAACAATGTTCCATAAAACTTATCTGAAATGAATGCTATTTCGAAAAAATCTTTATCTAGCCATTTTGGTACATTGCATCAGTAAGCATCTAATTTATTACTTTCTATTTAAATTATGTTTAAATTTCGCGAAATAATCAAGCGAACGTAAAAGTTGTCCGAAACATTTTTTCAAAAAATGGAGGCAATTTCTTTTCTTTTAAAATTATTTTCTTGAATGTACTTGAGAATTCTATATCACAATTATTTCAATATTTTTCAATAAATTTTAACTTTTCCAACTTTAACTATTTTTATACCTTACACCACATGTGCTGCAGGGATTTGGGGATGTATTTAATACCCAATAGAAGTTGAAATAGATTCACCTTTCAAAATCACTTCCCCATTCCATTTAAGCGTGTCTGTCCGTTTGTTAAGGTAAACTTACCTTTTGGAGTTATTTGAATGATATTTGGTGTATGGGCGTAATTTATGCAAATTCCGTACGAGAATAATTTTGGTTAAGATTAGACTATTAATACGACCATGTCCTGTACAACGACCGGTTTTGCAAAGAGTTAGTATGTGGAAAAAATTTCAATTCCGACTATTTCTTTATAAAAATGTAGTGCAGCATATTTATTAGCCAATCCCGATGGATTATAACTTATTTTTAAGATTGTACATCTGACCAGTAATCAGTAAAAGAAGGATCATTAAAAAAATTAAAATTTGACATGAATTTGAATAGTTTTAAAACGAAGGTGCTTGTCAAATATTCAACTTAAAGTACTACTTTATTATTTGTTGTTATAAATAACAGTTAATTTAATTAAGGAAGTAAATAATTTATATTTGACTAGGACCTTATCTTGGATACAACCCACAACCTAGCCACACTATTAAATAATTGAACTTGTATAGGTTCGGATATTTCGCGCAAATAGGTCAGTTTGCACGATTTTTAAAAAGACGTTCTAGAATACCAGCCTTAATATTTTTACCAAATTTCAGCTAAATTATGCGCAAAAAATTGGCTTACTCGCACTTAGGCCAAGCCTTTTGATAAATTTTTTCCATTACATGCAAAACATACAAACCAGCGGACATGAACTTCCAATGTTTTCGCCACATTTAAGCCGAACGAACATCTGCTTTGTTGCGGAAAATATTTAACTATATTTTAACATGGACAGATGGACAGAGATATCTAAATCAATTTAAAGTTTATTGCTGATCAAAAATTAATACACTTTGTTAAGCTTCCGATACTTCATTCAAGGCATTACAAATATAATAACAAAAATGTTTTTAGCAATGTCTTTTCAGATGTTTATTACGTTGCAGAAATTATTTCTCTTTTTATGATTTTCGCGCATCGAGTATAATGAACTTTAAAATAAAAATGTACGTGTCTGATTCTTTTAAAAAAAAAAATATTACATTTAATTTGATTTGTTTCTTCGACAAAAATGCTGACACTAATAAGGAAAATATATGCGTTAAAGACTCTCTACTGCTTTTTCTTTATGGGTGTTGCGAACGTTTTCACAAAATGATTACACCTTCAAAACTCAGCACAACTCTGCATGGTATTATGGCATATGTAAATCTGTATGATAGTGCATAAATTTTTTTTTTAATTACATTCTATACAATTTTTTTTAACTTTTTGTTCACATTTTTTAGCTGAGTCATTTATATTTACATAGTTTTATCATAGGCCTGGCTTATATCAAATTTTAAAATACCATAATAGAATTTTAATGGTAACCCTAAGAAGCGATATTTTTCAAGAAGTTGTTGTTTTATAAATATGGCCATTGTTTAAATGTCCAATTGAACTTTAATTATTCTAAAATGAAAATGAAATTTTGAATATGCTGCCTATTTGCTTATTTGCCTTCATTCATTCCAAGTTAAACTTTTTACTTTCAAATATAATATTTTGTTATATTATGACTTGATCTGTTTACCCAATGAAAATATAGGAACATTATCGTTCAAATATGTTAAAAAATTAATGCTAAAAATATCTGCACTTTTAGTATAACGGTTTTCGAAACCCAATGTAAATTGCATGTAATTAATATGTCTCATATTATACATCTGCATTCACAATATATGCATATATTCATAATGCTGATAAATTTATTATAAAATTTCACTGTTCTATCTATTATGTGGAAATTTTCATTCAATTGTTCTAAATAATAAGTGTAAAATTTTTTCCTTTCATTTCTTTTTTAATGAATTAGCTGCGGTCATTTTATAAAGTTTAAAGATTTATAATAATAAATGAATTTGTGCAAATCAATCAAAATTACATTGATGTTATTTCTCCAGAGACTTTATTAAATTCTATTTAGAAAGGTTTTAGGAAATGTTATCGGGTTTTTAACAATAGATCATATAAATGACCGTTAGCTCATTTTTAATGATGCTAATCGAAAATTGTACAAGATTTTTATATAATTAAAGAAAAAAATGCGACAAACACTTACAAGAAATTCAAACAGACCTTTTCACAGTAAGAATGACCATGCTATTTATTTTTATACAAGTTATTTCAACAAAATCCTAATCTATTATTAAAAATCATACCTAAATCATACCTAAATGTTATATTCTCTCAGGCAAAATATTTAAGTGTACTTTTTGCTTTTCTTTCTTACTTTCTACTTCTTATGCATTTTTATAATATTCTCCTTAGATGAGGATTATGAAGTATAATTTTGATACGAGGATATTCAAAAAAAGTGCAGGGATTGAAAGGACGGAAGGCACTTAAGAATTACAGCCTGCCCAACCTAATTCAGCCCTCTTTATTCTTAATGTAACAAATAGAACGAAAAGAGACGTCGAGAAATATCAACGGAAGATTTAGTGTTGTATCATAAAAATGTTACACAACACACTTCATTAACTGCCACTTCTTTTCGCCTTTTAATGAATATAAATTACTGATGACCCGCTGGAAATTACATGACCAATTTTTAACCAATATACAAAAATTACTATTTATTATTAATTGGAAAAATGAAGCTTCGAAAAAAAAACGGCAAAAAATTCTTTAATTGTCACAGTAAGTAGTTAAAATTATTTATGAATTAAGACCATTTATTAAGGGTCCTTTTTTAAGATCCAAATTTTTATATCTTTTCAAAAAACATTTTTAAAGAGTAAAATAATATTTTTTTTGCAATACGGCAAAACTTTGTAAACACTAATCCATACTAAATATGAATTATTGTGTTAGTTTTATTTAATGTCCTTTAAAAATTACCAATTCAAAGAATAATGAGCTGAAGAAAATGAACAAAAACAAAACAATTGAAAATTATGGATAAATCGACAGATAATAATGTATTTTTTTTGTGTTCGCCTTTTTTACGTAAAAGATTATAAATACCTAAAATGATACAATGGTAAATAAACCTTTGTATTTTCTTATGAGCAACACTTCAAGCAAATGCACAGAAAATTCTGTAATATATAAACAAAAATATTATTGTCGTTCGAAGTTGACTCCGAAATTTCCTATAACATTTCATCTAAAAATCTATGATCATTGCTATCAACGATCATAACTAGAACCAAAAAGGAAGACAGTGAAAAATAAATTTAGTCGAAATAACGAACCGATCACAATTCGGGAAAAAAATCAAAAAAAAGTCAAAATATTCAAATTTACGATAAATTTTTATAAAAAACATGTATAAATTTTTTCCACACTCTCTTTCCTTTGTTTTTGCCAAAGTAGCCTTACTTGGGACTAGTGTAAAAAAATTTGTCGGGAAAATTCACATCAAATCAACATTAAATGTTGGTAGATAGAAAATATTATGAATGTATATTTGCCGATTACTCATTGAAGAGTATATAACGGTACAATAGACAGACAACCACATATTCTAGCTGAATGAATGTTTGATGAATTCCAATGGATCGGTACAACAAAATATCGATCTATATTAATATTTTACGTTAAATTTCTTAAGTGGGCATTACATCCATATCTACAAACTCAATACATAACTTTTGCTTGTAGGAGAAAGGCACAGCACTACTCTGTAACATTGTTACACTGTAACACTGTAAGACTGTAACATTGTAACTGTAACATTGCAATCATTGTTCTTTTTGTTTTTGTTTACTTCGGTATTAAATCGAACAATGAGTTTATTGACTTACGATTACAAGAAAATGCGTCATTATATTTATCATATAAAGTAATAAGAATCTTAGAATAAACAAAAAAATATCTGATAAAAATTCAATTTCAATTGCACAATGAGTAAGTACAACTTACTGCATTATAAGTGCATTGGACATCCATTATCTAACTTACGTTAAACGGGTTTAGTTGTTTTAGTTGTTGAAGAAAAAGATAATTTTAACTACAATCTTAGCTGGTGAATGTATTCTCGTTTGCGCGATTTAACATTTTGCTTACTTATTATTGATTATTATTTATTTTTAACGACATGATTTAAATCATAAACACCACGAACGCATTTGATTTTTACACCGGGTACATCTTTCAGCCGTCCAACTCGGCATAATACAATGTTGTGCTCTTGTAAATTATGACCGATACCTGGCACGTAAGCTACCATTTCTTTGCCGGTTGAAAGGCGTACTAATACACATTTACGGTTCGCTGAATTTGGCTTCTTGGGTTTTTTGATTAAAGTTTTTAAGACAACACCTTTTGCAAACGGTTTACCATCTAATGGTTGCCGGGCTGGACGTGTTTTTTTATGTGGCCCTGTACGATGCATTTGATATAATGACGCCATTTCACGCAATTGTAACAATGAATTGTTGATTACTGCAAATAATAAATTAAAAAATTAGTAAATACAAATGAAATCCATCCAATTAACATTCTTCGCTTTCTTTAGTTTGGTTGGATTGCAAAAGCCAATAAAAATGTCACAGTTAATTGGGGATGATTCTTAAGTGTCCTAGTTTCAAAATATTAAAATTTGAGGATTCCGTTTAAATAATAAATCTTCAGTAATAGTAGATTGACTTTGTCCAAATATGATAAAAGGTTTTCTCCGAACAAAAAGATTTTATATACGGAGCAGTCGTGCAAAGTGTTTGATGTCATCCAAAAGAAATTCATAATGTAAAAGAAAATTTTATTGGAAAAGTGGAATGTTCTGCTTTCACAGAATTATTAAAATTAGAACAAACAAAGATCTTAAAATTATATCAAAATTTTTCATATTACATTTCTTTGCGTTTTTTACGATCCATTGTAAAATACTGATTTAAAGTCATTTGTGAGACATTGGATGAAACTTTAAAGCAAAACTTCAATTTCAATAAAGTTTCACACATGTAAAGAGTAAATTGTTATACTCGTGACAATGTTTTATTATTATTATTGCCAATAAAAATGGTCGGTAAGTAAGGGATTAAAGTGTGACTGGCACACGTTTGTTATCTAAGGGATGAAATGATGAATAATAATGTCATATATAGGTAAAACATAAAATAGATAGGGTACAATTTATATATACAAATAAACATAAAAATGTATCATAAAATGGTGTACAATGAATTGCTTATTCACATACTTTTAAATAGTTCCATATAAATAAGATAAAATCCAAGGGAATTATGTTTAATTGATGCTTACTGCCAGGTTACTCTATGATACATAGCATTATACCACCATATTTTTAAATGAATAAATAAAGTATAACTGTTATACATCTTTTATAATTGGCGAGTAATAATTGGAAACGGAAAACTGCAAACTTATCATTATTAGTAGATCTTATCGATATTTTGAGTATGAAATTCATTTTAGGTTCAATATTGCAGCAATTTAGAAGGATACTTCTTTCATTGTTATACTTTTTATAATTTGCGACCAGTCAGTTATATTATAAGCGAATAGTCGAATTCATTTACAACGAAATTTAATACCCACCGCCCCCAAGAAGGCGAAATTATACTCATTTTAAAATTATGTTTTTAAAGCATAAAAAAGCTTCAGAATCCCTACAAAGTACACATATTCTGACCGTCCGTTGAATATTATGTTTACATTTGGCATAAACATTGGAAGTTCATGTATACTGTTTTGTAGTACAAATAGGCCAAATCGGTCAAAGGACAGGCCGCAACGCAATGTAAGTTGAAAACCTTTCGATTTTTTATAATGAGTAATAACTTATAATTTTATCCTCGTATGTTGGAAACTTCAATAAAGATAAGTTGGCAGTTATGCTGACATTATGCAGGCTATTACCATGCAATATTTCTCTGAAAATCGTGCAAATCGACCATGCCTACTTTAAATAATATAATCTTGAATTATTACATTTTTTATCCAAATATTTCATAAAACTCAGAAAATACAAGTAGACAGCATTTGTATACAAAACGTTGTTTCAGAATATCTGTCCAAATCTTACTCAAATCACCTATAAACCACTTTTACAGAAATTTGGCAAAGTTAAGTGCTTAATTTCGCTCTTACCAGTTGTATAATCACTAATTAAAAACTGCCACAAATAGAAGGTTAAAGTTTTGCGCGAATATAAAACATATTGTTCCAAAATACTTGTGCAAAAATGACTTAAACTACACCTACCAAAAGTTAAAAGTGCAAGTTTATCAAATTATACTTTGCTTTTTTTAAGTGGTGGTGGCTATACTAGGATTTGGCCCTTGTCAAATATAATTTTTTTATTTGTAATTATATTAATATTTATGACCAAACTTAAGCACCATCTTTTATCTTAATATATATAGCCAGGAAATGAAAGCAAATAAAAAATACATGGACATGACTAAACTTTACGGAATATTCGATGCTTCCATTTGAATGTACTAAACATTTGCATGTTACGTTACGGATAAGTAAAGCAAGTACTTGAAACATATCCTTCTTTCTGGAAAGTATGTATAAAAATTTAACTGAAAATTGAATGTGTGTTAAGCGTTTCGATACGAATAAAAGTGTAATATTAGGCGAGTTGTATTCATTAGAAGTGTTAAAATTTTGATAGATTATGATTTAAGTATTTAAAGTTAACGTTATGGAAATTACTAGTTGATGTTTTTAAAATGTATATCGGAGTAAGAAAAATCAAATTTTTCCTCTTGTAACACTTTTCATTTTTCAATTTTCCATCTTATAGCAGTTTTGCAGACAATGAAACATCATATAAAAAACATATAATATAAAATATTGTCCATCAGGCAACCAGTGAATTTTGAGTAGGACAGAAAAATACTAATTTATGCCAATTAATCGGCGTGTAGGTAAGCGTTTTTTTAACTGAATTTAGACCATTTTCAATACCAAACGGCATAGTTGGTAGGAATATGAATAATTAATGAATATTGAAAATTTATACTTTCAATAATTCTACCAAATTCGCTATTAATATCTCAACTTTTTACAACTACAACAGTAAACAACAAAAACTTTTTTTTTGAAAAATACGATATATAGAAGTTTAATTGTACTATACCGACTAATTTCCGAATTGCATTAAGTAAAATAAATGGAAAAGAATGCGAAAATGTAACGATATAATGTAATTCGATTTGAACGATTTTTAAAATCTGTGGGATGAAACGCAAATAGATTGTGCTCACTACAAAATGCACATAACTTCAACTAACGTATAGTTGGCTTAATAATCTATTGATAAAAATAATTTATGTCGAAATGGAGTTGAATACAAATGTACAGTAAATAAATCCGTAACAAAAACAATTATTGCTCCAGGTAACTAGGTCATTCAATGCTGCGAAAAATTTTCAAAAAACATAGAAAAAACGGAACAAAAAAAAATTAAAAGAAAAAATAAAATGGTCATAACATATTTAAAATATAATTCAGGGGAAAATCTTCCCCAAAAAATGTGCATGAAAGTGTTACATGTATTTGTTCCTGCTTGCTTGTTGATGGTAGTACACGAAAAGGTTTATGAAAATGAGTAGAAGATTTTTTATTTTTCTTTTCATTTTGTTTTTTTTTTTTGCAGGCCACAATAATTGTCATTTCTTTGTGAAATTGACCCTTTTTTAATTTTTTGTACGTTATTGCAATTCATAGTTTTATGAAATCTCATGTGAATGCATGCGAACTTCCCTTATTATAAATATTTCCCCCTCACTTCATATTAATGATCTACCTGTATTACATTTTAAATATGTGCAGATGGTTTGTAAGACTCAAGACTGCTTTGGATGAATCCATATTTTATTATAATAATTAACTGAGAATCACTTTTCATTTTAATTTACACCTGTTGGTTGAACTGGCCAACTGTCCAAAACTGTCTATATGCATGTAATCAAACAAGAAATTGCAATTTGTTAATACATTTTTGTAAAATTTGATAAACAAGCGAGCTTTGATTTAGGAATAAGTAGTCATTACAAATAACTAATGCAAATAACTATATCATAATTTAAAGAGTATTAATTTAATGGTTGTACTGCCAGAATGTATAGACTATACGAACGCCAATTGGATTAGCACAATTAATAGCGCGTTTTATTTATAACCCTTGAAAAAGAATGTACTAACTGTATTGAAAGTTTTTCTCAACTTGATACAACACCACCTTTGTAGTTGAAACATTAAACAAGCACCAGAAAAAAGCAGATTTTCTGATTTATTCATTTGAAAGTGTTAATATATTAGATGAAATGGCACTTAGTTATTTAGTTAGAGGTTGTTCGAATAGACATCCAGAGATTATGATGTCTTAAATTGTTTGCCGTTTTCACTTTGCTTTAAAACACTAATCTGATATACTCAGTCTGCCAGGTTAAATCTGTGATTTCACTTAATGTAATATCAACGAATCGCAACGTTGTATTGCTGCTGCTTATGGACAAATGACTCTCCACTGCTTTCTTTATAAGCTTTATTTTGTTCGATGAGTTTTCTTATTTGAAAAAAGCCTATGTATGAAAAAATATACATTCATAAGTATACTTTCAAATATGCTTTGGTGAAAATCAATGCAAAGTATTTCACATATTAAATAAGCGTACTAAATTAATTAAATTACTATCCAAATGTGTCCACTTTTTGTCCCCTTTTCCCGTTTCGTCACCTTTCAAAAGTGGCATAGAATATTTAAAAGCCACGACTACTATAATCTATTTTACTATGCGTTTTAAACCCTAAGCTACTTACGCTCTGCACCACCCTATTTACACAGTATAGCACTTTTGGGAAAGCATATTTTGTATATTTATAATATACAGAATAGCTTGAGATAAATCCACCTTTAATTGCATCAATCTATTTAGAATTGTTTTCTGAAGGTATTTAAAAAGACCGGTTCATTTAAATTTGTTATCAAGCTACAGGTCACAATTTTAAATAAATGTCGGTTCCAGTAACAGTAACAGTCGCAGTAAACTATTGAAATTACTTAAAAATAATCAATATTTGCACTTTATTCAGTGGAAAAATGGTGACATAATATAATATATAAATATTTGCCCACAACATGAATATCGCCAAATATTCAATTTCTACAAACAATAAAGACTGTTTGATATGGATTAAAATTAAAGTAAATTTGTATTAAGTTATACATTAACTTGTAACGTTTGCTTTAGATTTATATTTCACCTAATAAATTACCAATTCAAAATGGTAAAACGCTACATATTATTAAATTAGTTCACGTGTTTATTCAATCATTCAAGTCACTTATAAATTTAATTGCACATGAAATTAATTAAGCGTGCGCTTAAAGGAAGCCGGCCTTTACCACTCGTAGATTATTGTACGCACCTTGACTCGTTAACCCTTTCGTAGCATTTAATGTATATCGAAAAAAATTCATATTTTATTAAACACTGCAACTTTAATTGATTAATTATGAGCTTACTGAAATTTTTATAAATAAATATAATGTAAGAATTTTAACAATGAACATATCAGCAAGTTGATACTTCTAATAACAAAATTGAACAGAGATGTTCATAGAAATATAATATACTTCTAAACCATTTAAAATAAATAATCAGATTTCTGTTGAATTGTTGAACTATTAGCATTAGTTCAAAGTTAAGGCAAATTATTTTAAGGCATTCAAAACATTCTTAAAGTGTTTGTATTATAAATTCATTGGTAAGTATTTCAGTATCATTGTTACTAAGAAATTAAGGAATGCTTTTGGCCGATTATTTGTATCATTTAGGTAAATACTTCATCTTAATTTAACATTCATACGAACAAACAACTTCGAAAATCATAATTATACTTCAGCTATTGTTATTTACGTTAATGTAATTATGAATCAAATAAGCAGACGAAATTCTCGAAAATCGTGTTCTCAGATTACATGTGTAATAGGTAAAATTAGTGACAGTATGCTCCATTTTATCTTTCATCATATAATAATTTTGCCTAAGCGGCTGTTACATCTAAAAAGACTTAAAGTAATTAACCTACCTCTTATAACAATTTTTTATGCTGTGGGCATGTATTTTATTCATGTATTTTAATATACAATCTATAAGTTACAATGCATGAGGTATTATAAAAATTAATATATAAGCTTCTTGATAACCCAAGGAGAAACCTTATACAAAATAAGCTTAATACGATCTTTTTTATGCTTCTTATGTACCGCAACTCTTCACATGTTTCATAAAATACCATTGCAAGCAATATTTTATCAATCTAGAAAAGTTTGACTACCGACCCATTTTTAGATCACCACCCACATAATTTTGTCGGTGTACCTCAGCTTATTCTTTTTAATAAATTTTCGGTTTTTACTTTATTTGACAGAGTATTTTTAGTACTTTGTTAAATTAATTAATATTTACCCCAAAGTTATTCAGTTCATTGTTTGATTTGGTGTCCAACTGTAAAGTAACGTGATTATTATCCAATACTCCAACATTTCCACAATCAGTAGATGTGGAAGGCATTTCGAAGATATTCACAAAACCGTCATCTTGGAATTCCCGTTTTTGCATATTTTGACTTTCCTTCATCAATTTATCGTATTCATTTAACACACTATTAAACTCGGATATTTCATTTCGATTTCGTGCTATTAGGTGATGCTTAAAATAATTATGAACTTGAGTTAATGATGTGTTAGTCACAGAAAAGTAAGCCTTTTCTAAATTTTTTGATTCTATTTCGCGTTGCTTTTCAAGCTTTGGATTATTGGCATGAACATCTCGTAAATGATCCATAAAATTTTTTATAAATTCTTCAGTCGCATCGGCAAATAAAATTAAAGCAGATTCGGCGGTATCAGTGAAACCTGCTACTCTAAGTTGACCACAGACGGCTTTGCGTAATGCTGCCCTGCATATTTGAGCATTTAATTGTGGATACAATTGAGCTATACCTTTTGCAAATTTCGTATCTTGTGGTGGAACAAACCAAATAGGTTTTGTAAATTTATTATTATTAACCAAATTTACTACATTCTCCGGAGGAAAATCTACTTCGGGAATTAGCTGACTTGGATTTAACAAATAATTTGAGGTTCCCTGTAAAAAGTTTAATTCTCCACGTCGTTAATACTAATACGGTATACACAAATGTACATATGTGTGCACTTATTACCGATTTGTTCGAGTACGTATCAATAAGCGATTGTAACATTTCAGTTTGTTTCATCACTTCTATAGTTTGGGTAACCATAGGATTTTTCAGAAGCAGTGCAGTTCTACAATAAAATTAGGAAATTAACGTTTGTACGAAACTATGTTGAATAAGTTGTATAGTTTTCAGCGTTTTAAAATAAGCTACGAAATAATTTACTCAAACCTATACAATGTCATAAAAACCAAAATTAATTTTTTAATTCGCATATAATAACTAAACATACAAAAAATTATCTATACATACGTCTTTTGCTCTTCTTCAGGCATTTGATTTTGCATTTCCGACAGTTTCATTCGCTTGAATCCTGTAGGTATAAATTTAGCTGCTTCATTATTAATTATAGCACTTTTGGAATCATCTTCCGTAATTTGACCCCATAATGTTCGCAGCATACTTATGTTATTTCTATTGTCATCTACAAATGTGCCAAATATATTTTAAAAAGCAATGTACATCAAAATTCTAATTTCAATGCAAGAATATTATTTTATTTGACAACTTGAATGCGTTAAGTTACTAAGTTAATTTTTTAAGCTAATAAAGATAGAGAAATAAATTAACGACTCTCAAAAATGCATAATTCACTTACGCAATACAATGATAAGCCTGCGAAAAAATCTAATGCTCAAATCAAATAAATATTCCAGTTTTGTATAAATAACCAACAACGCTCCGTAAATTTTAATACGCACAACATTTTTATCATTTTTAACTATTTATAACTATTTAAAACTGTCGCAGCAAAAGTTACTTTTCCATATCCACTACTCTTTAATCTAGATTAGAGAATTTTTGTTTACTTGTATCGTATTTCAGAGAGTCGTTAATTTTACTTTATTTGCATTAAACATTCTACAATTACTCTTGCCCAAAACTTCCAAATTAATTAAATTTGTGTTAATAACATATTTGTTAACTTCTTTGGCGATAAGAAATAACTTTTTAAACTCCGATAAAAATATGTTTACTTGATATATTTAGATTATTTAAATCAAATGTATAAATATTGTGGTAATACAAACCTTGTAAAATAAACAAGTGGAAGTACAGTTATAAGTGAAAATAAGAATCAGTTGATGTGCAATAAAATATGTCAGATATGCGAAAAAATATTAATTTAATTCCCATATATAAAGCAATTAATTTCGATGGTGGCTAAAGTTAACGTCATAAATAAACGAATAAAGTATTCGGTGAACTAATGCCTAATTACATATCTCAAGCATGTACAAAAGCAAACAGACAAATAGAAGAATCTTATTGCCCTTCGGGACACATAAATGATGCAAATTGGGCATCAAAAATAGAATCAAATAGGGAGAACGCAATAAATATAATAACGCATAACCAATGCACACATACCGACAAAAAAAATTAATTTTTGCTCGAAAGAACTTTTTAAAAGAATCGGCAATTTAGAAACAGAAAGTAGTAATGTCCTATATTTAAGGCATTTAACCCAAATGAATGTACATTTCTCAGCTGGTAGTTTATCAGCTGTTATATATAAACAGAACGGAAAACCAAATTGGTAAGTGAGTAACGTTGTTACTTCACAAAAATCTGTGCAAGAGATATTATAAAAGCCTAAAAATAAACCAATAATATTTCGGTGGAGTATTAGACGATAGGTGAAAAGTCACCAATCCACTTGTAAGTGTTAAAGAAATTATAACTCATAAGTAGAATATAAATAATATAAAAAAGGAAGTAAAGACTCGTCGGTTCTCTAAAAATCGAATAACTTAATAATGCCTGTTAAAGTTAATTAAGAAAATCGAAACATTAATTAACAGTTACTTGGATACATTTCTACCCGTCTGACAATTCAGATTTTATCTAGTTATCTTGGAACAAAGGTGTCCCATGATTCAAGGAGGACCTCATTGTAAATGGATCATCCCAAAGTAGTACCTTTATAGAAACAAATTTTGGACAAACGCCATACAAAATGATGACTTGATCCGTGTACTTAATTTAGATCATATCAGGTTTTTATTGACTGCTCTCGCAATGAGATTTCCTAATTTTTTGAAAATTGGTATTGTTAACACCTTTACATATGAAGAAAAATGTGAAAAACCAAGTGAAATATAAGCATAATAATAAAGTCGGAAAAAAGGCAAGTCAAATAAATATCAACGCATTGCCGTATAGTTCAATAAAAAAAAAGGGAAAATTAGTTATAACCAATGTGGCATAATCATTTGTTGAGATCCATGTTAGTAATGAGACCCGTAGTAATGAAAAGCCTCATGCATGCTGCCATTGCGCAACGTAATTTTGCCATACAGATCTTTTGCAAAAACATGTACTTAATCTAAAAATTGAGAAGTTCAAGTATGATCAATGTTAAAGTACTCACGGACCGGCCAATTACTTACAACGTAACAAAGTAAGATAATTACTATATTTTTTGTAATACTATAGCACCTAACAATTTTTGCCCTTTACTAATCTATCCGCGCACTGTTTTCTTAAGTCCGCTCTCTGCTAATTAGAAACACTCGCAATTTGTATGAAATTTTCTATTACGAAAAAACATTTTAGCATTATTCCTGGTCATTATCCATAAATTAAATATTTAAATAGTCATTGATCAGACGCACACACATTTTTGTAGGGTGCTTTCATTTGTCATGTTTAAATAGAATAAATGTATAAGCGCATAAATGTCGTACGTATATACTATTTTCTATATGCATATTCAAATATCCCATACCATCGCATCGATCACATCAACAAAAAGTAATAATACGTATGCATAACGAATAATTCCTTTTCTCTTTTAATCTTCATCGATTTTTGTCACTTTTGTCAAGTTCCATGTCATCGTACCTTTCTTCTGGCAACCTCTATCCTTACATAGATTACAATTTGTTACAAATTTTCTTTATGTGAATTCTGTGTCGTTCTATAGAAGAATCTGAAAGTCGACAAGCGCTTATTGAACTCAGTCCTTGCTCACAAAAATTTATAGTTTACTTCATTTAATATTTGCTTGCACTTAGTCATTCTGTGGCATATTATATTCCATGATTATTTTGTCACTTTGATGAAATAAGCATTACTCATGCAACGCCTAATGTTGAAAATTTATTGTCTGAATTAAGAACATGAAGTATTGGATAATTACACTGAGACAATCTAAAGCAAAATAACAATCTTAGCATAATAAAATAATAAATTACAATTTTGCTTCTTGAGTGGAGAACTCGTTAGGTCTTCTAGCAATAATATATGACGGTGTTAAAAAATCTTAAATAGTAACTGTGTTTACCTTGACGCAAAAAAGTATATATAATTTTGACTAACATTAAATTCTCAGTTAATCTACATTATTTATCATAAAGTTGTCACATTCACGACATAAAATCGTAAAACTTAATATACATCGAACTTTCCCACAATTACTACAACAAATCATATTTATTCAAAGGTAAGTTATTCAATAATTCATATTTAACCAAATAGACATTTTCTACTTTCTTTATTTTAAACATCAGGTTAGAAAACAGAAAAAAAATGTTTTGAACCTTGCATTATTTCTAATGTTAATATGCAATTTTAATATATAAACATAAATAATATAAGCAATATATATATGTAATATTAAAATATATGTATGAACAAATCACGTAAAATATCCTTGTTACCTTGTATGTTAAACATATATCGCTTGTCTTTCATAATATTTTATTAAATCTAATGTTCAAGTACAAGTCAATTTTGTGAAGCATTGTTGTTGTTTTTATTCCTCAATATAAAAACTTTTTTGTGGAACTTGCCTATAGTTTTTTCTGAACTGTTTTATAATAAATTGTGAAATGAATTGTATCCTAAATGTGTATTGTGAGCAAGAAGAAGACTTTCATTAAAATGGAATGAAAAAAAAAACAAGTAACATAATGTAAGTGTATAAAAAATAAAAACAGTATAATTTTATAAAAATACACTACTGACACTTTCAATTCAAATTTAAATAATAATTGGCAAATTCTTGGTGGTTAGTTTACGGCTAGTGGAAGCTGGTGACGGAGAATGTGGTCCAAGACGACCACGCCTATTAAGGGCATCGAATGCCATATGTGCTACAGTTGAAGTGTGATACAATTTAGATGATGTATGTTTTAAAATGTGCTTGCTATTACTGTAATTGTCACTACAGGCATCCGGCGACTGTTTACCTAATCGCTTATATTCGTTGTTTAATTTGATCCGCGTGTGTTGAGATTGATTTTGAATTATTGATGATCGCGAATAAGGCTGAAGATTTTTTTCGAATGAATTATATGTATCATCTGTATTGTACTCTCTAGTACTGCATTCATCAGTGGTATATTCATTAATAACAATTTTAGGCATGACCTCTTTAAATTTTGCACTTTTAGGTAAAGATTGACGTTTCTTTCCACTTCCACCACTATGGCGTCCACTACGTCTTTGCTGTCGTGCAGAAGAAGCAATAACTTTGTTTTTTAAATGGAGCGACTTAAAATGTGTAACTGTAGTTCCCGTTAATAAGTTTTTTTTCCTACTTGGATTGACACATTTGCTATTATTAGGTTTAATAAAAGCATTGGGAGTATTAAATACATGCATAAGGCTGCGTTTGGCTAATGGTGTACCTTTTTCCAAAAGTGGAAGTTTTCGCTTCTCTCCAGTAGTTATAGCTCTATTTGGTGTTAATAAGTTTAGTGTTGAAGGCGTCTTCCTTAAATTCAACATTGAATTTGCACTGCCTAACGGTACAGGAGTACGTCTTAACAAACTGCTAGCTGCTAAAGGTGTACTATTTTTCGAAAGTGATGATATTTTAGTAGCATTTTTACGTGCCGATGATAATTTTTCTTTTTGCAAACGTTTTTCTTCCCATTGTGTGGCCATTGCAATTATTATATTTTTACCATACACCAAAAACGGCTCATTTTCACGGGCTTCATACTCTTTAACTAAATCGTGAATTTGTTGTTCAATTTTGGGCAGTTTAGTAGCTATGGTTTTACGTTCTTTTTCTTCTTTTAGTAATTGGCCACCACGATTATTATACCTGCCTGGTTCAGAGGCCTTCGCTTCTAAGGCCATCATGCGGTCCCACAATACGTTGCGAGCTGCGTATAATTCAAATATTTGTTGATTTTTTTCGTAATATTTCTTTAAATCAGCCAATTCCATCTCATGTAAATCTAATAAATCATCCGAGTAGCAATTACTATAAAAATTGTGGAAATTTCTTCGTTGTGCTTCTGATTTTAAAGTCTTA
This sequence comes from Melophagus ovinus, assembly GCA_023089585.1. Classification (NCBI taxonomy): domain Eukaryota; kingdom Metazoa; phylum Arthropoda; class Insecta; order Diptera; family Hippoboscidae; genus Melophagus; species Melophagus ovinus. The sequence continues at coordinate 3,122,068 of JAKKIB010000255.1, read as the reverse complement.
TCCCACCATTCACTAATTTCCTCACGTATCTGTAGTACATATTTCTTAATATTAAGGCTTTTTAATGTTTCGCATCGCTTCAATTCAGCATATAAAATATCATGCGTGTTCTGATTATGTTCAACATACTGGCGAAACTTTTCACGCGTATTTTGTGGTACATTTAAACGTTCCCACAGCGTTTCAAGTTTTTTTCGCGTGTTATTAATATTATCCGTGAGATCTTTAACTTGTTCACCGAAACAGTCATACATATCTTGCAAGCCAATAAAAGTATCTCTATTTAGTTTGATATCTTGATAATTCAACAAACGATCTTCAGTTTCAGTATTCAGTTTCAAGTCCAATATACGTAAAAATCTTTTTATATCTTCACGCATAACTGTCACCTTTTCTAAACGTACTATCCTCTCTTCACGCAGATTATCCAAATGTTTACGAAAATCTTCCATTTCATTTGAAGTAGGTAGAGGATCCTCTGAGAGAGTGCGCTGTTGTTCACCCAACTGTTCACACAAGGTTTCTTGTTCTAATAACATATTACGAACTTCTTCACGTTTTGCTTCTAAAAGATCTCGTAAACTTTCCAATCGCTGATCCATTTCACACTGCATCACTAACAAAGGCACCTGCCCCGTATTATATTGCGGCAATTGCACATCAACACGCAGCATACGTTTAAGTTCCTCGGCTTCTTTCTCAAGTTCTTTAATATCATTTTTAAGAGATGAACGCCGTGATATAGATTCTTGCACCAAGTCTTCATAAAAATCTTTAGTATGACTTAATAATTTATGTAGATTATTTTTGCAACTTTCACTGTCAAACATAGTTACCCATATATTAATTAATTTTTCAACATATTGTTCAGTTAACAATTGCATTTCCTTTTTCTCATTTGCGAAACCGTCTGCCATTTTCTCTATTTCTATATTTTATTTATACACTTTTTCACGTAGTTTTTGTAAAATTATCGTATTACAATTATTTCTACTATTTACTAAAACTCAATAAAAATTCAATTGAAATGTTTTATATGAAGCGGGCAAATAATATTATGGTTGTATTTAAGTAATCGTTATATAGGTTATCATTATATAAGCAAGAGAAATTATCACACAAGTAATGAAAACAAATATTTTATAGGATGAAAAAATTAATACTTGACCAACTTGAAAATTTATTTATTTATTTATTTGAAAATTTGTAAATCCCATTATTTCTATTAATATTGTATTTTATTTTAGGTAGATATTTATTGTAGGTAGGCATTTTATTTAGGTAGATATTTTATTGTATTTATTTTAGGTAGATATTTAAGGATCCTTGAAATTATTTACGCTCTTCGTAATACTATGTTTGAAATTACGAAATTGAATAATATGCATAAAGCAGAAAAAGCATTACATAAGGTATTATGTGGCAATTTTTTTGAAAAAAAGGCATATGTAAATCTTCATATAGATTTGTTTATATGATGCCCATTTGCTTTTGATTTCCCTTTTACATAAACCTATACAATATTGAATTTCCACGTAAATTTAATTTGAACATAAGAATAAGGCAAAGTATTTTGAATTTTTGAAGCCGCCCATATAATTGGTTATAATAAAATCCCGTGTTGTTGTCTTCTAGTTCAAATATAGAGCAAATATGTTGAAGTAGAGAAAGATAATAATACAATCATATTATATATCATCCTATCTTTTTCACTATTGATAACTCACCACACGTTCAGCCATTTTGTTTTGAAGTAAAAATTAGTCTTTGATAAAAGTATTTTGAATGTATTTAGAAAATATGAGAAAGAAGCGTGTAACGATTACGTTTATAATTAAAAGCAATTTCGTCTAACGTGTAACAAATTAATAACGTGTGCTTTTAAACGGCTAATAATAATAATTACTAAATATAAATAGAGGCATAAAAATTAAAAATCATAAGGCAAAAGAAGTGAAAGTCATTAGAATTATATGAAATTAAATTAAGGTAAAAATACTAAGAAAAGTAAACATATAACAATGTATGTGGTATATTATTAAATAAAATAAGTTATTGCAGTTGTGCGTGCGTGGCTTTCCATTTGGTTAATTGTCCTAATTTGAATACTATTGAGCAATGTTATTTTATATAAATAAAGAGCGTAGTAATTGATTATAATGAGTGCTCAGACTAGTCCCGCATGTATGACGCCGCAAAATGAACAGGAGAAGGTAAATATAATAACTGCAAAAAATATATGTATGTTTATCTATAATATAATAATTTTTACTATTTCCTATATTTCCGCGATTAGTGAAAGTGCAACAAAATGTAATATTTCATACGCCTTTGAAACTTACTAATCTCAACATTATTGTTATAGTAGTATTTATTTTATGCAAAGTAGAAAAATATCAATGACCTCTAAGTGTTAAAACATTAGGTATTCTTACTTTTTATATTTTTATGCACGTAAAAAACGTAAAAATATCAACCACCACTTGTATATAAAATATATACAGTTATGCAATCGTTTATACGTAGCACGCAGAAATTTGTGGCACATTCACTTTGATAGTATTTTTTGCAATACAGAAGAAACAGGAAGAGAATGCTTTTGTAAGGCATAAGGCTTACAATAACATATTAGCAAATAATAAATTCTAAATTGGTATAAATATATGCACCCATTCACTCGTGCATGTGATATTAGCACAATTGTAATAGCGAAATTGAGGCAAAAATATTGCATTAGAAATTTGGTAAAAAGAGCCCATAAGAATTCACAATACACCAAACGTGTCAAAAGAGCACGCCAATTACTTAGCTTTAACCAAAAACAAACACCTCTTTTTTCAAGCATCAATTCAATTTGGTGTTCATTACTTGTAAATTATATAATGGCAAGGAATTTTCAATTTTTTCCGTTTTCTTTTTTTATAGCTATTATAGTCATAAATGACACATCACTGAATAATTAGCTGTCTATTATAAAACATGAAATTAATTCTTTCTAACTTTTGGCAAGAAATCCCATACCCTCACAACACAATGCATTCTTTGATTGTCAATTTTATATGCTTGTCTGTGTTTGTACTAAAATATGCTTTACATTTAATTAGATAAATTTGTATTCATTTGTTAAATAAACGGCTGAGCAGGAATAAAAATAAATAAGAAAATTATATTAGCTGTGGCCAAATCTTGAATACACGCTGATATTACGATTCAGAGTGTTTCAGCTTTCCATTAGTGGATAAAAAACCTAAACATAAAAAAATGAAAATTTGACCGATTTGCCAGACCAATGGCCTGGCTATTTGTATAAAATTTCAGCTTTCTATATTTTGCAATTTACAAATAAGCAGCCAAAAAGTACAAAATTTTGCTTAAAAAAGCGAGATATTTCCAGTTTATTGGTCCTGTGGCCGATTTTGGCCATTTTCAAAACCAACCTATTTGCAAGAACTCTCAATGTTCCTGCCATATAAAAGCTCGATATCCTTTTTCTGCGACCAGAAAAATGTTAACAACATACGGACAGACGTCTAAATCGATTCAAAATTTGATGCTGATTAAGAATGTATTTACTGTAGTGATTCTCCATTGCTTTCTTTTGGGTGTTATATCAACATAATAAAAAAATGATTAGTTTTAGCAGTTTTAAATTCTGAAAATTCCATCATATGTAAACGTGGTTAGTAATAACTCAACGCTTATACTTCCATGAAGTTGAATTGCATACTTGAAATGATTAGGACAAAATTAGATTCCTCGAAATAATTAGAAGTTACTGCCTGCAACACTCACACATTAAAAGAAATCTTAAAAAAAGTGCTAACTAATAATTATTATAAGTGCACTGTCCAATGCAAAAGTTTAACCATAATGAAAATAAGATTAAATATTTAAAAATAAATTTAAATTTTAAAGATTAAAAAAAGCATAATTATAAATAAAAAAGGTACGTTTTGAAATTAATTGTGTGCGTTATTTCAGGTTTATCAATGGATAAACGAATTGGCCCATCCAGAAACGCGGGAAGCAGCTCTGTTGGAATTGAGTAAAAAACGTGAAACAGTTACAGATTTAGCTCCTATGCTATGGCACAGTTTTGGTACTATAGCAGCCCTTCTACAAGAGATTATTAATATATACCCATCAATTAATCCCGCCACTTTAACTGCCCATCAATCTAATCGAGTTTGTAATGCATTGGCTCTGCTGCAATGCGTTGCATCTCATCCTGATACTCGTACTGCATTTTTACAAGCACAGATACCTCTGTTCCTATATCCCTTTTTACAAACCACTTCAAAAAGTCGCCCCTTCGAATATCTACGTTTAACTAGTTTGGGTGTTATTGGAGCTCTCGTTAAGGCAATAATTAAAATTATACTCAAATAATATAATTTTATTTGAAACTTTTAATTTTATATTATTACATTCTACTTGTAATTACAGACTGATGAACAAGAGGTGATTACATTTTTGTTAACTACTGAAATCATTCCATTATGCTTGCGTATTATGGAATTTGGTTCTGAATTAAGTAAAACGGTGGCTACATTTATTCTACAAAAGATATTATTAGATGAGAGTGGATTATCGCATATATGTCAAACATATGAACGTTTTTCACATGTTGCCATCATATTGGTGAGTTGTTTTTTTTCTAAATTCTATTTCTGAAAAGGCAGGTGATGTATTTTTTAGGTAGTCTATAAACCATGCGTACCTCTTGATACACTTAAAAACAGGATTCTAGTAGAATATTTATTAAAAAAAATTAAAATTAAATTAGTAAAAATTATAGATATTTGTGACGAATATTATAATTTAGTAGCTTAGCCATATTTTACAAAAAAAAATTTATATAGAATTTTCTTTAAAAAAAAAGCTTAGAACTGCTTTACATCTTAAAGTGTTACGATTTATTTGCCTTGTATTGCTTATTACTTAGTTATTCCTCTATATTGTAACATTGAAAATATGTCTACCACTGAAAATTTTAACATCGTATTTATTCTTTTTTAGGGCAAAATGGTTATACAATTAGCCAAAGAACCATCAGCACGTTTATTAAAGCATGTGGTACGTTGTTATTTACGCTTATCGGATAATCCAAGAGCTCGAGAGGCTTTAAGACATTGCCTACCAGATCAACTGCGTGATGCCACATTTTCGGTATGTTTACAGGATGATAAATCCACTAAACACTGGCTGCAATTATTGCTTAAAAATTTAGAACTAACTTCTGTACCACCCACAGATCCACGACAAATTGGCATGTCGCCTTTAACATCGTAAGATAATCAATTAACACATATTTAAAAATAAATTTAAAAAAAAAACTAGTTACACATATGTATAGGTGTATATATAGATTATAGTACAGGTTGTTAATATGAAGAATAAGTGGATGACTGGCAGGTGAGTTTTTTTTTAAAGTAGCAGACTTTCTAAAATACAGACACTTTCGCATACCGCAACATTGGCAGCGTATTATAACGCTGTGCGTTTTATGCATTACTCCATTATAAATATCATTTATTGCATTGTATACATTTATTTATAATAATAATAAAACAATGAATTATGTATATAGTTGTCATAGATTAAATCGAAGATGTTATGATGTTATACAATTAAGATAAAAAATTGCCTTATTTTAGGAACGAATGGAAAGAAGGAGGTGGCCCTGCACTACCGTAATAAGGATTGCAAAATTTTATTACAAAAAGAATCAACGATTATGTTTGCCACAAAACATTGTTCGATTTCTTAAAATTTGTTGTGTAGAATTCACAGTCTTCGCGAATGTTTGGCAGTAGGAATGAACTTCGGCAATTTATGAAGTTTAAATGAGTTTTATGAATAAATATGTAAATAAATCTATATATGTATATGTATGTATATATAACAATATATTTTATCCACGTTATTAACTTTATTAAAATAATAATTGAGAAAAATTCAGTGAAATACTAACTACATTCATAATTACAAATATAAATTGCAAAAAATATCATTTTGTTTTGTTTATTTTAATGTTGTAGGAGGGAGCCGTTTTTCAAACATTTAATAAATTAATTTAAAATTAAAACATGAGATAAAGTTATTACAAAAAATTTGTTTGTCAAGAGGTAGTAAAAGACGACTGTCTAGGATGTGTAAATTTTTTTATAAAATATAAAAAAACAAGTCCGAAAAGTATATTTGGCTTGGACTAAAGTATACATTCACGTTTGACTGTGCGCGTATTTTTTGACTGACTTTATCCATTTTCTATACCAATACCCGCCTGTAAAAACCTCGTGCAAAATATTTTTTTGCGACAGAAAATGTTCGCAAAAAAATATTTAATTGATGTTCATCAAATATATAAATACTGTGTTGGGTCTGCAACGGTGAATTTTAAGTGTTATAAACATAATGACAAAATGAATATACCCACAACTTCTGGGTTGCATATAAATGACAAAACGCTTTAATTAGTGAGATCCGATTTGTAAATACCAAAATACCACTTTGTTTGGCATGAATAAAAAGCCAAGGAAAGTACCTGTCAAAAAATTAAAGTAAATAATTTCTGACTGTTTTGAGAAATTTGCCATATAAATGAATTGACTAAATTTAGCATATTTTACCGAGACGTCTCCGTAATAAAAGAATACTCTGAACCAAGCCAGAAAGTGATTCTACATCGATCGGTATATAAAATGGTGGGTCTTTATCAAGCCCTTTCAGATTATACAAAGTTACGGATATATTTGCAATAGCTCTAATAAATGGCTTATGAGGAATGGGCAAAATAAAGCGGATCACTGAAAGTAACATTGCAAATGCACATAAATGATATTCACTAATAAAAGTACACGTGTAATTGAAAACTACTTCAACTCAATTTTTTATAAGTATTTGAACAGCAATTTCCTATATGAAAAAATTTGTACCATTTATTTTCCGAATATCTCGTTATCAGACGTAAAGGTATTTCGTGTGCACGGGAATGATTCGTTTCAAACGCATAAACTTCTTCTATATTTAGTATCAAACACTTAATTTTCACATGATACTTTGCAAAATGATCAATGCGATACTATGTTGAAGTTTAAATTTCGATTTTGTATTTTTGCTTTTTTCTACCTACCTACTTTACAAGTGCTTATTTTTTATTCGAATCCTGAACCAATTCCTCTCACCTATGTCTATGCATCCATCCAAATAAAATTGATCATAACTTGCACAATTGTTCACCAAAACAATTTTTTCCATACTTGTTACATTTTTGTTTAGTTATTTCAATTTTCACTATATTTTAATATAACATCAATTCGATGCAATGCAATTTTGTATTTTTAATCCATATCAAAAGTGTAATGTACACGGCCTTCTCCTGGATATTGTTTAGCGGCTACCGGGCGATAATATTTATAATTATCTAGCCAAGCAGAGAGTACACAGCAAAATGTCATTGCTCCAAGAAAGCAGAGAAAATAGTAATAATTTGGATATCGTGGTTGAGATGGCAGAGAATAACGATTCTCACTATACAAATCAGCGTCAACATGTAGTGGTTCACCATAATTACGTTTAACATCTGGGTAATCATAGGGATAGAAAGGATCTTTTGCTTCCGCTCCTAAACCACTTGGTAATTGGGGATAATCACCGTAACCGCAACCATCATCCGGATAGGGTTTGTATTCTTCTGGTAGTAAGTTATATTTTTTAGCAGCAGCTTCCCATTCAGCTTTAGTTTTGGGATAAGGGCCTGGTTTAAAATCTTTATTCCATCCATGAGCATATCGAAAAGTTTGCTGAATTAAAGCACGATTTATTTTACTACCGTGACGTAATATATTAATGGCTTTGACTAGAGACCCCATGGATTTCAAGAGTTAATAGAATTAAAAAAACAAATTTTCGTTTCTTTTTGTTTTCTTTTATATTAAATAGTTTTACATGAAATTAAAGGAAGGGAAAATTAGTACTAAAATTTTTACGGTGATGATTTTTGATACTGGCAATTCCATTCTATTTTGATGTCATTCTTTATCATTAATATTGGAGACTATTAATACATTTCTTCCACCAGCTACATTGAACATCATATAAGTAGTCTACGGCATAATGCCTTGTGCAGAATGTGTACTTAAATTGTTGTATGTGAATCCTATTATTCTCTATCGAAGATAGCTGAAAACCGATACCGTCGCGTATGCACAACTTATTCAACGGAATACGATACGAGGGCGGATAAGTACGAATAAATTTGGATTACTTTTCGCATATATCAAACTAAAATGAGTTGATCGGAAGAAGCATAGCTTACTTGCAATGATTTGAAACACCAAATGTATTTTCCAAGTTTTATACTTTTTAAATATATATTTTGATTTACTTTGAATGTAAACAGACCAAATATATTTAATGCTATCAGTTTATTAATTTCTTTTAAAGAGGAATTCGCGCAGCTCTTTAACAGCAATGACAGTATATTTGAATTGGATCAGCTCTATATAAAGATCGTCTGGGGTTCAGATGGTTTATATATATGTAAAATCGTACAAATGTAAGATTTTTCAATTAAATTTTAAATAACTTCGTTTTCATAAACATTTAATATATTTAGAGGACATTTTACGTGTGAATCCTATGAATTTTCAATTTTCCAATAATCGGGGTTCATTAAGTAATCTCTTTTGGATAACATGAGTTCCATGAATTGGGCTTTCAAATCTCTTAATGCTCCAGCTGAACCACCATATTCATTTGGTAATAGTTCTCGTGGTACATGCTCATACAATGTTTCAATGCCCGTTGTATGAAAATACATCAATTTGAATACTTCCTTACTAATTAAAGGTTTAACAAAACTTAACATTTTATCCAAATATGTAGGACAATTGATCATGTGAATCGATTTAATGCGTGCCGGAAAAGCTTGATGTAAATATTTCATATAAATGCGTAGAGTTTGCATAGATAAGCGTGTTAAATGCTTTAAAGTATATCCAGTCATATCGAATATTTGAATTTCACCTTCGGCTAAAGTTCCAATACTATCATCTGGTACTGAAAATCGTACATCCGTTACCATTATATAACCCTTCGTATCTGGCATGTGATTAAACTGTTGGTAGTCGGCCGAACATAAATGGAAAAAAGTAATTTTATGTTTTTCTGGTGTTAGTCCGGGCATAGGTACCATATCGCTAGAAATTTTAAATTAATTAATCCATTAGTTTCATATAAAATTGAAATTCTGTGTCACGATTTCAATGTTTGTTGTTTAGTTTTTTTTTGTAATACCATTTCACGTTTTCGACTGTCAGGTAAACATTAACAGATTGGCATTTGGGTTTACATTGACTAAATCGGACATTAGAACATTTTACTTTAAGCTCTTAACTTTATAATGTCAAAACACTGTTAAGAACAAAGTAAGCTAGCTATTTAATAGCGATTACGTGACTCGGAATCAAAAAATAAAAGCGGAACTTCTATTTTGGAAAATTCATATGCAATTATACAATAATGAATTTCCAAAGATCATTTTGAAAAATTAATGCAATATTAATTATATGAAGCAACAAACAAGCACAATCAACTGAAAAATAATTGAACGTAATTAAATCATATTAATGTTTCCCCGTACGCATTTTGAAACGTTTTACGGCTGTCCTCATCAGAGGGATCACGTTGCAAAAATATTTCTGGATAATCGTTGCGCAAGTTGTAATTGATTTGTAAGATTTTTTTTACTTCTTCTATATTACCATACATGCACTGATCGAAACGTTTCAGCATTAAACGATCTATGAAATAAACCAAAATATAATAATTATTATTCTTCATTCGGCAGACATTCTTTTATGTTTTAATAAATGTTAATTTTCTTGTGTTTCAGTACTGAACAAAACTGAACATTGCATTTTAGTATTTTACATACTTTGACCGTAACCAGGGCTGAGTGATGGATATATGTATAATTATCAAAACATTCGTAACACTTAGATGGATACGCATCTTTAGCAAAATTAATTTCTGAAACAATTTTCATATGTCTGTTCGTCTATTATTAATCACACTCATCTGGGTATAAAAACTAAGACCAGTTCAAATCTGTCCAACAGAGAAATTTGTAAGCGTAATAGTTGATAAGTCGCATAATATGTGTTTTGTTTTATGTTAGAGCTCTTGGTTTGGGTAAGACGTTATTATAAATTTATAAATTTAATAACTGCTCCTAATGTTGTTGACGTAAAAGTTTCATAAAATTAAGATTCGTATCCGAAATTTTTCAGAGAATATTTAAAAGCGGTATGGTTATCATATATGTTTGACATTTTTTCTAAAAGCTGTGCGATAAAAAATTTTAGGATATGTGGTACGATATTCAGGAGGCCTAAGTTGACTCAGTCAAATATCCGCACATTTATTCACCTTTTTTCCTAGGTTAAATAATTTTTAAATTTTTTGTTAATAACTACTAACTGTAGTAACGAAATTTTTTTATGTGAACTCTAGATCATCGCTAAACATTTTATTCGTTAATATGAAATTCTAACCATGACGTTTTATCTACTTGATAAAGTAAGGATCAAAAATAATTGAACAAAAACTATTATTACTGAATCATGTTAGTAACACCTTTTATTATACCAATCGACTCAGAGTCTGTCTATCCGTTTGATGTCTGTCCATGTAAATTTTTTATCAATTTACAGGTCATAATTTTTAAGATATTTAAACGAAATTTTATACGTGGGTGCCCCAGAGACCAATCCTTATAACGTCTTTTGAAAAAAAATTATATTTTTAAATAAATTTTAACGTAAATTGACACTGAATTATATACTAACATAGAAAATATGCGTACCAAATTAAGTCCAAAGGTCTATAAGGTCTATTCTTATAATCAATGCCCAAAAAATCATTATATGGACAAAAGCTTTAATTTTAAATTATTTTAGAAAAAGTTCGCACTGCTTTGAGTTTTGACATAAAAAATTTATGCAGCCAATTTGTTTCAAATTGTTCCAATTTTTAAACCTTCTCTTATATAAATAACTCTTTATATAACTAACGAATTACAATTTTTCTAATATTATTGGCTTGTAATTTTTTTATTTGGTTTTAATCATAATAAATAAAGTATGTAAAGTATATTTAGCAGCGTTCCGACGAAGTTCTTGTTTTTGTTTATGTTTTTTATTTTTAAAGCCTTTTACTTTTGTGTGAGAATAATTCACTCTCTCTTTTGAATAAAAAGTGTTATATGCCCATCCTTTATATATATATATATATTTATATCCACCTAGAAGTTAGGGGTATACTCATTTTATCATTATGTTTGTAACGTAATGTAACAGAAAACGTCAACACCCGACAAAGTATATATTTTCTTGATCAGCACAAATTCTGAATCGGCTTAGACAACTACTTCATTCTGTTTATCTGTCTTTCCGTTCATGTGTGCTAATGGGCCAAATCAATCAAGGGACACACCCACAGTGCAACATAAACGGAGAACTCTGTATTTTTAACGAAAATTTTATCAAAATTTGTGCAAGTATAGAAAGCTGAAGTATTGCACAAATAGTAAGACTGTTATTCTACAATGTCTGTGTAAGAATTTTATAAATCGGCCACGCTCATCAGAAGATATACAATTTTAAATTACGTATGCATAAAGTATCTGGGGGGTGAGTATCTAAAATTTGGCCTTAGCCAAGTGTAATTTTTTTAATAATTTTTATATTGTGTAATTTTGCTTACCAATTCTTTTTGGTAAGTTTTTATTTTCCTCAAACCATTTCTGCAAATAATCAATTCTTTGTTCATATTCTGTTTTATAATTTGCCATTTCATTTATGAAATTTACTATTTTCTATATTATATTTCTATACTGCCAAAGTGTTATTTACGCTGCACAATTACTTTACCTTGAGAACACCAAAACAAAACTTTATCGTTTATCGTTTCAAATTTAGAGGAATGTAATTAATTTTGTGCTTTGAAATTATCTACAATTTTTAAGTTTGTTGTGCAACCTAGCAAATCGCATAACTTTTTTAGACTTCGTTAAACATAGCGCGCTTATATTATAAAGAGATCCATTTAGTTACTTTCTCAATAAAAAAGTTATCAGAAACGTCATATTTTTAAACAAAAGGTATAAATTTAAACTGAAAAACTTCAAAAGCAGCTCGCTGAAAGTAATATTGCAAACGCTTTGTATATTATTGCTTATATGTATTTATAAAATAAATTTTTACTCTTCTATTGTATATATTACACATGGTTCAATGATTTTATTCAACCAATATGCATGTTTTCTGACACATTATAAAAGCAAAATGATGTGGATGATATAGCATATTAACATGATTTCGACTAACATGTTAACTCTATTTTAAATTCAGTAACATATTCAGCAATTAAAAACTTTACAAAACTGCAAATTTTTGCATTAACGTTTTGTCAATTTATTTAGCGAAAAGCAATTTTCACATTGAAGTTAAAAATGTCTAACATAACATAAAACTTTTTTTTTGGAAATAACATTTTATTGAATGGGATCTGAAAAGTTGTCAGATTTAATTCAAAATAATAAATTGCCAAAGCAAAAAACCAAAAGGTGAAGCCAGCTAAATTTACTAGTAAAGTACACAATAATTTTGACCGATTACACGATTATCAATGGAAAACTGTCTGTAAGAATTTTCAACATTCCTTTTGAATGTAACGATACATTAATCATTATAATAAAGAAAAATTGGAGAGAAAAATATATGCATTGTCCTCTATATTACAAACATTTGAAATATGCCGCTTTTCCCGTATATTGGGTACAAACAGTTAATGACCATTGAACAATCCACCCAGTGAAAAGCAAATGTTGAAATATGCTTATACTGTATGAGAAAACTAAAAACTTTTAATATTTATCATACTCAACTCTTAGAGATTAGAAAGAGATAGAGAAAGCAGTGCATTAAATTCTGAATCGACTTAGACAAGGCTATCTGTCTATCTAGCACTTTTCCCCTCCGTTTGTGTTAAATATTCCATTGATCGCAAAAAACGGCATATCAACTTCAAATTTTGGCAGAAACATTGGAAGGTTATGTACGTCGGATGGTATTGAAAGCAGGCTAAATAAATCAAAGAACACGCTCACAGTGCAATATAAAGTGGGAACAACTTTGTTCCCATTTTCGTAGTTCTAGTTTTTCGCTCACAGTTTGAAAACTGAAACATATAGAAAATATAATGCCTGCATTACAATTTTCTTACTTACTTCGAATAATAATTCGATTTTTCAAGTTGTCTTCTTCATATAATTATTTTTTGATACTTTATTTAAGCGCATTCCATCGTAATTGCTATATTACAGAAGATTCATTGGGTGTATTGGCAAATTTTTATTTATTTATTTTTTATTTTCTCTCCTACAATACACTACAATACACGTATTTTTATATAAATATGCAAATCACTCTTGGTGGACTTAGAAATACCTCACACCATTTCGTTTAAAATATCAAAATAAAAACATATATTAAGGTAAGAACGTAAAAAATGACATAAAATGTTCTGAAAATGAAAAGCAGTCATAAAAATTATCATTGTCCAAACCTTAGGGCAATTTTTATACCCTACATCATTTGTAAAGAAGAGTATTATAAATCCTTCTGTCTGTCTGTCTGCAGCTTACCTATCTAAATTTATTATGAAGAAACAGAACACAATTTTCAAATTTCGATGAAATTAGATAAGGAGGCAGCAGTTTGTCCAAAGACTAGTCTTATTGAAAACGGTCACGATCGAGCTCAAATCAAAATTCCCAATGTTTTATGTTCTTATTTATGAGCACCCAACCAAACTTGCCATTAACCTGCAGCATACTACGTTTGCGGATATATGAGTGAATTTGATACATAGATATGTGCTGTTTCACAGACGAACTCTACTAAAAGTTGTTAGGATAGAGAAAAGTCATTAAACCATTCAAAGGACACCTTTTTTACTTATTTAGCTTGTAATGCAATATTTTACTCTTTTTTTCTCATTTTCCGATTCGATTTTAGAGTTGTTGTTTAGCATACGAAATACGAGTTCTAAATTTGGATCAGATCAATTAATATCTTGGACATCGTCTCGACCTTTGCAAATCGTTATTTGATTATGAATGAATGAATTAACGAAGAAATTAATATTAATATTTTTTATTTAAGTTATTTTCTCAACATATTAATTACATTAAACGAAATGGCGTAGAGTGTATCTAGGTCTAGCCGACGATAACACTTTTACCATATAATATTTGAACTTGAATGAATTTCGTAACATTTGCAAATCTATTATTTTGCACAATTGAGGTTAACATTGGCTTACACCAAAAAATATAGTATTAGAGTATAAGTTTATTCATATTAGAGATTTATCTTGGAGTTAATACTATTATTAGCATCATTTGCTAGAGTAACGACCTCACGTAAAGCACTTGTAGCAGTATCCGATGCAACATGTGTTCCGCTTAAACTTAGAGTATTCGTCATTCCAAAAAATAATTCGTGTTCATTTTTTGCCTGACGTAACCAATTGCGCAAGTCTCGTGTGCGCTCTACTAAACTTATAGTATAGTTTATTGCTCTTGGGTTTTGGGAAACAATTGTATTTGCTGCCACTAACGAGGTTTGCATACGACCTGAAGCTAACTGACGGTAAGCTTCCAAACGATCTGCTAATGTAGGTATAGAATGCAAAGTCTGATTTAGTGTTATTCCACTGTTATTCCAGGATTGTTGTTGTGAAATATTATGATTACTAGTAATCGGAAGAGGTGTTACAGGTAACGTTCCTGAATTTAATAAATTAGACCAATTTAATTCCGACGGTGATATTAAAGGTATTGGCAATCCTGAGTTTTGCACTCCCTTTCCTGCCAAGATATCTAATATATCCTTAATTTCAGCATTAAGTATTTCCAAATGCTTAATACAATCTTTCGAATTTAATTGGTAAATATCCTTGCGTTTATTAAGATTTTGCGTGTCCCCCGCACTACCATACTCTGTACTGCTAAACCCCGAACTAGAATGTGACGATAAATCACTAAGAGTAGCATCTTCTTTTTGTTCTATGTTTGATACTTCTCCAGATGGCTTTTCTCTTTCACATACACGTAATAAACTTTGCTCTAAGTGACGTAAACGGATTACTTTCTCTCCTAACAAAGCTCGTGTGCGATGTAAACTGACTTCCATTTCAGTTAATTCTTTTTCTTCTTGTATTAACTGATCAAGGCTATGCCTTATTGTCATTGCCTTGTGACGTTGTTTAATTTCTTTTTGACGAAGTCTAAAATTTGTTCGCTGGCATCGCAATGATTCTTTTGCTCTACGCACTGAATCCCTTTCTAAATGGATACGGTGCTTAAAGAATTCTAATTCAGAACTAGTTCCACCCGCGTAATCAGCATTTGATATATCAGAAAAGGGATAGCGAAGATGATAAGTGGTATCCAACCTAGTATTTTCTGGAAACTGATCTTCTAAGTCTTCTAACTTTTTCAATTGATGCCGTAAGTTCTCCACTGGTGTACAAGGGCGATCATTTTTATAGTTATCAGTGTTCAAACGTGAAGTAGAAGCCGATTTAAGGCGTGAAAACTGCTTTTTTCTTTGAGGCGTTCCACCTACTCCAGCGTTGTGCGGATTATTATTATTCTCTTGATTACTCTGAAAAGCCTCTGAATCTATATTGCCATTATTACCGATAATATGTGGAACCATGAGCGACAAATACCGACCTTTTGAATAATTATTTGACAAGGTCGTATCTGATTGACTTACCGAAGTTGTATCATCATGACTCTGTAAATGTCTAATATATTTAGAAGCTATATTTAATTTTCGATTGCTAGTGCTAACCGTAGTCTGCCATTCTCCAAATTGGTCGGCCTTGGGTAATTGATCTTTTACAGATTCTAAGTGAAGTTTAGGTGGTACCAGTGGCTTCTGACACTTACCACCCATTCCTGTTTTTGCAATCGTTTCATTTTGATTGGAAGTAGAATATGATAAAGAGCGATTTTCACTGTTACCTATAGATGGTTTATTCGACATAGATCGTTCTGTTTCCGATCCAGTTGTTGTAGTAGTATGTGCACTTTTTTGTATAGCTTGGGCTTCACGTCGACGATTACGTCTTTCCATCGACAGTTTTACATCAGTCTTCAATCGTGTGTACTTTTCTTTCAAGCAACGATATTTATCTTCGAGCAAACGTTTTTCACAACGCACTTTTTCATATAGTTGATCTTCACCTATATCACGCATTCGTTGTTTTTCGAGCTCCATTTGATGATTAAATTCTTCTCGCATTTCAGCTAATTTATTTAAATGCTCTTTTTTCAATATATCTTCCTCACTTTTTAAGTCGCGTTGCAAATTAAGCAAAATTTCGCTATGATTTTTTTTTAAAGTTTCCATATGAGTTTTATGTTCCTCTTTTAGTACTTTTCGTTTTGTATTCAATTCATTTTCTAAATGATTTCGATATTCCTGCAGTCGCAGATCAATGCTTTCAGCCATTTGGTGCTGATGTGAAGTTAGACGCAAATCATATTCGTGGCATACGCTTTTTAATTTTTGTTCATGTTCACGTTTAATGTCTTCTATCTGCGACTGTAAAACGTATTCCAACTTGGCTTTCTCATTTTTTAGCCACAATTGATGATGTTCATTTACTATAACATTCAACGTTTTGCAATTTGCTCCTTGGTTTTCCTCAGTTACTGGAAATTGTACACTTTCTTGTTGTAATGGTTTCACATCCTCTTTTTTAAATAAATTTACTAATTTAGATGCTGCTTTAAAACTCTTTTGACAAACACGGTCAGAGTTATTGTTGTTAAGTTTGATTTCAAGTTGTTTTACTTCGTGACTATGCTGTCGATCTAATTCGTCCAAATCAAACGAGTGGCTAGGAGGACACGCGGAAGCTACAGAACCTTGTTCTGACTTATTAATGATAAAACTGCGTATTGAGCTCCCTTTTGATTCAGAGTCCGTGTCTTCATACATGGGTTTACTTATTCCAGAATCTTTTCTTTTTTCTGCGAAACTTACAGGTGAAATAACTTGTGTTGCACTTGAGCTCTCTGTGCTCTGGGGCATAGATTGCATTTCATGTAAGTTATTTGGTTCTTGCGTGTCCGTAGAAGAGTTTTGGCGTTTTAGCGTTTGAGTAGTTTGCAATTTGGAAATTTGAATTAGTTTGTTATCATTAATTTTTTCTTCTTCGTATGTAACAAATGGATTTAAATTTCGCCGATAATTAATTAAGCCATCCAATGGTAAATTGGTAATACCAATACATTCATTAAGTTCTTCTTCGTCATCGTCACCATCCCAAGGGTCATCATTTTCCTCAGCATCATCATCGGAATTTGCTGAAATTTCTGGGCTTTGCGTCAAGCGCCTACTACTGCTACCGTCTTCTTCAGGAGAATTTCTCAATTTTCCTTCTTCAAAATGGAAGCGAACACTTTTTTTATCTTCTCGTATATTAACGGAACCACCATCGTTTTGATCCTCTTTTTCTAGACGTCGACCCACATCCGTTAAACTTGAATCACGTAAAATACTTTTAACACCAGGTGGTGGAGTGGCTGTACCTTCCACTATAACTTTAGTATCATTTATTGTTTCATTGATACCACCTTCAATTTGAGAACGTGATTTTAAAAATATTGTACTAGGAAATTTTATAGGGTTTTCAGTAATTACTACACTGCCATTGACGTTTTGTTTAACCATGGAAAATTTCGATACAAATTTATCAGGTTCCACAAGCAAATCATTTGTAGTATAGATTTTAGATAATTCGAATCGATTATTTTTCAACGGTACAAAAGGCGATGTGATATTTTTACTCCTCGATTCAAGAAAACGGTTAATACCCACACTAAATCCACTTGTGCTGATTGATGAGACTGATGAATTATTTGTTGTATTGACGGTTTGCTTTGGTATAGCCCCATTATTTAAATTTGCTACACTTGGTGAAGACATTTCATTAGTATTATTAGTATTATCGCACTCATCGGTGACTGGCAAACTACGTATTCCAGAATCTAATTGAGATACATCGTCTGAATTGTCAATTATTGGTGTAACTGTATTGCCTGTATTTCCTGATAGCGTATGTTTTTGTCTTGCTTGGTTTGCTAGATTTCGATAAATCTCATCAAGAGGATGATCCCATTGGGATTTTCTCGTTTTTGTGTTGTAGTAATAATGACCGCACTTTTCTTCAGAATAACTGAAATCATATAATAAGTGGATGAAAGGATGAGACGGAAAAAATCCAAAAGTGAACTAAATCAAAAAGAATCTAAACCATGTAATTTGTCGACATTATGTAGTAAAATATTTTAAGAAATACGAAAAAGTTTTACTTTTGTGATGTTTAAACTCTTTTTAAACAGCATTTTTGGAAAAAGTTAAATAAATTTCAAGCACTTTTGTGTGTTGTGAACTTTCACACAATTTATGTGGTGTACAATAAATGTTATGTAGTGTGAAGTAAACATTTTTAAAGGAATGTCTACCTTCCGTTTTTGAAAAATTCTTGCATCAAAACAATTTTAAAATTGTGTAAAAGTGTGCTAAAGTACATCCAAAAAAAACTAAATTTACTTTCTTACCAAATTTTCCAATCAGCTGGTAAAGCTTGCATTAATCCTTCCTTGGCTAAATATAATAAATGGGATTCCTTTATTGGATCAATCCCAATTAATGCAGCATAATCATTGATTTCTGTAAAGAGAATTGCATCTTTAAAACCCATGTATTACGAAAAAAAACCTAAAAGACCGAAAAAAATAATTAATTGGGTGGGCGTTTCCCCTAATGTGTTAATCGGGATTTTACAGTTAAAAAATAATTGAACAAAAATGATGTTAAATTCAATTTTACATCCTGCAACACTTACAGTATGTTCCAGATTTTATATAAATCATACTTTTCTAATCACTCAACTTACAATTTTGTACTTTCTTTCAATGCCTTTTAAATTTTATTAAGCTGAACTTAAGAATCAACCCTCTTTGACCCTAATATTCTACTTGATTTTGTTTGTAAATGGTAATTAAATTTTTTAATTATTTCAATTCGAAAGTGAAGTACAATTTTTAAAATAATTGAATGTTTGTTATGTGGGAAATAGTTTACAAAAGTACGAACTAAGCTCAAATTTTACACGTAGGGTAGGTACATCAAGAGCATTCAATTTTGGGTAAAACATATTCTAAATTTTTTTAAATATCACAAGTTTTTACAAGGAAAGGCTTTGTAGTCAGTAGTAATTTCCGAATTAATGGAAGCGACGTCTTAAAGGACCTTATTACTTAAAAGCGGAAGTCGAAGAATAGCAGTTTTACCTATACAAAAGACTTAACATGTATTATCTATAGTTCTAAAAGAAGGGAGCAATTTCTTAAACTTTCAAGATCGTTAACATATGAAACGATCACTCTTACCATTTTAAATGCAGGTCATACTCTGACATTTACTATCCTATGTACAAATTTTTTATATGCCATATAGGGGACAGACGTATAAGCAGCTTCAAATCCATTGGAACAATATGTGCTATCAAATTGGTAATACATAAAATGGGTATTTTACATCTCCTTGCGCATTAGGTTTTCCCCAAAAATTAATTTTAATATAATAACATAGAAAGATGTGTTCTTTCAAATACGTTTATATACGTGTAGTATGTGTGCAAATGAGGAGGTATTAATAGAATGAACCATATCATTTTATTATTATTAAAATCGCTTCTTCATTCGATTTAAGTGTATGTCCGTAGGTTCGTCTGCCTGTTGCTTGTCCATATAAATCTATCAAAGTGCAGAGCGAAATTTAGGGTTACTTGATTGAAATTTGGAATAAAGGCGTGAATTTGGCCAAAGACGCTAGGGAATAATTATAGATAATATCCTACTATTATTACCATCACGCATTATACAAGGATTTATTTTGCGCTGGGCTTATTATGTGGTAAAACCTTCAATCTGGGTTCCGTTTTAAAAAAATGTGGCGCAGGGTATTTAATAGTCGGCTCCAACCAATTAAAACGTATTCACTTGTACTGTTTAAAAATATTTTGCAAAAAGTAGAGTATGTAAGGACCATAGTCATAAAAGACATACAAATGGTTCATAAATTTGACACAGATTAGCAGAACTAAAATATGATTTTAAATTGATTTTTACTAAAAAAAATTCATATATACGATTTTTTCACACATCAATATAATCTGGAACCAAATGTTGCATATAGCTTCATATACTCAAATAAGAAATTTGCACTGGCTCCAAGTGCGAAAACAACACTAAACCACACATATAGATATATATATACATATACATACATACAAGGACACAGCAAGGACTGTAATACTCAAATCCAACTATCAGGATATTACATTTACAATCCTAATTCACTTTTATGCACAATATTATATTTGAATATTGATCGAACAAATAAATCTCAATAAAAATTAAATTCAACTAAATATTCATTTGTACGCACAAACATGTAAGAAAAAACTCTTTTGCTGCTATATAGTAACATCCCTATACCTACATGGTACATTCAGTTCTCATTTATTTTGCTGCTGCCTAAAAAAGCAGACACTAAACAAAAAGTGCTTTTAGAGAAAAAAATTCTCCTATTTTTTACTGTTATATTTGTTTTCAAATTTGGCAGAAATAAATTACGCCTAAAAGTATTTTTGATGCAATTTAGATTATAATTTACCGAGCAAGTTGAGTTTAGGTTTAATACATACAAATTAAATACTAAGTGGTATGAATCTACTTTTCTCATATTAAGAAAATTATAGTTAATTTTATATTGAAAAAAATCGCTGAAAAAGTGAAATTTTTGCATGTAATATCATTAATGTTAATGGAATTTGCCTAATTTTCTTAATAAACGATATAAAAAATAATTTTGCCAGTAAGAGAATGTATACATGCCCATTCTATATATAAACGCCTAACTGATTAACAATTTTAGTAATATATTTTTGAATATATTATACCTTGTTCAGATGGTTGACAAGATTCATCAAAGATTTCTTCACATATAACAGGCACCGTAGGAAACGCACTGCTCAAGCGGCTAGATGAATGTGTAGATGATAAAGAAGCTGCCATCCTACTCAAAGTCCAAAAGAAAAGAAAAAAAAATCAACGTAAATACATAATTTGGTATAGGAGAACTGAAAAATTAAAACAAAGTGCATGATATAATAAAAGACCTCTAATTACTTTAATCCGATTTCTAGAGCACTTAAGTTTTAAATAATTAAATAAAGTAATATCAATTTTATCTTAGAGACCCTTGTTAAATACCAACATCACCTATACCTGTTACAATACAGTGCAATATAAAACTTCAAAAAATATTTTACTTCAAAAATTATAGGACATATAAAAAGCGAATCCACGTACTTATCCTTATATTTATATATTCCATCTTTAATCCTACGTATTTTATATAAATAGATGTCTGATAATGGAGTCTATTCACTATTTATTCAAATAAAATTTTTTATACATTGTCATACATTTTTTCTACGTTTTAAGGAAATTAAGCAAGCATTATAATCAAATAAGACGAACAAAGGAAAAAAATGTCCTGGTATTTAAGAATTGTAGACTTAGTTAGTGATGCTAATGATTCTCATTCATCTAAGACTAGCTTACCCCCAGACTAGCCTTGTCCTAGCTTTATCTCCTACACTTTACACCAAACTAACACTACTAGACTGACATACTACACCACCAAGCTCCAGCTGAAACCCAAAATGACGGCTTAATAAATGCAAAATGTTCATGTTTATAGTACAAATTTGCACCAAATATACCATAAGTAGAGTAATCGAGAGTTACCTTTCCAGAGCCATAAATGGGAAGGAATATATTTTATTTATACTAAACAAGTAAAACATTTTAGTCAGTTTATAGTAATAATATTTTAGCCGATTTTTAATATTCCTTTAACTGTGAACATGTGCACAATTGAAACGGCCACAAATCGAATAATAAATGTTCTCAAAATAACACTACACAGTAAAATAGACTTTGTTTAGTGCGATTAAAAATTTAAGAAAATGGGCCAAATTTGGACAACTCATTTACAAAAAAAATTTTTTTTGGAGTACACAGAATTTGAATCCAAAACAATTTATTCTTAATATTTATAAAAACCACAAGCAACAAAATCACATTTGCAACACATTTCCAATACAAATCACAAATTACGTTTGTTAAAACGTTTGCAATATTCTGATGTAAATGAAAAAATATTTCCTTTTTTGTATAAGGCCATGCCTGTAAAATGTAATATAATCACTGGTTAATAGATATTTCAGATTTGGCTCCAACCAAATGTAAGTTCTTACTTGTTCTTTCTTCCATTTAATATAGAATTGCTCTAGCACTTTGTCATTATATTTTTCTTTATACTTTTCCCTGTTACTTCAAAGTAACTTATTTACCAAATAGTTACAAATGAATAACTGATAAAATAAAAAATAATTTCAATCATATACCCATGTAGATGTTTGTGTACGTTTATGTATGTATATGTATGTATATCAGGTACATCTATCCCTTGCAAATTCGATTGCAAATAGTTTTTACTTCCATAGTCCGTCAACATCGACTACTGAGAACGCCCGTCTGCTTAATAAGCCCAAGAAATTCAAAGCGAGTTATAAAAAAGTGAGATTTTAAACACAAATTTTCTCAATATGCTTAGAAAGAGGAAATCGATAAAGTGGAGGAACCTGGCCCAAAAGTACGACACCGATTAAGTAAACTTTATGTGTAAATAAGTCCTTCTAAAATAAAAAATTAAAAGCAAAATAATTACGATCATTCCGGTAATGTGTACTAGTAGGCCTAAATCTATAATCCTCAGTATATTAAGTTTTATGTTTTCAAGTGGTTTGGTATTACAAACGGATTATTTATGGATAAAGTCTAGTGTGGCTGACCGATTTAACTTTTAACCGATAAAACTTTAATGATTGTTGCTTAATATATTTCATAGATGAGAAGTATGTAAACAAAAAAATTTTTTTGTAATAATAATAGTGTATCATTAATTAATTTATTTAATAAATTTATGCTGCTCAACATACATACGCAATGTATTTCCCAAATGAAAACTTATTGATTTTTCATTAGATTTTTATGAAGCACATTTTTAGCACGTTTTTGTTTAAAGCTTTCGTATCTGAAAAAACGAAATATTTCATATCACAACGTATATAAAACATCATTCTCACTTGTATTTTAAATATTTAAGTTTTTAATCAAAACGTATTATATATAAATAATAAAATTAATTTTAATTTTAATTACCAATTGCTTTTAGTATTTATTATTATTATTATTACCCGATTTCTTACATCGAATCAACCTACTACAACTTAAATTAAAATTATACTGATTTCTGTTTTCAGGATACTTTTCATAACAAAAGCTTTATGTATGAACCATTAATTTCATAACAGAACACACGCAAAGCTTTTTTTTAACCATTGACATATTTTACCTTGTCGAACAATCATATGTTTTTCATTTTCTCTTTTTACGTTTCTATTATACTACTGCTACGTTTTAATTCAATACAATATAGAAGAAAATTTTAGATTACACCTCTATGTACAGGACAATTCAACCTTCATCTAATATATATTCGACTTTTAAACGTTATCATTATAATTTTACAAGAGTACCTTTTCTTAAGTAAAGTTTATCAAGGAGCCCGTTGAAGATAAATTTTGATTAAAACAATCTATACTTTTTATATTTAATTAAAATATGAATGCACTTATTTCTAAGTACTAAATCCTTTACAAAGGATTTAATCCAGTCATCTTCTTTGGATATATTTTTAGATATTATTTCTTTATAATGTATCTCACTTTATCTAAAATTTACCTCAAAATTTATTAATAATTTTATTCAGTAACGTATTTCTATACAGCGGATGCACATACTAAGCTTTATCAAATTATTATTTACAGAGAAATTCTGTGAAAAAAAGACGGAGAGAGAGAGAGACAGAAAAATGTAAACAAATATATATTTGTTTGTATTATATTATAAATTAAATGCAATATTAATAAACAAATCAATATTTAAAAATAATTTGGGCATTAAATTACGTATAAATACTAAGAATTCTTACTTTGCTTGTATAAATACTGAGAAATATTAGACAAGTACAAATAATGCTACTCGTGCAATAATAATTATAAACTAACCAGTTCATTTATTAATTGAATCGTTTTCTGTTAAATTTACTTTAAATTTTTTTATTAGACAAAAATACACGCGCATCTGTTTAGGAATCTATGACTTGTACTACCTTAAGGGACAAAAATCAGAACAACATGTAGGAATGTTATGGCCTAAAACTTTTCAGCATCCTCATTGTTATTATCAAAATTCACATAACCATTTCACTTCGGTTCTTCTCCATTCAATTTTTGTGACGGATGTAATTTACGATACTTCTAAATGTGTGAACTTCGTATGTTTTTACTTTTTGTATACTCCATGTAAGAAAGACTGAGAAAGAAATATATACTAGCATGTGTCCTTGTTTTATCAATTATAACTGATATACGTGCTCCAATTTTATTTTGACAGCTATTTGTTTAGAAATTTTTTGGGCATTTGCAATGATTTTCTTAGCTTTTATTAATGTAATTTAAGATAAATGTATAATTCAAAAGAAAGTCTCCGTAAATTTGCACTTAACAATTTTTTTACGATGCTTACAGGTACTACTATGTCACTATTATACCGATTGTAGGGTAAAATATATTTGATATGTTCACAATTTTAGAGGTTAACTTATAGATGCTTCTTTTATATAAAACGTTTGGACCAAAATGTAAAAAGTATTATAAAAAAGCCCTAAGCCGAAGCATTTTACTTTTTACTAAATTAAATAATGAAGTATAAAAAAGAAATGAAAGTGTAAGCGATCCACTAGTTTACTTAAACCCAAATTAATAAGTAAACTGGAACTTATTTTAAACTTGATACTTAAATTGATCATGCTTCAACTAAGTTCAACATAAAAAAATTATGATTTTGTATTTCTTTCTTCACTTTAAACTCTTAATACAGTTTTGCGAGGGACCAAAGTATATTTTCTCTGTCCCTTTCTACAACTCGACTAAAACTTCATACAAAAAAACGTTTTATTTCCGTCGAAGTTCTCGAGAAAATTAATTATAGTTTTTTGTGCTAACTCTGTCGACAACTTCAACCGATTTTAGGCAAATATATGAAACGATTGTGTAGACTTAGCTAAAGTAAGTATAAGGTAGGCGTGGATAAATTCAGGTATATTTCTTTTATTGATATCAAGTTTAGAAGAATTAAAGAAGTTAAAGAAGCACTACCTACGTGATGTGTAAAATAGTGAAAAAAACTTAAAAATTTTCGTAAGAGGGAAAAGTGAATGTGTCACAAATTTTATATTGTACCTTATAAGTATTTTTGGATATCATTTTATGATGAGTTTATTAAGACGATTAGTGCTGTCATCTATAATGAATATTTAATGTGAATAAGAACTTCGTATAGACATTTTTTAAAATGGCTGTGTGTTGAGTTGTTTCGGGTACTTGTAAGTTAGTCTATAATGTCTATTTGGAGTTAATATGTTGTATGTGAATCGGTTTTTTTTAACCTTATGTGCTATTAAATGCCCAACCCATAAAATTTTTTTGTAAGAGTAAAGTAAGTAAAAAACTCCATTAAAAATATTTGTGTTAAATAAGCGAAAGAAGGAACATGTAATAAAATTAAAAAATATGCATTTTGGCATAATATTTTTTATACAATAATGATGGAATTATGTGAGTTTATGTGTATGTGGCTGAGTGTGTGTTCTTATATAGTAATCACTAAAAGAAAAAATAAAATGATTATTGTACTTAACCGTGGAAAAGAAGTAGGGAAAATATAAGCATAATTTTTTATTGTTTAAAGTGCGTCATTAAAATCGAAACATAACGTGATTAGAACTGTTGTATGTATGACTAAATGATTGAGTGAAAAAGTGGCACTAATTAAAATTTCTTTATTATTTCGAAAAGGTATTTTTTCTTTCTTAAATCTATGTGGATGTTACTTTAAAAAGGCAAAACAAATGTTGAAAAAAAAATGGAGTGGGTGAGTAGAAGTGACGGTGATGTAGGGCTACGTACACTTTACTAATGCAACTCATCATTCAATCATTCTGTCATGCAATTTTCTTAGATGTTTCTGTGCTAAGTTCCAAAAAACTAGTTTTGCTCTCTGGTGTTGTTCGAACTATACTTTTTTTTTGATACGATATTTTTCATAGGCAAAAAATCAATTTACGGGTCATGTAATTTTAAAGATAAAATAATCATGTAATTACTTCATTCAAACAAAAGAAAGGGGCGTAAACAAGAAGAAAGGGTAACTATAAGAATTCTTTCCCGTTAAATTGTTTGGACTATGTTTCACAATTGAATATTTTAAGAAAAGTTTATGTACAATTGACGGAATTGCGCTTACAAGTATCATTTTTTCCAAATTGCGCAATAATTTGTTGGTTACAATATCGTGAGAATGCTGCGTTTTCCCCTTTATCATCTGCTTTTTATAAATGATTAATTGATTTTCAATCTAAAGTGAGTAAGGGTCAATTCAAAAGCGTAAGAATTTCGACATTTTACATAATTTTTTCTATAGTCTTGTGAATTTGCGTCCACAAATTAGACGGAGGGAACTTTGCTCTATAAATTTTAAATAGAAGCGGCTACCCTACATGTAGAAGTGGTCTAGCGTTTAATTGACCAGATTATTCCACAAAAAATCTTAACGAAAACAAGGGCGAATCTTATAGATGATCGAGGTCGATTATTAAAATCTTACACTACTTTGTTTTGCCTGAAAGTAAAAAATTTATAATGATTTGTTATTTGAATGGTTTGTTACACGAGAAACAGATTGTTTTATACAACAATTTCCTCTCAAGTGCGGCGTTATATGAAGACAGGTTGTTAAAATTTTTTGATCTTGCTGATATTCAATTTCGTTAACTTTTGCCTAAAAGCACTCCCATTTATCAAATATTTTACAAAAATACTTTTAAAATAATAGTTTGTACTTTTATGTCAGACAGACAGGCAAAGAAAATTAATTTTGAAAATAATAATGATTTCAACAGTATCATAAAAACTGTGCTACTCTTAAATCGATCGCGTGTTACATATATACGCAAGAACCCTTTATATTTTTGCAGTAAATATGGTGTGAAGTATAATCAACTTAATAAATGAAAGTATACAAGAAGTGAGTGAGTACACGCTTTGTAAAAGTAGAAGCTTAAATAAGCACTTTTCATGCTTTATAAACCAGTAAATTCCAGTAAAATGCTCCCAGTTATTGTTAATGCATTTATCTCTTACAACTGATTTTCGATATTTGAGTACTAGATAGTTTTGGTGTCTTCTGTTTGTGAACAATGACTCGATTGTTACTGATTGTGCAGGGTGCGTCATTACGACTTTTTCTGTATGCCTACTTGTGCAGCTTACGCTACGTGTGCCTGAGTGTGTATACGCATTACGTGCCTGTGTAGGTGGGTGTAGGTGGTGTATATACACTACATAATTAATTGGTTTGAAGTATAGTACGCAGGAAAGAAATTCATTATATAGAACCGGATCTAAGTACAAAGGGAAAAGAATTTTAGTGCGTAGGAAAGGTAATGAATAAGCAGAGGTTAATAAGCTTTGGTGTAAAATATTCGTGGCATCCTCTACGTTGAAAAACTGGTACAAGAAAAAAAATTAAAATTTTTTTACCTTTTCATGATGCTCAGTCCATTTTATGAATTTCTTCGTACATTTAATCTTATTTTAAATTGTTATAACATAGGTCAAAAGAATCAGACCGACCTACCCGACTACAACGCCTTTACTTGCATAAGTAAAAATTTCTTGTTATACAAACATCCAAAATGTGAAGGTATATCGACTTTATCATTATACTGCCTAGAAGGAAGCGGTTGACACTTTATTTAGTATATACATTCTTGATCAGCGTTAAATTCTGAATCGATTTGGACATATTGTGTGACTGTCTGTTGTCTGTTGTAAACATTCTTCTAACCGTAAAATTTAAGATATTGAGCTCGAGTTTTGACAGAATCATTGAAAGTTCTTGCACGCAGGTTGGGAGCAAAATCGATCTAAGGACACGTCCACAACAAAATTGAGAACATCACTGTTTTTTAAAGAAACATTTGGTAGTTTTTGCTCACCATTTGAAAACTGCACTAATAGAAAGGATATTAGTTAACAATGTCTGTCCAAAAATCATGCAAAAAGGGTACGCGTGCAAAAAATTATACACTACCATCTTTAATTCTTTTATATTTATCTTTTTAATTTACTCTTACCTTGCTTTTTAATAATTATCGTGCACCCTAAGAATTTTTTTGCCAGAAAAAATTGATACTCACTTACATCAACCTTCATCGTTAACCAGTCAAATTTTATGGCATGTGTGGTGCGCTTCTTCTTTTAGATATTTGCTCACATGCCAATCAACGTAATTTTTTACACTATGGATAAATTGTACAACTGTATTCATACAAAATGTAGTGCGAATGGACTCCATGGAATTAAACTAGGTTTGGTAAATTTTTGAGTTCTTTTTGTGTCAAAGCAGTCGCAACTTAGTACGACTTATAGTTAGTATGTAAATAAGATTTGCGTGAATTTGGAAAAAAATTAGAAGCACTTATCAAGCGTTATGATAATGTTGTGTTTTTTTTTTTGCTTGAAGTAGGCATTTACTCATAAGGTGCTTCCAATCAAATGTAATTTTTTTTTTTGGTACTTGCTAATTTATTTATTTCCTTTTAATTTACTTTTGTGGTCAAAAGTAAAATAAAGAAATATTTTTAAATAATGTTGTTTACAACAAGCAAAACGCCATAAAATTTGTAGCGGCTTAAGAGGAAAGTGGAATAAATTTCTTTCTAACATTTGTTATATATTGAATACTGCAAATTGTGGGAGTTAAGGTGAATTTCCAGAAATTTTGAATTAATGCATATACTGTTATTGTTATTGCTTCTGTGTTAGTACAACTTTATTTTACAATTGTAAAGTGCTTTGATTTTAATATATAAATCATTTCCCTATGTTTCATTTCTTCGTTTTCTTCATTGTTTGTTTGTTTGTTTTTTTTTTTTTTTTTTTTTTTTTTTTTTTTTTTTGTTTCTTCCAGTTCTTATCTAACAATATTCGATAACATTAATAACAATAATAAAGTAGATGTATATATAAGGGAAAATAAATAAATATATCAAAGTGAAAAATATATAAAAACAGAAACAGATATATAAAAGTATATTTAAAAAGTCCAACATGCAAACCATTAAATGTGTGGTTGTCGGTGACGGTGCCGTAGGTAAAACATGTTTGCTTATTTCATATACAACGAATAAATTTCCATCGGAATATGTGCCTACTGTTTTTGATAATTATGCGGTGACCGTGATGATTGGTGGTGAACCGTACACTTTGGGCCTGTTCGACACAGCCGGTCAAGAGGATTATGACCGTTTACGGCCATTATCATATCCTCAAACTGATGTATTTTTAGTATGCTTCTCAGTTGTTAGTCCCAGTTCATTTGAGAATGTTAAAGAAAAGTGGGTACCGGAGATAACGCATCATTGTCAGAAAACACCGTTTTTATTGGTGGGCACACAAATTGATTTGCGAGATGAGAGCAGTACTTTGGAGAAATTGGCCAAAAATAAACAAAAACCGATTGGTATGGAACAGGGTGAAAAATTGGCTAAAGAATTAAAAGCTGTTAAATATGTTGAATGTTCAGCCTTAACCCAGGTAACTTTGACGTTCTTAAAGTATACTAATTACAATTTAATTATAAAATTCCGTTAAATTTTTCCATGAATATCCAAAAATTTGGCATACTCTACCGTAATTCAGTATTTCTCTTTTTGCTTCTTCCCTATATTCGATATCATTTATAGTACGTTGCACAATTAGCGATAAAGATTTATCTAAAAGTACTTAAGACAATCCCGCCTCCAAACTATTCTCTAAAGTTCTGTAAACCTAGTTGTTCGTTTCTTTTTTTATGCTATTCATGATTATTGGGGTACTATTAAATCATCTTTAAATGATACTTTGCAATTAAAAATTTGTTTTTGTTTCGAAAATTCCAATCACCTTTTTAAATTAGAAAATGTTTTTCAATTTCTTAATTCTTTCCTTCTTTTTTTTTTCTTGTTGCTTTTAGAAAGGATTAAAAAATGTCTTCGATGAAGCTATTTTAGCAGCCCTGGAACCACCAGAACCATCTAAGAAAAGGAAGTGCAAGTTTTTATAATTTTGATTTGATTTAAAGAAAAATTAATATAATTTATAAATTTATTATTATTATTATAATATCACATGTATATATATATATATATATATATATATATATATATATATATATATATATATATATAATTATTATATATTATATACTAATAATTTTATCCAGAAATTGGTAATTACATAAAAGAAGAGTAACAAAAATTTGTTTAATTAGGAAACCATGATTTCTATTTGCTCCACTCTTCACTTTTTTAAGCACATTATCTACTTTTCCTCTTTTTTATATACATTAAAACAAAAAAATGTAAAATACAGTTATAAAGAATTCTTAAGGCGATTATATTCTATTATTTAAGCAAAAAATGTTTTCTAAATTAGAGAAAGGAGAAGAGAAGAAAGAGAACAGCGCTCTACGAAATAACAACAAAGACCGACAATTCTTAATAATACTAATGAAAAAAAAGTGACAATTATATGCATATGTATAATAATAAGATATAAGAAAATTACTATTGAAATATGAAGTAAAATGAAAATTGCCACATGAGAAAACTCTATACAGAAACACTTTGCTTATATATTCAGGTAATTCTTATTATTCGATTGCATAAGAATGCCAATGTCAGGATTAAAAAGTTTTTAATTTAAGTTGAGGAAAGAAAACACACTGCACTATGTAAACCTTGAAATTTTTTAATATATGTTCGCTTGCATGTGAGACTAAATAATCTCCAATGGCATATGATCGGATTTCTAGAATCTAGCTTGTTGAATTGTAGAAGTGTCACATAAAATTTCCTACTTATTTATTAAAAATAGAAATTTCATACTTTGTTAAAAAATTAATAGTATTCTAGTCTTCACTGATTGATCGCAATTTTCAACAATTTTTCTTCCTTTTGTAGAATATTACAAATTACTTTTTCCTTAAAAAAGTGTATATGATTCAATAGAATTAAACAAACTCAAAGTAAAAGCCATCGTGTTTCCTCTCTAGGGCATTTATAAGTAAATATAAAAAAAGAAGTTCGCATAATTAAAAAGGTATAAAAACAACTTAGTTTGTCGGGCCGACAGTTAAAAACATTTAAAAAATTTATAACAATTCTAACAACTTTATAACAACTCTCTCTTTACAATAAGACGATATATATATAAAATAGTTCTGCCAATATTAATACAGTTGACTCGTCTAGTACTTTTGGTCTTGGACTGTTCTAAAGAAATACTGCTACCTATTTGTAACTTGATAAGAAACGCATAAGAGCAGACAAACTTAAACAAGTGCATTACTTTGTACCAACCCGCATAATGCGCCACGGTATTTTAATATTTTCATATATAAAATGGGAACGTATCCTTTGATCAAATGGGGTCACTTGTAATACCAACGTACAAGGATTACCAAGCTTTTTGAATGTTGAGGGTCGATATCGTAGGATGTATTTGCTGTATAGAGTCTCCGAAGCTTATATTTAGGTGTTACAGACAATGTGACAAAATAAGTGCAAAAAAAATGCACGCATAAAAAAAGTAATGAAAATAGAAATGCAAAAAAAAAGACAAATATTTTTATACGTATATCGGAAAACTAAAACGGAAAGCATGAAATTTTTTTACATTTATCATACATAATTATTGTAATAAAAATTTTTCGATTTTTATTAAGAACAACATGTTGCAATTTTGTAATATTATAATTTCACACATACTCACATACCCATATATATATATATATATATATATATATATATATATATATATATATATATATGCCTGTTAAAATCGAAATAAAAAATGATTGTAAAAAACTAATTAATTAGTTCGAAAAGAAATAACATTTGATTATATAAAAAAAGCAGATTCGATTTTGTTGTTGGCAAGTTAGCCCATATTAAGTTTTTAAATAAATGTTTAGAACAATTAGCTTCTTTTAAAAATAACATTTATAAGTGAGTGAAACCGCTTTTCTCGCTTCCATTATAAAAATATATTGATCAAAATAAATATCAAGGAGCAAAAAGACTATGGTTTAGTTTGGATGCACATTTTTTCTAACATCGATTTATTTAAGTCATAACCTCAATGTATGCCATTATAACTTTCTTAAAATGCTTGCAGCATTCAACGGAAGATTATGTTGGCAAAGTAGTCGATCAAATATGTTAATATATTGTAGAAATATCGCAGTTATTTATTTTTTATTAAAAGAGAGATAAATCGTTCAAATAACACTTTACTCTACAGACTTTTAATCATCTGTTTTTAATTGCTCTATAAACGAAAAATTTGTTTACTTAATTTACACTTTATGCTAAATTTCAGTGTTTATTATCATAATATGAAAATTATATTACATTATTCTTTAGAAAATTTGATGATCTTTCAACATTTAGTTTGCTTTCGGTTTTTTTTTCCTCCCAAGGATTTCTGTATTGATGGAACAGTACTTGGCATACGTAATGTTAAAACACTTGATGCTTTTGATTTAGGCAGAGCAAACACAACATGAGCATATGCTGTTACTTTACCACGAGGCATATGCAATTCTTCAGATAGAGTTTTCCAATTCACTTCGTAATTGTTTTCAATAATTAATGATAGCACAATAAAATAGCAAATGGCTTTTTCCACAGAATATAATGTGCGTGCCCACTTATAATTAGCACATTTATGATCCGAAAAATTCTCACGTATATTATCTTCAATCTTTTCTGTTATTTTTGATAATTCAATTTTTCCTAAACATTTTGATTTGGTGTTATTAATTAAATTTAATAATGCATCCATATACAGAATTGATTTTAAATGAACAAAAGTTTCAACGCTAGGTGCATCCTCTTTTAATTTAGCAATTTTTCGTAATAAGTATGATGATTTAATGGGTAATTGTTCAATTTTCGTTTGATAAACACTTTTTGCTTCTTCCTCTAAATTATTTAATAATTCATGGGATATAATGTCATGTATTGTATAAATATCAGATACAACATTTGCATTAGCATTGAATGGTGGCCTTATTGTATCATAATATTGAAAATCCAATTCTGATTTCTCATTATCATTTATTTCAATATTTGCTTTATCAACCGTCTGTTGTAAATTATCTCCCATTGCTTGTACATTGATTTTCATTTTTTCCTTGTCACTTATGTATCGTGATGCTTTACGAGTACTAAAGCGCTCTAATAACAATTTTCGAGCCATATCTCGTGGTATTGCTTTTGTGGCAATTTCTTTGGCGTTCGTTAACATGTAATTTTTTAATCGAACCTCATCAATTGGTATCATTGTAATAGCATTTGTTGTTTTATTTCTAATGCATACATATGAATCAGTCACTGTGTTAGCTTCTCTATCATTTATAATTCCTTCATACATGTTTTCATTTATAGTCACTAAAGCCCCAAATTTTTTCTTTTGATATTTATTAATGAAACGGCAAAAAGTAGTGTTCGCTTTTGTTAACGTAGCAATTTTACCATTTTCAAAATTTACCATTATCGGCAGCAAATTACGTTTTTTTCGTGTATACACTTTGTCCACAATAACTTTTCCCATTGTGTATTGTACACTTATTTGTAAAAATGAAGAAAAGACAAAGCCTCAAAATATAAAGTGACTACCATTACTCAAACTCCTACTCAAACTCGCGTGGTGTTTACTCCCCTTAGTGCAAGCAAACTCTGTGGATGTGACGTATCTCAAATTCGCAGTCCAATTAATCATTTCACTTGTAAAATTCACCAATGCTACTTTAGAAAAAAATTGACCTACAGTCTACACAGTTATTTCGCTTCTAAAATTTACGTATACTACTATACAAAAAAAATCTTAATACCTTCATATATTTGGCTGCCATCTCTCAGAGACAGCACAAAAAACTATAGTTGCCTCTTTCGAGAACTTTGTTGGAACGGAAGCTGTTTTTTATATAAAGTTTTTTGTCGAGTTATTGAATGTGACAAAATACACTATATTTGTCTCTTTATAAAATCTTTACTATGGAAAATAAAAGTTTAACGCAAGAAAAGAAACGCATAAAGAGATTTTTGCATCTCTTTTCCTTTGATGAACTTTACAAATTCCAGATGAACATTCCAAAT
Organism: Melophagus ovinus; assembly: GCA_023089585.1. Lineage (NCBI taxonomy): Eukaryota > Metazoa > Arthropoda > Insecta > Diptera > Hippoboscidae > Melophagus > Melophagus ovinus. The sequence continues at coordinate 3,087,452 of JAKKIB010000255.1, read as the reverse complement.
TTTTGTAGTAAAAGTGACAAGCACAGACACTTTATGGTGTATTCCACTTATTTTTTTTTCATACTAATTTCCCAAAGTAATTCACTACTTCGCGCTTTGAAGTTTACTTATGATCACGTATTAATACTCAGATTTTTAATTATACGATTAGCACTTATTAATTTATAATAATATGCAAGGAAGACTTATTACAGCTTTACTATTATTACGAGTACCAAATAAAACTTTACAATTGGTAGAAACATAAAAGATAATAGTACATATAAAACATATGATTATCACGAATTAATAATTAATAATTGCACGAAGTTTGCACCTTCAATTTATAATGCCAGCGAAAGAGCAACTTTTTCAATACCTTCCCTTTTGATTAATCGGCTTGAAAGTGTCACAAAAACTTTTAATATAACATACGTACATTTTTCGATAGATGTTGTAGACTAGTAGCGTCACCATTTTGTACAAAATTTCAGCTTTATCTCTTTGGCAGTTTGTAAATAAAAAAACCAGCAAATTTTGCTAAAGGAAAATTGTAAAGGAAGGTTTGCTAAGTTTACGTTGCACCGTGAATGTGTCTTGACCGATTTCGCCCATTTTTAATAGAAACCTGTCTGTAAGAACTTCTAATGTTCCTAACAAATTTGAGCTGGATATTTTATTTTTTTTCCGATAAGAAGATTGTTAACAGCACACGGATGGACGGGCAGGCGGATACGCCTAAATTTATTTAGAATTTAATGCTGATTCCCAATACTTACTTTGCAGACTCTCATATGTTTCCTTCTGGGTATTATAAATATAGTGACAAATAAATATACCACCAACCTCTGAGTGTTGGATATAAAAACAGTTTCATTACCGACAAAGGTTCGAGGGAGCTAACTATACATTTTTGTTTTACTCTCTCAAGAATTTCGACTAATGACATCTAATGACATGAAATATTTAAGGCTTTTCGTAAAGTAGCATGTGTGAATGTCAGACGCTAAATTACTGCGTAAATTATCATTGACAATATTTATTTCATTAAAGAGCTAAGCAGTAAAGAAGAAATGTAAATTTTAATAAATAGATTTAATTAATTTATTAGTTATTTAACATTTTATACAAAAAAGTTGTAAAGCTACTGTTAGTGCCTGGTGCTATGAAACATACATTATTATGTTAGTATAAAATATTCGTATTTCCCTAAAGATCTGCCATAAAATTTAAATGGACGGCTTTTAAATATATGTGAGTTTAGTTTTCTTATGATAATGACAAATTCAAATTATTCATAATAGTTTAGCATTCAAGAGAGAGATAAGAAAATATTTCATCATCATCATGTTAATTATTTTGCAGAAATTTCCCTTCAAGGTAGTTCTATTGTAAATATACGATGATATCTATTTTTGGTAGGAATTTGCTCGTTGTGATGCATAAGAGCTTGCGCTCCATAATGAACACCTCGCTTTTTAGGTTTCCCATCGCTATTTCCCTCTGTCATTAAGCGTTCGTTAAATATAAATAAAAGTATGAAGGTCTTCATCTATGAGGTTATGCAACTCTGTATTTCCCATTGTCTTTTAATGCATCACCGGTTGTTGCATTAAACCGTGTTTTTACATATGAGCGATCATGTAATGCGTTAATTCCTTTGTAATGGAAAGGTGTAACAATTGTATGCGGCACATGAGCAACTTGACCATAAATATTACGAGCTTTCCACCACTTCCGCGTATCATCGAGTATTTCTAAATATTCACCATGCATGACACTCAGTTCTTTGGCATTATTAGCAGTTCGCGGATAAGTTACTAATACAATTTTTGCTCCATTACTCTGTAACTCATTTAGCCATTGCTCAACGAATTTTGGGTCATCATAAGAGTGACCAGTTGGCATAGTCTCCATGTTACTGCGTTGATTATGCTTTTTGAGGGTAGCGTTGGTTAATTTAACAGATTCATTATTTATGGTTGGTCCCCTTGGCATTATTGTTGGTTCTAATTGTTGACGTGTATGTAAGTTTTGTACACTTTTTATAATCGCCTGAACATCATTATTATTATGCGTTCCCTCGTTGAACAAGCTTTCTCCTTGATTTGTTTCTATATTTGAGCCAATACGTGATGGATAATGAATTGCATTTACTATATCTTCATTGCCACAACCGTTACCACTGCTACCGCCACCACTAATTCCAATGCCAGCGCCACTCTCTCGAGAGCAGCTTTCATTCATCGGTTCATTTGTGTATTTATCACTTTGACAATCATACTCATCGTATAGGCCACATTCACCATCATCTGTAAAAGGTGTTAAAGAATTATTCTGATTACTATTTTCCGTTATATTATTTAGCTCATCTAAGGAATGGCAGTAATTCTGTTTATGACCGGCTGGCGCATTGTGTATTTGGGATGGTGGTAATAATTCATCTACTATTAAATAGTCTGGTGACCAACCATCAATAAAAACTGGATGATATGAGCCTACGCTATCTTTCCACTGATCTCGCGGTACTGTCCATGTTGCACCCAATGATCGCCATAATTCCGTTTCTTTACTTGTCACGCAATTAATTAATAAATTGATAGCTTCCCGTGTTAATAGAGGATTTACAACTCGTGTTGGTAATTGGGTATCATAATATGTATCACTAGCTGCTTCCACAATTAAGGCTAATGGTGTAAATAAGAAGTGAACCAATTCTGGGGCATTCGGATCATGTATATGAGATTTCAGTTTTGCCAACAAATTGAAAGACAATTTAAATTTTGCAAATATATCAATAAATTCTTTTTCATGTGGTGGCCGCGTTCGTAGCATCAACAAACCTTCTCCAGGGTCTTTCTTTTTCGACTTGCGATTGGAACGTCTGCGTTCTAGTTCACGTGAAGCGGCTGCTGCATGCTGTAAACGTGCTATAAACTTTTCAATATCATCGAAGCAATGATTTAAAACATTAACATCTCTCTCGTATTTGTCACTAGATACAGAACTAGTTTCATCATTTAAAGCTAAACCTCCAGCACCATGCTCGGAATCTGTACCACCGCCACCAGTGCCATTACCACCAGCAATTATATCATTGTCAAGGCCGTTATTACTGCCGTACATTCCAGACATTTGATTGCCTTCTTTAATTATTGGACACAGTTGCGCATGGAACGGATGACCGCCATGTATCGGTTTATTAATGCTATTGCTATAACCATTGATATCATTTGCATTAATTTTATGTGATGATTGCTCTTGCTGCAGCTGCTGATGAGGCTGTTGCTGTTGCTGCTGCTGTTGTTGTTGTTGTTGGGACACTTCATCATCAAATCTTGATAATTCTAAATTCCCCCGTTTCAAATTCTTCAAACCTTCGACTAGATGTACAGCAGATACACTTTGTGATTGAAAAATGTGCATTTCTGAACGGGTCTCATTACCGCCAGACACAATAAAAACTAAAATATTATTATATAATTCCATGGCATCAGTTGAAGTAAAAGCTGTAGGCTCTTGTATAAGTGAAGCTGGAAATCTTTCAATAACATTCTAAAATGATATACAATACAAAATATTTCCATTGATAATAACAATAATAATCGTTTATATGTCTTGTATATAGTTCTTTTTCATCACTTTTTGCTTTTATTTGCTATTTATTGAAAGTTTTACTTAGTAAAATTGTTTTCATAAACATTTTGTATATTCCTAGATTTTAAAATAATAACATTAATACTTGATTGTAGTTACAACAATAACTTTAAAACAAATAAGAGTAAGTAAGTAAGTCTTGGATACCCACCACTTGTACACCATGTTATTGCAATTCAGAGCCTATGTCGGTAATAAACATATAGAAAATGTAAATATAAAAAAGTGAAAATTTAATGTTGTATAATTTCGGGTAGGCGTGGCCAATTTGCATGATTTTTAGATAGATATTGTAGGCTACATATACAAAATTTCAGCTTTCTATCTTTAGTAGTTTGCAAATAATTAAAAACGGCTATATTTTTCTGGAGAAAATCTGAAGTGTTGTAAGTTTACGTTTCACTGTGGGCATACCCTATGACCGATTTCGCATATTTTCAATATCAACCGCCCTATAAGAACTTTCAATGTACCTGCCAAATTTGAACTTGATGTCTCCGTTTGGGTGACCGGAAGAATGTTATCAACTCATGGACAGAGGTAGATGCCTAAATCGATTTATAATTTGATGCTGATAAGAATGTATAATATTTTGCCCCACAGGGGGCTAAAAGCGTAAACTCTTGGTAATGGATTCAACAAGTATATACATTATAAGTCGATCGGGGTCGACTATGAAATACCCTTCACCACATTTTCATAAAGATATACCCAAAACTTTCAGTTTTCCCATATAAAAACTCTTTGCAGAATAAATCTTTGCATGGGTCTCAGTCATAATAATAGTCTTATATTCCCCATAACTATTCCCAAAAACCCAATTTCATTTAAGTAGTTTCAACATTGTGCGTGTTGTTTAATAACAAATTTACATAAACAAACAAATTGATTTAGAAAATGCTTCTGATGAAAGGTGGGCCCATCTCAATTATTTTAAGGTGTTAAATACAAACTTTTAATACCCTATTACTTTAAATGGTGTAGAGTATAATTAACAAAGAAAGAAGTACAAGGTATGTAATTTACAATTACTTACGCCAGTTTCATAATCCATAATTAAAACCCAATGGCAATCGAGACAAAGTTGCATTTTTTGTGACCAAATACCAGTAGTTTTTTCAAGTTGAAGTAAACGTCTCATGCCATCAGCAGGATATACAATACCTGATTCTTTATTAACTGTAAATGTAGCCAAATGTTCTAAGAGATATGTTGGCTTTTTAGCTATGTCATGATCATTGGCAATCATTGTTGTCGTTGTGCTACGTGACTCCTGCTCTATTTCAGAATAATCAGCAGCACTAAGTAGCATGCCACTACGTGATATTTCACCAGAATCTAAATCACGACTAACATTACCACTACCATCATCATGTCCACTGCCATTGCTATTGCCAATGCCAACTTGTGAATGACCATGTACATGATGATATGACATGATGCACTAATATTAATAATAAAATGATACAAATGGAAATGTCACAATAAAATATTACATATATCTATAAAATATAATTATAATCAAATAATTTATTAGACATCATTTTCTAACATTGATTTGAAAATCTAAAATTGAACTTTAACTTAATTAAAGTTTAATTTTGGTGATGTCAATGGGCATGAAATATACGGTTACATTTATAAGAAGACATTTGCTTACAATAACTTTATATTTATCGTTCGTAATTGTGTAATATTTCGTTTATAAATTAAAAACTGTTCATTGGTATTAAAATTGTACGAAAATGGTTACACTTTTTAAAAAGAACTGAAAAATTATGGAGCCGAATTAATTTGGAATTTATTGTATTCCATCTCCTTGCATTCAACATTTAATCACCTCAATTGTTTAATCACCACATCATTTTAACAAAACAACACAATACAACCGGTTTTATATATTTATCAATTATCTCGATATAAAAAAATGGGCCCCACCCAAAAAATTTACTTATTACCTTTATTAGGCTGACTTAAAAAGAAAATTTATTTTTAAAATTAATAACGATGTATTTGATAAATATTAAATGATAATAATTGATTTGTTTTCTTCCCATCTCGTTTTCGATTTCCACAATAGATCGTGCTTCATTTAATCGTTGATTAATACAATTTTGACAATAACAATGAAGCATCATGAGAGGTATTTTATTGTTTTTTGTTATATTAGGAAAATTCATAAGAGCCGTATTATTAAATTCCTCTTACTCCTCCCACATTCCATACACCATTAACCAACCACGTTCTTTTTCGTTATTTTCGTTAGTTTGGTTTCAATTTTTTATTATTATTAATTTACTTAACACATGCAGCACTTACAGTATAAAATTATTGAAAATTAAATTATGGAATTTATAATTTTGTGTGGCAAATTAGTGAGATCAATATCTTATATAGTCATAATGCATAAGATAGACGGAGATACAGATAAAATGAGAAAGAGAGGATTAGTGTAAAAGAGTTACATTAATTGTATGCAACATTTGTATAAATAAAAGAAGTGAAATTCTTTAATTTGGAAAATATTTGAAAATAGTTAAAAAAAAAAATTCAAAAAAGTTTAACATTCCACGTACCATGCGGATGTATGTTGATCAATAAATATATATGCATAACAATTCTATTTCATTAAGACACGAAATGCACGAATACTTACATTTACGTCTTATAAAAAATTTGCCAAACTATTTATGTCAATTATAAGACAAGATGGTGGACGTTAATTATTGAAAATCAATATCGATTGTTAGCAATTCCGCTTTTCTTTTCGTTTTAATTTTCTTGCTTTTTTTCGTGTTTTGTTTTTCGATTTCAAAAATTAGCAATTAACTCATTCCCACACAATTTATATTATGTAGAAAGTTTAACTAATTGTCGTATATTACTGTATATATATATATATATATATATATATATATATATATATATATATATATATATATGTATATATGTATGTATAATAGAAAAAAATTACACCAACAAAAATAACATAAAACAATTTTGACATTTATTAATTATGTACAAAATAAACTTAAAAAAAGGAATAAATACGCAAAAACTAACCACAAAATTATGTTGCAAAAAAAAAGAAAATTTTTTCTATCACACAATTTTCTAGAATACGTTCGACATTTTTATATGGAATAAGCTTAAGTTACATTATGCGCAAGAAGAAAATCAAATGTCTGAAATAACAATAGTTACAACAATAAAACAAAAACATTCCCGTACATAATAAATAAATAAATAATTAAATAAATAAGTAAGCCAATAGATGAAATATAATGTACGATTATGTATGATATCGAATCAAGAACTATACACGAATAACACGACGAATTAGAAGAAGTTGCACCCAACCAATGTACTAAATTCAATAAAGTAATGTATATATATATGTATATATATATACATACTAATATATACATATACATGTATATATTAGTTACAAAAAGTGAAAAAAAGCAATATTTTTACCTCACTACCGGTGTAACAACATATAGTATTGAGACAGGTTATTAAACTAGAATGAGATAGTGTACTCATTTCAAGTAAAGTACATACACACTATGCATACAAAAAGTGATCCTTCTCTCTTAAATATTTGTTTGGTTTTTTAAACCAAAGGCTATTCAAGACAATACAAAACTATATAATATTACAAAGTATTATAAAGTATTCGATTTACCGTATGAATTTTCTGAAGTCTCTGATTTAACTCTAAATACTTGAAAGTGATCGATAGCAATACGAAAAGCAGTAGCAGTATTGTTTATTAAAAACAGTATAAAAATAGAATTATAATAATAAATATAAACATATATATAAACATTTTTATATAGAGTTACTTGATGAAGAATGAGTAGTTTTGTTAAATTTGTTTGTTCTTATAAGTTATGGTTGCATTACGTACTTGCATGGAAGTAAACAATTGTAAAAAGTTAAATGTTATTTTGTACATTATATAAGACTTACAAAATACTACTAATAGTGGCATTAGCGAATTACATTGGTAAAATTTTACTCTTTCATTTATTTGTTAATGCAATAAAATTAATACATGTGAATGAATGAATTAGTAATATTGTGTTTTGAATATATTTTGGGAATTTCTCCTTATTGATTTTTTAATATTATTTACTTAGTTCGCTTAATTTGCAATTTTTAATAATTTAAATAAATTTTATATATATAACAGAAATCTGTATATATGTAAATAAATATTCTTCTTTTATAAAAGTAGTCATTCTTTTGCACTGATAACAGTTCTTTAGCTTTGATTGCATTGATAACTATTGTCTGCTACTAAATCGTGCTTTATTTATTAATTTAGTATTTCTCTTATTATTAATTTTTATTCATTTGAAATAAATACGGCCCTTTAACATGTCTATATTTTTTATTGTTATATATAGCATGTCATAATTTATAAACGAAAGAGATTTTCATACAAATTATTAAAAAGAAGTACATTATATTGACAATGAGGTGAAAGTGGATCAAAAAGAAAATTGAATACTTTTATGTCCTTTCTTCTCTTCATTTTGCTTTTACTTAACATCTTTACCAGATTTAAGATGTCGCGTCAAATTAAGAAAAATTTCAACTCGCCGATGTTGTTCGTTTCTGCGTCTCTTTGTTTTTGGTTTAACCGAAATGACATGATTTATTGAAAAGATGAACTGTGTTCTTTTTTAGAATGCACATCTCTAATGAATTTTAACTATAAAAATTTGAATTATATTGTACATTTTACTTATGTTAATACAATGCTATTTGTTTACAAATTATTAACGAGTCCAATATTTAAAAAGAGACTAAATTGCATAGTAGGACGTTATATAAGTGTGTTAGGTATTGAAACGTCATGCGACGACACAGGAATAGCTATTGTTAGCCACAAGGACAATGAAAATCAAGTTCTGGCTAATGTATTGCATTCACAGCAAAGTTTTCATATAAGGTGAGGGAGAGAGCAAATGTAATGTATAAATTTCACAAAATGGTTACATTACATGATTAGATATGGCGGAATTATACCAAATAGAGCTCAAGATTTACATCGTGCTGAAATTGAAGGCGTTTTTGAGATGTGTCTGCTTCGTGCCAATATGAGCCCAAATCAATTGGATGCTATAGCTGTAACAACACGACCAGGTTGCTTTCTTACGTGCGATTACTCAATTAAATGAATCTAGCGTTTTTGTACACTTACAGGATTATCTTTAAGCCTATTGGTAGGTTTACGGTTTGCGCGTTACATAGCACGCAAATATAAGAAACCATTAATACCAATACATCATATGGAAGCACATGCATTGCAAGCTCGCATGGAACACAATATCCCTTATCCATACTTATGTTTACTTATTAGTGGGGGCCACTGCCAATTGACTTTTGTACGATCGGCGTCTGAATTTTTATTGCTTGGTGAAACATTAGATGATGCACCTGGTGAGGCTCTTGATAAAATTGCCCGACTCTTACGCTTATATATAAATCCGGTATATCGAAAATGGAACGGCGGTCAGATAGTAGAAGATGCTGCTAAATTGAGCACAAAATCTGATACATTTTATTTTCCCTTACCATTGGCCCGGCAACGTGATTGCAATTTTAGTTTCGCCGGAATTAAAAATGCTTCCCACAGAGCAATAAAGTTCCAGGAGAAGATTGAAGGTAATAAACCAAACAAAATTATAAGAGCGAGTGTTTTATACATGACACAATCGCTCATCATACAGGCTATTATAAGTACTTGCAGCTATCTGTGACATTTATAAGGTTTTCAGACACTCACTTTTCCATACTTTTACAACATTGACCAATTCAGAATAATATTTTGGACGTGAAATCATTCTGTTTCGATTTAAGTATGAAACAAATTAATAATTAAAATTTTTGTTAACAGAAATTGGTTCCCAATAGCTACTTAAAACGGTAAACAAGTATGCCAAATTTGGTCTATGTCGGTTTTTTGAATTTTTCATTATATAACTTTTCAATTATTATTTGGAAATTATAATTCCTTATATTCTTGACGTATTCCATTTTCTTGCAAGTCATTTTAATAATTGGCTTCGATCCACTATTCCACTATTCCATTTTTAATCGTTTGTAATGTAGTTATACTAATATAATATTGTTGTCGTTTCTTAATTAAATCAAGGAACCCCGCCTGATTCTGTGATTAAAGAATATGCAAACTTTTGTGCAGATCTATTGAATGCGACCAGTCGCCATTTAATGAATCGCTCTCAACGCGCTTTAGAATTTTGCTTGGAGCATCATTATTTCTTACAACATCTGCCACGTTCTATGGTAGTGTCCGGTGGCGTTGCCAACAATGATAAGATTTTTCGAGACATTGCCCATGTAGCTCAGCACTATGACTGTCAAACATTTAGGCCATCAAAAGGTTATTGCTCTGATAATGGTGTCATGATAGCTTGGAATGGTATAGAACATATAATTGGGAAATCTGGCAGAGATTGCCTTAGATGGGATTATGATAACATTGATGTAGTTGGTACAGCTCCACTAGGTGTTAATATCGTAAAAGATGTGCTTGAAGCTGATATCAAGTGTAAATGGATCCAAATGCAGCGCAATTACATATAGTAAAGTGCCGCTTCGTTTTTGTTATTGTATTTACTTATATATAATTTGGTTACATTACTATATACGCATAATACGTATATATTTGTAAATTTAAATAATATTTAATGACGAAATACTTACTATTCTAGGCTTAATGTTAATGTTAAATATATATTTAAACACCTTTAGCTAACGTTCATAATAGACGCGATAATATAATGTTTTGGAGCGCCAAATACTATAACTATTGTCGAATTTTAACAAATACACTCCTTCGCCAGGATAAGTATGAGAGCCTACATACACTTCATTGAAACATTCTCTCCGATAAATAGGCACAATTATTGAAATAGGCGGCTTAGTTATTGCTGAATTGTTTGCCATTGAAATGTTTTCGTTAGTTAAGGAACCACATTCAAGATCTTGATTAGTTGATAGATAATCGTCATCTAAGAACTCATCGTCATCATCACTCTCACTAATGTGTACAGTGACTTCTTGGTTTACAGGTTTGCTCCATTCAAAGTAAATACCAAAACCAATGTCATAGTTGTCAGTGGCAAATTCCCAGAATATACATTTACCATTTGTATTCGTGGGTACTCTTACGGTTACTGTATCTCCATGACCTACAGTTAATACACCGTCACCATCTCCGGCAGATACATCAGCTTTAAATTCTTCAATATCTGGTCGAGTCCATATTTTTGCTGGTTGTATTATAACATAATCCTCGTCATTATTAACAGTCTGTTGTTGTTGTTGGTTTTGTTCTTGTACTAATGATGTTGAAGATGTAGCTGATAATGATAATGCTGGTTCAGGTTTACTATTTAATGTTAGCTGAGCTAACTCATTTGACAATTCGTGTTGTAATTGTTGCTCGGTATTAACACTTTTGTCTTCATTCATAATTTCAGAACCACTATTATAGCTCTTATTATCACCAATATTGGGATTTTGCAAATGTAATTGCTGCATATATTGATGATAATGTTCTTGCTGTAATTGATGTATAAGCACAGCTTGCTGTTCAGGATTACCGGGAAATTGCCTCTCTGCATATGCCTTAAATTGTTGATATGTTTGTTTATTTAAGGCATCTTGTAAGTTGCGGCGCTGCATTTCCTCTTTGTAACCTTCTTCTAGTAATTCTTGTTCTTGCCGTTGCCTCTTTTCTTTCTCAAATTTTTCCTGTTCTAAACGTTTCAAATCATCTTTTAATGTTTCATCACGATTTTTTCGTACAGCTTCTACATAAGGACGGAACGCACTACACATGGTGTCCAATAAATCAATGAAGCCTTCCATTGCTTGTTCCCGATTAATGTCACCTAACATTTGCCAATGTAAGCGGCGATCCCGACCAATCACATCCAAAACGCCTAATTCGGGTGCATATTTAGGATCAAATGCCCCCAAAGATGCTTGTTGTTTAAATGCTATTAGTTTTAAATTATCCTCATAGGACAAGTGTAACGCTTTACCAGAATTTTGTTTGTAGAATTTCAATGCCATACGATACAGCTCTTGCAATGAAAAACCCCATTTCTCCAGTATATTTACATTATTCTCCATCTGACACTGATTGTTTTAGAAATTTTTCAATGAAAAATTCTAAAACTTTTTGCAAATCTCGGCAAAAAAACAAAGAAAATGAAATAAGCAAAGGAAATACAAAAAAAATTTCCTTAAAAATACCCAAATAGAGAGAGAGTTGCCATAAACATTTTTCATCCCTGCATTGGGAATTATTCTTTCGATGAAAAGGAACGTACAAATTATTTTTGAATGTGACCATTTTGGACAATTAATGAAAGTTTTTACTTTGAATACTTGAAAACGTTAAGTTCAGAAAATGTACTTTGAGTACAACTTAAATTATAACTCATCAAAAAAGGAAAAAAAATTATTTAAACTATCTAAATACCCAAAACTAATTTATATATGCTTTGATGTTTTAACTATTAAATATAACGCAATAATAGAAAAAACAATTTGTACCATCACCCTACATACGATGTTTTTGACAAGTTTACAATTTAGTATTGATAAGACTTTGTGTATCATGATTTTATAACATAACACACAAGTGTATTAAATTTGGTTAGATACATTTATTTAATGGTTTGTTTTCATCATTTTTAAACTTTTCCCACATAATGAATTTTTTAAATAACTTGAAAATTAGGATTTTTTAATCTATTTAAGTTTATAATTTATTTTTGTAGCTCATTATTCAGTGATGTAGAATATTTAAATATCAGTTGCGGGTGATTATAATGTCTCTACTCGTACTTGTGTATTTTTTAAGAAAGTTCAAATAACAAGTTTGTAAATTGTGTTTTACGATCTTGGAACTTTGCTTGTAAGATTTAATAATTTTATGGTGAACGGATTATAGCTTCATAAGCAGCAAAAATCATTGGTGCCACTTCTACTGAACGTGATTTTAAACTAAGAGTCGCATCTGGATTGCCTGGTTGCAATTTTAATTCTAATAACACCCATATATTATTCGTCAATTTAAGTGATTGATACAGCATATCTTGACCTTCAACATTACGTTTAGCAATAGTGAAAACATTATTTGTTGTCATTTTAGAAGCAATGCCATCAGTTGTTCCAATGACACCAGACAAATTATATTGAACTTCATTGGCAGCCGGTATTTCTTTCCAGGTATTCAAAAAGACACGTTTATCTAATTGTCCATCTTCGGCAAATAACACGTTGCCATGGATTAAGCAAGCAAAGTAGAAAATGTCAATGTTATTCTTTACAGCCACTTGTAAATTATTTAATGGTTCCATACGTTGCACCGGGCCATGCGTACCTAGGGGTAAACTTACATCAGATGATTGATTGGGTGGTAAAGGAATCACCTGTAATGGTTGAGCTGGTGTAAGACCAAAACTGTTTTTATTCAATTGTATTGCAAAACCATTCATCGGTTGCATCGCTTTATTGGTAAATTTCATATCCATGTAAACTTCGCCACTACGTCTTGAGAATGTGCCTTGGATTTCTAAACCTTTGCCCTTTTCAGCCGGCAACCAAACTATCTTCGGTACTTGTAAGCCTAAATTTAAAGTAGCCCCACTCAAACCGAATATATCTCCCAAAAGACTAGTGGCTCCACCACCACCGCCACTAACAGCTGCCTCAACTGGAGGACCACCTAACAATATATCTAAACCACCACCCAATAAATCTATGTTCGTACTATTGTGGGTAGAATTCGGAATTGATGGAGCATTAATATCCATGGATAGTAAATCCCCAATAAGAGATTCTTGATTTGGAATCACCATAGCTTCGCCGCCACCTCCTCCAACAATCTCATTTGAATCACCAGCAGTATTGGACTTATTGGGTAGAGATTTACGTACACCAGCACCGCGACCCTCTACAAATGCAGTAGGTGGCTTATGGTACACACTAGCTAAAGAACTAATATGACAAATTAATTCATCAAGTAAAGTTGGTTCCAATAGATCAGTTTCTTCAGATATTAAAGGTTTATCAGCCAAGACAACTTCTTTGGCTGCAGCTGGATCAGTTGATAATAAACGCCAATAAATAAAACCCCGGTCTCTTAAGTCTGGATTATCTGAATCTTGAGTGGCTAATGATAGAACATGTTGAACCAACTCCTGAGTATCTGATGGACGTTTTAAGAATAACTTTACTACGGCGGTTAATAATTGTAACTGCACTTGAGCATTCTCATCTTGAAAACCTTCTAAGAAGCTATCTAATAGCTCATCGGCGTTATCAATTCGTTCAGCATACTCGCCGATAATCCACACCATTGAAGCTCGTGCTTCTGGTTCATCTAAAGTGTCCAAATTTTCACACAAAGTACTTATAATACTTTCATATTTATTGGGGTATTTTCGAAATATATCTTTAATGACTACAATGGCCTCCTGTACCACATAATTAACTTTAGTTTGTATAAGGTCTAACAAAGTAGAAACGCAACGTTCAGCTGAGGGTTCTACCTTAATGGCACAACGGCCTATAGCTCTGACAGCTTTGCGTACGAAATCTACATCTACTTCGGTGGCGTATTCCTTTAATTCACTTAAGACTTGAGCTATGTTGCTTTGATTGGCTAAGCGTATCATTATGTCTAGTTTCTCTAATTTCACATAAATTGGATCATTGTATTTTACAAAGAATACTTTCATTTCGTGTTTTAAAATATCAGGACGCTTTTGTACAATTAAATTAATATTACGCAAAGCAACATATTGTACCTCCGGCTCTGAGGATAACAACGTAACTAATGGTGGTGCCAATTTTTTCGTTAAAGTAGAACAAAAATCACTGTCGCTTGACAACATCTCCAATAATTTCATTAAAACTTTCACAGCACTCAAGACAACAGCAGCATTAGCATGAGCCAAACGTGGGGTAATGCGTTCACAAATAGACTGAGCCTCGCGTTCATCCTTAGGGCTGTAATTGGCTAATGAATCCAATATGAATACTTGACCCCATTCAGTACATTCATTTAATGCCGTTAATAATTTATTAATGGTCGCCGAATTCATTTCTACTAGAGGTTGACCTGATTGGCTAGATTCATTAATCTCACTAAGAGCTGCTACAGCATTGGCTACAACCATGGGATTAGAATCTGAGAGTAATTCTTTCAATTGATCTAAAAAGCCTTGATCTTCCACCATAGATGATGATATATCATACAATTTGGCCACGCAGACGGCAGCCGTTTTACGTACATATGGATCCTCGTCTTTTAAACATTTACGTAATGGTTCACATAGGTATTCGGTAATTTTGTCCACTCTTATACAACCCATCGTACGTACGGCGAGAGCCCTAATTAATGGATTCGAATCTTCGCAATCCTTAACAAATGTATTAACCGCCATTATTGCCATATCTGGTTGAGATTTGGCATAATTCATTAAATACAAATATACCAATTTCTTCAATTCCAAATTATCAGTTTGCATACAGTTTACTACGTCTGGGAACAAAGCTGAAACATCTTTGCCCACTGTCATACTTGCAATAACCTTTTTGACAGCCTCTTTTTTCTTTTCCTTTTTATCATTGTTTAGCTCGGATTTCAATTCAAAAATTTCACCTTTTTTGGTAGTAGTAAAGTACTTGGAATCGGTCATCTTATTACATTTGCTTTCTTGACTTTTGAGTTAAGCAAATATTCTAAGTATTACGGGTGACAATTAAATCTATTAATTTAATTTATTTTAAGGGGTGTGAATCGCTACAACTTTATCTATAAGTCTGCTTAAAGACAAACTATTTATTCTAATATTTGGATAACTTAATAAATGAACATTTATGTCTCGGTGATTTCTCTTTTTATCAAACTTAAACAACTTTTATAATATGTATACGAATAAAATTTATTATTTCGATCGAATTTTTCGTTCAACAATTTTCTAATAATACACACCTATTCAGCTAGTAAAACCATTTTAAAAGGAGAGTATATCAACACACAACAAAATGAAATGTAAACATATGAAACCGAAACATATGAAACCGAGATCTCTACAAAATAAAGAGAAATTCTATTATTCATTACCACAATTTTGCTCTTCTAAAATTTACGTACATTACTTTAAAGTAAACCTTAATCTACTTATACGTTAACGGTTTCGACAGATATAGTAATAAAAAGTATAGTTGACTACCTCAAGGAGTTCGATGCTAATTAAATTTTTTTTATCCATAAAATTAACGCTGTCATATTCCCTGAATTCCTAGTGTTAAGGCGAATTTGAAGTAGCCTTTTTTGACAATGGCAGTATATATAAGTTGTAACCATAGATGCGTCACTTCCATGGTATTTACTTGTATTAGCGGTAGCAAATAAGTCTGAGATAACAATTTAGAATGAGTTGCAACAAAGAAGAAGCAGTATTATCTAAAATGCTTTGATTTATACGATAAATATATGAAAATTCATTTAAGAAATAGTAAAACGTTTTTAAAACTTATTTTCTAATTTTCATATTATAATAGTTAAAGATTTAGCTTGATAATATAAAGATATCACCTGACCCGAATTCTTAATGTTAATAAGAATTTCGCGTAGTCAGTCAAAAACAGTATACATGAGTCGTGCATAAGTTAGCCTATAGCCTTAGGCACAAGCACTGCATGTTATCAAATATTTCTGACCATATAAAAAAATTCGTTTTGTTAAAACCCATCGAATAAAGCAAAAACATGGTACAAATGGTAGATGCTTCTTCCACTGTAATAATTAATTTTAAATATAGTGGCGTAAAATTTGGTTCACGGCGATTTTTGTTATATACGATGTTTTTTTCTTTATTTAGACACTTAAAAACCTTAACTTTATTACAGCATTTTTGAAAGTGCTTTAAAAGCACATAGAAGTGTTTTTGAATATCTGGACAGTGTGCATCGGATGAATAGATACTTATGTATGTGACAGATTTCATGTTGTAGGCAACAAATTATCTTGAAATTCACATTGGCGAAAATCATAGTACTAAAGATTAATAAAAATGTAGTCTTTAATTTACGAATTTGAAAATTTTAGAACCCACTCATAGAAATGAAATATGTGGAAATAAAATAAAAAATTGTAACTTTCGAGATTTTTGAAAAGTTCGTTTAAGAAGGAATGTAAAATAGATAATAAGTTTCTTAATAGAATTCGCTTGGTTTATCAAATTTTATCAGAATGTCCTAGTTTATTAATTTTACGCAGACAAACAATTGATTTAACAATAGTTGGATTTGTTTCAATTCTCTTAGCTTTAAAGTATTATAAGCATTTGCACAAGCAAATAATATCGTGCTAATCACAAAACAAATTCTCAGTTCTCTGTATACAAGTTGTAAAATTGTGTACATTGAACTGAGAATTTGGGTATTGCGTTTTATCACATTTCAGTAAAATTGTTCAATTGTTTAAAAAGATAACGACGTTCGTCTGGTTTAAGACTACCGATATGTAAATATTTTAATGTGTCTTTGGATTCCGCTTGTAATAAACGATGACGTTCCTGGGCAATATTCTCTGAACGCTTACGTTCCCAATCTAAAAGTATTTGATGTTCTAATTGCTTTTCTGCTTGCAAGTCTTTACGTTTCAGTTTTTGTTGCTCCATGGCATTAGTGTAAGCAATAAATCCTAATTCATATTGGAGCTTTCGGTGCTTTGCTTGTTCTCTTTTTCGATTCATTTCCTCTTGAATAAAACGATTTAGTTCATTGTTAGCCGCATTTTGTTGCTCAAGCTTATCTAATTTTTCATTTTCTTTTTGTAAAACAACTCTTTCCATATCCTGTTGCATGGCCATCAAACGTTCTATATCTTTTTTCCGTGCCAACTGAAGCTCTTTATCTACTTTAACCTTATTTTCCTCAAAGTGTAAATTAAAGAGCGATTCTGTATGTTCTTTTTTTCTCTGTTCCAATTGATGCACATGCTCGCCTATGCGTTTAGCAATGGCTGCTCTCGCCATTCGGTTACTTTGCAGTTTATCTAGCATTTTTTTTGATTCACTTTCCTTTCTGTCCATTTCTCTCATATAAGCAATTTGACTTTCCAGATCCAATTTTCTTTTGTCTAATTTCTCTTTTATTTTTTTCTCCATAACACGTTCTATTTCTTCCTTATATTGTATAAAATTCTTTTCTTTAAGGTTCCTCTTCTCATCTCTAAGAACTTGCTTCTCCTTTTCTATAATTTTATGCATTTCTTCCCTTTCCTTGAATTTTTGCTCTAAATTTTTCACCTTTAACAATTCTTTGTATTCTATTTGTTTTATAAGCGCTTGCTTTAATGGTTCTTTCTGACGTCTCTTTTCCTCGCGCTCTTGCTCCATTTCATTAACGATATTTAGACACTTTTCACGGTAGCGCATACTTTCTTCACGAAATTCTCGATCTTGTTTTTCACGTTTACATTGATTAGCAATACGCTGATCATTAAAATCCTTCAGCAAATTGGCCCGCCACAACTGTTGCTTTAAAAGGCGTACTTCAGGCTCACTGTCTTGGATTCGTTTTCTTTGGTTTTGCGCCAAACATTTTTCTCGCTTTAATTCAAATAATTCAGCACCAAGATCGATGTCAATTTGTCGGCGCACATTGTATGCGTTTTCAGTTTTTTTAAGTGCTTCATCATACTTAAGATTGTTAACAATCGAATTTTCATGGAAGATGGTTTTAATAAAATAGTCACTGCAATTATCTTTACGTATAACATTTGATTTCGCAGACCACAATAATTCTCGAAACATTGTGCCAAAGAAAAAAACAAATTTTTTAACCAAATTATATAAAATATTCCAATTATGGTACTTAAAATTGAAAAAAAAACATATAAAAAAATTAAAAATAACTGCACATAAAAGACATGCTTTTACTTATTTATTACATTCAGTTATTTATTACTTTCCATAATAATCAAAGCACTCTATATCGATAATACCGTAGAATGCTTTGATTATCAACTTGCGCTGTATAGTTGTAAAATGTACGATAACTTGTGAACTATTAAAGTTTACTAAAGATGCGCTTTAAAATATTTTTGATTTAATGCTTGATGTCATGCTTATTTTAGAATCTTCTTCTATGATCTAATATTCACAGGGATATAAGTAAGAGATTTGGTAAATTGTTTGGGGATTTTTCGTAAAATAGTATGCATGAATTCTCGCAATGAAATAATTGTACCGGCTGTGATGTGTCCTTTATGCATTTTTTTACGTGGCCTCTGCGTTAGCTGACTTGTTTTTGATTTGCTTTTGTTGATTTTCTTCTTCTCTTAGATAAGTTGTAAAACTCTATGATTGCGAATTCAAATTTTGGTTACAAACAAAGCTGTTTGAAATCAGTATTTGAATACGAATAAAAAATATATGACGCTATAACAAGATAACTTATTAATTATGCAAAAAATTTATCACAAATTATGCCGTATTCTTTACTTCGTTAATCATGGAACTTGTTCTGTAATTGTCCACTTCCAAGTTCCATTCTATAAGGAAGAAAAAGAGGATTTGCGTTTTTGCGTTTAAAAATTACTCTCTCTCTCTCTCTAATTTTTTTTAATTTGTTCAAGAAAATGTATTGAATAAGACTGCCATCTTGGAGGTTTGCTTCAATAAATAAATTTCATTTATATTGAAATTTTAATTCCGTTGGTATTAAAAATCTTCCTTTATTATATAATTATTGATTTTACTTAGTATGCAAAATGTCATTACATCATCGCCACCAGTTTAAAGTTGCAACATATCTATAAGTACCTTTAACTTTGGATGTTAATTTGGATGCAATTTGCCTTAAAGATATTTAATATCAATGCTTGAAATGATTTAGTGAATCAGACTTAATATCTACTCAACTTAATTGTGTTAGTAGCTCAATTAATGGCAACGCATGAAAATGTAATTCTATTGGGGCCAGTTGAAGTAAAATAATTTAAATTACTTAGGTGAGTTACAACATTATGTCTTATAAATAGTCAAATTTAGTCTTATAAAAAGTTGTTTTTGCTAGATAAAATAAACGTTTATTGAGTGAACTGCCGTATACGTTAAATATTTGTAAATTTCATTGTATTCCATTTAGCATATTTTTGTGTAATTTCATTTTATTGTAAATTTTTTTTTACCATATTTTCTTTGGCGTATATTTTCAATTAATCACTTTGCCAATTAATCACTTAGGACAACTGACTGATTAGATTATTTTAACAAAGATAACTTGATCATATTTTTTATGCCTTGTTAATGATTTAAAAAAGGATAATACATTATTTTTAAGTCAACAAGTAGATATTTATTAAAATGCTTAAATTAATAAAATTTTAATTATGCATATTTTATGTAATTAATATCAATAAATTATTATAAATACACTAAAATTTAAGTGAAAAAATTATTGCAAATTTTCTTTCAATTAATAGATTTATTATAATATTCTTAATTAAATCGATATGCCATGTAACAACAAGAAATGAATATTCGAAAGTCTTTATAAATATTTTTAAATTGGACTTTTTATATATAATATAATATGTTATCTTTATGTGTAAACTATTTATATACTAATTATATACATGAAATCGAATGAAAACTGACAGATGAGTACGAGGAAAAGAACGAGTTGAGATATATAATAATGAAAGAGTTGAAAGAAGGTGTTTCAGTTATGGTGTTTCAATTCTTAAATATCCTACGCTATGTTGAATATGGCTGAAAACTTGATGCGGGCCCTTAAATATCGTACACTTTTTTGCTTGATGTGATTGAATTCAAGTAGGGGAAAATTACAAGACAATAATATTGGAGAAATTTTAAATTCTTAATTATTTAAATAGTTCGTTATATCAGAAGAGGTAAAAAAATGGACCTCTCTGTATTAAATTTGGTATACATATTTTTAATGTCAAAGCACAAAACAGTGCCAATTTTCTCTAAAATATATTCAAAATTGAAATTTTTGTCCATATAACAATAACGCCTCTCGAAAAAGGCGTTATATGGGAAGTGGTTGTAAAAATAAACCTACCTGGACCAAATTTGGTTCATATGTTTTCTATTTTAAAATGCACCTTAATGCCACTTTACTTTAAAATATATTTAAAATAATAATATGTTTCTTCATATAGTGGCTCTTGTTTAAAAAAGGCTTTACATGGGACGGGACCGTAAAAATGGCCCGATTCTAATAATTTGCAGTAGGGTTCATCTCTGGGTTAAGGCACTCCTATATATCAAAATTCACTAAAATATTGCGATCTATAGCTTGATTAGGCGGACGGACAGGTTTAAATTGAATGAAAATGCAGTTTAGAGTCTATCGGTGGAATAAGCGGTGGGTCTATCTTTACTCCTTTTTGGAATTACAAACAAACTTATAATATCTTGCACCATAAGTAGCGTATGGTATAAAAACAAATTCAAGTAGAAAAACTTGGCTGGGGCCAAGTCACCTAGATGACGTTTAGTAATACAATACAGACCGTAAAATACTCTGTACGAAACTTTTAAGCTAAAGTCTAAAATTGCATAAGCAATAAGAATTAAGTATTGAGTTATAACCTGACATAATAAACATAATATAAATGTTAATGAGGATGATAGATGTGAGGGATTTAAATTATTTTTGCGCAAATTTTGTAAAGTTATGTAGTTCAAATTCGTACACAATTTGAGTTTAGTATATATATATATATATAAAAACCAATAAAAAAATAAAATTTGGTTGGAGCCAAATCCACTACCAATATATTATAATATTACGTTTCAGAAACTGATTTAGTGTTTTCGGAGTAAATTGACAACGTAAACATAAAATAATGAAAGTTTGGTATTCTATAACTTCGCACAGGTGTATCCGAAATGCATGATTTTTGGACAAATATTGTGGACTAATAGCCTCCTCACTTGTGCAAAATTTCAATCTTTTATCTTTTGTAGTTTGTGGATAATGACCAAAAAAATACCAAATTTTGCTTTAAAAAATGAGGTGTTCTCAGTTTATGTTGCACTGTACGCGTGTCCTTTAACCAATTTTGCACACTTTCAATTTCAACCTGCTTGCAATGATTCAATGATTCAAATTTTATGACCAGGAAAATGTTTGCAACAGACAATACACCGACGCACAGAATGACAGACGGACAGACATGTCTAAATCGATTCAGATTGATGCCGATTAAGAATATATAAAGTTTATAGGGTCTCAGACGCTTCTTTCTAGACGGAACAAACATATTGACAAAGTGAACATGCCCTCAACCTATATGTGGTGGGCATAAGAAATGAAAATTTCGAATAGTCATAATGGATTTTCGTGATCGCTGTATGAACATTGTAGAACAATGTCCGTAATATCTATGTAAAAAAAAAATTATAAATTTGAGCTTAAAAAAGCAAAGGTGTTCTCAGTTTAAGTTGCATTTTGATGTGCCATTTGATTGATTTGGTCCATTTTCAACATTACCATTACCAACAAGCGTACATGAATTCCCAAAGGAGAATGTTTTCATATTTAAGCCGACTCATAATTTGATACCATTCAACATTATATATATTTTATGGGGTCTGTGATGCTTCTGTTTGGATGTTACAAATATTACAACAAAATGAGTGTACCTCACACTTTGGGTGATGGATATAAAAATGGAAAGGCGAAAAAGTTTCATTTACCGTTATATGGGAAAAGAGCCCAATTTCCCAATGCATCTAATCAAAATGTGTCACACAAATTAAGCATGGCTGACAATAATATTTTCGTTGTTTTTTACAAGAAACGGGATATATTGAATAGTTTTGTAGAATAGTTTTGCTTTTATATCCTGTACTACTTGTGCTACAGGATATAAATTTCAAATTTGAAATTGACCCATCTTTTTATTATATCATTCGAGTTACAATCAATTCCTGAATCATGTTAATACTGTTCAACTGACTGACGTGCCTGGGTAAGATTAAGCAATATTTATATTTCCTACTCGTATAATGCGGTGCATGTAGGATAAAAATTACCAACTTTATATATTTCTTAATAATAATACACTTACAGAGATCATTCGGTATATCTAATAAGTGTACCAAATTTAGAATAGATTGTCCGATTTTTTAGACACTCCTTGTCAGACCTTTTGAAAATTACAATTTTGTACTTTCTTGGTTTTATTCTATGGCTTTATTTGTCCTATCATATTTTGCGTGATTCACATCTAATGAGTAAACGATAAACGATGTGGAAATGTAATACGTTTTGGTAAACTTTAGAGATGTCTCCCATTTTTGGTAGTTAATTTTATTACTTTATGAGTGAATGAATTTGGTAGTCTCTTTGTAAATAGCAAAGTGAGAAAAGAGTAATAAACAGTCCTCTTAATTGTAGGCGCATTTTTAATTTACTTGGCATTCTTTTAAAATGTATGTATGTATGTGCTTCTAATACAATAGTTTTCTAATTTTGTGACCCTGCGGTCCGCCTTTAACAGAAAAAGTTTACGTTCCGATCATTAAAATGTGTGAAATTTTGTTTACTTTGTAATAATACAAATGTTCTAATGTATAATCTCATTACTTAAAAGAAGGGAATGTAAATTGGTCCACTTTTTTTTAAATGGGTCAAATTTTGCATTAATAAAAATAAAAGATTATTAAATAAAACTATGAGTTGTCACTTAAAAATTCGTCCCTTTCGTCACTTCGCCTCTTTTAGGAAGAAAGGTTGCCATATAGGTATCCATGCCCCCAATTTGACGATAGTCATTTCAATATTTGTGCCTAAATTGAGAGGTGCTTATTTATAGAAGTCGTCTCTTTTTATTGTAATTAAGCAGATAAATATGCATGGTTAGAATCTGCCTTCAGAATCTGATGCTGATCAAGAATAGGTCTCAAATATTTTTGTTTTGAGCAATGCGATGTTTTAGAAAACTAAGTGAAGTGGAAGTAAGCATTAAAATATCCATTTTTTGCTCGGACTATGTATATCCATGTATTTATGTACCGATTTGTAGAGGTGGTAAAATCATATTTTTATTTATAAAGTATTCTTTGATGGTAAAGCAACGTAATCAGATCAGGCTTTTGGTGGAAATACTTATTATTTGCTTGGTGGAAGAAATACGGAAAATAGGCCTTATTTCTCTATTTAGAGATATGCATTTAGAACTTTATCAACATAATTATCATGTTTGATTTTTAAATTTGGATTAATTGACTATGGAACTTTTAGGCAGTACTACAATTTCGTTTCATTATTAAATAACTCTTACAGATGGAAAAACGTTAATATTGAAAAAAGTAATTTTGTTTAAAAAAAGTTATCATTGAACAACTAATAACACTTAGTCAAAATCAGAAGGACGCGTCGGCTGTTGGTAACATTCTTTTATTAAAAATCTGTTTCATCTTAGTTTAAGTAAAATCCTTTTTTAATATTCAGAATGTACGATATATATACTTATATATATATTGTACGGTTAACTAAAGTAAAAATTTTACAGCCTTGGGGTCACCTTTAAATAGTCTTCGACCTAATGTAACTGAAAAGTCAAATAAGAGAATTGCACATCAACTAACTGAAAAATTCTACATTTTAAATTATATCAATGGTTCATTATATGAGAGGGACTGAAAAAATGGTTCAATCTGGATTAATTTTGGTAAATATATTTTTTATATCAAAATACAATGAAATAACAATTTTCCTTAAAATATATTTAAAAGTGAAATTTTCTTCCATATAACGATTCTTTATGTAGCGTTATGTAGGACCCGGTGGCATAAGTGGTCTGATGCTAAACATTTTCTATAGTGCTTATCTCTAAAACGATACTCAATTACGTATTAAATTTCATCAAAATATCTGAAACATTTTTAAGTAATTTGGACGGACATCAGATTAAGAGATGGATAAATATGTTTAAATTGATTCAGAAAATGATTCTGAGTCGATAGGTATAACAAAAGATGGGTCTATCTCCTATCTAACTTTTTCTGGGTGTTACAAATATCTGCATCAAGAAGAAGATATTTCCAAATCAATTTAAAGGAATCAACTATTCCTAGAAAATTGATTGAAAAGATTTTTTGCATAAAAAATTTACTACGCCCACTTCGATGCTTCGTGATTCTTAAACCTGATAGATATCCGACGCTTATTATGTTTATTGAACTGAAAATTCTCTGCCTTACTTTTCTCAATTGCACATTTTATAATTAACCTATTACCGATATGTCTATTATGTAAAAGTTGCTGAATGTGCATGAATAGTTTTAAGAATTCCATAAAGTACAAAAAATGTCATTTTAATATTTCTTAAAAAAGTATAAAACATGTATCATATTAATAATAAATTAGTGAAGCAAATGGAAATAAAAAAAATATATAATCTATTTTTAAAACTAGTCATCAATAATTTTGAAAATCAAGTAATTAATACATCCATAAAGTGCAGTAGAGTGTAAGTGAGTGAGTATTCAAAAGTTAGCATCAGCCAACAGCAATTTTCAATTATATTTATGTAAATATATAAAATTTGTATTTATATGTATAGTGTAAATATGTGTGCCTATTTATTATAATTAGTATAACATTTTATTACTTTTTCAGCTTCTTTCAATAATTTCAATTTATTAGATTATTTATGGTTCTTTATATGATTCTTGATTTGAAATTGCTTTATACATACAATATTGTTATATATGTGTTTAGGTACGTAATACATATATATATATATATATATATATATATATATATATATATATATATATATATATGTATGTATGTATATGTATGTATTTGTAACAATATGATTAAACTAGCATTTTATATATATTTATATATGTGCATGTGTTAAGAATTGAATAATTTTGAATGTACAATTTTTAAAATTACTTTTCCTTATCAAACTAGCTTTTAATTCTTGTAATTAATTTATTATAAATAAAATTGTGCTTTTACATATAAAAAATATTTTCTGCATGTTAAAATTTTTTCTCCTTTTACTTCTGAAATTTTAATAATTTTTGTTTCTTTTATGGCACAAGAGGCCTTATCAATTCAATTTCGGCCTTCAAATTTTATTCCTTATCCACCGTATTCTCATATTTAGAAAAAAGTTAAAACATTAAAGATTCAAATGTTATAATGTTAATATTTGTTTTTATCTTCTTTTGAAAATATTTTATAGGAAAAAAAAGTTGAATAATTCAAAAAAAAAAATGTAAATATTCAGACGTTTGGTACATAGAAAACCGAAAGTACTTTCGACTTTCTAAATATCTTTTACATAACAATTGCACGTATTTACGATCTCTTGTTTAATTATAAAGATGTAACGCTTTAATTTTGTTTGGCTTATTATCCATCGCATATGATGTACCACGTAATAAAACGGGAAAATATTTTCGATAAAATTCAGGGTTATCCTGAATTTTATCGAAAATTGTAAAGATGTTGATGTTGATGTTGATGTAGATATTAAAGCGAATTATATAATTAGATTGATGGAGAAAAAGTGTTTTGTTTTGGTTAGCGTTTAAGTTTTACGAAATTTTACTCTCTTTACATCCTTTAAAGTACATGTGGTACGTAAGTTTGTGAGAAGCTTGATGTAAGCCTACATTTTATCAATTAGATCAATTTATAATTAAATTTGATAAATTAGTTATAGGAGCACTTGATGACGCTCTCCTTATTTCACATCTTACTTCTTATAAAATTGTTAAATGGCAAAAGTTAACAATGTTAGATATTATTTAAAAAAAATCAATACAAAACAGTTAGTCAAATCTTTCATGCTTTTTTACACAATGGATTTTTAACGTTTCATAAAACGTTACTTTTCGTACTTTTTGCCATACATTTAACCATCCTTTATAATCTTTTCATTATAAATTTTTTTTTATAGCATAAAATGTAAAACCAAGTAATTGTAATTTATAAATACTTGTGTGTGATACAACAATGTCAAGTTCTATTGTGCGCATGATACAAATAATGTCCAAAATTGATTTTCGAAGTAATTAAGATCAACAAAAGAAACTTTAAATGTTCAAGTGTGTTAAGAATCCTTTTAAAAAAAAAAACTTTTACTCTACAGTCCTGTATAAGAATAACTTTACATACTCTTCTATGTTATTTTTTTTATCTATTTCCAACAATTCTACCTTCAAAAGAAAACTCTAACTTTCTTAACTTTATCAGTACTAGTAAGTAGTTCTCAAAATTTTTTGTGATCCATGAAGTCCATTAAAATATGAATTCATAGCAAGTAAACAGAGAAATTTAGTTCGTTTTAAAAATTATATTTAAATATCCAGATACAATTATGTGTCTATTGTTGATACGCAGAAAGTTTGTAAAAATGTTTAAACATTAATAACAATTGTTAATTATACAATATAAACCTAATAAAAAAGGTTACAGTCCATTGTACTATTATAAATTTCTACACTAATTACCTTAAATCAATGAAAAGAGTCAAGAAAATGAATTACAAGTCAAGTTAAGATAAAAAATTGTGATTTCAAGTGATTAAAAGAAGTTCGTTGTATGGGAAGATATTTCGAAATAGTTCCGACGCTTTTAGTAGGGATATTAAGTACGCCAAATAATTACTAAGCAAAAAAAATGCAAAAAAATGAACAAGTAAAAACTTTATAGTCGATGGTAACCGACTCTTGAATACTCTACATCACTTTGGTTAATTTGATTAAAAACATTAATCAAGCAAATTAAGATTTCTAAATTCTTTTGCGATTGGACACGATGCAAAAATTGGGCCAAATTTAGTTAAAATATATTACAAATTGTAATTCTTTTTATTTCCAAGGGAAAAAATTATAGTCGTAACAATAGTTCGATTTTATACATTTTTAATAGATTTTGTCTTTGAATTAAATAACGACCACATATCAAATTTTATAAAAATATCTCTAATATTGCAGCCTGTAATGTGTATTTGTATAAACATCAGATGGGCGGTTGAACAGATAGGCCTAAAGCGATTTAAGCAAAGATATATTAAGTCGATTATTATGCTAAATGCGGACTTTATTTCAAGGCCTTGTGAATGTTTTATATATCCTCACTAACTTATAATATCATGTACTCCAAGAGGTGTAAGATATAAAAACGTGAAGATTTTTCCGCAAAAGGTAATAAATTAAATAGTTTTGCATTTATTGTACTTTATGTCAGCTTAACTTAATCATCCCATTTTGGAAATTGTGTTTCATCAATAAACATGCTAAACGATCCGCCAGCACATGTGTTTGAACCTCTACTGGGATTATTACTGCCTGTTGGTCCATGCGGTAGTGGCGGTGGTATAGATTTTTTCGTATGGCTTGTGGTATGTAAATTGCTTTCTTTTCGATAATCTACAAAAATATTATGATGAAATTTATTACAATATATATGACTTAAAATATACATTAGGTCGTTCGGATAGTTCTTCGCTTTTACCGAAATAATATAATTTTTTGTTTATTATTTTATTTTTTATTTTATATATTTATTTTATATTATTTTTTACTTTGTATTCGTCATTTATGTATTCTTTTGAAAAAAGTTCAGTAAATTTCCGAATGACTCAATATCTCCCGTGCTAATATTATTATAATTACTTGCTGATTGTTTTGTTGGTGTTGTTGATGTATTGGACCAAACAGGCTCTTGATTCTCATTTGTATATAAAGGTTGATCCCAAATAACATTCTCTTCAGTATTTTTAGTCTGCATAATTGTGATTAAAAATATTTTTTTGTTGCCTTTATTTTTTAGTTAATATACTTACAAGATTTCGATCAACTTTTAACTCCAACTCATCCGTGGAGGATTGCTCTAACGTACTGTGCGTGATGCCATAATAAAAATACATAACAAAACCCAAAGACATCCAAATGGTGAAACGAACTAAGGTTAAAATGCTTAATTTAAATATTAAATAAATGTTAACTGTAATGGCAACACTCGGTATAAATGGAAGTCCTGGCGTAAGGAATGCTAAAGCATATCTAAAGATATGTAAAAGAAGTAAATAGACAACGTGAAACTTCAGTAAATGTAAATTTTTAAAATATTATTAAAGTATTAAGTGAGATGCCGAAGAAAAGACAGAAAGAAAGAGAGAGGGTTAGAAAGAGGGGGGGGGGGATGAAGAGAAATAAAGAAGAAGAGAGAGAGAGAAAGAGAAAGAGAGAGAGAGAGAGCACAGTGAAAAAAATTAGCAAAAAAAGAATTTCCCTGCTTTCTTTCATTTTTAGGTAATTCTAAATAAATATTTTACCTATTTTGTGGTTGCCTTGAGATAACTAATAATATCACAATAATGCCTGTCAATAAAATAAAATATACGAAAGCAGCGAAGCCACCGAACCAGCCAATGGCCGCAAGTAGATCCAAAAAGAATATAAAACCGAACATAATGCCAACAAGTTTGGTTACGTACATGCCTGCGTTACATAAATCATAACTTTTAAATTATCCGCTAATACAATAAAAGTTTATTTAAGAACATTTACCACTTTCTGTAGTTGCTTGACCTGGATTGATCCATGGAAAAAATCCTGGACATAAATATGAATATTCATTCAATTTACGTGTTATAAAATTTAATCCAATGGTTTCAAAAGTATTCGCTTGTCCAGTAGGTCCCGTTGACACACCATGTACGGAACCATAAAATTTGTTTTCAGAACAATCCGACACTAAAAATTGATCATCACGTCCTAAATAATCATCGGGGCTTTCGTCAATTAATGAATCATCCGAGTCGGATAAACCACGTGTTACCCTTTTTATAGTTAACGTATTTGAGTCGAATATTTCAGCCGTACTGACACGGGAATTTTTTGTAATATTATTGGAGATAATCGATGTTCTTAGCTGTGCTGGTAACAGTTCTACTAAGGAGGTACTATGTGGTTGATACCGTAATATCAATACACAAGTAGATACTAAAGTGTAAGCGAGTAAGGTACCAATAGACATCATTTCTACAAGTATTTCTAAACGAACAGTTAGTGCTACAATAGCAGCAGCCATCCCACTACATATGGTAGCTAAACCAGGTACATTTGTGTGTTGCCACAATTGGGACAATTGTCTGTAATTAAAAATTATTCAAAAATTTTTTTCTGTTTTTGTACATAATATATTGCAGGTAAATTTGGACATACTTAAATATAAGGCCATCTTGGGCCATGGCATAAATAACTCGTGGCATGGGAAACATTGACCCAAACATAGCCACTAATAATCCAGCACTAGCACCAATCGCCACAATTGCTCGACATTTGGGTGCATTTACATACGACCACATTTGAACTAAGGCTGAGCCCGTATTGATATGATCATAGGGCACTACAAGTGTTAAAACTAAACTGACCGTTACATAGGCTAATAAAACAATAAATAATGAACCGACTATTGCTTTTGGTATACTTTTCTGGGGATTGTGCGCCTCTTCTCCAGTTGTGGCTATAATATCAAAGCCAATAAATGCATAAAAGCAGGTAGCCGCACCTGAAAATACCTAAAAGATCATGGCAAAGTGAAATAATCGATATGTAATGCAAAATTTACAATGTAATAAATCTTACCCCACTCCAGCCAAACGGTAGAAATCCCTGATGCTCTGTCCAGGTACTTGTGTCAACATAGAACATACCTGCTGTTATTATAAATACCCATGTGGAAACATTTATAGCATTTAATATATGATTGAATAACACAGATTTACTGGCACCAAATCCCAATATGCAGGTCATTAAAAGCGTTATACCAAATGCTATAAAATCAGGTGGTTTGCCTACGTCAAATTTCAAAGGAAACATGAAACTATTAAACGAAAATGTTTTCTAAATGATCGAATAATTCAATTAAATTTACAAATATATTCATTTACCAAATATAGTACCCAGACTGTCTCTTATTGTTGTGGTAATAACTCCACCAGTCAATGAATCAAGACTAGAGCTTAATGCGCATGCACAAGCACTTGTTCCTAGTTACGATAAATCAAAAAAAATTAAAATTGAATTGATTCATTTATTCAAATACATAATTCATTGAAAAGCCCTTTATTAGAAATCCCATATAATTAGAGTCGCCTTTATTATTACTACGAACAAGCTAAACTATAAATTAAAAGTTTTAGTACTTACAACTCAAAAATAATTTATTCTTATTTTATAACTTTAATGTTTTAAAATTGATATTGTAGAAATCGAATCATATTGTTTCGTTAAGTAGAATGCTAATTTCTTGATTTTGTTCTCTATAATTTTGAGCGCACAGTACTCAGTTAAAATACCTCTTAAAGTAGTAGAGTTATCATTAAGGGCATGCCTATTAACTATATTGAATTTTAAATGCTTCCAAAAGCTCTTCGGACTATCAATCGATTTTCTATAAATTTTCTGCCGACCTTCTTCCTTATTGTTCAACTTTTTTACATTACCTATTAAATATTCTAGTATCATATTCCAACCAATAACGAAGGCGACAAATTCGCCTACAGCCACATATGAATACATGTAGGCTGAACCGGATGTATGCGGCACTCGTACACCAAATTCCGCGTAACAGGCACCTTTTTTTGTTTTTTTTTTTTTTTGTAAAATACATTAAATCGATATTAGCAAACATAGAGACAACAAAATGTAATTCAAGAATAATTATAAATCTAACCCGAAAATATACTGGCTACAGCGGCTATGATAAAACTAACAATTACACCTGGTCCAGCAATATTTTTTGCTACCATACCAGCCACTAAATACATGCCAGTACCACAACAAGAGCCAACACCGAGTGATGTAAGATCGAAGGTATCTAAACATTTCTGTCATGTAAAAAATGTTATTTATTATTTACATAGATATACTTTAATTAATTAATTTACTGATGCGTATAATACTTACTGTTAATTTAGGTTTGGACGTTTGTTGCTTTAAACCACCATCTTGTAATTGCTTAATGTCCTTGGTGCGTATAAGTTTTGGTAATAAAGTAGTAGTTGTAATACCGTTCGGTAAAGGTATTTTAAATTTAATCTAACAAAAAAAGACAATTGAAACTGCTTAAACAATTTGAAATTAATATCAAGGAAATTCAATTAACAGGCAAAACGTTGCAATAGGTTATGCCGATTCTTAAATATCCTATGGCACTTTTTTATTGTAATTAAAAAGTTAAGAATATAAAGATTATGTCAAGAATGTAAAAGACTTTAAAATTTTTGTAAAGATTTGCAACGTTCCATAAATAATAAGTTTCAAAAAATTAACTTAACTAATGTGTATGAATTATAGGTGACATAATAAGCACTGTATACTGATTTTTATTAAAAAAAAAAATTAGTATTAGAAACTGTAAACTTTTCTCATTTAATAACTTTTTTCAGAATAAGTCCTCATTTGGGTAGTGCCCATAAAAATGGTCCAATTCTATTTTTAATGGCCTTCCCATTTAAATTAAGTCGCATTCCCCTAACAAGAATACATGGAAAACTGTCAAAAACTTTCAAAAACTGTCGAAAATTGTCAAAAATTGCAACAAGTGAATTAATAACAAGTGTATATAGAAAAATATGGTCGAAAAAGATGGACGGAGTGCACAAATTGGAAAGAGATCCTTATTCGATTCATATAACAGAAGGCAAGTTCTTCATAATTTTATTGTAACTTGTATCACAAACAAGTCTACTAATTATGTATGTATGTATTAATGAAAAATATTTTTGGGGTACTCTTTTAATATTTTTGCATACTCTTTATGAGAAAAATACTTTTGACATTCTCGAGGAGTATTCAAAAATATAAGAGGATGCGTTAAAGAAATATTTTTTATTGAATTTGATTCTACAAATTTCTGCAAAAAATTAACAATTTTGTGTACTTAATTTACTTAAAATGTAATTTCCATAAAAATTGCAAAAATAAACCAGAACCAATTAATTTTACGGTGTAAAAATTTTTATAGCTGATGTTTGATTATGCTTTTGAAAAAATTTGTTTATGCTTTTGAAAAAATTAAATTTAAAGTAAACGATTTTAAATATATCGAAAAGTACTCAGTATATGGCAAAGTGTTAAATGGAACGTAAATAGTACCATTTAACAGATACAGAACATTGTGGGTCTAAAACTTTCATGCTGGCCCCCGTAAAAACAAGGGATGATCACCTAGACAATGTGCACTTCTTCTGGTTGCTTTTTCTCCATCATGCCGTAAAATTCCATGTGAATGTCCCATAAAGTATAAAGCATAAAGTCAAAAGAATTAATGATTTCAAATATTTTTTGATGAAAACAAGCAGTACAAGATGCTTAAAAGTTAACAACGCACAACTATAACATTTTGGTAATATATATACGGAGCTCAACAAAAGTTTCAATATAGCCGCACTTCACTTGTGGTAGAACTTATGATAAATTATCCGATATATCGGATAATATCGGATCATAATATAAACCCAAATTGTATTACATGTATGCCATGCATTGGTCATCTGTGGTTAGTATTTGTATACAATAATGTCTAGAGACATTATTACATAGAGGCAGCCTGTAAATTGCGAATACACTTTAATAACAATTAGGTTCGATATTTTTCCTCTTTCTTTCTTTCCGTTTTAATTTTTATTATAGTCATAACCCTCATTGTATTCTTATTCGAATTTCTATTTTCTTGTGATTTGCTTTGGAAAATTTCAATTATGTGCAAGTAGCATTTGGCCTTCATGTTTTTTTCTACTGCATGTAGCGCCATAACATTGGAATACACATACATTTATTCGCACGTATTATGTAAAGTATATTTATAAAACATGCTAAGACTTATGCCAATATTAACAAAACGAGTAAGAACTTTATGGTGAGGCGGAACCGCCGATATAAATATCCTAAGTCATTTTGTTTAATCTGATTATGAAACCAAGTAAATAATTTACAAATCAAGAAAGTAAGAAACTATATTCTTTAAAAGACGATTTAAAACGCATACTTTTAATGTAAAAATCAAATAAACTGCTAATCTTTAATAATATATTTTCAAAATCTCTTTATGTGGTAATATTTTACCACATAAAGAGTTCTTTTGAAGTAAAATGGAGAGTTCCTTATAATGTAGCTTGAAAATAAATTTGCATGAAAAAAGTCCGAAGAATCAAACAGACAGACCTGAATTGATTCAGAAAATGATTTTGAATCGATCGATGTATAATACAAAGTGGATCTATCTCAATTCCTTCTGGGTGTTACAAATGTCTGCATCAACTTATAATATCCTGTATCAAAAATAGTGCATTGATATAAAAAAAGAAAGCAATTGTTGCCATTCATGTAAAAAATATAAAAAAAAAACAACAAAAAAAAAACCAACGCAACATTATGCACATATACAAAGAAAAATAAAGAAGAAAATGAAAATATCCGGTTATTTAAACGAAATATTCTTCATTTACTATTCAGTGTTCGATATTCAACATGTCTTTGCATCCTTTTCCTTTCTTTGCTTTTTGTGACATTTCATACTCTCTCTCATTCTTCTTTTCTACATAATACTCAGTGCTGCAATAAATTGAAGAGTCTTGCAATTTTGCTTTAATTTTATGTTGTTTTGCAAGTTAAGATTTCATTGATTTGAAGTGTTTACAAACTGATTGTTCGTATTGGCAGAATCAATAAAGGAAAGGAAAAACAAACAAATCAAACAAAGAAAGAGAAAACGAAGCATAAATTCATATAATAATAATAACAATAATAACAATAATAATAAAGATGAATAAACTAAAAGCAAGAAGAAAATGACAGAATAATTTCATTCATCGTATTATATTATGTATGTCTACTCTTTTAAAAATGAACGAATGCCTCAGAAATATGAAATATATTAGCACCCACTTCGACAACTCTTACTTCTGTATAAAATATTTTACAGATACATGTTGCTGATAAATTATTAATATTAGTAATGTCATTTACAGAAATCAATTAATTGAAATTTTCATAAATGATAAATTTTCATAAAATGATTAAATGAGTCAATTCGTTTTTTGTATATGTGTGTTATAAAAATAAAAGGCGTACTGGAACGCAACTTTATCTAAAAAGTTTTGACAAAACATTTAGTCAAATATTTTCCACTAAAGTAGGCGTTTATCTTTGATCTTTGATAAGTTTACAAAAATTGTGTAATCAACGTCAAACATCGTAGAATTTTTAGTAATGTGCTAAATAATTTGAAATACCTTTAACTTGTACTCTTATAGTTGATTAAAAATAGACGATTTTGTTAATTTTTTTTTTGTACAATTGTAGATTATTGTAGAATTATTATAGAAATATTGTATTTTTGAAAAATTTTGTAAAATTGCCTTAATATTTGTATAAAATTTCAGCTTTCTATCAACTTTATTTTCAAGTTATGACCGAAAAAGTATAAATGTTTGTTTTAAAAAAAATAGGTTTATCAGTGGGCGTGTCCTTTGATTAATTTGGCCCGTTTTCAATTCCAAGCAATATACATGAATTTTCAATGTTTCTGCCAAATTTGAGCTTGGTATATCTTTTTTTGTGATCATGAGAATGTTTACCGCACATGAACACTTGGGTAAGCGGGCAGATGGGCAGACGGACAATGTCTAAATCAACTCAGAATTTTATACTGATCAAGACTATTAATACTTTATCTGGTATTCAATTTCTTTTACACATTACAAACATATTGACAAAGTAAGTGCACCGGCAATCTATGGGTGCTGGGTTTTAATAACGATGTTTAAGCCATGTTTAAGCAGTGTAGATTTATCGTTAGCTTAGTGACAAACAATATAATATGGATTTATATGTATATACACAAAAGTGTAATAATTAATTGATTATTCTTTCTTTTAGTATATTCAGAATATTTGTTGTATAAGGCAAGGCAATTTAAGGATGAAAATTTTTCAAATTCTTCTCTCTATTGTAACTTTTATGGTATTTAGTTAAAATCAAGCGTTTTAATAAGTGTTTTGCCAACATGCCACTAAATCTAATTAACAAATTGGCTTTTCTTTTTTTTTTGATCAGACACCTTATTTGTTATTTGCTTTAGACGTTAAACAGACTGTAGAAAAAGCAGAAAGTATAAAAGTTGACAAATGTAGACTTTGATAAATTGCAAATGTTAACAATTGAAAAGATTTAACTTGAACTTTACATAAAATAAGTCTGTTTCATTGAAAATTTTACATGAATTCATTCAAGATATCAGGTTTGTAGATAAGTAAAATAGAGTATAAATATTGACTTCGAAAAAAAAAAGATTAGGGATTTATTTCATATTTTTAATGCAGCATAAATACGAAAAAAAAAATGTACAAAAAATAGAAAAGTTATCATGAAATATTATACAAAGATATATACTTTTTGTGAAACTATGATTTTTAATTGTACAGATATGTAAAACATACTTGTATGCAGCATTTTCTATAAATATTTTCATGCATATGAATAATTGCGAGTGCGTCTGCTACTACGTATGAATAACAAATAATGGAAGAGTACAAAATAGGAAGATAAATTTGCGATACTGAAAGCGTCACTTGAATTCCAGTGCTACTTGTTTAACTATAACAATTAGGAATAGATAGATAGATATCATTTAGCATTCCAACATTAAGAAATCTACTAATGCGATAATTGTTGGGACATGCACTACAGGCTCACATTTTATATATCCAAATTAGATTACGCCAATAAAAGGGGGAATCTATATACGTTATACATGCGCCTGTATTTTCTCAATAATGGTTTTTAGATATATGTATGTACAAAGTACAGTACTCTTTTTTAATACTTTTATATGTTAAAAGAAAAATTTATTTCAGAAAAATCTATTTACACGATTTTAATAATTGTGTAAAATGTAAAAAACAGTATACAAATTCAAACTTCAAAGTACATTAAAATTGATCGACAAAAGAAAAAGTTATTATGACGATCTGGCTATTCCATTCAAGAGACACGCAATTCTTTCATATTTTATGCTACATTTTATGTTTAAAGTGTTTGTTTACCGATAATTTGATGAAGCTTCATTTCCTTCAATGTACATTTTGTACATTGATTCAAAGTTATTTTTTAAATAGATTTATACCTGACTTGTCATCAAAGTACAAACATGAATTCTATTGAGAATAGTTAAAATAGGACAACTTTACAATCACCACACACATAACATCTTTTTCTTAAAAAGGGCAGCATATGAAAAAAATATGACAAATTTTGGATATTTTTTTAATGAGAATCGTTACTCCTGTATTATTGTTGAACAAAGTGTTCTGAAATTGGCCCAGATCAGAAACATTTTGAATCTTATCCCACATGATTTGTTTAAGTAATTTACAAAATATAACTTTCTATCGTATTAACTGGTAACTGGTAATTTTATAAAATAATTAATATTTAAATTTAACTAAACTAATTTACTCATAATTAATTCGTTTAACCGCGATTGCTGGCACAAATTTTATCATTATAAATTAATATTACTAATTCTAAATTTCTTTAATTATTAAATTTAATTACTGCGAATAATTTATACTTATTATTATTTAAATATTTTATCTTCACACAAAAATTTACATGTAAAACTCATTCTTTTGATTCCTTTTACCCCAACGATCTTTAAATAAATATGGGCAATATCAAACAATTTTCATGATATCTTCCTATAAGACACCGTATTTTATAAAAACATATGTACATATATTTAAAATTTCTTTGATTTCGAATATCTTTCGATAGAAGTATTTTTATTGTGATTATTTAACATACCAAATAAGTGTGTCAGATTTGGTTCAGATAATCTTTTCATTTTAGTGGGTTGTAACTATGTCAAATGCTGGGATTACTAATAACCGATATAAAATATATCTAGCTCTTTTTGATATTTTTATTCTGACATAAAAAGGTATGAAGTAGTTACCTCAAATTTCCTAAAAATTAAAAGGAATTTGGTATTTTCAGGACTCTTTTATTATAATATAAAAACTCAATAAAATATTTTATAATAAAACCAATAACAGTGTAAAAAAATCAAAAAAAGAAGAACAAAGTAAAAGCACGTAAAAAAAACCATTCAAAAAGAGAAATAATTTTCTTTCTACATAAATACACGTAAAATAATGACAATTAGGTAATTAACATTAAATTGCTATGTAAATAAAAGCTAGAAAAATTACAACGTAAAGAAAATTAGTTCAATAAAATTATATACCAAAAGTAACGATATTAATAATAATAAACAATAATTTAATAAGATTTGTAAAAAGTATAAGAAAAAATTAACATATCAGAAGTAGGAAAATCAGTTAGCAAAATAATGTTTTACTTATGTAAAATGATGTTCTTTATGACATGAAAAGAAGACTTATGCGTTACGTGATTACGTCATAATTATAATCATTAAATATTTTACAGAGTACACAAACCCAGTTGAATAAGTTATAATTGGGGTGACTCTGTAAGAGTTTCAGCAGGACCAAGGGACCTGCCAAGGGACCATATTGTAAATAACGCCAAGGGACTTTATTGTAAATAACACAGGCGACTGAATATCACCCCTAACTAGTCTAATCGGAAATGTGACGTATGGCACTTGACGTCTTTTTTCAAGTTTGAGTCTACACAAGACAAAATTGACAAAGCCCTATTGTACAAACTTCTTAAGCTCAATAGGGCACGTGTAATTTGGTAGGCAAATAATTTCAGAGTACTCCAGCGTATATAGGCGTTTGCAAATGCAGGCGCCTGAAAATTCTTTGGACGACGTCTTTATAAACCCAGGAAAAATTCTAGCTTCATTCAGCGAACCATTTATGTGAATACAAAATTTTAATAACAAAACATTAGATTAAAAAAAAAGAATCCCCAAATCTTTAGAGCATGATACATTTTTTAACACATAAACGGGCTAAGCAAAGCAAATAATAACTTCTTATATTTTTGTGAGTTCAATGTTATTTTATTGATATTGCAACATAAAAGCAAATAATTAAGATCCGATTGGAAGGAAGTAAACCGTGCCACGCACTAAAACAATGAGAGCATTTGACATCAGCCATTATAAATACAAGTAGGAACATAATAAATAATAGTGGATTAAGATAATTATCTTGAGGAGTATCATATAAAGCACGAATTTTCTTAGAGTGGCAAGCATTAAATGGTATTTGCTGAGTGCGATATGCGAGTGAAGATAAGTATAAGTATAATCCAGGCCAGGGAAGTAGTGTTTTCTTAGCTACCATTAAATGTAATACTTAAATATAATACCGCGACAAAGATAAGGGCAATAAACCTTTTTAATAGAGAGCTATCATTATCGCCACAGTTTAAATTCCAGCAAGAAACAGACAACGCATTTCTAAGTTATTACACGTTCTGTGGGTTTTGCGGGTTCTGAGTACGACAGTAACACGCATTAGAATTAAATGCTTAAATAAATACAAGGATTAGATGATAACTGTCCCCAAGAACTAAAACCGGAGAAGTTGGAGATATTAAGAAAATAGTATAACAATAAAATACAAGAAATATAGTTATATATGGATGTGATTAAATTGCAAGAGGCCAACTGGCCAACTGGGTGAAATACATTGAAAAATTATCGCAAGGATGACGTGAAAAAGGAGTAAACTAGCCAAGATTATAATTATAGGAGTTAATAATATTAAATAAATTAAAATCATTGGGAATCGAAGGTTTACCACTGGTTGTACGCTTTTGAGACATGCTTTGTCTCCCGAATGCGTGCTTGATGTTCAACTTCAATGTTTGACATAGGGGGAATATAAGAGGACATTACAAGTAGCAAATATTTTTATTTGAGCAGGTACAATATTAATATTACAACATAATATGAGTTCTGCCTTTCCTAAAAACATAAAAATCTGTGCAGAAAAATTTACTGTTTGAAATCGTTGGTCAAACGTCAAAGCCTTAAGGCTACAAATATTCTGATACAGTAAAGGACGAGCAGTGCTTAGTTTTTACATATTTACAACAGCTTGTTGTCATCTCCTTTTTTTAAATTATTTTTCAATTATTATATTATTATCCTGTTTATTTATTTAAGCAAATAATCTCTCATCTCTCTTAAATACCTTAAAAGAAAAGTAAAATGTAAATAATTCAAATCAAATAAAATTTCTTGCTATTTTATACTAAGATTTTAAAGCGGTTAAAGTGGTTGTTAAATGAAAAGGAAATTGTGGAATAAAGGAAGAAGTACAGCGCAACCTTTAAGTGTTGTTCGTTATATACAAATAAACGCCATTGAACACAATTTTCCACCAGCAAACATAATTTCATAAAACCAACAAACGATGTATATAATCATATATATATATATATATATATATATATATGTATATGCATTTGTGTATATGTATAATAAAGAAAGAAAAATGCATAGTCTTAGAGTAAATAAAAGCAAACAAACAAAATATAAATTAATAATTAAAAGAGTTGAAAAGGAATAAAAGGCACATTATTTTTTGAATCAGAGTTTGCACATCTTTTTAATGAAATTAGTCACAGAAGAAAAACTCTTAAGCCTTCTAAAAGGAGGCATACGAATGCAGGGGAACTTGTTTGAAGTTACCAAAGTTGTCTCCATAATTTACAAAATGGTACAATTACATTACCCAACTCTTGTCATAATAAAGACTTGAATTAGCTGCTTCAGTAATAAACAAATATGCTCCATTCATTATAACATCGAAGATCTTTTTTGTTTACAGTTCATCTAGTTCAGTGATCAATTGAGTCAAAAATTTCTATAAAATACGAAGTCGATATTTTAATTTATTGCTTTGTAAAGAATGTTTGCAACAGAGGCATAGCATGATATGGTTGAATTAATTTAGAATTTGATGCAATTTATAAATTTTCTTTTTAGAAACATTTTGAACTCTCAAACTCTGGGGGATGTATTCATAAATTTATAGAAAAACGACAAATTATGCTTAACTAATGATGTGACGCTATTGCAAAAAGTCTAAACCTAAATTAGTGTTGAAACTCTTATTCTGAGTATTTTATAAATTTCTAATTAAATAGTCATATAAACGTAAAGTTAGTTCTCGATCCCAAGTCACAGATAAGTTGAGTTTGAAGTAAATGGCATTAAGAAAGGTAACAACGCCCGATATTTCTACTTATTATCTTATTTTACTTACAAACTAAGATTTTGTAAATATCAGCTAAATCTTTAGACTCAACTTTTTTAGAGAATTTTTAGTTCACCATTAAATTATTTGAAATCTTTAACAATGTGAAAATAAAACAATGGGGCCTGTAAAGTGCCAGCAAAAATTATGTATGCAAATACATATTACAATGAATGTAACGCAGAGCAACATGTAAATCATACAGAACAACATTCAATATTTAACAATATGTGTGCAAGTGTGTGTATACTTGTGTTGATTTCAAATTACCTTACGTCTGGTATATCACGTTAACAGTAACACCTTACTACCAAAACCACGCCCGCTATAGTTGTACCGCAATTATTATGTACGTGTTATCTAGAGATTGGGGATAATCTGAGAGGATAATTTGAGAACACTTCTGTTTTTTAAGCAAAAATTTATAGTTTTTTACTCAAATCACTAAAACTAGAATAGAGAAAATGTTCAAATTTTATATCCCTATTTTAATGTGCTTATATAAAAATAGTACAATTCGGTTGGACCTCATAAAAATTATACAAGTCCCTTCTTTTTATTTATATTTTCTTCCTTCTCTTTAGTTGCTTCGGATATACTGCTCAAATTTTGTATGAATATAAAAAGCATTTCTTGTGCAAAAATGATTCAAATCAGCCATGCCTACCCTAAATTATACACCATTAAAGTTTGCAACATTGTTTCAGGCTTTAACTTATTGCTCATATAATTTTATTTAATAATTTCACATGTAGTGCTCCATTATCTGTACTACAAAGAAACAAGTAGGAAAATTATATTTGACTGATGCCAAGTTTTGGATACCCACTAGTCAAATACTATAATATTACGATTCAGAGCCTGGAGAGAAAACGTAAACATAAGGAAGTCTAATTCCGTGTAGACATGGCCGATTTGATTGATTTGTGGACAGATGTTGTAGATGTTGTTTGGCAAATGGGCGTGTCCTTTGACCTATATTCCCCAATTTCAATTTCAGCCTGCATGCAAGAACGTTGAATGATTCTGATAAATTTAAGTTCGATATTTCAAATTTTATGACAAATTTTACGGGAATGTTTATAGGACACTTACAGACATACAGTTAGTGTTTTACATGCATACCTACCTGGAAGGCTCAAATGCATGGTATAAACATACTTATGATCGCTAGCGTTGGTAGACACGTCACATCACGTGCATGCCACCGTCACGACTAGCTTCCAATTTAAAGCCACTATTGCACCTCATCTAGTTAGCTTAATCCTTGGTGTAAGGATTCGGAGCCTTCTTAATACCCCTTGGCTTAGATTAGATTAGCCCGATAAGCCTACCCAGCTAGCCATTTTATTCGGGAAATGGCACCCTGCTCGACAGAAACATAATTGTGGTATAAACATAATAGGTCGAGCTACGCCCGCGACATGGGCACCACAGCCCCCACGAAGCCAACTCCAACATCACCACATGGGCAAATATGAAACTGGTGATCCCGTGGTACCAAATTAAATCTTTGGATCTGATCTCGTGAAACTCATGATGCCCCCTGATGGATATGGATCAGAAACCATCTCATGAGCCA
Source organism: Melophagus ovinus (assembly GCA_023089585.1). Taxonomy (NCBI): domain Eukaryota; kingdom Metazoa; phylum Arthropoda; class Insecta; order Diptera; family Hippoboscidae; genus Melophagus; species Melophagus ovinus. The sequence goes on along the minus strand of JAKKIB010000255.1, from coordinate 3,044,880 downwards.
CTCCCAATTGAGCAGATGCTTCTCGGGATTGGTCGCCCCCAGACACTTACAGACAGACCGACAGACACATCTAAGTCGATCCAGAATTTCATGCTAATCAAAAATATATGTACTCCTATATTCATAACATGCACGAAGAAGCTGCCTTGCATATGATGGTGGATAATTTTAAAAAATATGTGCAGTATAGTGAACCTTTTTAAGAAATGGGTAATGAGTCAAAATGTTTTCATTATTTTTATAGAATACCAGCAGTAAGGAGTTGGTAGTACATTTCTTTTTCGTGAGGCTTAGAACACCTAAAGAACACGTAAAAACTCCAAATTTTTGTTTGTAGATTTTCTAGCAGTTCAGTTATATAATCAAAACCGATTATCCATCTATTTAATCCTAAAAGTTACAAATTTCATATGTTTGTAGAAATATTGAAAGTGAACATTGAAAGTTCGCTAAATCAGTTAAAAGACACGCCCCTTTTTTTAGTTGAGATAAAAATATATTGAATACTTTTTACCTTCTAACTTATGCACCACAACATGTAGTTTTTAAAAAATTTCAACATCTTTTAAAATGTCATATTACAGTCGCATTATAAAAAGGTAAAATATCAAACCCGCTCATGTAAAATTATGTGAATATAAAAAATTCAAACTTGCACTTCATTTCAACTAATTTTTGAGAGATTTTTTCATTACTTTTATGATACAATACTGAAAATTTTTTCCCTTTGTCCATACCCATCTTTTTAAAGTGCTGTATCAAGAATAGGTTACTAAAACTATCTGGAAAGCTAAAATTTGATAGAGAAGTTTTTGAAATAGTATCTAAATAAGTTTCTACATAATTAAAAAAAACAAATTGTTATACGAAAATATTAGATAATTTAACAAATCACCATTTAGGAATCCCAATACTTTCGATAGGGTTTGTTTTTACATTTTTTGTATGACCGACTTATTAGTATGAAATTTGCTACACTTTACGTATAAGTGTAATAAATTATTTATTACAGATCCTTATGGGCTATAATCTAAAAGTTAATGGTCACAATACCATGAAATTTAGACATGTATACTGAAAATTAGGACTCTCCAATAATCATACATGTTCCAAATATAATATTTCAATTACCTTTACTTGCAAAATTTTTATGGGGAACGGTTCACTGTAAAAATTTTGCAAATTTTGATAACGTAATATTAGGATAACAATATAAATTAAGAAATATTTCATACTCCGCAATCTTTCAGCTAAAACAATAAGGCGCAACTTGTATGAATTTTTATATCTTGGACTGTTTGTAGTGGAGGATTTTATAAATTTTGTGCCGATATTTCTAACAACAAAAAAGTGCTGAAATAGATCTAGTTTTTATTATACTGCTAAACTTAGAATCATTTTCTGTATGTTCGTCCATTCGAAAAATTCAAAATTGCATTTCATCCAATTGCAATTTTTGAAATATTTTAACGAAATGTAGTATGTAAATACGTTTGGGCCTGGAGACGAACTCTATTAAAAATAGACAATTTTTAGACCATTTCCCATACAAAGACGTTCCACAAAATGTCGTTAGAAGAAAAAAAGTTACAAGTTTGAATATATATTGAAGAAAATTGCCACACCATTGTCGTTTGGTATAAAAACATATTAAATTTAGTTGAACTTTTAAAATAACTTAAAAATTACAATTTTTAAGTCTGTTAATCTAAAATTCAATTACTTAAATTTTTATTCATATTAGACAAAGTAGTGTAAGGTATTTAGATGTCGACTCCGACTGGCTATACAAATCTTACTTCTATATCTAAAGTAATCATATTACATATATATAACGAATTATATATAATTCACGTAACTAATTTATAATTTATAATTCATGTAATTCACAAAATTATAGGAGCAATTTTTTTAATTGCTGTATTCAAATGTAGTTGATTTTTTACCTACCAAATAACTTTAATAATTGATCTAAAAGTTTTACATAATTGTTACAAATTGTTACGGGCAATAAAATGTTATACTTGATCAGAAGACCCTGCGCTACAAAACATACGAAAAACCTCCTAAGGCTTGTAGGCTTATAGCATAAGTTATAAGCATATTCCCAATAATTTTAAATGCAATTACCACAAAATACCGCAAATTACAGGAAACCTTATATAAGAGGTCCCTTAAAATATTATTCTAGTTAAACCTGAGATTACACACACAAAATTCTAAATATCCATTAACCGAGGTGTGTATTAGGCGTAGCCCATATAATAATAAAACACAGACAATCTAAAAGTAACCTTAGAAAAGTATTTGTTGTCTTATAATTTGATATTTTATAATCTGGATTGGATGTGAAAATTTCTTTCTATATGTGCAGTCTTAGTAAATAACGCTTGGTCGTACTAATAGTCTAGGCATACCACTCTAATTAGACCAATTTAGAATTTCACACTTTCATAAATGTACATAATCCGTAAGATTTCGAAAAGTTTCTTTTTAGTGTCACAAATGGTTCAACAAATAAGACCAGACCAGACCAGATCAGACCAGTTTAATCAGAAAAGGAACATAGTACAAATTCTTAAAAGTCGTCCTATTGTTACTGGAATAATTAAAAATTTCAAAATAATTACAATAAATGAAAGGTACACTGTGAAATAAGAATCAATGCATAAGGCGAAAAGTCAAGGCAAAGATACATAATTAGTTACCTTTGTTAACACCATCAATAATTCTGAAGGCTTCATCGTTACTTATGGTCTCTGCTTCTCTGCGATTTTAAAATGTTACGTATATTGTAGCACCAAGCAAAAGCACACTTTATGATTTTTTCTATTCACTTTATAATTCTTACTATTTATTTTTATTATTTATCAATAATATTTTGCAATTTCGTTACACTTTAAATATATTTGAAAAAATTTATGTCACATACATAATGTGCCTGAATTAGTTACAGACTTCTCATTGTTATATAAATCGTTAAAGATATTGTCTTACATTTTTCCCATTGTAAAATGCATTTAATTATATCCATGAATTAAATGTACATTTAGTTTAGAATTAGATTGTAAACGGAGTAAAGAAGAGATAGAAGAGATTTGAATGAGTTTTAAAGTAATAGGCAAAAGTACTTTTTCATTTTCACCTTTTAATTCATCCCTTTATCTGAACCGTATTTTATGCACGGTGTGTAGATTTGAATCAACTTTTACAAATATCTTTTTAAAAGTATTAAATATTCTATTCCGCTTAGAAGATAAAATATCAGTGAGAGAACACTTTTTCATTAATGATGCTGATCTAAGGATTTTGGTATACCAAAAATCTCTGCTTTACAAAAAAAAAAAAAAGAAAACATACTGCACTTTAATCAGAAAGTTATTTTTCTGTTCTGTCTGTTCTTAAAACCCATAAATCCAATCTAAATCTATATTCCAGGGTTATTTAACAGAATAAAATACCCATTTTATAATTTTTAGTAAGAAGGCCATGTAATTAGGGCCTCTTGTGAATGTTAATCTAAACTATGAAATATAGTTAATGAAAAAATTTAGAATGGGCCAATGTATTAAACTATAATAAATGTACAGCAGCAGTTTTCAATTTGGGCACGCAAACCCCTTTGAATATATATTTCTTTTATTTATTTATTTTTTTTTTTTTTTGCTTAGAAAGAGGCACATTTTATATACAAAAAAAATCTTATTGATCTTTGTACATAAGATATGCATACAAGATTTATCGCATTTTTATATAGCTATGCCTTATTGAGGATGATAAGACGTTCAACTTGTTCTGACACAATAGAGGGCTGCAGTATTATAAAGCTTAGAAATCGCTGGTGTATTGCATTCCAAAAATAATTACTTTGGGCTTTTTAAAAGTACAATTTACAATATATACATTATTAATATGTATTGTAATGTGTAATTTACATTTGTACACTACATTAATTTTATAACTTTTCATAAAATTGTGTTAACTTGTAATTAAATCGTTAAATTGTGTTAAAAAATGGCATATAACTATCACATCTCATTAGATCTCTCTTCCTCTCTACCGCCAGCGCAATTCCATTTTGTAGGATTTGTAAAATATTTGAAAATATCATTTTATTGAAGAAATGATATATATATATTTCATTTCTTCAATAAAATGAAATTATATATATATATACAAATAAAAATATAATTTCACATTTTATCGTATCACCGTTTAAGGATTAGGCGAGCACTTTATGTTTGCTGATTCAACCACTCTTTTCTTTTATGCTTTCATTACGTTACTTTAATTATTTTTATTTTTATTACGTATGGATATATTTGTATATATGTGTGATTTTTACCTTTATTGCTACAATACTTTTTCCAACATTTATTTCATACAATTTGCAACAGTTAACATGCTTTTTTTGCTGTAAAACTTATTACCATAATATCATTTTCTTTCCATATCTTATTCTTTCTTCTTATTGCTTTATTTCATATTCATATTCAACACCCTTTTATTTTATTACTACTATTATTATTAAAATTATTATTAGTATTATGAAATAGCGAGAAAAATATTTCGATGCGTTTCATTGGAGTAAAGTTTTCCGTATGTATAACTTTAACCATAAATGAGCTCCTTTTTTACATACATATATGTAAATATACATATATATATATATATATATATATATATATGAGTGTGTGTGTATGTTTAAAAATATCGACATTTAGATGGATAAGGATAAAAGTACCCATATAAACAGTACTTTATTTATGTATATGAGAGAAAGAGCTTTTCCAATACTCTTGTATTTTACCCTCTTACTTTCTGCTTATTGTACACTGAAAGTGGTATTACAATGGCAGTTAAGTTTAATGTTGTAATTTTCAACTAATTACTTCACTTTCTCTTTTTCGATTCTTTAATATTATTGTTCTCCTTGGAAGTTGTTATAATACTTGTTGTCATTTGACGACTTGAATAAATGATGGTATTTGTTTTGAAAGGAGACCTTTCCTACTCTTGAATTTATGGGAAAAAGAAATTTGTTTTTTTTTTTGTTCTCGTTTTTTTTTTGCTTGCATTTTGTCTACTACGACTAAGGGCAAAAGGTTAATTTCTTTTAATATTATGATGCACACACTTGTTACATCATACATATGTTATATATGCCATATATATATGTAAATGTATGTGTATGTGTGTATACATGTAAATATAATAAAAATTACATATGCTCCTTTAGAGAATTCATTCAAAAATTATAACACATTGTAGTGGATAAGCTTTCAATTTCATCTTTATTTGACGCTCTTTTTATCTCTTTTTACCTCATTCTATCTCCCTCTAACTTTCACTTTTTATATACTGTTAATTCAAAAAAGCTTATATTATCTTCTTTGCCGTTCTCTTTTATTGAAGTATTTTACTCTCTTAGAGAAGAGATTACTATTGGAAAAATTTAATAAAGGAAAGCTTATTTTAAAATGAATGTTTGACAGTTGTTATGACCATAAAAACACCTTAATCAAATGAAATTTAAATACTTGCTCTTTCAATTTATAATTATCATTATGTAAAAATTATGTGAAAACATTCATTAAACAGAATGTTATCGTTTCAATTTACTTTATTTTCATTTCAATTTATTTGAAACAATCACGAAAATTATAATTGACTGGCTTGATCAAATCTTTCATGCCCATAATCTTGCATTCACACATTATGATATTATGACATAGAGACTATTTCAATTTTTCTGTAATACATAAGAAACGTAAATAAAAAGAAGGAAATTCTGTATTGTATAACTTGACATAATCTTTCTCGGATTTGCATCATTTTTCTAAGGGCACTCAAGGGGTTTACTAGGTGTACATAATTTCAGACATGTAGTTTACTGACATAAGTGTTTACTGACTTAGAATTAGATGCTGATCAAGTATACATGTACTTGATAGTGCCGATTCGCATATTAGGCTGCATTTTATATGAAGATAGTTCTAGAATTCGTGGCTAGTGTAAGAAGTTCCATTGATTCGAACATGCATTATGAAAGTAATTCTCAATTAAGACTTATTGTCTTCAAAAATTACCAAATAAATGAGAATGGTATAATTGAAGCTGACTATGGATCAGGCCACTGCCTTCTACAAATATTTTTTCAATATAAAAATTCTGTACATCTTTTTGGATTTAATTTTCAAACTAAGCCGCTTTATGGGAAGCAAAAACGAACGTTTGCCTTATTTTCCTTACTACCAATATATGCCAAATTAAAAATTTAGAAAATTTAAGAGTTTCTGACAAAGAGTATGCTGGACATCAGGCGCATGGACAATTTCAAGGAATTGTTCTTTTGCTTTAAACTTTTCTGGATATTACACAGATCCGCAAGAATTTTTATCACAAATGTTATAGCATCTAAGTGGTAATAATTTTGTCAATGGAATCGACCCCTATTTGCTTTAAACGCAGCATTTCTTATTATTATTAGCAATTTGGAACATAGAATTTTGTGAATTTTAAAACAGTCTACACTAAATAAAAACAGGAAATTTGATAAAAATTTGATGTACAAATTTAAGTGCAACCTTTATAAACGAATTCAAAAACGTCTTGTATGAACAATTATTATGGAATGTAATTTTTTGTACAGATTATGCATATTACCTAAGTAAAGCAAGTAAATCAATCTTTCCGAAAAAAAGTTCACAAAAATCACATAAAATTTTTCATCTAACAACTATTCAAAATTTACAATAACTTTATTATAAAGTTCACAATAACTCTGTTAAAAAAAAAAGGAGGCTCATCATAAAATTTCAAAGTGTTACTTTGACAACGACAAACTTAAGGTCACAAGTTTTGTATCCACAACCAAGAGGTTGAGATGGGATCATTTTTACAAACATGTCTGTCATACGGAGAGTGGATATGAGAAAAAATAAGTAAAAAAATAATTGGGAACTTTATTGTCGGCTGGAGCCGACTCTTAAATACCCTACATCTCTTTGCTTAATGTGACTAATATCAAATAAAAGAATTACAAACCAATAAATTTTAAAACAACTTACAATTTTTAAATTATTTAAAAAAATCGTTATTTGATAGGAAGTTCAACAGGGTTCACCTCTGTACCAAATTTCACCAAAATATCTCAAAAAGCGCGACCTGTAGCTTGTTAATAAATTTACATGGCTTGACGAGCAGACATGCTTTAGTCGAATCAGGAAGTGATAAAATGTGGCTGTATCGAAACTCCATTCGGATGTTACAAACATCTGCGCAGTAATATTTGGGTATTGCAAGGCAATGTTTTTTATATTAAGGTATAAAAAAATTAAAACAAATAAGAAAATTATATTTACCTGGGGCCAAATCTTGAATACCCACTACCAATACACCTTGAAATTATAATTCAGAACCTGAGTCAGTTTTTTAGGAGTAAATTGAAAACTTAAACATAAAAAAGTTAATGTTTGTTATTGTATAACTACGCGTAGACGTCTCCGATGGGCATGATTTTGGGACAAACATTGCAGACCAATAGCCTCCCTACTTGCGCAAAATGTCAGCTTTCTACCTTTTGGAGATTGCGGATGCAAAAATTTTGTTAAAAAAAAATTAGCTGTTATCTGTACAGCTAATTTGTACTGTGGGCGTGCCCTTCGATCGATTTTGTCTATTTTCTATGCTAACTTTCACACAAAAACTTTGAATCAGTTTGCCAAATTTCAGCGCGATTTCGTAAATTTTCACATTGTCTATTTTGAATATTCACAATAGACAAACACACAATTGGGCAGACATGTCTAAATCGATTCAGGATTTGATACTTATCAAAAATATATGTATTTTTGCAGGGTCCCGACACTTTTTTTTAGTCCTTAAAAACACGATGACAAAGTGAACATCATTATAATGGGTCTAAATAAAATTTGATGTACTTTCATAGAAATGTCTGTGCATGTTAGTATTTTAGATCAGAACTGTTCATTACTTAAATCATTTACAGCTTTATCTTTACTTTCTTAACATTTGATTCGACTTTTTTGACATATTTTCGATTTAATCAATCAACCGGAATGATTTTACTTCTTTGTAGTTTATTCTATTTAATTTTCAATATTGCTTCATTTTCTAATAAGAATAAACTTCTTGATATTGAAAGTACACCAGATGGATCAATTTTTTATGCTATACATGAATGGTAGGTACTCAAGGTAAAGCCCAACATAAACATTACTCTCTAAACTTGGTTACATTTATATTTCATTGATGTCGAATTTGAAATTTTAAAAAGTCTAAATTAATATAATTATACTTATGCCAACAATATGAATATGCCATTTTCTACATATTCATTACATAAAATGTTACTTCCAAAATAAAAAAAGCATTAACAATACAAAACGAAAAAGAAAAGGTTATTTCAGATAAGGGACACAGCATTAAAAAATTTAAGCATTAAAAAAACATCATCAGAACTGAACATTCATTCAATGAACTCAAATAAACTTTCTTCTCATAGAATTTCAACAAAAATTATACGCAATCATTCTATTCATAGTTAAATATACTTTTTACAATCATATATGTAGTATTTATTTGCTTTTACATGTATAAGTTAATAGTTAAAATAGTTTAAATTTAGAAATATACAATAAGCCGTTGCAACAACAATGCTAGAAAGACCAAAAACCAAAGAATATATAACAAAACAAAAAAAACATTATGTTCGAACGAACTCGATTATACCATCGTGTCTATTACAATCACAAATTATTGCACATAACCAGACAACTCGGAACATCAATGATAAAAAATTCGGGGTACCGTTACACAAAAGGAAGTCTGAAAAAATATGCAGACATTTTATTAAATTTTGCAATTTCTATTGCGTAGCAGACTACTAATATCAACAATACAAATATGTAGGCTTCTTAATCATATCACAACTTGAGAAAGTAAAACTACTTGCACTACTAGTTTGAACCTAAGTCAAAAATTGTCTTATTTAAAAAAAATTCTTTATATAAATGAAACATAAGGATATAAATATATTGCATGAAAAAAATAAATAAATACGTCATGGTCGATCGAAGTCGTTTTTAAATACCTTACACCAGATATTGTTAAGGAAATACCCAGAATTGTTAATATTTCCACATGAAAACACTTTGCAAAAAAGATCATTGTACGGAGCGTAGTCGTAATAATAGTCTGATCTTACCCATAATGAATTCCGATTTTGACTAAATCACGCCTACTTACTAAATTTTATGTAAACAGCTCCACAATTGCCACCTAAACTTTAATAACAAATTTACATGGACAGACAGATACACAAACCGGTTAAAATCGATTTAAAAAGTGACTTAGAGTGGATGGGTATATTAAAATGTGAGTCTATCTCAACTCCTTCTAGATGTTATATACAACCGCACAAACATGCCACAAGTAGCGTATCAGATGTCGTAACGTACAGAGCATATTGACAAAAATGGGATTAACTAAGTAAAATTTCCTAGTAACGTTAAAAAAAAAACAAGTAATAAAATTATATTTGGCTGCGACCAAATCTTAGATACCCACCTCTCTGGCACTATTAGGTACATTATTTATTGATACTTATGCTACAGACAGATTATTTAAAATAGTATAATTTGGGCGATTGTAGAAGAGCACTCTTAATATTTATATAGTTATATTTCAGTTCCTATCTGTTGCAGCTTTTGAATTATAAGCGAGAAACTATAAATTTTTACTTAAAAAGCAGATGCATTCTCAGTTTATGTTTGACAGTGGACGTTTTGAGCCATTTTCAAAACCAATGCTTCGCAATGCTTCTAGTAAATTTGAAGCTGATATGTTCTTTACTGTCACCAGAAAGAATGTTTACGGCACAGACAGGTTTAATTCGATTCAGAATTTGATATTTATTAAAGGTCTGCAAGTCTGCAACGCTTCCTTTTGGCCATTACAAACATAATGACAAAATAAATACACTGCCTAACTTCTGTGGTATGGCTATAAAAAGAGCACAGCATTTTTTTTTACAAAATGAGAAATTACACATAATACACAAATGCACAAATATATACAAATATACATGCGCATAAGATCTTAAGATGAGAGATAAAAAATTGTAATAAACTGTATTAGAATAGAATGAAATATGAGAGCAACAACTAGAAAAACTAACTGTATGTTACGCTTAGCATATACAAAAATATACAAAATATACGAGTTAAGTGTAAATATTGAACAAATATGTACATGAAAACTACATATATATTTTATATATTCCGATGTACATATATATAATGCACATCAATTATTTACAAATATGGAAAATATTCTTTTGGCTAGTGCCAAATCTTAGATACCCACAACCTACATGCTCTACTCTTAGCGTTACTGAGAGTGCACAAACAATTCTTAAATAATTATCAGATAAGGTTACATACAAAATCTTGTAAAAACGAAAGTAAATAATTGACTTAGTATGATTTGTTTTAGTAAGTGCTATTTTCATTATTGTGCAAAACTTCAATGTTCTACCTGTTCTACTTTCTGTACAATGAATAAAAATGAAAATAAATGCTTGACTTGGTATAATTTCTGCCAAGTCACATCAAATCATGTCGAATACCAAGTTTTGAGTAAATTTTTGATAGAAATTGTGTGACAATGTTTTTTATGTATACGCGTGCCCAATTTGAATTATTTTTGATTTAGACATTTCATTAAAAATGTCGCCATTTGAAAAATTTCAGATCTCTCACTGTTGCATTTTCTGAAGTAAAAGTAAACAAACTGTAATTTTTTGCTTAAAAAACAAATGTATTCTCGCTCAATGTTGCATTGGAGTCGTGCTCTTTGACCGAAGAAGCAAAATGCTTTCAATCTTTCTCTCAAATTTAGGCTTTACATTTGAAACTTTGCAACCAGGGAAATGTTTACTATAGACACATAGACAGAGAGGCAGACAAACAGAGATGTTTGAATTGATTCATAATTTGATGCCCGTACATATTTTTTATAGGGTCTCCGAAGTTTTCTTTTGATCGTTGATGAACGTAATCATGGAATGAATATACCTATAACTTTTAAATGGTGATTATACAAAGATTCTATAATTAGTGTTTACACTTGTGTAAAGAAAATTTTAAGCAACAATCGTGTAAAGCACAATACTGCCATGACTACTGAGACCAACACCATCACCAGCTTAACAACGAAATCATCCTCTGTCGACTATTGTCGCTAGCGATAGTAGTAATACTTATTACTCACCTTACGTAAGACATTAATAAAAGCATCCTAAAAGCAAATAGGATCATCTACTAAATACTCGACATGATTTTGTGTTTTAAAAGTCAAAAATGTAATTATCATTCGAAATTGTACAACATTTTTAGTTTTCGAATGATTGGAAAAATAGTTACATGGAAGCGAGTGGAATAAGTAAATCTACAACTTTCATTTTTGGTTATATTTTGATGAAACGGTCCCCCTCCAGTTATAATTGGGTCATTACCTGTGCAAAAAACAAATATTTAGCGAAAACCGCCCCAGGGTTCTAATTCGATATCGGTTCATTTTCGAAACCTCTTCTCTTATAACGAACTCTTTTAACTTGTAATCCATAAACTTGAATTGCAGAGTATTTCAAAGTTTGCCTTTGTCGATTATAATATTTTTACTTTGTTTTCTATATTGTATTTTTTCAAAGTGTGAAGAGCTCTTGGAAATTGTTCAGTGTTATCCACATTTTATCCCATTTGTGGAACACATTTCATTTGTCTACATGTGCAACGCACAAAATCTAAAATATATTTATTTGACATATAAAATAAGCCTTTTCAATTTTATATATGTAATATGCATGTTTGCCTTAAAGTAATAAATAATGAAATATACCAAAAAAAAATTAAATATACAAATAACAACGAAAACAATAACAATAATAGTAACAACGAAATAAGAAAGATTTATAATGAAAGGGAGAGTAAAAAAAGAGTTAAGTTAGATAAACAAATAAATAGAAAAATATATTCAATGAAAATCATGAATTTTAAATTTGAGATGAACCGTTATACATATCATGCAGATACAAAGAGAATTATATTAAAGAGTAAATAAATGCTTAATGCTTACAATGATTTTGCCGATAATGTTTGTCGAGTTTTATTACTATACTATACAATGGCTACCTCTCTTAAAATGAGAATGAATGCGCTCATGTTTGCTTATGTATATATATATATATATATACATATATATAGAGTTGCTTTTATTCGGTTATCCCTTTTTTTTGTTAAGAATGATAAAAAATAAACGGGATCAGAGCTAACGTAAAAGCATGCATGCGCATGATTGCGTATTATGAATACGTACATGTATATCCACACGATTAACTTATGAAAAAATCAGCAGAAAAAAGAAAAAAGAAAAGTACAATAAACTGTTGATCATATGGTTGAATTTATTTCTTTTAATTCATTTTATTTTATTAATATAATACTTCCATCGGTATGTTCGAACATATTTTTCTGTCACTGCATTTCATTTCATTTCATTTCATTTTATTTCACCGAAATTTTTGTGTAATGAAAAATAAAGAATGAACAATGAACAAGTAAACGAAGGTAAAAATAGAATAATATTTAACCGCATATAATGTATTAATTACTGTATTTAAATAATGTATACATTTATATATGCGTTAAACGATGTGAATATGTAGGCGGATTGCATTGCAACACATACTCATACTTTGGCAATGCATACATGAAAATCAAAGTCTTATTCACCGGGTGTTAATAACGTTTCATACAATGAAGACCACACATACACACACATTCAAACAAGTTCAAACATATTCACTTTATAAAGAATTGCATGAACATATGAATCAACACTACAAGAGCTCAACAAACATAAAACAGAAAGAAAACTAAAAGAAAGTAAAACAAAAAAAAATTAAAAAGAATTATTGTGAAACAAACTTTAATGCAAACATCTTTTTAATAGCTTATACTTCTTGATCCATTTAGAAAGACTGCCAGAAGAGCTATTTCAAAGTTTGAACAGACGGTGCCTCCATAACGAACTTTTGTATCCATGATACAATATCTCGTAGAAGGCCAATCTTTTATTATATCGTTCAATGTGAATTTAATTAAACTTGATGCCAACGTATCTATCAGTCTGATGTCCATCCACGTATATTTGTTACCTAGGTACAGGTCATAATTTTAAATAAAGTTTGGTATGTAAACGTCAATTTCGAGGATCACGCAGTATGTAACACCTTATTTTTGAAGAAGTCATTTTATAAAAATTTTCTGAAACAAATACGTTCATTAAAGTTGCATTTTCAAAAATTAAAAAATTATTCATTATATTGTCTAATTTTTGGACCTTTTTAATATTTTGTGAAAAGCAGCGTATAGAAAAGATTTATATTGATGGTATCTTTTTAATACAAAACGATCCCAAGTGGCACAAAATTAGGATCATATCAAATTACTTTTTGCATCCTTTCGCATTCTGTTCAAGACTGCACGTATCGAGTTATCATTATAAGTTATTTCAAACGTTAATATAAGTTTGCACTTTTCAGTTTTTTATGCCCATCACCCAGAGGTTATTGTTTGCAACACCCGAAAGGGAGCGCCGGAGATCTTATAAAGTATATTTATTCTTAATCAATTTAGCCATGTCTGTTCGCGTGTCCATTAGTGTATTTGTATGATATTGGCCTCTCCTGGTCGCAAATTTGAAATATCAACTTTAAATTTGGAAGGAATATAGGATGTTGTTGCAGGTAGTTTGGTATAAAAAAGGGACAAATGCCTTTGAAAGATACAACCACAGTACGGCGTAAAGTTGGAAAGCTTTTTGTACAAGTATCAAGACAAGTAGTTTGAAATATAAATGTGCCACGCCTACATGAAATAATATCATACCAAAGTTTCACTTTTTTATGTTTCCATTCCCCATCTATTATACAAAAACTGAAATAATCTCAGTATTATAATGTCGTAGGCTTTAGTGTTGGATATCCCATATTTTTAACCATCCAAATAAAATTTTTATACCCAGCGCAGAGAGGTTGGGGGTATATTCATTTTGTCATTATATTATTATATTTGTAATTTGTCCAGAAGGAAGCATCGTAGACCCTATAAAGTACACACATTCTTGATCAGTATCAAATTTTTAATGGGTTTAGGCATGTCTGTCTATTGTACACATTCTCCAGGTCGTAGAATTGAAGATATCGAGCTCTAATTTGGCAAAATCATTAAAACATCTTGCAAACAGGTTGGAATTGAAAATGGGCCCAATCGGTTAAAGGACACGCCCACGGACATATAACATAAGTCGAGAGCACCTAGTTTTTTTTAAGCAAAATTTTATAATTTTTTTGCTCATCGTTTGGAAACTGCAACAGATAGCAAGCTGATATTTTACACAAATGGAGAGGCTATTAGTCTACAATGTTTGCCTTAAATCATGCAAATCGGCCACACCTATGAAAAATTATATAATACAAAACTTTCAGTTACTTATGTTTATGTTTTCAATTTATTCCTTAAAAGCTGTCTCAGGTCCTAAAACATAATATCATGGTGTATTGGTGGTGGGTATTTAAGATTTCGCCTCAACAAAATACAGTTTTCTTACTTGTTTTATTTGCGTATAATTGTGTTGTGAAGGTACATACTAATAATTTCAAATTTTGTATTGATATTTTACTAAATTATGCTTATTGTTATACTGCATTTAACATTATAAATAATGGTGGCGTTTTGATGTACGTATAATCATTTGTATTTGATTTAAATTTTTTATATGTTATATATGCATTTATATTAATTGGATATGACCATACGGCCCATATATTGAAAGTTATATTTAGTAATCATTTTAAAAGTTTTTAGGTTATGCGCACGCTCGCGTATACATGCATATATCCATGTATGTATGCGTACGTATGCGTATGTATGCCCATCAATATTTCTATTTTATATTTCCGTAGATCGTAAATTGTACTTTAGTAGTAGCAACGTTTATTGTTGTTATTATTATTATTATTTTCTATTATTAATATTGTAAAGCAAACGCTGAAGCAAACGTTGCATTTGACGCGATGATGACGTTCACGTACATAAACAATATGCAATATACATTTATTGATAGGGGGTTATTTTTATATCTATATATATATATATATACTTTACTTACATATATCATATGAATGCATGTATGCTTTTTACACACGTACATACACGTTATTTTATATATAAGTTCGTGCGATCGATTTTCCCGTTTTCCGTTATGCTCAGAGCACATTATACTACGTTGTTATTATAGCTGTTAATGTGTCTCTCTCTATCTGTTATTTGTGTGTATGCATGAGTGTGTGTGTGTGTGTGTGCGCGCACATGTAGTAATATTATTATAAATTTTATGTACCCCCATTATGTCCCATTGTGCACCTACTGCATTAAAATAAATAGATGGCTAAATAAGCAGCGCAAAGTAAAGCAATATAAAGCAAACCAACGCTAACAAAATAAAGCAATGCACCAATAATAACCAACTAAACTAAAACTGAGCGTAAGGTGAAAAGTGAAATGTATATATATATACATATGTATTAATTTGCGTAAATATATACATATGTAAATAATACAAGTAGTAGCAGTAGCTGTAGAAAAGGCAATAACAATTTTAGTAGTGTTAGTAGTAAAAGTAGCAGTAGCAGTAGCGTTAGCGATAGCGGTTGTTGTAACTGTATTCGTAGTCGAGTGAGCTATTTTTACAGTTGTAGTTGTAGTTGTAGTTGTAGTTGTAGTTATAGAGAAGTATTCTTTGTGCCTTTAATTGTATAACGAATACAACGAATATAATAGAATGAATATTCGAGCGAGCGAGTGAATAGAATAATGAATAGAATGAGCATAGAATGTTCACAGCCGACTACTGGTTGGTTGATTGTGTGCATAGTTATTGGTTGAATGGTTCAACAACGATCTTTATGTTATATTATTGCCAGTCACTCATATACCACTATCGCCAAGTAGGTGTATGCTATTCTAAATACACATAACGTTAATATCGGTATCAACTTTAAAAAGAATGTTAATTGATTGATCGGTATCATAATGCAATGCATTTCTTTGCAAACGCATTGCAGGAGACTTTACTAGGAAATGTGTCTATCTAGCTTTTTTTCTTCTCCCATTGTTATATAAAAAAAAAGAAAATCTATAACGTATCTATATAATAAGAAAATAATGCTTATAATTGATAAATTCAGTGATTGTGTTGGCAACTTCAAAAAAGGGCGGCTATTATTAATATAAATTTCATATAACAATGGCATAATGTACATGATTAGAAAGAGAAAAAAAATCAAGTAAAGAAAAGATTGAAAATATTATGTTAGACCAAAATAATTATAACTCTCAGTCATAAATAAATTAAATAATAAAGTTTATATATATGAATGTATATTGATGTGTGATGGCGCAAATGTGCTTGCATCTGAATAACGTTTATCTAGTCAATTGATTCTTCACAGTGAGTTTTACTTTATGTTCTCTTATGTTCTTTCTTTCTTTTCGTATTCCCATTCCTTTTTTCAATTGAAGCAAAAACATTCGGGAGAATATATCGCTGATCATGTGTCAGAGAGTTGAAAAAGCCGAATGAATCAAAAAACTAAAAACTGAAAAAAAAAAGAAAAGAAGCAAGCAAAAGCAAACATGTGCAACAGAGTAATCAAGTGCCATAGAGTATGTAAATTTGTGTGACACAATATGAATATGCCTTAAAAAAAAAGTACAATAACATTGTAAAACAGATAACGAAAATCACAAATAAAAGCATCATAATTTTGTATTTGCCCGAATTTTAAGAAAAGCAAAAGACAAAACATTACAACAAAACAACTAAAACAAAAAAAAAAACAAAAACAGGAACAAAAATAGATTGTATACACTAAATAAAAAGGCAATCGAAAGGAAAAGTGAACAGAAGAAAATACCTTCAATCTACACTTGTATGTTGCCTCAATATATCGCATCGCATGTGTTTATGTACACCACTGTGTTTCATCATCAACTGTGTCTCAGTCGTCTCCCCTGTCAGCACAATTTGTTGGCACAGTCGTCTTCTCTGTACTCAAAACTAATAATAATAATACAAGAATTATAATAATAATAATAACAATAATAATATTAATAACAACAAACAAAAGCTGCAGCAGCAGTGATACAAGTAACAGCAGACATACAAAACCCAAAAAAATATATACAAGTGCAAAAAGACACATAAAATCATATTGCTCTTTTAATTTACTACTCTTGCCGTTCTACTCTTCTTGCTACTTCTTCTTGCTGTTATATATTGTTATTTATACTATCACTGTTGCCATTGCCATTAGTATTGCTGTTGCTATTACTGTTGTTATTGCTGTTATTTGTGATATAGTGCTTTTCAGTGTAATTCATATAATAAGCATTTATAAGTATTAACCATTTAAATGTATGCATATAAAGAGAACATATGTTTGATTAACATGCGTAATGCTTATATATAAGTATATATATATATATATATATATATATATATATATATATATATATATCGGGATCTAACAGATCATTGAAAAATTTTTACTCTCCATATTTCCGTTATATTTATTTCTACTCATTTTATGTAACAAAAAATATGCATACTGCATATTTTTCAAAACACTAAAACACTAAAATACTCATTATTATTATTGTTGTTGTTGTTGCCCCTGCTTTTTTCTCTCTACAATTTTGCTTTGCTTTTTTCGGCTTTTGTTTTGCTTTTTTGTTTACAGTTATTATTGAGTATAATGAACGAAATGTAATAAATAAGTAAATAGTTTTATAGCAAAAGTAAAAAAATATGTAAAAAAATTCTTTCTTATATATTCGTATATTCTTAATTGTACATTTAGTTTCATTTGGTTACTACTTTTGTTTTTTTAATACTTCTCCATTACATTGCCAACTAATGTTAATTTTATCATTTTAATTTCTATGTCTTAATATTTTTTTGGTGGAATATTGTATTAAATCTTTTTCTTCTTCTTATAAAGTTCCATTGCTCTCATCTCATTTCTTATCCAAAATACGTAGCACCAATTTAACCGATGTGTTGGAAGCACATCTTCCAGGAGAGATTAACAGATTACTCATAAAAGCAATACTTTTTTGTATCGGTATTAGAAATATGTGCACGATATGTATATGTGCTTACTTATGTAAGTATGTATAAATATGTTTCCAATGCGTCTTACTCTTATATTTTAGTGTTAAAAACACTAATAACAATAGGAAAAATGTTGTACTTTTGAGAGATATAATACAAGGAATGTATAATAAGTTACTGCAATGTCCCTTAACTAAACTAAATGCTCTTTGTGAAAACATCGAAATTATAATTATTTCTCGTCAAAGATTCTCAGAACAAGCAATTTAAAAAAAAAAATTTTTTTTAATTTAAATTAAAATTTATTATACGATGGTGCTCTATCTGGATGAAACCTTTCAGTTAAAATAAGTATTCTAAAATATCACATTGTTCCGACTTTCACTAAAAACAAATATCTATGGCGATTGTTGGTGATTACTCTTTTGGGCAATGAAAACAAGTAAAAGTAGAAAATATCCATCCAAAACCTGCCGTCTTTATAATTAACTAAAATTGTCATCTGTAGCACGATATTTGGAACAGAATGGATGGTTGTAGACCATCGTCTTGGAAAACAATTTTAAATTGAATTGTATGAAGAAGGATGAGCCTATATCAAGAACTTCTGCTCCAACAATAAATTAAAGAAGCCATTCCTAAATTTCTTCGAAATTGCACTTTACACATCTTACATTACAGCCCACATACTTAGATAAGTGCGGCAAAGGGTGAAAATCCTATACGACTCATAATACCTTTCTTGATTTAACATTCTAAAATATTTTTCCTTCTTAAAGAATTCGGTTGAAAACATCTTTTGCAATAGGCATAGATTTTTGGGTTTATTAAACTTCAGCTTTAGTGGATTTTAACTTAGTTAACAAGAAACAAATCTATTGGAATGATAAATTATTTTTAAAAAGCAACTTAGAAAATAATTACAAAAGATAGTTCTTGAATTTTCCATACTCTTTTATAAAAACCATCCAATGTAATTAATTTTGGACTGGATTCTCTTAAATTTTCATTAAAACATTTAACATTTAATGATGCATTGATAAGATTTTTATTAAATGCGTAAAGAAATGGACAAATAATTGAAATTGAAAGTAGTATCAATATGTATGCTATGTTGTCTAGAATAGAAAGTTTGACAAAAATTGGATCATTCAATATAAAAGTTTTAATTAAATTGGATTATGGATGCAAGTATCGCGAAACTACGCGGTATTTGTTATACATCAAATTCTTAACTTAATGTGTACAACAAAATTACGAATAAGCCCTCGAAATTGAAAATTTTTAAAAAATTTATCAATAGTTTGTTTGTAATGTTTATATTCAAAATCCTTCAACAGAGATGAACTGACCATAGATCGATCAATTTCGTGCTTAAACAAGTGGCACATCGATTTGCTACCTTCATTTCAAGTGTTTTTTCTTATCTATTACTTTTTCCAAGCTTTGTTAAAAAAATAGACGTGTTCATTAGAAAATGAAAACTACGAAACGGGAAACGATTAATACTTCAAGTAATCAGTTTAAATAATTAATGAGTTAATCGAAACTAAAAACTAGAAAGGACATTAAAAACAAATAATGTAAACCCTAAAACAAACTCGTAATATACTTTGTGAAAAAATAATACTACGGGCATATTTAATAAATAGAAATTCTTATTAATAACAAAGTATTGTTCCGTCAAATTAAATTTATTAAATTAAGCGATATTTGTTATAAAAGATGATTGGGCGTCCGATTCTATATTAACATTGCTTTTTTTATACTTTATAACATTTTTATTACAATTTATTGTGGATCTTTGTAACACCCTAAACGGTCTCTGATAAAGATCGATATTGCAACACTTCGCAATGTGAACCAATAACGAATTAACTCTGCATACTTTGACAATGCTTTCTTCTGAGAAATGTGAATGTATTAAAAAGAATTACAATTATGGATACTTTTTGAATGTTTAACGTTTCTTAAATTGGCCCATCATGGAATACTTGACAAACTACTATTGATTTTATGCAACCATTCCTATGCAAGAAAAACTCATCAAATCATCTGAAAATTACAATTTCTATTTTACTTTTTTAATTTGTATTTGATTTTCCTTTTTTAATTCCTAATCAAATTAAAAAGACTATGATAAAGTATTTAAAAGTCGATTTGAACCGCCTCTAACATTTTGATTCTTCTTTTTGTATTTATTTATATACATTTACTTTTTTCCTAATGTTTTCAATATTTGTACTTAAGTATATAAAAAGATATGTGTATATTTAACATAGGAATATTTGTTCAAATTTAACTCGCCATTTGCTCTATTTATTACTATTCTATAATAATATACTTACTCTATTCTATAATATTACTGTTGCTACTAAATATACATATATACGATTTATTTTTGTTCACAAATAATGCCACAGAGTTTGTGTTAAATTTCAATATACATACAAAATTTAAATCTACATACATATACATACATATATATATATATATATATATATATATATATATATATATATATATATATATATATATAACGTATATGTCGTATCATAGTACTGTAAATTGAGAACGTAAGAACTGCACGAATTGTAGCCGATCGTAACGATTTATTTTATAAAACGGAAAGGTTAAAAAGGTTAAAACTTCTAAATATCAAAATGGTTTTTTATTCTGCCTTGCATTAAGTTGTCTACTTAATTGAGCACACTTTTTTTTTTAAAACAACACAAAAATTTCGCATTTATTAAATATTATACTCTACACCATTTGTGGTTTGGGGTATTATCAGTTTGTACAAAGTTGAAAAGAGTCTTGAAATAGAACCATCTTTTGTTATGCTTATCAATTCAGAATTCAGAATTCAGATTTCACAATCGGTTACCTCGGCCAGTGATCGAAAGTTCTTGGATATTCAGCTAAATTTGGTATATAAGTGAGTTTTGGTTCAGAGACGCCCTCGTTTGGAAATGTTTTGAATGGGAACAAGTCTTATATAATGTATTTTTTAAAGAAAAAGCTGTTATATAGAAAAAAATTAAAATATTAATTATATTTAAAAAAAAATTTAAATTTAACATAACAACAAGAATCAAATTTGTTCTAAAAGGGTCAACCGTTCCATATGCTGAACTTCTTAAATTATTTAAAAAGTGTAACTTTTTACAATTTGACTTTTTTATTGTACTATTAACAAAACGGTGTAGGGTATTTAAAAATAACTCTAAACCAAGCCAATATAAATTACTTATTTGCATTTGAATTCTATCTCTTTCAGGCGTTACATAGAACGTGTTCATACACGCTACACCAATATTCTATAAAATGAAATACTCTACAAAGAAGATGTTTAAAAAGGGCTTAAGATGAAGAAAGAAAAAGAAAGAAAATGAAGCGTAACAATTGCTTATTGCGTACTAATAATAAAAGTTTAATTATCAGTAATAAATCATTATCGAAGTAAAAAGAAAAGGGGATGATACTAAAAAGAATAATAATATTAAAGGATTAATAAATATCACTAATGCCTCTGAAGAAAATTTACATAACAAAACAAAAAAGGAAAGATCAGTACAAGTATATTATAAAATACATGCTTATACTAACAGCAAAGAAAGCAAAATTATAGAAGCAGAATAAGAATATAAATAATTTAATTTAAAGAAGGGATCATATATCGCTATAATGGAAATGGTAAGAATTACTATTTTATTTGTTTTGCTTTTTTTTGTCTTACATAAATGAATTTAATGTATAATTTAATAAAGTACATTGCGTAAGAGAGAGAGGGAATAAGAGAAGCTAGCATTTTAAGGAAAAGAAAGGAAAGAACCGCCATTTTACACTTTTCTATATTCCTTTTATGTGGTTTTATAATATACCTATAATAGAGGAAATCCGCCACTCCCACCAAACATTATAGAATATAAAATTTGCATTACTTTATTCTTCCGCTTATGTCTATTACTCATTATGCATGAATGATAAGAGATAGTACGTTAGAAACAGAATATCATGATGGTAGATAATCCAAATGTGGCCACCAATAAATATATTTTGATTCGTTCTTATAATAACACACAAAATAAAAAGAGCCCTTCAATTTAATCTGTTGAATATTATTTGCATACATTCAAGTACTGCACATTCAAGTAAATTATTTAACACATTTATACTTAAAAGTTAAAAGTTTAAAAGTCCCTGAGTCTATAAAATAAAGTAGAAAAAATTTTTCTTTACGCACCCTACAAATACAGTCTAATAGAAATTGAAAAAAGAAATCTCAATAAAAAAACTTGTAATAGTTATTTCAAGAAAAATGCACTACCGATTTAAAATTGTATTAATTATTCATTATTCGTCAAAAAAAAAAAACAAACACAAAGAAATCTCCCACTAAGCGCGAAACGTTCCTCGCAAAAAATGAAATTGCATCAGAACACCTAATTTTACACTAACCAAGAGAATTAAAACTCGCACTCTGTATAGTCATGTGTTTGTTTTTTTTTTCCTTTTTTGGCTTTGTAATGTTTCTCTTCCTTCATGTAAAACTCATAGAATTAATTGATGATTAATTTTTGGCATTTCTGTAATTATTTATATGCTCATTTCTTTTGGTGCTACGATTATTTTTCTTGTAGTTTTTGTTTTATAATTTTAGATAATTCACATCATACCTGTTTAAAATATTCTAAATGATTAATTACTTAAAACCGAACTAAAATCATAATAGTTTATTTTGTGTTTTGCGAAGACGCTATTTCCGAAATATTATGCGGGCATTCTTATTAGACAATTGTACTATGAAATAGTTTTTGCACCAGAAAAGCAAGCATAGCTGAATTTACCACTTACTCCATTTACACTTACGAATTAAATGACAAGGTGTGACAAAACTCGCTAGATAATTAATTCAAAATCATGGTAAAATCACCATAAAAATTTTTTTTAGAGGTTTATATATGTTATGCAAAGTTTCTATGAAACAAAGTATATTAAAGTATAAAAGTTCGCAGTTAAATTGCATTGCTTTCGGATTAGTTTCATACAGAACTTTTCAAAATTGAGTACGTTTAAAGGTACGTTTAAAATTTTAGAATTAATTAACAATTTAACAGCTTAGACGCGTAATGTATTTCGAATATAAATAACTTTTAAAATGTTAGGCATAAAATTATAATTGTAAAATAACTATTTTTCGTAAGATTAATCCATAACAAATAATCGAAAGCAATAAGCTTTCGATTATTTGTTATTATTTGTTATTATTTGAACAGCGCTAAACAGTACTGAACAGTACTGTTCAGTACTTTCAGGACTATTCAGTACTGCTCAGTACTGTTCAGTACTGTCCAATACTGTTCAGTACTAAGCAATATAATCCAATCGAATCTAAACCTATATAATATGTCGTAATATATCATAATATTTAGAATAAATTGCATGTAGTCTAAAAATCATTGCTCTACATAAAGGCCGTAGAAATCATCTCAAGCAAATTAGTAAATTCTTATTATAGGATAACAAACCACCGCCAACTAGTGTATATCATCA
The DNA here is from genome assembly GCA_023089585.1 of Melophagus ovinus. Taxonomy (NCBI): domain Eukaryota; kingdom Metazoa; phylum Arthropoda; class Insecta; order Diptera; family Hippoboscidae; genus Melophagus; species Melophagus ovinus. The sequence continues at coordinate 3,021,063 of JAKKIB010000255.1, read as the reverse complement.
TCACCGAGCACCACGTACACCTGAAAGTTATTTCAATGTACCTGAATCGATAGCCTTATTGAATATTGTAAAATCAGAACGTATACAAAATGCATTTCAATCAAATCGTAAAAATCATGCTAGCGTTTGGGAAATGGTGGCCGAAGTACTTAATCGTTACAGTGCCCGTAAACGATCTGCCAAACAGTGTTGTAATCGTTATGAAAACTTAAAAAAAATTTATACACAATTAAAAAAAAATCCAGAGAGACATGTGCGACGCAATTGGCCATATATGTTTTTATTTAAAGAAATAGAAGAACAGAGAGGCGAATGTTGGGGTTCAAATAATAAACGTTTAGCTTTGATTAATAAGACACACAATGAATTGTCATATTATCATAGGCGAAGGCAGGCAGCCACAGAATTCAGTGTCCTAATGGGTAAACAAGCTCAAGCAGCTGTTGTAGCGCAGCAAAACTTATTGCAAACATTGGCCGCCCAATCAAATGATTCGACTACAAGTAATGCCACCTCTAAATTGGAGCGTTTCTTACCGAATCACTTTGTGGAAGCACAGCTAGGCCCAGATTCGGGTGGTACAATCGGTAGTAGTGTTGGTGGTGCAGGTGCGCAAGGACTAAGTTCAGAAAGTACTACAAGAAACACACCAGCTTTAAGTCTAACGGCCAACGAAGCAACCGCTAATGCAGCAAACGCTGCTAGTGCTCTGGCAGTAAGTCTTAATATGAATACTTTAAACCCAGTTCTTTATGCAGATAATACTGTTGTTATGCCCTTGGCCTTACAAACCACGCGTAAAAATTTAGCCGATTTAACAAATGCCTTAATTCCTCATCACAATCACCATCACTTACATCTATCACATCAACAACATACACAGCAGCAGCAACCGCCACATCAACTACAAGATGAACAGCAGAAACAACAACAGCAAATGGAACATCCACATAATGAACAACCACAACTGCAACAGCAACTACAAAATGATCAACAGCATCATCAACAACGTGATATTCTGCAATCTGGACATAATGCTAATACAAATGGATTTTTAGAAAGCAATGTCAAAGGATCTTTGCCAAATACGGAGGTCTATGAAAAAGACTGTGATGGTGCCTTAAATTTACAAACAAGTGATAATAATGTATCACTCAAGTACGTATAGCGGTTTAAATTAGATAGAGTGATAAAATTTAACGAAGTACAAATATTTGCATTAGGCAAACCAGATGATTTTGGACAGCAATTAGTCAGTTAGTTAATCTTAATAAAGTCTTTTATATAAATCTTATTTTAGATCGGAACCAATGTCCGATGGTGAATTTAATCCAGATGATATACAATTAATGCAAAGCAATTATAGTGGGTAAGTTTAAGGTGCCTATCCCACTCCGCAAAATGAATACATTTAAGAAATCTACTACTTAAAAGTATCTCAGTTACTCTACAAAGAATATTTTAATATTAATAATTTTCGTATTAGAGATTTTGTTAGAGACTTTGTAAATATTACGAATTAACCGGGTATATTTTACAACCAAAAATAAGAACATCCATAAATAGATCATAAAAATTCCACAATGTATTGCATTTAGGTGCAATCAACTTTTCTCTCTTTATTCCAAGGCATTTCATAAAAAAAGTGCGTAAATTTTCAATATCATTATTTTTGAAAGGATTTTTTTTGCAAAGTAACATCAAAAACAGATGAAGAATTGAATGTAGATATTTTATAAAATTTCTAATGTGTTATTTTTTGTATATTCTTATATTCCGACTTTAAATTAATATAATTACAAAACTTAAACATGACAACGAATCCTTTAATTTTGTAATTAAATTTTCAGCTACTTCGTTTACTGTTTGTTTAGTGCATATGAATTTTCGATTACGAAATATCAAGGAACATTTAAAAAAAAAATTTTATTATTATTTTTTATTATTAGGGCAATAAGCTCGCAAAATTTGTTATACTATTATGAAAATTATGAAAATATGTTGAAAAACTCCTAAAGTGTTTCTTTTTCATTGTTTGTTTAAAATATTGTAGAAGTCATAACTTCTATGGGAACCAAATAGATACAAACATTTTACACCCTGATGTTATCGTGGATACGGATAATTTAACTGATTGTAGTAGTATTGATGCTTGTGGCGATGGAGTGAATGATGGTTTTGATGGTATTCATAATTTTAGTGGTGATGCCTCACCAAAAAGCAAACGAAAATTATCCATATCAACAGACGGCGGTGATAGTACAAATTATGAATTAATCGAATATCTAAAACGTCGGGAAAAACGGGATGAACAAATGTTAAGGCGTATGGAAGCACGAGAAGATCGTTTATTGAATTTATTAGAACGTGCGGTACAAGCTATAGAGGCTATGATACATAAAAATTGTTTAACAAATACTAATTCAAATGAGAACTCCAGCACTAATAACAGAAATAACAACAATAATAATGGCAATAATATCAAAAGGATCAATAATGCAAACCTTTCCAAAGAAAAAATATTAAGTGGTGAGAACAATAGTAGTGGTGAAAATGGTAGTTACAATGACGGTAGCAATGTTGCTAAAAATAATGGTCTCGTCAATGGTGTAGAGGAAAGCTGGAAGAAGAGCAAATGCTTAGAAAAGTTCGATGTAAAATCTTGAGAAGATCAGTTAAAATTGGTGGCATCTATTTTACTTATACTCAAAGTACGAAACTTAATAAATACTCTTTAATATGGATCATATTCTTGTTTTCTACCTTTTACATCAGGTTTTTTTTTTTGTTGACCAAAGAGTGTTAAAATTACCATATATATTTATGTATAAAGCAATTATTAACTCAAGTGCCAAAAATTTACTTAATTAGTGACATAAGATGAAATTTTATTGTATAATTTTTTTTTTATTTTAACACATTTAAAAACAAAAGGACATTTAATTTTATACTTGTATTTTTTTTTACAATTTTTTTTGCTCATATTTTGCTCCAGTACTTCATCTAGACATTATATTGCATATCAATTAATGTGTATGTGCGTATGTGCGTTTGTATAAAAAACATATTTATAAATATATTTTTTTACTATCGTAAGAAAACCAAAAATAACTTATAAATTTTCATGATTTTTTTCTAATCTTATACGAATAAAAATAAATAAAAAAAATTGTGTTTTAAACAAGAATGAAAACAAAAAGATTTCAATTGCATTTTATCAAATCTATTAGCTACATTTCCTTTTGGTTGTTACAAACGTAATGACAAAATGAATATACTCTCAACCTCTGTCTAGTGAGTGTAAAAATATATCATTACTAGAGCATAATTTAAGATTTAATCGATTATTTGTTTTATAGCCTAACATATTTCATATAAACTTTATATTATTACACATTCTTAATTTTATTTAACTTCCTTAAACTACGCACACATTTAAATATGTAATTGTATTGTATTATCTTTTAATTTTCTTTTTGGCTTTAAAGCCAGCATTCATCATGCTTTTCTTGGTTTTCGAAATTTTGGTCTTAATTATTTGTTTTAAACGTTGACGTACTTCATCGTAGTTTTCAATTTCCAATTTTTTACCACATCTGAAAAAGTTTGCACCTTCTGAAAAAACAAAAAGCAAAAAATAAGTTTTTTTGTTTCGTATTGGGATACAAAAAAATAATACAAAAGTATACAGATTTCTATGTAAAAGAATCAAAAGGTACCTTCTAAACGTTTATCCCTCGGAGTAATGAAAAAAGGTTCTTGTGATATTTTTAATTTACTTTTGATTGTTTGGTTCTTATGGTCATCTGCCTTGTTATCTTGCGTATTAACATGTACATCATTTACGCAAGCATCATTGACCTCGTCATCTGCTTCAGATTCAGTAGACGATGACTCATAATTGAAAGGATTTTCTGTTAAACATTTCTGCAATTTATTATTATGAAGTAAAATTTTTTCATGACTAAGCTTTTGTAGTTGTTCATGTCGTTCCTCCAAATATTGAGAATTGTTAAACATACTCAATAAACTGAAACCTTCACTTGGCTTATTTAGCGACTCTTGCAATGTATCAGTTACCATATAAAAACGTTCTTTAGAGACTTGTTGAGCATTACTTTCTTGCGTTATTTCCTTAGCTTTTACTTTCTCCTCTTCGAGTAATTTACTTTTATTTGTTTTATTTGTTTGCTTTTCTTCTTGTTTCGCATTATTTTGATGTTCCTTATTGTTGGGATCATAGCGCAGCAATTGTTTATACTTCTGCATACGTTGCCCCATATCATAACTTGCACTTAAATTTGAACTTCCCATCACTTGTTCCAATATTTTCATTTGCCATTTATACTCATCGCTATTATTTGTTTTACAATTTTCATCAATAATTTTAGTAACTTCATCGTCGCTTTCTGATTCTAAAAATTTTTCATCCATATGAAATCGGGCGTCTAAAGTTTGATTCGATTGTAATTTAGCTAACTGCGAACCCTTTCGACCCATTAAGAGCGAATTCAACTTCAATTCTTCTCCTTTAGTGGTGTTTTCATTACACACATCATTGTCATCATCAGAAAATAATTGAGTCTTTTTACCCACGTAAATAAAACTATCATTTTGAATGTGGCTATTTGTCTCACATTCTTGATCGCTAAATGTAGTTTTTCTAGAATCTAAATTGTGATCTAAACCTTTTAAAGCTTGTTGTATAGCAGTTTTCTTTTGTTTATAGTCCTCCTTCATTTTATTAACAGATTTTTTGCGCTTCTGTTCAGCCGTTGAGATTCCCACATTTAGGAGTTTTTGCCTTTTCGTCTTCTGATTTTCAATGATATGTAATGGTTTGTTTTCGGCCTGACTTTGTATAACAATTTTACCATTATGTATAGAGTCAGCAGCTCGTTTTTTAGTTAACACTAATTCAGGTTCTGCATAATCATCCTTTACATCTTCATATATATTGAATGTTATACGTTTATTCAGGTTATTTTGAGAGACAATATTACTTTGAATATCATGTTTAGAATGCAGTATGGTATCAGATCTTTTAGAATTGTCACATTTTGACAATAACGCTTCCACACGTTCTCTTTTCAAACGTTCTAAAAATGATTCTTTAGCTAGTGTCACTGAAATCTGTTGGCCATGCAAAGTACAATATTGTAAATTATTAATACCTAAAAATATAAATGCTTATATTATTTGTATTCATTTATAAAATTGTGTACTTTTCATACAATTTTGTGCTTCCTTGGATTCAATTTGAAGCGTCACAAATGCTATAATTTTTTTATCGTCAACATTTACTACATTTTCTTTTATTTTCAATTCGACATTTTCAACGACTCCATATTTCCTAAAAAGCTTTTTCAAATCTTTTTCAGTAGTTTCAAGTGGCAAGTTGGAAACAAAAAATCTACAAGTTTCCATATTATAATAATAATTATATATTAATATTGGTGTCCTGTTAAATGCACGTGCCACAAATAATTAGTGTTTACATAAAATTCTGTAAACAATTGTGACATATATAATAATTATAATGAATACACAAGTTTTGTCATTTAATGACTCAGAAATCACCCTATGATATCTAAAAAAATATGAATACGTTTTTCGCAATATAATTCGCGGAATACTACGCGAACCAAGGAACAAAACTTTCTTGTTTTATTTGTTTTTGCTTATTTTGTTTAACAATCGAAACATTCTGCAGTTTTGATTTATTTAAATAAATACTCCCTATACATCGTTATATGTTATATATATATATATATATATATATATATATGGTTAAGAAGAATTATTCGTATTGCTAAGTTCACATGCATATACACATTAACTTTAGGGCAACTCGTCAAAATTTTACATGGTCTTTCGTTCAATTGTACATTTTTTCGGTCTAAAGAAAAAGTGACGAATTAAAACTTTCCGATTAGTATTAAAGATATTTATAAAAAACTAAAAAAATTTCAAGATTAAAGCAATTATATATAAAAGAAAAAGAATTAGTACGGTTTATATAGATTGTATACCTTAATTCCCTTTAATAAAGCAATTATTTGGTATAGACGAATTAAGTAGTTTGGTGAGTTAGAAAAATTCTTATCGTCTTTAAAAGAAAAAGAGCAAAAAAAAAACAAGAAAAAACATGGCAGAGGGAGGCAACAATAGAATATTGGTAAATGTTAAAACACCAAAAGATAAAAAAGTTATTGAAGTAGACGATGATTCCACAATTAAAGATGTAAGTTATTTCTAGTTATAATTGTTATTGTAAACATTATAGAATTAGTGTAATTATGATAAAATTCCTTCTGCCACCTAAACAACACCTTTATATCTATGTTCCATTGAAAGAATAATTATTGCCAAGTATACATTTGTATTTTTAATATATGTACACTACGTAAGCCGAATATGTATATTTGTAAAATATACACCTTCATAATGCGATTGAGTATTTTTGTTAAATACAATTATAAAATTTAACAACATAAAAAAAAGTAATAAAAGTACGTTAACTGTTTGGAATATTCTGTATGTGTTTTACAACTAAATAATTTTGTAGTTTAAAACTCTGGTGGCTGAAAAATTTGAAGCCGACATTGAACAATTGGTCCTAATATTTGCTGGAAAAATAATGAAAGATACGGATACGTTGAAAACGCACAATATTAAAGATGGTTTGACAGTTCACTTGGTAATTAAGGCCAAAACCAGAAATTCGGAAAATACGCAAAGGCCCCCGGCTGACGTAAGGCAAACGCCATTTGGATTAAATACATTGGGTGGTCTATCAGGAATAGAGGCCTTGGGTGCAGGAACGGGTACATTTATGGATTTGCAAGCACGTATGCAAAATGAAATGCTTAATAACAGCGACTTGTTGCGTACCATGTTAGATAATCCATTGGTGCAGCAAATGATGAATAATCCTGATGTGATGCGTCAACTAATGACCGCCAATCCTCAAATGCAAGACTTAATGCAACGCAATCCTGAAATTTCACATATGTTAAATAATCCAGAATTGTTGCGTCAAACAATGGAATTGGCACGTAACCCTTCTATGTTACAAGAGTTAATGCGTTCGCATGATCGTGCTTTATCTAATTTGGAAAGTGTACCAGGTGGGTATAATGCATTGCAGCGAATATATCGAGATATACAGGAGCCTATGTTAAATGCTGCAACAGAATCTTTTACACGCAATCCATTTTCAGGATTAATGGACTCTAATTCAACTGGTATGTTTGTGTAGATAATTTTTTTCAATTTTAGCGAAATATCAACCGATTCACATACTTATGTAAAAACTTTACTTATGTTGCTGTTCATTCTTTTGGATAGGTACTAATCCACAACAGGGTACAGAAAATCGTGAACCACTACCTAATCCATGGGGTGGTCGTGGCAATACTACTAATACAGCTAATGACACCGGTAATAACTCATCTTCTGGTAATAATTCTGATTTACCACCACGTGGCGTTTTAAATACGCCCGCTATGCAGAGTTTGATGCAACAGATGGCTGAAAATCCGACATTAATGCAAAATCTATTAAGTGCACCTTATATACGTTCTATGTTGGAAGCTATGTCCCAAGATCCCGAAATGGCGTCACGTATATTAAGTACAAGTCCAATGCTGGCAAATAATCCCCAATTGCAGGAACAAGTACGTCAAATGATGCCACAATTTATGGCTCAGATGCAAAATCCTGAAGTAATGAATATGTTAACCAATCCGGAGGCTTTAAATGCTATAATGCAAATACAGCAAGGCATGGAACAGTTACGATCAGCTGCTCCTGGTTTAGTAGGAACATTGGGCATACCGCCACCACCAGTAGGAAACACTGACACTGATACAAATGTAACACAATCAACAACAACAAGCACAGCAAATAGTGGCAACATTCCAGCTACTGCTCCTGGTGGTGGACCTAATGCCCAGTTATTCAACGACTTTATGACACGCATGTTAAATGGTATGACTATAACGGCTGATGGTACACAACCACCTGAAATACGTTATCAAGCTCAATTGGAACAACTAGCTTCCATGGGTTTTGCCAATCGTGAGGCAAATTTACAAGCTTTGATTGCTACCTTTGGTGATATAAATGCGGCAGTGGAGCGGTTACTCTCTCTTAACCAGCTATCTCTAAGTTAACATTCTTAATGCCTTGGAAGACGCATGATTTGTTTTATCAATCAATACTTACACTTGAACGATATTTGAACCATATCTAGAAGGTCATTGTCGGGCGTCGTATGTACTTTTTTTTCTTTTCCTATATTTCTTTATTGCTACTTTCTCGACATCTTCTGTCATTTCCTATAACCCTATTGCTCTTTACATTTAATGGGACATATAAAGGATTTTTGGTACGATATAGTTGTAAATGAAGTTAAATAATATATAAATAAATAAATAAACCAAACAAACAAATATAAAAAAATACCACACAGGTATATTTATTCATAATTAAAGTAGCTACCTAAAGCAAAAGCAATATCTTGCGGAGCAATAATACATGCAATAGGAAATCGTCGTACATATATTTACACGTAAAAAAGTATCTTCAATATTACAAATTTATTAACAATGAATGCTGTTGTCATGATTACAATAATAATAAGTTAAAAACTTGAATAAAAAATAATAAGTAGTAATTTACTTTAATACTGGAGCTTCTGTAGCTCTGGTCCATTTTAGTATATAACAATAACTTTTTCCATTATATTTATATTGATATTAGAGCATAAAACAGTGCAATGGATGCAATAGGATTTGTTTTAAAGAAGTAAGATCAAATGGTCTGTTAACGAGTCTGAATTTTTAACTCGTGTTATGTAGCCACTACCCAGAGGTTGGAGGTATATTCAGTTTTTCGTTGTTTATAACTGCCAGAGATAGGGTCGCAAATCCTACAAAGTATATAAATTCTTCCTAATCAGCATCAAAAACGAAGAAAAAAAAACCTTAAAGGAAAATATCTCTCTTGGTTGAGGATTATCAAATTTGAATATACTACTTTTAGCCATTTCAGCAACAGAAAGCTTAAATTAATTATTAACAAAAAACAATATTTGGTTAAGGAAAAATCTTGGATATCCAGCAACGCAACTCTGTGATTTCATGATACAGCCTGTATCAGTTTGTAAATAATAGATGGAAAACGTAAAAAATTTACATTGTATAATTTCCCGTGGGTGTGGCCGAGTTGAACCACTTTTAAGTCAGTATTGTAGTCCAATAGCCTTAATACTTGTATAAAATTACACCCTTTTTTTGTCGTATTTGGGAATAAAAAGCATAAAACAACCAAATAAAAATAAAAAAAATAAATTTTCAATGTTTCGATTTATTGCCCTTGAGTCGATATTAGTTAGCAACCCGCCGTCAAAATTTCTAATATTCTAGCAAAATTTAAGCTCCACACCTCAATTTTTACGGCCAGGATGACGTTAATCACGCACGAACAACCGTATAAACAGACAGATATGCTTCAAATTGGTTGGATATATCTCGAATTGGATGATGTTCAAGAATGTTAATACTTCATATCGGATCCTTCTAGATGTTACCATGTCAAAATAAGTAGGCCCTCAATGTCTGGGTAATAAATGCAGGAAAATTAACTGCAAAGTTATGTTATATAGAATAAAACCAAATGCCACTCTTTAAGGCTTAGTCGAAAGAATCATTTAAACTTAAAGGTCAATGAAATTCCTTCTTTCAATGTCATTTTGATGCTTCTCTTTTGTCTTTTCCTAAATAGTAAGAATTGTTACAGAAGCATTGCTAAGGCTTTTACTTTAAGAAAATTGTTTGAAATGATTTTCGCCTTATATTGCTTCTGAAATTCTACGGAGGCCTTAGTGAATTACAATCTGGGTTCAGACTATTAAGATCTACTATGTATACACTATTACTTTGGCCTTTGTAAAAAGCCACAGATGCCTTTGAGGCAGAATATATTGAAATGTTAACCACCAAACTGAAATACCTAGATCTCCCTAATAGGTTATATGATACTCCGAACAAAAACTTCTATTATAAAGATCAGTTCAATTTAGTTCTTCATAATTATAATATTTTGCGTAGAAGATTCTTTAAAAGTCTGTGTTCTTCGTCCTCTTTGCATCAATATATACATAAAATATACTTAAATAATTCCTAAAAAAATGTGCACGTCCTTGGTTATTCTAACAACTTAGTAATGCTCAACTCTCATTCAAACCTTGAAGAACGCAAACATTCAATTTAAATTGTTTTGAATTCTATTGTATTTAGATTATAAGAACTTTAACCTCCGTTTTCAGCTCAAAAAATGAAACACCTAGTTTTTATAAAAAAAAAACTCAAACAATGTCTTCCTGCTCCAGTTATAGGAAGGTTTTAGGTATTTTTAAGTAGTATACATGAATTTTGCAAGTGAAATGATTGTGTAAGAAATTAAGAAATTTTTCGCACAGAACACAGAAAAATAGCCAAAACAAAATTTCTACACATCGTATGGTTGTTATTAATAAGAATATACGATAACTAAAAACATACGTGGTTCAAATAATAAACTTATAAAAGCATCTTAAATTATGTCCGTTACAGATAAAGTGGAAAAAAGTGACTGATTGGATCAATGTTTAAGATAGAGATATCGAATTAATATATATATTTAAATTTGAAACAAATCATCACTAAATATAATTTACTGCGTAATACCCTGATTAGTTAATAAAGTATCATGTTTAAGAATTTCAATAAAATAAATAAAACATCTGTACAAGTTATAAATATTTGGACAAGTAAATGAATAGTATTCATTTATATAGCACTTACGATAAATTTAGAAACTAAAGCAACCCTTATGCGTTGTATCTAACATAAAAAAATGAAAGTATATACGATACTACTTCCATTCACTTATAAAAATAAGACAAAAAATTAAATCCAGATAATCAAAAAATTATTTCTTTCTCTATATATCTTTTTTCACTATATAAATACATACATAAGCAATACAGAGATAATTTTTCAATTTATTTATTGTGTTATGAGTAGCAAGTACGTTAGAGAATGATCTTGTGCAAAATACATAAACAGGAGTTTTTGTTTTGTTTATTCTTATGTTAAATGTGTTGTTGGATTGTTCGTGTTTGCCTGATATTATTAAACATGTTTTCTTTATGTTTACTTAGTTCGCTCATCTAGTATATTTGAATGGCAACGGAATTTAGTCATGTTGCAATCATTACATTGATCATTGTGTATACCGTGCGTGTATTGTTTATTATACATATTTTTTTATATAAGAAGTACATATATAAAAAGGAAAATCTTGCCATCGGAACTGTATATTTTGGCGGATTTTTTTTTGTTATTTTTTTTTTGTTTTTAAATATTTTTCTCCTGTGAAGAACGAGATTTTTTTTCAAGAAAATTTTCTACCCGAACTTGAATACGTTAATAGTAACAATAGTAATAATAATAATAACAATAACACTAACAATAATAAAGGCAACAACGCAACAATAGCAGCAACAACAAAACTAGTAATAATAGTAATATATGAAAACATTTTCAATAAGGCTGTATTCTTAAATGATTATTAAACACACATACATATAAAGTAAATATTCACTTGTTAATTGAATGGTAAAAAAAACGGCAAATTTAACTGAACGTTAACTTTACAAAAATGTATCTTTTCAATTCAAGCAGATTGCATTAGTACAATAAATCATTGTATTTATATATAAAAATGAATATAATATTAAAAAAATGTGTTTATGTGTATGTGCTACGATACTTCAAATGCAATAAGTTATATCTCCATTCATTCTAATGATGTTTAAACACTGATAGTTGTTCATTAAGTGAGTGTTTTTCGTTTTGCACTAAAATTTCCATTTATTCAAAATTAAATTTTAGTTATATATATTTATATTAATATTAATATATATATATATATATATATATATATATATATATATGAGAGTATGTGTATGATAATTGATAAGAATAAATTCTTTTATATTTAATACAATTGAAATTGCCGTTAAGATGGACGATGCTGAGCTATTTATTTTGATTACAAATTTCAAAGTTAATTGATTTTTTCTTTTTTTGTTTATCTCTTCATCTCACCCTTTCTCATGTTACCAGTTGGATAAGATATTTCACATTATGATTGATAATGCGTAAATATATGTTGGAAGAGAATTGGTAATTTTAATTTTTTCATATTTTTTATTTGTGGAATTTTTCTTTTCAAATAAAAATGCCCAATAAATTTTCTTTTTTAGTACTTTTCAAATACATTTTAAAAATGTTTGATATATATGTGAACTATTGATAATTAAACATAATAATAACAAATTCAATTAATTAATTAATTAATTATTTATGATCATTAACATAATCAGGAATATTGCTGATAGTTATTTGGTACTTTAAAAATTATAATTAATTACAATAATATTTAACACTATGAAATAAAAACAAAATATAAAAAAAAGCAAAAATAAACTTAACAAGTACAAATTTTATAGTCGGTCGGAGCCGACTCTTAAATACTCTAAGCCAGTTCTTTTGACATAATGAAAAAGTCAACAATATTACAAGTCAACGAAGTACAAAATTATAATTTATGAAATTATTTGTAAGTAATATGAAAGGTTCGTTATATGGGAATGGCAATAAAAATACACCGATCTGGACCAAATTTGGTCAAAATGCATTATATACACCTATTTTCATTTATATATACTTCAAATTATAATTTCTTTTCATGTAATGACTTTTCTTAAGAAGGGTATGGTCTTAAAAAGGGTTGTGGTTATAAAATGAACCGATTCTAATCATTTCCAAAAGGTTCCGTCTCTAGACCATAATCAACCTACATAAAAAACTTCATTGAGATATTTTTTTTAAAAATTGAGATCCTTATAGCTTGGTAACAATCTTATATGGACGAACGTACAGACATACAGACGGGCAGACGGACATACAGGCTTAAATCGCAGTAGGAAGTATTTTTGAATTGATCTTTATAATAAAAATAGTTGAACCTTTCTTAACTTCTTCTGCGTAATACAAACATTTGCATAAACTTATAATGCCCTAAATCACAAGTGGCGTAGGGTTTAATTAATTGTATAAGCGAGTAAGTGAGTTAACGATTACTTAATGGCATCACTTTTATGTTTAGATGTTTGTATGTGTAATGTGACAAATTTAATGAATGTACCTGACAACTAATTTACTGCTTGATTTCTATAAGCTTTCATCTTCTTATCTTTCTCCCTCTTCTCTCCTTTTTAACACTTCTTTGCCATCGCTCACTATCTCTCTTTCTCTCTCTTTCTCCCTCTCTTCCTACGTTTATTTTAATATAAGTTGGGAGAAGCGTTTTTCAATCGCGCTATAGAAATTTAAACTATTTTTAATTCTCTCCACTTTTTTTCTCAGCGGTTACCTGCGACGTTGTATTAACTAGAATACGGAAATAATTTTTGTATTTATTTTACCAAATGTGGAATGCAATATGCAACATGCAGAGGATTGTGGTTAAATAGGCAAAGCAAGAAAGAAAATCATATTTGGCTGATACTAAATCTCGAATACCCACCATCTGGTCATTATTTAGAATTTTATTTATTAGTATTTATAATACGAAGAGACGGATTTAATCGATTGTACAATTTTTAGATAAACATTGTAAAACAATGGCCTTAATATTTGTGCAAAACTTCAACATTTTTTTTCTGCATCAGTTATGAAGTTATGAGCGCTAACTATGAATTCCTCCTTAAAAAGCAGAAGCATCTGGGCGTTTTGGTTCGAGCGATTTTGCACATTTTCAATACCAACCAGCAAACATGAAATACCAATGTATGTTACAAATTTAATGTAAATGCCTAATCGGATTCCAATTACAACCAGAACAGAACTACGTTCGAACAGACATGTCTAAGAAACTACCCCGGAATGGTTCATATAAAAAAGTTTTTAACATCAAAATAAATATTTTTAATGATTTTATATCACTGTGGCCATTTCATTTTATTTGTCCTTCTGTGTGTAGAAAATATTCCTTTCTTTGTTACAAATATTACAACTTCTTGTCCTTGGGCTTAGTCGATTATGGCACATGTCCACACAATAACATTTACTTTTAATTGTATCGATAACTTTGAATAGTTTTGTTTTGTTTAGTATTGGCAAAATGATTTCTTGCAAATAATGTAAAATTAAGTTTGCGTTTTTGTGATATTTTGCTAACGACAATTTTGAATTTACAACTGATACAACACAGAAATTTCTTCCATAGTTTCATATTTTTACCATGCTCACACAAAAATTTATAACATATCAAAATTCTCATTAACTTAAGTTTCAAACTCAAACTTTATCCTGCACTCTCTCTTTTTCTCTTTCTTTGTGCCTATTAAATATAACTTTTATGCTATTTTAATGCTTTCAGTTATTTTGAAATAACTAAAACTGCCAACATTGTGTTGTGCAAATTTTAAACTTTAATTTTAGAAAAAAAAGGCCGAGCAAAAAGTTTCTTTCATTCTAACATTCATAAGTGCTCTGCTTATCAACATTTCCTTCGCTCTCTCTCTCTTATATACATTTTGATGAGAGAGAAACCTTATTAAGGGATGCATACTCTTTTACATTAGATACAGACAACTTATTACAGACAACATCTAATTGAAAGATGTTATTACAAATACGGTAAATATATAGCAGTTTATAAGAAATTTTTAAAAAATATCTATCAGAAAGGAATTGGAAAATATATTTAGAGATTTTTAAGATTTTTATCTCTTACATCGCTACGATTTGTTTTAACATTGGTAATAATTTCGTACGCAATGCAGCCAATAATTTAGATCTTTTTTAATATGCATCCATATACATAAAAGCAGCTACATAAATAAAATAAATGTGGTTTAATGATCATTGAAATTCCTTTAAATTTCATTCTAAAAAGAAAACTAGTTTTTCTTCTATGGGTCGTACGTGATCATCTCTTTGCAACATAGTTTCTTCTTCTTCATCTTCTTTTCACATTCTCTCTTAATGTTATATTTTACTTGTGATATATGAAAGAATTAATTTTATTTGTTATAAGTCACCTGCACATTGGTTTAAATTAATTCTGAAATATATTTTGAACAAATTTATCAGTTTTATGAAAGTCAACTTTTTAAGATCGAAGGTTACAATTTTCATACCAACCAACCAGAAAGGAAAGGGGTATATTCATATTGTCCTTATACTTGTAAATCTTAAAGCCCCATAATACTCTTGATACTCTTGATTAGTATCAAATTTTAAATCGATTTAGATAAGGCTGTTCATCTGTCTGTCTGCGTTAGCGTGTTCACCTGTTGAAAACATTCTCTTGGTAGCAATGGGAAAAAAGGGATGTTGCCTTCAAATTTGACAGAAATATTGCAAGTTCTTGTACATTGGTTGGAATTGAAAATTTCCAAAATTTCCAAATATATTTCCATATATATAATATATATATATCCAAAGGATATGCCCAAAAGGGCAAAGTAAAATGTGGACACCTCTATTTTTCTTATAAAAAAAGTGAGTTTGTCGCTCATAACTTGACACGTGAAACAAATAGAAAGCTGAAATTTTGTATGTGAAGATCGTTATTTTACACTTTCCATAATATTTATTAATGTAATTCAAACTTTATAAAAGCCTTTGAGGGAATAATATTGACTCATTTGGACAGTCAATCCATCTACATAACGCGATGTTTGCTTTTCTGTTGTTTTTTTGTTTGTTTTTTTGGGTTTCTTTTTTGAGTTCTGTAAAACGAGAACAAAATTTTGTCGACTTGGTTTTCAATGAGAATCCTACAATTTTTATAATCTCTTCTTTCTTATGAAAGAAGAGACTTTTTTATGAAAAAAGTCTTTGTGTAGGAAACGGTTACAATTTTAAGATAATTTAAAGAATTTAAAGACTAAATATGATGAAATAAATATGTGTCGCAAAGTTTGATCCAAATCAACCCATTATGTGGATCCTCTCCCATATACCAAGCTTTCCAAGTCATTACAATTTTTCTATGTTCCTGACTTACCTGACCTTTTAATCAAATTAAACAAAGCGGTGTAGGCTCTAAAAATCGAAAAATGCAAAAAAGTTCTTACTTGTTTTTAAATATTTTTTTTTGATGCTTTTGTATAATACATACATATAGTATACATAGCAATATATATAATATGTTATATGAATTCAGAAAAATACTGTTTCTTATATTAAAAGTTTAAGAGTACAAAGAGTGCAAAGAGAAGAATGAAAGAGAATTATAAAAAGTAGTGCCTTTTCTTCTCTGGTATTTTATTCATAATTAATACCGTATCTTCCCCTATCTCTCATTTCAATCACTATCTATCTCCCGCTCTCATTCCTATTCTTTCTCTTTCTCTCACATTTTATGCAATACATTAGGTAAAGTTTTTTATTTGTAGTTATTTTTTTTTGTTTAAAAAAGCAAAAAAAAAAACATGCGCACCGGTAACGAGTTATACAAGATTACTTTTATTATTACTATTTTTATTTGGCGATTGTCATTTAATATTTTTCATAGTAATAATAATATTTTTCATAGTAAAGTTTATGTTATTTTTTAATAGACGATAAAAAATTGTAATAAAATTATAATAAAATCACAACTTACTCATAGTTTAACTTATGCACACACACATACGCACACCCACACACACGCTGCTTTTATGTCATATTTACAAGTGCAAGTACTACTTACGGTTATTTAAATTTTTTAAAAAAGGCAAATTAATAGATAACAAATATAAGAAAATATAAAATCAAAATAAAGGAGTAAAATGGTGAAATGGAAATAAAATCAATAATAACGAGAAGCAATGACGAATAATGAAATATTCAATTACTTTTATTGTTTTCATTTCATTGATATTTAATATTATTATTATTAATGTATGCATTTATAAATGCATACGCGCCTTTGCTTCTTCCTTCTGTTTATTATTATTTATTTCGCTTTATTAATGAATGAATTAATTTGGCCATAAAAAATAAAGGATATTCCATTATCATAAATATTTTTAAAAATATATATTTATATATATATCTTATCGAATAAAAATAGGTTCTTTACATTAATATTAAGCAACATAAATTACATTTGTAAAAGGCATAGATTTAATTGTAAAATGTACTATGCATATTGTCACAAGAGAAATGATATTTTTTATATATACATATTCCAGTGCTACAGTAAAACGGTACAATTGAGTCTTATTTTGCTTACCTAATGTATCAAATTTCGCTTAAGAGTATTCAAAATTATAATTTTCTTCTTATAAAATAAATCTTTTCGGAAAAAGGCGTTATGTGGGGAGAGCTTCTAAAAACCATGTGCAGGTAAATGTTCAATTGCAGCTTTACATGAACAAACACCAGGCAAAAAGGTGGACTGACTGCCGCACAAATAAGCTGAAAGAATCGGTTGGTATAGCAAAAGGTTAAACCATCTCAACACCTTCTGGATGTTAAAAAAATTTGCCTCATTACTGTCACTGTTACTATCACTCTTCTACCAATATGATAATATTGTAACGGATAATTGGGAAAGCTTATATAAAAATAACGTTTTTGGTTTAAACATTCACATTACAACACAAATTTAAAATAAAAAAACAATGTGATTAATAGCAGCTTGTCACACGTGCCTCTTATTTAAGTAGTTTTTATTTACTTCCGATTTATCTTATATTACAAATTTATACAGTTATTCGTGTATACATATCTATAAAATGTATGTATACATGCTTGCTTATAGTACGAAGGCAATAAAAACAAAAAAAAATTGTAATAGCAATAGTATCATAAGCAGATGTATGATATATTTAAGCATGCAACCAGCCATAAATTGCACGCATATTTGTTTTAGCGATACACAGGCAAGAATGTCAAATCTTATATGCCAACGAATTTTTATATGCCAACGATATAAAGCAAAAACGCAAACGAAAACAATACTAATCATATCTGTTCGTTCGCGTGTCTAATCATCGTTGATAAAGATAAAAATTCGTTCATTTTGTGCATTTTGTTTGCAAAAATTTCACTGATTAAAACTTTGAAAATTATATGCAAAACATGAATTGGTAGTTGGTGCAATAATTTGAAGTAAACTAAAAGCAGTTTATTTGCTTTTATGATTATTTTGTTTATTCCATAAAAGAAAAAGATGCTACAGCATTACAATTTTCTGCAACAATTAATCAAATTTCTTTAATCACATAATTTATATGTAAATTTTAATTAATTGCTGATTAAAAATTCAAAAGTAATTGTTTCCTATATTTTACATTGTAAATGTAACAAATATTTTTGTGGTGCATGAAATTCTTTTTTAAAATAAACCACATTATTTGTTAGCTACATTTTCTACAGCTATGATTTCCTCTCTCTCTCTCTCTCTCTCTCTCTCTCTCACACACACACACACACACACATACACACACACTATGTCTATCTCTCTCTCTCTCTCTCTCTATATCTATGTTACTTTTTACTTTTTCTATAATTGGCGCTTTGTACGTTCGGGTCATTTATTGCCTTATGTACGGTTTTTACGTATAATCATCCCCTCTTTGTAATAGTAAAAATATATAAATATATATAATATATATTATGGTTGTGCGACCTGTATGTTTATCGCTGAATCAACGATTTATTTAAAATAAATACAAATACAATAAAAAAGAAGCGGAAGAAATAGCCTAATACCTGATGCCTGTAAAAAGAGAAGAATAAGTTTATGTAAAAATTTTATGAACGTTACAATGGTCAATAGTTTTTAAGGAAAACAAAGTGTGACAAAGGGTAAAATGGTTTAAGCGGTTAGTGGTATTTGAAAGATAAGCATGGTAAGACAAGCTGGATTTTAAATTAGCGAATGACAAATATTTTTTGTATTAAATCTAAGTATTGAATCGCCATTCTCGATTCGCGATGTTTATAATTAGTTCAGACTCTGAGTACAGTTATTGCATTTGCCCACAGTCGTGTTATATATCAAATCTACTTATCCTCCTGGCGTTTCAGCAGCGTTTACCCATTGGTAAAATAGAACAAAATACAACACTTGATGCTTTATTCAAAAAAAAAAAGTTTTAATTGTGATCATATTTTAGCGAAAATCGGTACTGCCTTGAATTTTGACATAAAAAATGTGTGTACCAAAGTTGGTTCAGATTGGTCCTTTTATGCGACCACTTCCCACATAATGCTTTTTTTTAATGAACATATATTTTTTGGCTTATTTGTTTATTATTTATATAATATAATATTAAAATATATTCAATTTTGAAAAAAATTTGTAGTTTTTTATTTTAGTATAAAAAATATGTATGCAATATATAGTCTTGATAGATCCAATTTTTGAACTTCCTCTCATATAACAAACTTTTTAAATAATTGAGATAGTACAATTTTTTTCATTTTTTTGTTGCCTTGTAATTCTCTTATTTAACTTTAATTATATAAAAATACAATACAGTCATAGAATAAGTAGGGTATTTAAGAGTCGGCTCCGATTTACAATAATGTTCTTACTTATTTTTATTTCGTTTAGGCAGTTTCATGCAGCAGTGCTTCAAATGTTCAGCATATTATTAGCTTTCTTCTAACATAAGCCCCGACTGTGAAAGAGCCTTATAACTATTTAAATACATTTTTGTGTAAAAGTGCATACAAATTATTTTCTAATTTCATTATGCGGCCTTTTATTTTACATATTTTAAAAAATACTACCAATTTTGAAGGAGCAGAATATTCAGTATCAGCAGTGATTCTTTAACAATACAGCATTCCATCACTCAGTAATTCTCTTGTTTTAAAACCTTAAAACGTATTATATGGCTTTAGTACCTTCCTCATAAATACACACGTAGTGTTGTTTGTGTTCAAAATACATACTTCAAGTTAATACATAATTTAGAAGCTTGCAAATTAAAGGTAAAGGTACCTTAATAATCAAATCAAATGTAATTTAAAAACTAATTATCAGGTTATTATGAAATTTTGAAAGTTAATCTTACTTGATCTACAAATTATATGGATTCGATAGCATAGTTGCCATTCGCATGTTATAACAAAGCCATTTGTGTTATACATCAAATAGCTGATACATATGGAAAGTGTAATACTCCAATTTAATTATAAGACGTTTACTTAAATATAAATAAATACATTAAATGAAACGTAATACGTACACACTGACTTTGAATGTGAATAAGTACGAAAATTATGTTTGACTTCCTTTGGATACCCATCAACCAAAACACTAAGATATAATGCTACAGGGACTATTTCAGTAAAAGATAGAGAACCTAAACATAACAATATAAAAATTTGATAGTGTATAATATCGCGTAGGCATGGCGAACCAATGGCATTATAGGCATTGCTTTAAAAAACAGAAATGTTGCCTCTTTACATTGCATTGTTGACATTGCGTTTGATCACATCTGAACAGACAGGACAGATAAACAATCAGATAGACGTATCCAAATCGAATTAAAATTTGATGCTTATAAAAAGTATATATTTACTGTATAAAATCTTTGCCCCTTATTTTTGAATGTTACAAATGCAATGACAAGGTAACTATACCACCAACCTCTAAGTGGTGGGTATAATAAGGTAATAATTATGCTTTGGTGCTGCTGTTTTTACTTATTTGCTTATTTCTCGTAGTTGTTGCTTCTGTTTATGTTGTTCGTGTTGTAATAACTCCAAATATAATTACAATATTTCAATTTCTTTGCTTATTGATATGGACATCCCAATTTTTCCAATTCAGAGAAGCACATAAACTAAGAGATAGAAATATCTAAATGAATTTATATCGCATGTGTAAAAACTTTAAAAAAAAAATATTTACACTCTCAATATCTGTGCAGTAAAATTGAATAGTTGAATGAATTGCCTAATGCATGCATTTCATGCTTTCTTAATTTTTTGGAATATTTAGTTTTCACATCCAACATTTAATCAAAACGTTAGTAACACTTACACTTTTTTTAAACATTACAGTTTCAATTGAACTAACTACGCCTGCGATTTTGTAAATATTTACCATTTTATTGTGCTAATATTGAAAAACTATTATGAGCCAATAAGTTAAAATCGATCCAAAAAAAGTAGAACATACCAAGACTGTTACTTCACCTACGTAGAAGACGTAGACAATAACCATTCTATCCTCTTTTGTTTTGTAGGGTGAAGTGGTAAAACTCATTTAACAAGTATGGTACGTTTACATGCTTGTCCAAAAAAATATAAAATATAATATGTGGGAGCATGCGCACATTCGATCAAAATTATAAAACGTTAAATAAAGTTTTAGGTTTTTTCCTTTTTGCTTTTGATAATTCCTTAAATTTTATTTTATGTAGATTATGTAAAATGCAGCCTAAAAAATTCATACTCAAATTATATGATGCATCTTGATAGGTGGTTCTTCATGATTTGGAGCTAGCTTAAAAAATAGCCATTTTTTTTATTATAACCTGCGCACAGAGGTTGTTCGAGGTATACTCATATAAGGGTGTGATTATTACGTTTATAATGCTTAGAAGGATGCTTCCATCACGGATACAAAGAGCAAAATGCATATATTATTGATCTGTATCGGGCTCAGAGTCGATTTATATATGCCTGTCCATTTGACTATCTGTCAGACTATCTGTAGTAAAAATTCCCTTGGTTGCAAAAAAGAGTTAGCCACTTCATATTTGGCAGATACTTTAAGACTTCGTGTTCCCTAATTGGTATTAAAAATGATTCAAATCGACCAAAGGGCACGCCCACAGCGCAATATGAAAAAACCATTTCTGTTTCTTAAGCAAAAACTTATAGTTTTTTATTTATAAATTTGAAAACTTTAATAAATAGAAGGCCATTGCTCTACAATGCTCAAATAAAAATCGTGCAAATCGGTTATCGGTTACCTAAAATTGCGCAACCCTTATACATTGTCTTTTAAATTTCACAATGACTAAAATTTGGATCGTGTTCATTGTGTCAGGATTTAAGGCAATGCTCATTGCCCAATTTGCTATTTTATCTAAGACGTTTCTTATGTAGTCCTACACTATTTGTACTACAAAGTATCAAACAGTACCTGATCTGGTGGGTATCCAAATAATGGACTACCAGCAAATATAATTTTCTTATTTTAGTTTTGTGTTCTATATCGCGTGAATTAAAGTGAAATTTCAATAAAATTTCATGCAATTATTCGCTTTAATGTTATAAGCGAAACATTTTTACGAGAAAAACTATTTAAATTTTCTTCACACACGCGCAAATTTTATTCATATGTATGCATGTATGTATGTGATATGTGATATATATATATATATATATATATATATAACCCTTCTATCCTCTTTTGTTTTGTAGGGTGAAGTGGTAAAACTCATTTAACAAGTATGGTACGTTTACATGCTTGTCCAAAAAAATATAAAATATAACATGTATATTAGATCTCAACAAAGAAAAAGCATTTTGCCTTAGCATAACTATAATAGCACATCGTTTTCAAATTTTCTTTCATGATGAAAGTGAAATTTTAATTGTTTCAATAAAATTGATGGTTAGGACATGGGCGACCATCCTACCATTAATGCAATAGTTGCCCATTTGTAGTTATAATTGTGGGTTGAACCATCACAGACATTCAACGTTTTGCTGTAACGATCGACTCAAAGTAACTTGCAGAATCATATTTATGCAGTATAAATATTAATTTTGGAAAGATTTTATTGAAATTTGAAAAATAGGAGCATACCAGGAAAGAGCATTTGCAATTTTGAATGTTTTAAAATAAACAAAAATATACCATAAAAGTATGTCAAATGCCATCTAGATCAGTTCATTATTTGAATTCTTTATATTTTTGACTTGTTAAACTAGATCTTAAAATATTAACTTGCGTACACAATATTAAGAGAGTGTGTCCAGTTTTTTCTTTATTTCAGAGATTTTCAAGTCCTTCTAAAGTATCTGACATTTTTATTTACACTGATAATGGAATTTACCCTACAACCAGCAAGAAAGTACACATATATATTAGGTCTCAACAAAGAAAAAGCAAATGGCTCATTACCGATTGGTAACATTGATAGACTTGTAGAATTTTAAATACAAGAGGATCAATTCAAAGTTCAATTCCTTCCATTTCATTTCATATAGTTATTCACATCTCCTTGAATCCGGTAGGCTTTGCGTAATTGCAAGTTACTTAAGCTACATCCGATCGAGTTGGAATACAATACAAATGTAAATTATAAAATAGTAACGATGCCTTAATTCTCTTCAACAGGCTAAGAGAAGTCTACTTCTATGTTTTCATAAAGAGTTTTTTAAGATATCCATTTCTCGGATATTTAGATTGCGTGTATAATTCTAATAAATATACATCATATGACGTACTAACAAGCAAGAAGCTTATAATCGACTTTCAAATACCCTACATTTAATCTAATGAGATTAAAACATTAAATAAATTAATTAAGATTCAATAATGTAAAAAACCGTAACTTTTGAAATATTCAGGAATTACTTGAAAGGATCATTATGTATATAGTCCAAATGTGATAAAAATGTTCTGCATATCAAAATACTATAACACACCAATTTTTGGTAAAGTTTAAATTTTTTTCAATATAACGACTTATTTTTATGAAAGACGTAAACCAAATACGATCTTAACCATTTTCAATAAAGTTTACCTTTGGAAGGAAACCCACCTATGTACTAAATCAATAAATTTATGGATTTATTTTATCAACGTCATTTTATTATCTGTAAATTTAATTGAATTCAAATTTTGTAATGAAACATCTCGAAAATCGCTTGATCGGTTAATTTCAACACACCTTTTTATTTTTGAAATTCCAGCCTCTTAATTTTTGAAATTCCTATCTCTACAGGATTCGTCAAAATAATGAGTCCACTTATCTTAAAAATAATCCTTACTTAATTGCTTTATACGTTACATTATTTATCCAGTAGGACATACAATACCGAAAGCACTGCGCTCCCCGTTTTCAATTCATTATCACAATATCGCTGCGGTACTGTAATTACCTGAGTGAATAATTATTTTTGCCTTTTACAGAACTTTTGTTTTTAATATATTGATTTTTTTTTAAATCAGAGGCGGACAATTTCGAGCTTACTTAATTATTTGGCATTACTCATGAAGTATTTTGTACAAAGTGTAATAAGGTATTGGATAAAATCCTCAAGATCAATGAGGATTGTTCCGAGGATACCTTACCTGCGAAGAATATGAATGTGAATTAGGCAAAAGCGAACCCGAAAGTGCTACTACAAATTCTATTGAATTTTTATGGATAAAATTACGGTAAATTAAATCTTGAATCTGAATTGACCATTATAATAAAAGATTCTTTGTAAATGTTACAAATAAACGCACAAACTTATACCACTCTTTCCACGAAATAGTGCAGCTTATAAGAACATATGTACAAAATGTTTATGATTTTAGAATGACCTTCTTATATATAAAATATGAAAAGGTGAAACGATTTTGGCAGTTAAAATATTATTATGAATTTTTCAGTTATCGCAATGTTTTGAGTACACATTATGATGGTATAATATATGAATTTTTTTTTTACAATAGATAAAGAATGTTAAAACATACTTCTAATGCGGGTGGACCCATTACTGGTCAATTACGTACAAGTAATACATCATCTACACGCAATTTGCAATTGAGACCGCCGCAACCATTAAATATTACACCCTTAAATAGTGTAACGTTACAAAATTGTAGTGGAACAACAACAAGTAATACCGCCAATGGTGGTTCACGCATAGCAACTCTATTAAATGTGTCACCGAATACACAACAAGCTAATAATAATGGTGGAACATTGTTAGCACAAACAGTAACAACAGCATCGACAACAGCACCTAATGCTGTTATGGGAAATTGCTTATCACCGGCTTTACCACAGCTACTGGGAAATGTTGGAAGTGGTAATGGCAGTAATAATACAAGAACCACAAGTACAACACCAGTCACGCCTATTTTTACACATTTATCAGCTAATGGTCTAAATAATAATAATATTAGCAATAATTTATATACCAATCAGCATGTGGCACTAGCACATGCTGCCGCCGCAGCAGCTGCAGCATCTAACAATGGTGCAAATGCTAATAGTACAATGGTAAATCAAAGTATACAAAACAATGTGGGTAATGCTGGCACAAATCAGCAACATCATCATTCTTTAGGTGAAAATTTTCATAATTGTACAAATTACACAAATTCTGGAGCGATTTTAATCAATCAATCAAAACATGGCCCGGGTCCAAGAGAAGCTCTCACCAGTTTGGGTTTATTATGTTTAGGTTAGTGTTATACAGAAAACAAATTTTGTATCCATTTCAAAATAATTATAGCATACACATCATAAATTTGGGATTATCTAGTTTCGACAATCGTCTTTTCAATTCAATTCAGAATTTAAAATATTTTGAAACGAAAATCAAACATTAAAGAAAATTACATTTAGCAGGATACAAATACATAAGTCAGTCATTTAATAACTCATGAGTAATGAATAAAAACTTTTGAATGGTTGATATATTGTTAATAGAAAAATATAGGGAAGCTTCATGCATTTAATTTTTTTAATAGAAACATGTCTGGTAATATGCATAAAAGTTTTCAGTTATACATTATTAATAATCTGGATGAAAATTTTAACTTGAGAAACGCAATGTTTTTGTTTTTTCAAACCGTTTTGGATTTAAACTTTTTTGATCCCATACCAATTTAGATGTACCAACTTCCAATGTTTTTACAATTTCACTTCCGCCAAAAAAAAAACAGTGTTTGCTAGATAAAAAATTCAAGCTACAAGATATTAAGTTAATAATTAGATTAATGTCGGTACATATAAGTACAACACATGCTAGTTTCATATGATTGGCCTGGAACTATGCGATCTTTGCGTACCTTGCAACTTATAAGAAGACAATAACAACATAATATTCTTCTGTTTCAAATATGCAGTTGCAAGATCATCGTTTCCACTTATCTGCAAATTCATAAACTTTCTTAACTTATTCAAATTATGGAACAATATTCAATTACAAATCTGCTTACATTTACTACTGTCAAACAGTCAAACTTCAATATGCTTATATGACTAAATTCAGGTTCCCTGCATTTTCAAAAAAAAAAAAAAATTTAATAAATATTTTTCTATATATTTTTTCAGTAGGATCTTTGATGTTTCCTTCTAAATGTTGAAAATAAAGTAGTAGTATTTTAAGGAAATGAGTATACGCCCAACTTCTGAGCATTAAGTATAACATCCATTAAATATAAGCCTCAAGAAATCGTCTTATTTAATAAGTATTTTCTCCACTTATAATAACAATATCCTTATAAATAAATTCTTTAATTTTTTTTTATTATACTAAAAATTATATAAATCTTTTGAGAAGTAAAGGTTATATCCCTCATATTACAAGGTCGTTCGTGGCAACAAAATAGTTTTTAGAATTTTAGGATTTTTACTTCTTTTGAAAATTCCCCTATAATTGTGTCAATTATTTCACAGTCTCGTTGCTATTAGCTTTGTTATCATTAATATTCCTGTTAAAAATTTCACCGAATGCTCGGGAAGATGCCTTATCTCGTAGTTCACCCGAAGACTTTATTATTGTTTATGATGTTACATTGGCGCTATGTGCTTTATCTTTATCCTTGAATTTGTGCTGTCTATTAGTATGTGCAATACAGTTTTTATTCGCCGTTAAATTAGTGAGATCTCCCATGTTTGATGGACGGTATGTCATTCTAATAATTATTATACATAATCAACTCTATTTATAATTATCTGCTTATTTTTTGGATCTAATAGAGATAATCGTTATTTGGAGAAATCTAGTATAAGCCGTACATGTGCTGTAGGTGGCTTCTTTATTTCCATTCCCGTTTTTTTAACGGGTAAGTAATGACCGTATTTTGCTATTAATTCGAATCTGCCTCTTTTCATTTTCTGTTACTCTTTTCCTCTTAATTTAATGCAGGCATTATTTTGTATACATTTAATCATTTTCATTCGACGCCTGCCATTATAACTAGTATTTTAATCGGTATCGGTATTGTTTTCTGTGGTGCTGCTATGGTACATAATGTGTTTATATGGCAAAAAGAGAAAACGATTAGTTATCGTAGACCTCTATTACACCATCAACCGCATCAGCAACAACAGCAACTGCAGCAAAAGCAGCATTTACAGCATACGGTGCCATCACATCATATGTCTTTGTTATCACAAATTGGGCCCATCACACCGCCGTCAACATTTCTAAATCAACCACAAGCATTAGGACAAGGACAAAGTTTGGGGCAAGGTTTAGGACAAGGACCTGCTTTAGCACCATTATCATCATTACCACCTCATCTCAATTTTAACCATTCAGTTAATACATCAATTTTGTTGCAACCAACACCAGTTTCACCCAATCATTCTCATGGTAGTTCGAATCCCTTAGCAAATCTCAGTTCCTCATTTTTAATAAGACCAGCTACAGCTACACCTCCTACACCAAAGCCAATAACTAATGCCTACTTAAACGTAACAACACCAGCAGGTATAACCAATTGTAATGGGAATGGAAATGGTAATGCAAATGGTAATGGAAGTGGAAACGGTAATGGGAATGGAAATTGTAATAGCATTGTAGACAATTGCAACGCTGGAAATGGCAATGCAGGTCCTAACGGTATTATTGGTCGTGAAGCTAGCGGCTCTGTAAGTCCTGGTTTACCTACCGCTACCATGGATATAAATGTTACTAATAATTCGTTACATGAATTATCCACTTTAGTTTAGAATTATGTATATATATGGTATATAATGACTTTCATGCAATGGATGGTATGAATGTATTATAAAAGAGAGTGATAAATGTAATAAGTGGAAAAACTAAATATACTTAGAAAATACTTATTTCTAATGAAGTCTTTATAAGATTTTTTCTTAATTTGAAACATTAATTCCTTGTTAATAAAGTAAATAAATCCAACATAATTTAATATCATGAATTTAAATAATTTAATTACTTAATATTTTAATATTTTAATGTAAAATGAAAATGGATACTTTTTAATATAGAAGCAACGAATGAACCACTAGGGGCTATAACTTATAAGAAAACCTCGACATTTTCGTATCGCATCTTGGCATTCAGTTGCCACATTTTGATGTAGAAGTATAAAATTTTGATGTAAAAGTATAATAATAAATTACGTAGACAGTTTTATAGTTGCAGCAAATATAGAAAATGTATAAAATTTTCTCACCCTTTAATTTAGAAATCACCCACTAGGAGCTGTAACTTATAAGAAAACATCGCCATTTTCGTATCGCATCTTTGCATTCACTTACTACATTTTGATGTAAAAATTTATGTAATTGATTTAAAAATTTCATGTAATAAATTAAGTAGACGACTTTACAGTTGCGGCCAATATAGAAAATGTATAAAATTTTCTTACCCATTAGTTTAGAAATATGTTTTTCTAAGGTAAAAATAAATATACTTTTTGTAAAGTGCAACCTTTTACAAAAAAAAAACATATTAAGTCTGAGCCCACCTAACTTTTGATATACTAAGGATATATTAATGATTAGCAAAACATTAGAAAAATATCATTTTTTTTTCATATGACATATATATATATATATATATATATATATATATATATATATATATATATATATATATATATATATATATATATATATGTAAAATAGCTTGTATGGAATCCGAGATATAGCTAAAATAAACTTCAACTTTGAAAATATCTTTCATATTAAGGAGGATTGAGCGCTAAAAAAAATTATTAATTTTATAATCCTATCATAAATGTATACATATTCTTCCGTATATGCCACTTGGCCCAAAAATTTTGAAGGGGTCAATTTTATTTAAGGTTGTAGCTTTAATTATACACCATTCCTGTAAAGTTAATAGAATAAATTTAAGATGTCATTATATTTGCACATCTCTTAAAAAAATTTTTTTACTACACAATTTTTATTGCTTGTTCCGTTTTTATTTGAATAATTTACTTGTTAGTACTTTTTTTTACACAAAATAAGAAAATATTATGAGATAACATGCATTACACTATGGGACATATTAGATCGAAAAAGTTAATTGATGATAAGACTATGAAATAAACTGTTGTTTATATGTACCTATTGTTTAGTATCACGTGTACCACGCCGTCGATAGTCTTGGACACTCTCATCAAGGGAGTCCTCTGGTATGGAAGATAATGTTGTATTTGGTGATTTTTTATCTTTATAACGCTGCGATCTAAATTGACGATCACTGCCAGATGAACTAGCCACACTATGTGAATCATCATCAATTTCATCCTTATTTTTAGTAGAACTTCGCGTCACTCGCCGATTACTAAAACTAGGATTCGAAGTATTACTTTGACGCGATGACATTGATTCATTATCATCACTGTCATTCCGACCACCCGTCGCCACTGAACGAATAGGACGCGTTTTTGATGTTGTTTTTAACGAAGTCGATGGAGTTGTACTAAGTTCGTGGTCTAAATGAAGATTTTGTGCTAAAACATTCGATTTTTCTAATAATGCCCGTTGATTACGCGTTAAACGTCTTTCAGATGAATATAATAAGTTATCATCTGTTGCAGTAATGCGTAATGATGGAGGATGTTCACTATTTTCAGAAGCTACACCTATATTGCTTTTATGCTTCGATAATGAACGACGCTTAGTACCTGAAGAAGGCGTTGGAGGAATACTTTCGTCTTCATTTTCTGTTAAAGAAACGCTGGAGGATCTTGCGTTCATAACTTCAATGTTACTACTTGAACTATCGCGACGACGTCGTTGAGTAATGCCCTTCATTTGGCAAATACGTTTCGATTTCCGTTGATTCATAGAATCTGGTTCACTTTCAACAGAGTTTAATCGTAATCTAGAACGGGTACGAGCTGATGGAGAATCTTCTGGGATAGATTCCAATATACTAGACCGCCGCCGTTTAAGAACTTTTACCGGCATTGACGAAACTGTAGGCGACGCAGTTAAACCACTTCTTTTCTCTTGATTTTGCAAAGAAGCGGCTCGTGCTCTTGGACGTACTCCCAATCTTAGTTGTAGATTAATTACTTGTGATTCTGGTGGTAGAGAACCACAACGTTTATTACTGTGTACTTGAGATATATGACTGCTACTGGGATTGTTCTGTAACTCAATGGGCGGTTCAGAACGACCCCGAAGAAAATAACGCTTACGTATATTAACATTTACACTCTTTTTTTGAGCACCTTGGAATTTCTCTAACTTTTCACCATTTTTGTCACGTGTAACATCTGACCTTTGCCCTAATTTGTCTGTCAACTCTAATTTCGACTCAACTATACGACTAGTACTCATTGCGTTATTATTTTCGGCAGTGAAATTCTCATTTATTAATTCCCTTTCACTACGTTTTGTGTCCTTCGGTACTATTTTTTGTTTACATAAATAAAACTCTTCTAGGGCTGCACCATTCATTACATCTATCGTACTAAAATCAGAATCATAATTTTCCTTTGTACTTGTAACATCACCTTTTTTGTCAATTTCAACTTTCCCATTATCTGATTTTACGATATAGTTTGGGTTTTCCTTTGAAAAGCAATCACTATTAAGTCTAACTGATACTTTAAGCTCATCATGTGTTTGTTGCGTTGACTTATTGTCGTTAGAATAATTATATATATGTTCCATTTTATGATCCATTGACTCTACAACTTTTTTATCATCAGCCTTCTCTATTTGTAAAGAAATGGACGCATCTTCATTTGTTTCACTCATTTCTATCGAAATATCCTTAAATTCTTTAGTTGTTCTTATATTTTTATTTATTTCCTTTTCACCTGAGGACATATCATTTTCTCCTTTTTCTAAAATTTTGAATTGGACATTTTCAGGTATCAAATCCAGAACCGCTGCCTCTACAACGGATTGCATATTTATTGTGTTTAAATCATTTACGAGTTTTGCAGCAATTTCAACATTATTTTCCACATAACTTACACTTTCAACACTTTCAATATTGCTCGTATTTGCTACTGCTTCCACACTTTTTATATATTCCACAACTTCTACAATTTGCACATTTTTTTTTTCTACATGAATTATATTTTCAGTAATAAATTTTTCCTTATTTGTATCAATTTGTTCTTCTAATCTTGCCTCAATATTTGTAAATGATGGATTTTTGCTTTCTTCTATATCTCCGGTTGCCACTGAAGTTTTTTCTTCATCTATCTTAACTGAAGAATATCCATTTGAGGATGCATTCTGTTTTATTACTACAATTTCACACTCCTTAGTATTCCGGGCTTCACACTCAATAGATGAATCTTGACTTATTTCTACAACATTAGTATCATCACTGCAATCCATGAATTCATTATTATCATAATCTATGACTGCATCGGATTCTCCAAGTTTGTCTTTATTTAAATTTTCTATGCTTTCATATGTATTACTATCTTCGTTATCGTAATTGCCATTAGTATATTTCGAACTTTCATCTAACAACAAAATTCCAATGTCATTTCCTTGTCGTATTGATGTAGCCAATAATCCATCATCTGAAGACGAGGTCAACATCATGCATACGTCTTCTGTTTTATTTTTAGATTCATTCGAACTTCCACGGTTTCGATCATTTTCCATCAACGATGCTTCCTCAGTTCTATCAGTCAAACATTGATTGCGCGTTTTTGGAATAGGGTCATCACTTCCAGAATTATTCAAATCACCATACAGCAAATCAATTTCATCCTGAATTTCTTTATTTTTTTCGGCATTTTTAACTTTAATGTAGACGCCCTCTGCATCAGGCAAATCTTCTCTACTTTGATTGGTATTGTCACAAAACTTTTCACCTTTCCCATCGCTTACTGGCGTTGAGTGATCATTGTTTGAATGAATCATGGAGTTCGAAAAAGTTAAAGGTAAAGGGCTGATGCTAACAGCTGTATCGATAGCGTTATATTCTTTTTCCGCCATTGTTGATTTTTCTTCATTGGACATCATAACATTGTCATCAGTTATAATTTTTGGAGAATTTGAAATTGTAGAACATTCGAATTGTTGCTTTTTCGGCGTGGCACAAACATTTAAAATAGTTTCATAAGTTGCTGATGATACAACATTTGATACAAACTCATTAAGTTTGGCGCTATTGTCCGATGCATGTGTATCGGAACCTGAAGAATCATCATTTATTAAATCATCAATGCCTAATTGTACTGAAACTTTTTGATTAATCACAATATCACGATATGACGAAACTATTTCTGATGAAGATTCAGTATTTGTGAATGTAATCTTTGGAAGAAAATTGTCAACATGCTTCGATACTTTAATATCAGAATACTTTCTAACATTGTTATCAATACTTTTAAGATGATCAATTACAGGTTGGTCGACCACTTTAGACAATTCTTCCTCTTCATTTAAATCATTTTTTGATGTAAATATATGTGGTTCATTTGCATTTACTAAATGTTGCGACTTTAAACTTTCATTGGTTTCAGCAGATAATCTAGATAAGGGCTTGCGTGGTTGAGGCCCCGATAAAAGGCTTTTTTTGGTTAAATCAGATAAGTCTGTGTTGTTTTTATGTGAATCAGAAATTGCAACCGAAGTATTAGCTGAATCTATCAGAGAATAGTAGTCATCATCTGCAGCGGCCGTACAAACTCTCTCTCTGTTAATATTGGACTTATATTCAGATCCGTCTGATCCGTCGTCTACAATACTTTGTTTATTTAATCTCTCCTGAGATGCGTACTCTTCAAAATTTGTACGTGTTAGTTGCTGATTATTTGAAAAGTCCGATAATTGTCTCCTATAATTTGAATATATTGAATTATGATTATCATTATATTTAATTGCCAAAGTTTCATTTTCTGTCATATCTGTATTAATCGTTTTTAATGTATTATGCACGTCCTTTGACCTGGTTCCAGAAAACTCGTTATTAAAATCTACTGGAGTTTTATCATTTGTGATATGGGTAAGAGTATAAGTTTCTCTACCCTTCTTTATGGCAGGGTATATTTTGTTTGCATTATTTTGAAAATTTTCAAAAATTTCTGTATTCGCTAAACGCCTACGTTTACATGGATTTTCATCATCCGATTGTATATTATTTATGTTATCATAACTAAAATCATGCATTTCCCTTTCTGTAAAAGTTCGTTTTTCAGTTACTTTATACATAGTAGGATATTTAATGGCCTCAGATAGCACAGCCCTGGAACTATTATCTGTTTGTAATGGACGTAAGAAAGGTGCATTATTTGAACTCATGAATTGCTTGACATTACTGGCTTCATTTATATTTTCACAATTATTCCTTTCATTCCAATAGTATGTAGCGAAATGTGTACTCAATGCTGAACTGTGATATATTCCACCCAACAAATTATTAGCATTTTGTTTAGTCAATTGACAGCTCAATGGCAAAGGAGAATTATTATTTAACTCTTTTTGTTTTATTTTATTTTTTATCTTAAAATAAGTATCTGTTAAATTTTGAGTTATGGGTGTCAAGGTAGTGTTGAAAGCTGACAATACCAAATTTGGTGCTTCCATTTCATTATAATTGTTAGGTAAATGAAGTGACCGCAACGTTTTAACTTTACTCAATTCATCTAAATATGTTACTGCTTCTAAATATTTAGATTTTTGTAATAAGTAAATAAAATGTAGACTTTCAGTACCAGGAAATTTCTTAGTTTTTAAGACATCCTGTAAAATGGAACCTTCTTGATCTGTTAATGCCAAATCGCGAATCACACTGAATTGGCCACGATTTAAACTAATAATGAAAAACAATTCAAGAAGTTTTCCATTATATTTGGAGCGCGCAAAATGAAAGGCCTCTGATATTAAATCATTATACAGTAACATTTTTAATTTTAATTCCGGCGTTATTAAATGCGCTTGTGTCTCCAATAGGCGTAAAGCCAGATGACTAACATTTTGAATAAGTAACACTTCCAATAATAGCTCGATATGCCAATGTTCATATTTTTGATCTTTATTAAATGGCGATATAAATTCATCTATGGCCAACTAAAAAAAGGATGTAATGAAAACGAAAAACATTTCAATAAAATTATCGAATAATGACTTTTATATTCGGTCATGGCTCAAATTTAACTTATAATTTAAAAATTAAATTTAAATTATTATTTAAACTGCATTAAAAAATTGAAAAATTATAATCCACGTGTATGATTAACATTAAACCTGATTCCAATTAATCTCACAAAATTGAATTATTACAAAAAAGCTAAACTGCAAACTTTTAAAGGATAAATGAAATATAAAATAGAAGAAAATGAATTTAAAGATGTAAAAGAGTAAGACATAGCTCCATCCATAAAAAAAATTCTTTTTTTTTATATGGTAATTGTGCAGGACTTAGCCTCAAGCAGAGGCAACCTTTATAATCCTTGTAATTTTTATTTTAAACTTACCACGAAATGACCATGATCCAAATTCCAAAATGATTGCACTGTCTTTATGAGTTGCGGTGATAATTTAAAAACACTTGGAAATTTTATTAAATTTATCATTATATCCTTATATTGAGTCTCATCAATGACCATATTTAGATCCAATAAAAAATACAGTAATACTGCATATTTAATGTCTTCAGCAATATCCGGAATAAGTATAATATCTATTACAGATTGTACAGAATATGGTGGATAAACGGGTTCACCTTTTCCTTTGTACCAGTAACTATACAGTTTATTCGATTGTATCTTACATTGATACTCCAATAAATAGTCGATATATAATAAACGACAATGACCAGTTTTATCTACGATACAGTTATTACAAATAGTTCGAAAACTTGCCCGTTTCGTTTTATAGAAATTTCGTAAATCAATGTACGGATAAACAACTACTTTTTGATTTTTTATATTATTCTTATTTGTATTGCAAGCTGATCTATCATGTACCGGTAATTCTGGTAAAATTCCAATATTTATTAGCCATAATAATAAGTTGTAATAATTGGCTATTGAATGCATTTTTTGTTGCTGTTGTTTTAGTAGCAGAAATACTGAAAAATTATAGTATATATTAATGATATGAAATTATAATTATCAAAACATAACGCATAATATATAACATATCGAATTATGTAATATGTTATTTAAAATATTTCATTATCAATTTACTATGAATTATTGAAAAGGCAATAACACCAAATATCCATTAAGCATTCCTACTACGGGATTACAAATTCAATTTCTCTTTTCACTGTTTACACTTTACATTCAACCGCAGATCAGTTTGCTTTTATATTCTATTATGCAATCATGCAAGGCCATTTTGCCTCAATTTAAACAATAAATAACAATTTAAACAAGTAAGTATCTAAAATAGAAATTAGTGCAATACTTATCGCAGCTGCTTACCTCTTTCAGGTATTTGGCGTTTTGAATGGAGTAAAATATATTGGAATAGTTCAGCTAATAACTTCATTTGTCTACTTTTAAATATCAATTCCTCATGACAACGAAAATAGGAATTTATGGTTCCATTATTATTCAATGCATTACCATCCAAAGCAATGCTTTTTAGATTATCGCAACATTCTCTAAGTTGCTTAAAAGTTTTCCATGCCCAGTCTGTTAGTGTAGATAAACTTAAATCTGTAGCAAATCTTGAATTGCCCATAAAGCTGCCATCAATCCAACTTCTGGCACAATCACGCAATAAACCCATACAGTTATATTCTAAAGCGATGGATAGAATCACTTCATATTGCCGCTTCTAAAGAAATAAAATTAAATAAGTAAACAATGAAATTAAACAAATAAGAATATTTTATTTGTTTGGGGCCAAATCTTAGATACCTAACATCCGAATATCATGACATCACGATTAAGACCCTGTTTGAGTACATACAAAACTTAAAAACAAAGAGTAAAAGTTTGGCATTATTTAATTTCGCGTGACTTACATTGTACATTTCAGCTTTCTGTTTTGCCGTTTGCAAGCAATGATCAT
Organism: Melophagus ovinus; assembly: GCA_023089585.1. NCBI lineage: Eukaryota > Metazoa > Arthropoda > Insecta > Diptera > Hippoboscidae > Melophagus > Melophagus ovinus. Next base: position 2,984,810 of record JAKKIB010000255.1, on the reverse strand, counting down.
AAACCATCAAATCTTTCTTTAAAAATGAAGGTGATCTCAGTTTACGTTTCATTGTAGACGTGTTCCTTGATAGATTTTACCCATCTTTAATACCAACCTATCTTCGAGAACTTGCAATGTTCCCATCAGACGGACAGATGTACCGACGCAAATCAAATTTCATCTTAAAAATTGTATCTTAAAAATTGTTCCTGTGTGCTATGCTCAAAATCAAATTGACAGATAAAACAATTTAAAAATGTATTCCTATAAGATACATTATAAACAAAAATTCGTCACATTAGAGATGGAAGGCAATTATTATATTACGTTCATATCATATAACAATTATAAGCATAGAGTACAATTTATAGCGAAAATCAATTCATACAAGCAAACAGACAGGTCGATGCATTTCGAAATTGTCATTCCTATAAGCAGCATTGGCATTCGGTGTAATGCTTGGTCTTTTTATCTTAGAATAAAACTTTACCCGATTTTCTTCCGTGTGTAATTGAATTTCCTGTGGATTAAGTAAGCCAACTTTCAGAATACTGTCATAAAATTTTCTATATTCCAAGAATATTGAAGCATTACTCGTCCTAAGTATATTAATAAATTGACTTTGTGCTCCTTCCCAATTATAACGGCGGCAACCATCATAATGCAGCATGGAGCAATCAAAACTTATAGAATTTGGGTATACGGAACTTTCATAGGACGATTTCGGCGATATAAACGGGGTCAATGTATCAGGGTTAAACCAAATGTCATATCCTTTGCAAGTGCCATTTAATATGTAATGCGATAAATATTTCAAGTTATTGCCGTCTGTGGCTTGCTTATAGGCATTGTCACAATAGTTTATATTAGTTGCATTATCCTCCTGATAGTACATTGTTAAATCAAATATGAGAATTTTATTTTTTTCCTCCTCATGAGAGAACCAACTGAACGTACATATATTGCGATATTCCGATTCTGCATTGAACGGTAGTTTAAGTCGTAAAGCTTGACACGATATATAAGATGAAGTAACGTCTAAACGCATTTGGAAATCAATTGAGCATTTTTCAAGCGGCTCAAATATATCAGCGGTCGCATCGATTTTCCATGTTGTATAATTCAAAATATACATAACAACGTATAAATTATTGCAGTTTTCCAGTATTGCCCATAAATAGATGCATGGTTTTACCGTGCGACATTCTTTCAAATATGTCATATGTACTATAGAATGTTCCCTTAGGTTGGGTAAAGGTGCCACTATATAAATTATCTGTAACTCAACTAAATCGAAATAAATTAAACGGCCATCTTCCAATCCAATAGCTACACCCAATGCCTCATCTATAGGTTGAATGGAACATATTTTCGTCGGCTTCTGAACCACTGTAATGACACATACATACATAAATGTACATCAAATGCAAGAACATTTCAACTACAAGATGGTCAAGACCAACCCTAAATACCCTGCAATACTTTGCCTAATATGCTTAACAAAACAAATAAATCAATTATAAGTCAAGAACGTAAAAATATGCAATATTTAAATAATTTGAAGTCCACTATGTGGGAAGAGGACCCAATTTTTAAGAGTATGTGTATTTATAATATGTATGAAAAATTCTTACACTGGAATATCCACTAATGCGTAAATGGTGGGTATTCAAAAGTAATTTTCCAAGAATACCCGTTATATGGTCAAAAAAGTTACAACTTTAAATATATATTAACAAAAATTAGTACCATTTTGTATTTTGACAAAAAAAACAAATGTGTACTAACTTTGTGGCCCCTTATTAAGCAAAGCAGATATTTTACCTTTAATGAGGCATACTGAACGGGTATATTAAATATTCTACAAACAAATAACTTTGTTTACACACCCCTATTCAATCCCACCACCTTACATTACCACCAAGAGTATCATGATGTACCATTTGGAAAGCGCGTACCCAGACATTCGGACGAACAAACTCGACAAGGGAAACAATACTAAGTACATTTACGTCTCGGTTCTATTGCACATTAGTATACCAATTTCCATATATACAAATGGTAATTGTTCATATATATTGCCATTCCTTAGATAATTTATGAAAACTTCTATTTATCTATAAGTTATCTATAATTTTATGTATAAGTATCTTGCACCAAAGTAAATTAGCAGATATATACACGATGGGTAAAAGTACCTCATATCAGACAATGTGAGGATAAATTAAAAGTAGAGTAAAATATACATGAATCTTTAAAAAACTTATATATGATATATACAACTAAATGTAAAAGAGTTCAATAAATAGACTGATGTGGTCCAAATTTTGAACATAAATTTAGTATACCAAATGTCAATCTTACGCAGATTTGCATAAAAAAATTATGATAGCAGCAAATTTTTTTAATAATCGCATCTATTCCAAATTTTATTTATTTTACGTAAGATGTAATTAAACATTAATTTAGTTAACATTATATTTTATCCAAAATTATGTTACGCTTACGTTATTACAATTCCCACTGTTATAATTATAGTATTACGATATACCTAGTTGATGAAGCTAATACAATGCAGAGTTGCAATTTTTTTATGTTATGTGGAGTCTAAGATTGTTTATAAACTCTTTAACAAATCGATACTGCATTTATCTAAATAATAGTCACTAGAGTATCTCACGCATTGCAAATTATTAATTATTAATTTAATTCCGCGCTTTTCTTTTGTTGACAAATATTACTATTATTTGTATATTATTATTATATTGCATATATTCACAAACCATGTATGAAACAAGTTATAAAGGATGAGAAGAATAAACAAAACAAATAATGTAAACTTTTATTACAATCGAATATACTAAAAAAGCGTGATTAATGATTTATTTGCTACAGAACATATATATTATCGTTGCGTAAAAGGATTACCTTTGAATTCCTTGTGCGTAGTTGTATGAACATCCAAAAAGTTGAAAAAAAATTCGAGATCTGTATATACAATGCAGTGGCCTTCATGGCAGAAAAAATCGTACAAAGTAGCTCGAACTGGTGCAATCAATATATTTTGCACAATAAGACAGACGGACTTATTTCTAGCTTTAATGAATTAATAAATTTTGTGAATGCATGTACTTCTCATTTTCTATATTTTTGTTTTTTTCTTTCTTATATTTTTAATTATGTATGAGTAAATTTTACTGTTATCTCCAATATCGTGTAAAATTTTGTAATATCAGATTTTTCATAATTTAACATGTATACAATTGAAAGTTCACGTTTTATGCCGGAAAATTTTTACATATGGAAATAGAATTAAATGTACATTCATTGGAATAGCTGTTAAAAAAGTAATAAAGATAATTCCTGGCAAAATAGAATGTTTAATATGTAATGAAAATTATAAAAAGGCACTTTTCTGTCATTAAATTATTACACAGACATATTTGTGTAAAATGAAAACTGACTGCTTATACTGAATTCATAATTATATGTACAATTTTTGTTTATATTAAACTTGATTGCTGTAATAAAAAAATTACATAAGTTAGTATCTCTCTTCCCTTTTTGTGTATTTATGTAAAAAAAAGCAAACAGATTATGCCATGGAGGAAGTAGAAACATCTGACCAAGCCGTAGAAGTCATACGCAACGTACAATATATTTATAAAAATTGCATGGAGGGTCAATAGGTATGTAATAAACATATCCAATTTATATATAAGTATGCTGTCGAGTCCTCAATAGATACTAAATTTTATAAAGATTGTTATACATTAGACAATCATACCATAAGTAATAAAACATAAATGCAAAAGTCAAACTGAAGACAACATCCAACAAAATACAATGCAAAAAGTGCCCGTAGAACATCTGGCCCCTGTAAAACAAAATGGAAGCGACAACTTGGAAAATCCATTAGGCGCATTAAGGAAAGGTAAAATGCCATTAATACGGAAATCGAAAGATGAATCATTAAAATTATGCGAGATTATTGACGAAGATATCGAGGAAATTGAGATACCTGATGAAAATACTGAAGGTGAAGAATTAATCTTACCGGATGATATTAACAGTTGTAAGCAATCTTCGACTTTTTTTACTACAAGTAATGATAATACATTTCAAAGACTGACGAAATTAAGTATTGATGTACAAAAAAAAAATGAACAACGAAACGCAAAAAAAAATACAATAACAAATAAAGAAACTAGTTTAGACTATAAGCGTAGAGATTATCAGACTAAGTACAGTAATTACAAAAATATGAGTGATCCTTTAAAATGTGCAGAATCCATACCGCAACATATAAGACACCGACAAGAAAATCATGATGATGATATTGAAATTATTGAATTATGCAATTCACCTATATGCATTGAATCAGACAATGATAATGATTACGGCGAAGGCAGTGGACGTAGCAGTGAAGGAATAGTACCACATCATAATTATTTAAAGCAATCAATAAATAAACAAATTATAACGACTGCTACTGCAACAGTATCCTTATCAAAAAACATTACTATAAGACGAACTACTGCAAAAAAATCAACTGCTAGAACACAATCATCACTTAAAACATCAAACATTGAAAAATATAGAAATAATAATAATACTTTAACAGTATTAAGACAACCAACAATAAATACAAATTATGTCAAAGAATTTATAGAAATATTAGATGATAGTTCAGATGATGATATAATTGTGGTGCAACCACAGTTAAAAAAGCAGAAGTTATTAAAAACAAACGTAGGGAAAACAAAAAGTTTCACGCAAGAAACTAGCCTGCCGTCAGTTATTATGCAATCTCCATACGCCGAAAAACAAAAGTCAACACCGCAGTCTAATTTTCTTAATGCTGTACAACTTCAACCGACTATTAATGCATTCATCTCTAGTCCAAACCATATAACCAATACAACCAATCCAGATGCATTTTATGGAACTCCAAACGATGCGCCTATATCACCGATTGCCAATCCCAATGTAATGGAGCAGCAAGAATTTTATGTACACTGGCTAAAATATTTCATTCAATTATTTTGCAATCCTCAATTCTTGGCGAGCCATTATTGTTTCGCTTTGTTACAGAGAGTTTTAAAGTATAACGATTTTTTAAGGATTAAAACACAACGTTTAAATTTAAAGATACATGAACGACAAACTGCAGAACAACAAATCGATTGGAAATTAAAAGCGGATTTAACATCAATTCTATTTAAAAATGAAAATGAATTGACATTAAACGGTCAAAGATTTTGTGAATTCACTTGCCGTTATAAAGAAAAATTAAGTAAAGTCATTACCCTATTAACTAATGCCAATACGGGTTGTATAGCATTAAAAACTGGTTACGTTGACCATTATATGGGCGATCTCATTGATAACATAAAAAGTAAAAGTATGAAAAATTCTACTTCAAAGTGTAAAAATTATAATGTAAATAATAATGATAATGATGAAGATGAATATAAACCAGAAATATCAATTCAATTGCAACAACATAGTAATAATAGTAAGGTGGACATTGGATTACACCATAGAAAATGTAAACGATTATTGCGTAGCAAGCGTGCAAAACGTTTAGATAAGAATTTCAGTTTCAATGAGGACTTCTTGGAAGTGATTATAAATTCAAATGAAGAAGACATCAAAAATGAAGTAAATGAAGAAGAAGAAGTGCAAACTAAAGGGTATAAAAAAATTCAACGCAAAGTGAAAAACAAACGTCTGGAAGCCACATTGCAACGACAGCAACAAGTCAAATCATTTGAAAATGCTTTCATTCAAACTATCGGCAAAATTGATTATTATAAAACATCAAATTCATCACCAACAATAATAACAGCAACGGGATCATATAATTCCGGCAAAGCCGAAAATAAAACAACAGGTATAAGATATTATTATTTCTATAAATTTTAATTTAAATTGGACGAAGATTTAATAGTAGGGATTGAAGACGTTCAAAGCAAAGAAAGCGTACTAAAGTAGTAACATTTATTATGTGAATGAGGTAATGACATTTACTTTTTTACTGTTTTTTTTTTGTAATTTTTGTAGATACGGAAAGAAAACGCATACGTCTAAATACAAATGATGCATTATTATTTTATGAACATTATGGCGCTACAAATGACGCCGAAGATTTATTACAAGCAACTTGGATCGAGAATGTGGATAACAGCAGTACAACTAACATGATGTATGATGAACACGATAGTGAAAGCAATCACAATGCAAAAGCAAATTATAATAAATCATGGATGGAAAAATATCATCGTTTTCATGATCATGACAATATTAGTGCTGCCAAGAAACCTAAAAGAAATACTCATTTAAAATGTAAACAATATCATAGAAAGCATTTTTCCAAGCAAAATTCAAATTTACATCCTTCCAATAGTCATCAAGCAAAGTTCAGAGAACAAGGAGACGAGTTCATTTCAAGTAACGATTTTAGAAATACTGTACAAGGGCACAGGCAACGACAAAATACGTGGCAATTCAATAGCACTGACGTTAATAAAGAATTTCCTCAAAACATTGATCCGACAATATGTTATAAAAATAATTGTAATAAATGTGTTATTTGCAAACTTAATGTTCAACGAATCGTCAATCATTATGTTAACGATCATCGTGGTTGTGAAGTGTACATTTCTCGTTTAAATAGTACACAGTTGCAACAATTGCAATTGCAGAAAGACAAAGTCAATTTGGCTGAGATCAGTTTATACAAAAATGGTCAATATCAATATGAAGCATATTGTGTTTTTTGCCAAAGACAATGCCGCTTTTTGTTGCTCTATTGGTATCAGCATTTTAGCATGCATACCGGTGAATATGCTTATCGATGTAATGGTTGTCAGATGCGTAGACCGACGCGTTCTCTTTTAACTCAATTTCATCCAAAGCCGTGCAAAAATTCTATGATTGTACAAGATTATCAATACGATACCACAAAAACCACTATTAAAGCAAATATATGTACATTGTGCAATTACATACAATTGCATCGAGAGAATATTATCAAACACTTACAAAATCAGCATAATGTAGTAGTTGTCTTGTCAAGTCATATAAAACAGGCGACATTATTTCACGCCGAAATATCTACTATTAGCAATATAGAACGTCTGAAGTTAACATTGGTTCCTAACAAACTAAATACAACGACTTCAGTAAATTGGAATGGAGAAAAAAAATACTATAACGAAAGTGTCAGCCATGTATTACCTTTGGATGATATGGACGACACTCATGAGGATTTATCTTACATGATATGTGGTATGTTAGATGTTCAAATAGATGACTAAAAAATAAGCTACGTATAGGAATCGCTTAAAAATTAATAATTTTGTATTAATAAACAAATACATACGACTAATTCTTAATTGAACACAAAAATAAGTAGCAAATGAAAATGTTGCCCTGTATCATAGCCGATTCTTCAGCATCCTATACCGCTTTACCGAATGCTCAAAAAGTCAAGAAAACAACTTTCAATTCAATAAAATACAAATTTCGAATGACTTAAAAAGTTTGTTAAATAGAGGGAGTTCCAAAATATTGGACGTTTCGGACCAAAATAGATACACTTTTTGTGTTTGTCAAATAACAATTTTGACTCGATTTTCATTAAAAAATAACCAAAACTACAAGTTTAATTTATATGCCAACTTTCTTTAAAATAAGACATAATACAAAGAGTAGTTGTACAGATGGTTCGATTCCATCTATAATAGGGCTTTTTTTGTTTAAAACATCAGCTGTCTACTAATTTTTCACGAAAATATTTGAAAAATATCGACTTCTAGTTTGAAAACAAATTTGCATGGATAAACATCAGACGAAACGGCGGACGCGCCGTCGGCCAGATACTGCTAAATTAAATTAGAAAGTGGCTTAAGTCAAATGAGAACATTAGTATAAATAGTTCGTCATAACAAAAGCTTTTCTGGTTGTCATAAACATTTGCACGAACATACCACAGATTGTGTAGGACACAAAAAGGGGGATAATTTTCCTTTAAGCATTTTAAGGTTATTTATACTTACCTTCCATCTGTAGAATAAAATGTATGCCATCTTGTTGACAAGTTCGAAACGTACGATGAATTTCTGATAGTGACGTATTACAGTTCACAATTTGATATGGCACAAATGCATTCAACTGCAATTCATTGACAGCAAGCATTGTTTTTCTTATCTTTAAATCTACAAGTAATAGGACACCCTCCATAGTGCCTACCGCAATGCACCCATCAAAATTTTGTAAAATATTTCGGCGGCACGCTTTGGGTCCAATAAATTTTATGCAAGTTCCACGCAATGGTAGATCAATTATACTAAGAATACTTGTTAACATCACCGAATACACACAAAGATAATTTCTACTGTCACCTCTTTTAAGTTCAACATTTTCAATAAGAATACCTAACATCGAATTATCAATATCATCCAGAAATAATTCTTCGACGCTTTTTATGGAACAATTTCCTTCATATCCTAGAGATTCTGAAAACTCAAACGTGGATATTATTTGACTATTACGAAGGGACAATATTCTTAACATTTTTCCATGTGCCATCCATGCCAACTCACCATTTCGCAAAATACCACCAATCGTTTCGAGTTCTGTGATTAAAAATAATATGAAACAACACAATAAATATCTTGCCGTAAACTCTAATGTCCTCGTTACTTACCGATTTTAGTACATTCGTTTGGCACATTTTGTATCAGAGATACTTTTTTTGTTGGAAAAAGATTTTCTGAAAATTTTATGGTGTTTCGACCATCCACTTCTAATTCATACAGCTTCATGTTTCAAGTGTATACTTTAATAGTGCAAGAATTTTTAACTAAATTCCATGCACACATATAATGTGATTTTTTTTTTATTACAATGCAATTTTAATGTATTCTATTTTAAATACATGTGCAATGTATTCTACATAAATGCAAAACCTCTTACAAAGGTATTGCTATTTTTATAGAAGAAATTTTAATATGAAATTTAGGAACGAAAAGAAGTACGCAAAACCATTTAGCAAATATACTTATTTATTTTAGATATATTTTATTAATAATGTGTAGTTCAAAATCAAACTAGTTTAAATTGAATTTATATATTACATATATATATACTCATTTACCCTTAATATGAAATTATCAACTACAGTTATCGCCTAAGCAAGACTTAGTTATATAGCAAAGACTCTCCATTTCATTATACTTAGAAAAAGAAGTGTTTGGTTTTGATGTCTCTGATATTATAGAGTACCCCAATTTAATTTAGAAAAGGCTTTTTTTGTATCATTTTTCCGAATGATGATAAATATTTATTTATAATACATTCTATTAGGTTTTTAAAATTTATAAGATTGTTTCTTTTAATGAAAGTTGAAAACTCTGTTTAGATTCCATTTTATACCAATAGTTTTCTTCCAATTGTATGTATGAAATTATGAAAAAAAAAATATATGAAAATTGTTCCCAGAAAGATTGTAATTTCGTAAAATTTTATTGACATAACTATAAATGTTAAGCCGCAATGATAAATGTTTAATATTGAAATTAAACGTGAAACTTTGCACAAATTTATTATTTATTAAGCAAGAAGAGGAACAACTGCGTCAATCATTACACGGTAGCACGCGTATCGCGTAAATATTTGAAAAGTTGTGTAGTATTTTTATATTCAAGAAGTTATACACTTTAGTAGTATATGGCTCACCAGGGAACAGTAAGTGCTTTAGCTGAAGAGCTAGCTAAAGCAGTCGAATTAATAATGAGCCCGCAAACGGCACAGCAAGCACGTGTTGAAGCCTACATGGCATGTGAAAGGTTTAAAGAAGAATCACCATTATGTGCTCAAGTTGGTTTATTTTTGGCAAGCGGAATTCACTTTAGTCAAAACGTAAAGCACTTTGGACTACAATTAATGGAATATACAATCAAATTCAAATGGAATTGTATATCACAGGACGAAAAGCTATTTATTAAGGAAAATGCTATGAAGTTATTAATAATGGGTGTTGGTCCAGCTGAAGATAAAAATTTATCACATTTGAAGGATGCCCTCTCCCGCATTATAGTGGAAATGATAAAAAGAGAATGGCCCCAACAGTGGCCTACTCTATTATCCGAATTATCAGATACGTGCACTAAAGGTGAAGCTCAGACAGAATTGGTGCTTTTAGTTTTTTTACGTTTGGTAGAAGATGTTGCACTTCTACAAACAATTGAGTCAAATCAAAGACGCAAAGATATGTATCAAGCTCTTACAAATAACATGAGTGACATATTCGAATTTTTTTTACGCCTCATAGAGTTGCATGTAACCTCATTCCGTGAGGCGACTACTCAAAGTCAGTATCAAAAAGCAAATGCACATAGCCGAGTGGTAGAAATTGTCCTTCTAACATTAACCGGGTTTGTTGAATGGGTTTCTATTAATCATATTACATGCAATAATGGTAAATTATTGCACATTTTATGCATTTTATTAAATGATCGAGCATTCCAATGTAATGCAGCTGAATGTTTATCACAAATAACAAATCGAAAAGGTCAGATAAAGGAGCGCAAACCTTTGTTATTGCTATACGGCGAGGAAACAATGCGCTATATATATAGCGCGAGTCAAATGGTACCAGCTGATAGTGCAGTAGCGTCTTTAGAACAAAATCATAATTTTTTAAAAAAATTGGTTCAAGTATTAAGTGGTTTAGCTCAGCAATTTGTCTTATTGTGGGGTAAGGAGGAGGGCACTTTATTAAGGCCCGCTCACCTGGAAATATTCTTAGACTGTTTATTGCTTTTAACCCGTCACGCTTCCTTAATTGTAGCTCACGGTACTACATTAGTGTGGAATATTCTCTTTAAATATGATGCTTTTTCTAAAGATGCCATTGTGCTATCCTACATTCCCAAAATTATAGAAATTATAGCGCCACGGATTATTAAAATTCCTTATCCAAACACCCGTTCACTAACAGTAAACAGTGAAGTAACAACAGCAACTTACATTTGCCTGGAATACGATTGCGAAGAAGATTTTGCCGTATTTTTTTATCGGTGCCGTACAGATTTTTTAGAAATATTTCGTCAAGCTACTTTAGTACAACCTTTGGTGACATTTGCTTATTGTGAACAATGGTTACAAATGCGTTTGGCTAAAGCTCAAAATGAACGCAGTAACGTGCAATGTAGTGTATTGGATCCTGTTTATTTGGAATGGGAAGCTTTAGTTTCGGTTATTGATGGAGTATTAAGTCGTATTCTACTAGTATCAGAAAGGCCTTCCGTACAATCGGGTTTGCGTTTATTAGAGGAATGTCTTCAGCTGGATACAGATAATCCATTGATCTTATCAATTTTATTATCGTGCATTTCGGCTTTATTTGTATTTCTGAGTATGTCCTCTTGCCAAATAACTCCTAATAATTGCGTAGCTATGACTGGTGTATCCTTATTGCCACGTGTATTGGAAAAGATCTTTTCAGCGTTAATTTTCCGGGATCCTCCTGAACCTAGATTAACTCAGTCGTCCAATTATAATACACGAACGCAAGCTTGTAAAAATTTACGACGTCACGCGGCTTCTCTCATAGTTAAATTAGGTCACAAGTATCCGCTTCTGTTATTACCAGTGTTTGACCAAATTAACGCGCACATTAAATCCTTGCTTCAGCAGCCTCAGCATCCCATTGGTAAAATGGAACGTATTACTCTGCAAGAGGCCTTACTATTAATATCCAATCACTTTTGTGAATACGAACGTCAATATGCTTTTGTAGGCGAAGTGATGCACGAATGCTTACCTCGATGGAGTGCGTTCGCACAAGCATTTAAAACGGCCAGAGATTTTATGCATTTTGTTGGTTTAGATAAAGCACCCGTTTACCCCATTGAAAATGACCCATGTGGACCACATCGAAGCTCTTTAATTGATGCTCTCTATGTAGTGTTAGGTGTGATTAAGCGCTGCACTTGGCCAGATGATCCAGATCGTGCTTCGCGTGGTGGTTTTGTTGTAGGTTTTACCGAACTTGGCAATCCTATATGTCGAAATCCCGCCACACCGCATGTTATACCAATTTTGCCTCATATATTGGCTTTATTACGAGTTCTTAATGAGTTATTTAAACCCGAAGCTCGAAGCGGACTAAGTGATGGCTATCGTAATATTCATTCCATGTTAGATCATGAGAAAAAGGTATTAATGGGTGTTTGTGCTATACCTGCAGACCCTTTGGATCCCACTGTAAAGAAACCGCCGTCACCATTCGACAAAATGCAACAGTTTATGACTTTGTTATTTGAGGGTTGCTACCATATGATGGGTTCCGCAGGTCCATCATTAGGACGTGACTTGTACCAACTGGAAGGTGTGGCTGAAGCATTGGTCGGAAGTGCATTTTCTGGTTTAAATGATGTTCCCGATTATCGATTACGACCCATTATACGAGTTTTTTTTAAACCCTTCGTATATTCATGTCCATCTGCATTTTACGATACTGTACTTTTGCCTATTTTCTCTCATATTGCACCATTAATGTTTAATCGCTTAACAGCCCGATGGCTTTACATTACTTCATTGTATGAATCAGGACAACTGAACCATGAAGAGCAAAACAATGATACACAAGAGGTATTAGAGGACATGTTGAACCGTTCTTTGACTCGTGAATACCTGGATGTATTAAAAATTGCCTTAGTAGGCGGACAAATTGGTGGTGATAACACTATTATGATGATACATGGCAGCCACGGAGTGGGTCCAGCGGATGTAACAATGGAACATGAAGAGCATTCAATGGATGGGGTAGCCCATACTCGTGCGGCTCAGGCCGCTTTACTTTCGGACATTATTAGTGATTTAGGAGCAAAATTATTACGCCATTCTGTAACCAGTAATTATATTTTAATGACTTTGCTGAGTTCTTTGTCATGGAATGATGGAACTTGCAGTCTCAAAGCAGTTAACATTGCAGCTCCGGTTATGCGTTTCTTAGCTGCTGAACAATTAATGGATGCCCATAAAGCTGTTAGCTCCTTCACGGCAGTTTTAAGGGGCTTACAAGTCCATGGGCAACATGAAGCCAATCAGGCCGGCCTTATTACTCTAGGTGTTCAATTCTATGAATTACTAAGACCAAAGTTTCCCATGTTAATCGAAATATTGCAAAGCATTCCAAATGTGAATACATCAGACACACAGAAGTTTGACGAGAAAGTGGCGGTAACACCAATCAAAGGTAATAAAGTGGACAAAGCTAAAAAAGATTTATTTAAAAAACTTACGGCGCCTCTTGTGGGTCGTTCGGTAAATCAATTGTTCCGCCATGAAATCAAAATTGCGAGCTTACCACCAATGCCTTCAACAAAAGCCAAGACTCCTATGCCCGATCTAATCGATACCAATCAAAATACCGGCTTAACAAATCTTTTTAACTAACTATTGTTATTATGCTCTATGCAAAAATTGTAATGTGTAATGCCAACAAATCTTATTGAGCATACTAGTTTTATAATGTATTACTCTTATATTGGTAAGCATATATCACATAATGGCACATATAGAATAATGTCAGTCGTATTTTACTGAAGAAGACTCTTGCAATAAGAAATACATAAATGTATATATAGTTTTCCACAGTCTATTATTTATAAAATAGATCGAAGTAGCTATTGTTACTTATTTTGAATGCGCTACATTTGTATCTATTCAGAAAAAATGCCCAATTTATTTTATTATTTAAAAATATTGCTTAAAATTGAAATACAAATCAAATAATCATGCGTTTTATATATATACCTTATGTTATACTCTGTACTTATACTGTTTTAGCGTTTTATTTATAATATTTGTTTTTGTTCCTTTATTATCTTTAATTATTTTGTAGCAAATGTCCTATCTCTTCTAAATTTATTTTAATGTTAAAAAGTATACAATATTTTTTAAAGCGGTATATAAAAGAAAGCAAAATTAAAAAAGGAACCAGGTTGTATAAAATTTCAGTTTAATTGAAGTTAATTCACGAGATACTACGTACATTAAAAAAATTGTAAAATGTTTTATAAAATTAAATTATTTTAAATATCAGGGCCAACCATACACATTGATATTCTGAAATAAATAGAAAACTCATGAAAATATGTTAAGCATTCGTGATATAGTGAATTTCTTTTGGTTTAGTTTATAAAACGAGGGAATATATTATACTGTATTTTAAACGAGTGCTTCTTTTCGATTTTGAGGAAAGATGGCACTGTATGTAGAATGTAGAAACAAATTATAAAGCGTTACTTCTACTTTATTCAAAAGTAAAGGAAGAAAATCTAGAAAAATGAAAATAGCAACAAAATTGAAATGTTGCATTTTTGAATGGTATTGGAAATTTATATGCAAAGTTGCATTATTTATAACTCCTTTTGTGATGGATTAAAAAAATATGAATCAAAAAAGTATTAATAAAATGAATTTTATTTCCGGCAAGGCTTTTTATTCAGTTTTAGACGGGCAAAGTACCAACAGATATGTGTAGATAAATTGCAATAAGTAAGCGAAAAAAAAAATATTCCAATTATTATAATATGGAGTAGGAAATTTTCCTTTCAAAATACAAACAGAACAAGTTATATTTAAATTCGAGCGCATATTAAAATTGTAAGGTTTATTTTACGACATTACGACAATTGTGTATTGCGCATGAAAATACTGCTTGAATTAATGTGATTTAATTTTTGAAAAGAAGCCGCGCGAATATTTATTATTATTAATTAGTAATATTAATATTATTAAGGACTTATCGTTGGACTATGTGATAATATGTAATACTCTTTATGAGTGCTATAATACTAGAAATATTTACAATAATTAAATACCACCCACAAGTGTTGATATAATATCATAAGTTGCGTTAAACATTTATATCCCTTTGACAGAATCGTTTTGTTACAGTGAAAATGCTACTAAAGAACTTTCTTTCTTTTGCATTCTTGTACTAATCACATTATTTTATTCTCCCACATCATTTAACTAAACAAAGCTGCATATTTGATGAAACCAACACGATTAATTGTAGAGTTTTTCCAATAAATTCATTAATGTACTCCTGGCAAATAGAGCTTTATTAAATTAAAAATATTATTAATAAGGCGCATTTTTGCACATATATCTTCTTAAAAACCGTGAAAATTAGCGCAAACGAGAGGCTAATTAAATAAATTAATTGGTTTTAATATACTAGTGGTAATATGAGCAAGTGTTTGTTTAAACCCCAAAGAAAACATGAATTAATTTCCTTTTGGATAAAGTGCTCGATTTAAAGAATCAGTACAAACATTTTATAATAAACGCCTTTTAATAGGTCATAAGAACGAGTCCGACCAAGCTTATGACGCCGGAACATTCTTTGTGCTTGATGTTAAGAACATGTTAGGAACAATCAAATAGGAAAAAATAATATTCCATCAATAATAATTTATAATCAATTATCACAATGAAACACGTATCTTATAATCGATCAAATCTGATTCCTAAATATCCTATACCTAATGTCTAATGCTATAAAAAAGTCAAATAAATGAATTCGAAGCCCATAATACAAAAAAAAACCTATTATTTGAAAATAATCTGAAAGGTTCGTCATATGGGTAGCCGTTCACAAAATTAACCAAATTGGTCCAGAAATTTGATATATACATTCTTTATATCCATTATATTAAAAATATTTCAAAAAAAAATTCTGATATCAAAATTGTTGTAGGATATAAAAACAACAAAAAGAAAAATAGCATTAATAGTAAGACCACACCATATAGCCTAAATATAATAATTATATTCTATACAACCGTGGTATAGGGTATAAACAAATGCAGATATTTATAACACCCAAAAAGGAACTGAAATACATATAACTTCTATTATACCGATTGACTCAAAATCACTTCCTGTTTCGATTTAAATCTCGTTTGCCATGTTTATGCCAAGTCAGACCTGTAGAACACAGTAAACAAATTTTATCTAAGTCTAATATGTCCTTTAATATCGGTTTGCAGAATATGGACCAACGTAACCGGTAATTTTTAAATGCGAGAGAGATAAACCATCATAAACTATAGCCATCGTAGAAACGATAAAATATTGCCGGGATAGGAGTATTTATAGCAATTCAAAATTATTTATTGCAAAACTACATGGTGTCATAATTTCGTGTATTATTATGTAAACAAAGCTCTTACCCCATGGTGCCAAATATTTAAGAACAATAAATAAATAACAGTATAATTCAATTTAGTGTAGCAAAAATTACATTACAATTACTGAAACTAAAGAAATTACAAGTGCTATTAAATTTTGCCTAGAGTATCGCTGTAAATTGAAAATAAATAAGAACTATACTACACTTATACTACACTTTATAGGCGCGAGCTATATTCTACAATTATATTACGAATATGTAACGTAGTGCTATATGTGGAATATAAATGAAAACCACAAAAACGTAGAATTCATTCACATACTTTATAAATAGTAAAAATAAATATATTTAAAATCACAAAAAAAATTAAACTTTATAGAGTCTAAACTGTATAAACGCAATACATCTAAAAGTCTGACACTTCAACGCACCAAAAAAATTTTAATCTGTGACTTATTGTAATCCATTGGTAAGTAAGACTATAAGCTAAGATTTTCTGCTCCAAAAACAAGAAGCATAAGCTCTCCCAGATTGCAGTGTATTGAAGGCATATCGTTTAAGAAATTCAGAACACTTTCAATATCAATGTTAATGGGCGTGTCAATGCCAAATTGGAAAGCAACACCTTAATTTTGGAATCTAATGACAATTTGAGATATGTATACGTTTATATAAACTCAAACATTTTATCCTGCAATAATGCCACATTGCAATAATGATGTTGTCATGATCATGTTACGTTTCATGTAACTAAAAAATATTATCTTCCACATCCTGTTTGGATATCGCAATCAAAAAACAGTTTGAGTATTTTGGAATAATTGTAAATTTATATATTAATCGCCGAGAAGTTATGATGAAATTTCAATTTTATATAAAAAATAAAATATGAAAAGCAAACATGTAGATGTTAAAGCTAACCCGCCGTATATATTAACTTATTCATATAAATCTAGTTTAACAAGTGCAATAAAAAAAAAACAAGTAAAAAAATTATATTTGGCTGGGGCCAAATCTTGGATACCCACTTTTCAAACACTGTAATGTTACGATTCAGAGCCAATTTAAGTTTTACAATGGTAAGTAGAAATTATAAACATAAAATAATAAAAATTTGGTAGTGTGTAATTCTGCGTAGGCTTCGCCAATTTGCATGATTTTTGGATAGATGTTGCAGAAGAGGCTATTGTCTCTTGGTCTTTATGCAAAATTTCAGCTTTCTATAATCTATAAGCTTTGTTCTCAGTTTACGTTGTACTGTAAACGTGTGCTGTGACCGATATTGCCCAATTTTAATCCCCTTCAGCGTGCAAGAAGTTTCAACTTTTCAAATCTGTCAAATTTAAGCTCGATATCTCAAATTTTTTGACCAGAGGAACATTTACAACACCCAGACATAAAGACGGACAGACACAACTAAATCGATTCAGAATTTGATGCTGATCAGGAATATATATACTTTATAGGGTCTCCAATGTTTACTTTTAGGCGTTACAAACATAACGACAAAGTGAGTATACAACCAACCCCTGGGTGGTGAGTGCAAAAATATATAAAAGCATAAATTAACCATCATGTCTCTTTTTGGTTTTAAAAAATTTTAGTCGTAATGGTGGTTTGTTTTTCCATTTATCGTAATACTTTTTTTGATACATGGTTTTTGAAAATGAAAAATAAAAAACTCGCATATTATTTGTCAATAGTGTCGTTGGGATGTAGTTACGTTTTAAAATATAATATAAGTTAGTGCAGTCTTATTTTATTTATTTTACATATGTATTGATTGATTATATTGATATTATTGCTTTCGCTATATTTCTTCTAGTTAAGGTGTTTGAGCGCGCAGACTTAATTCTTGTTGAGTAATACAACCTAACGTAGGTACATACAAGCTCCTACTAGCACGTATAAAATCATGTGCCTGCTCCAATATATTGGTCATATCTAAACTTAAAGTAGGAGTTTCTTGGCTATTAACAGCTTTGTGATCTTTTTGATTTATTGCACACTTCCCTAAATTCTCTAACGTAATATAATCATTAGAATTGCGATTAGTATTATTTAATGATGATATTAACGATTCATTCGTTTCTGAGACCCCGTTAGATGTAGTTCGATCGTTAAGCGACAGTTTTATTGGTAATAAATTTAAGTTTTGCACTAATATATATCCTCCATCAGCATCACCGCATCTATTTACATTAAACATTTCGCCCGTACAATCATTAAATCTTTGCCAATTTTGACTAATATGTTCTGGGGCAAAACCACAAATATTAATTGTATTAGCATTATTATGTGATCCCAAAAAATTGGAGTCATGGCTTATATAACTTTTGGAATTTTCGCTTAACGATTTTCTAGAAGGTTGTACACTTCTATTACTATTATGTAAATCTTGTGAGAATTTTACATTATCTTTTGCCAGTGCAAGCGCAGTGGATGCTTCAAAAGATGTGTGCTGCTGACATTGTTGCAGTTGCTCTTTTCCTGCATCAATTATATTCATCGTTTCTAAATTAGAATTAAGTGAACTATCGTAAGGTTCTTTATCCGAATAACCAGAATTTTGACATACAGAAGCTAGCAAATAATGATGTTCGTTACGAGAATTACACTCCTGTCTTCCATTTGCTACTAGCCACTGTTCTTCAGCTGACTTTATGACATGGGAATTTAATATGCTGCTATTTAAATTACCCTTGCCAACAGTATGAACGCCTGTGCCATTAGCACGTAAATCAGCACCGCCACCAATATTAGTAGTCGTATCTTTACTAAAATATAAATCTAAGCCAGCTGGTAAAGTACAATTAATGTTTGCCATTTTATTATACATTCTACGTGCCATGTATAGAACAATTATCATGGCAAAAAACATTGCTATGATTAATAAAGCAACAGTAATAACTTTACTTAAACGACTGGGAGAACATGCATATGTAGCAATACTTTGCCAAGGCGATTTATATAAACGAAACTGGCTCGAATTATGATACCGTTTTAAATCATAGGCAGATTGTTCATCTATGCGACCACCTTTACATAAAAGATCCTCTTTATCTTCGTTATAATTATTTTCTTCATTAGCACTTGTGTCATGTGTTTCAATATCGCTTAGTAGATTTAAAGGGGCAACATTTACTGCTCTTACTTCTATTATGGTTTTATATTCTTGATCAAGACAAGCTGGTTGCTTGAAATTGCACCATGTATCACCCATCACTATACTAATATAGCTTCTAATTTTTTCACTATTACGCATTTGTGTGACGTTAATCTCATAAAACTCAACATGACCTCGTGGATGTTGCGGTTTCTTCCATTGTATTCTAGAATTCGAAGTACCTGCATGATCTGGCGGTGATGGATCTACAAAATGAGGCATTAAACAATCATTAAAATTAACTAAAAGTCGCTCTCAATCAATAACAATTTATATTAATTTATATATACCACTACTACTAACTAGGTACTTATATTTGTGTTCAACAATTAAATGATATACTTGAATATTGAACTACTCGTATTATCCTTACTAATTTTTACCATTTCGCTTTTTTAATGCCCAACGCTGATGGAATGGCTTAAAAAATAACGAACCTTATTAAACATATATCACATTGTTTACTTTCCATGAAACATTCACTAAAAGCATATATTCCAAATACATGCACGCAGCTTGAAATTGAAAATGGGCAACATCGATTTAAGGACAGTGCAACATAACCTGAGAACACTTCTTTTTTTTAAACAAAATTTGGTAGTTTTTTGCATGTCATTTGGAAATTGTGGTCAGATAGAAAGGTGAAATTGTGCACAAGAAAGAAGGCTATTAGTCTACAATGTCTATCCAAAAATCATGCAAATCGTGTACGCTCACGCTATTTTATAATATACCAAACATTCACTTTTTTATTTACGTTTTCAATTTACTTCTAAAAATTGAATCAGATTCTGAATCGTTTCATCAATCAAGGTGTATTCGTGGTGAGTATGCAAAATTTCGAACCAGCTAAATAGAATTTTCTTACTTGTTTTGTATGTTTTATGATAGTATTATATTTGAAGCAAAATAATTGAATTTTTTTTACTAAAAATAATGCTATATAATAAGTACAAAATTAAGAAAGTTAAAACAATTAAGAACAGTTGTATTGACATACGTCTACATTTCCCTTCCCATATTAACTCCTTTATAAAATGTTCTTGCAGGCAACGTCGCTTTTACCCCAACAATAATAATAATTTTGCCTAAATCAAAAAGGCCTATTAAAATTATAAAACATCAGTATTTCAACTTTTTCAGTTACTTTTTAAATTACAGAAAACTCAACTTTGAGTACTTAATATTATCTGCCGAGGATTATAAAAAAAAGCGGCTATCGAAAATAGCACTATTTGAATAGTTTTAAAAATTTTTACAAATCAAATATAACACTGTTGTGTGATCCTTTTGATTTACTAAGTACCTGGCAATTATATATTATATACTCTTAATTAGTCCAAAGTAAATTAATCCATAGAATTACTTACATCCAATTAAAGTTGTGAAATGTCTATCGTTACTAGGCATAGAACTGTTGACCGTGTGTGCCAAAACGTAAACCTTATAGGCAGTAAAACCATCCAAATTATTTAATTTAAATGTTAACACTGAAGAATTTACTTCATATTTATCAGTATTTAAAATAATTGTGTATTTACGTAAAATGCCATTTAATTGGCTAGGTGGTTGCCATTTAATGATAGCACTTGTATTTGTTACTCTTAACACTTCTAACTGTCGAGGCGGTGATGGTGTTCCTTCTAACGTTCGCACCACATGTGAGTCACTTATTTTGCCTTTTTTCAAACGTGAAAACATTAGCATTGTTATGCTGTATTTAGTATAAGGCTTAAGATCGCCTATTTCGTAACGTTTCCAATCTTTTGGTAATGTCTTTGTTATTGACTCGGCTACACATTTATCTACGTTTTCATTTCCCTTTACTGTCAAGGATGGTTGAGATTGAATTTCACAGTATGTTAATTTAAAGCCTTCTAAAATTGATTGGCACACACGCTCTAAACCCCAATGAACTTTTATTGAAGTAGCTGACGTTGCTTGAACATCTGGATCCATTTTTACTAAGTCACTATTCACATCACTGCTACACTCCGCCCAATGTAAACCTGTATTAATATTAAGGTAATTTGCTGATACAGCTAAGTTTAGCGCATGCTCTTGTAAGGAAGTTTTTGTTGTAAAATTGTACTGATTAGAAGGTACTTGATGGAAATGCATGGATCCCTGTAAATAAATCGTAAATCAATTTTTTCCTGTTTGACTTGAATATCCTATACCACTTAAAAATGTAATAAATGTTTTATACTACATGATGATGTAACATGAACCTGTACGCAGCATGCATATAAATCAGAATTTCTGAGTTAATATTCATATTCTCTTTTATTAGATGTCGTAGTATAACATTTTTAATTGTACAAAAATTTTTACCTTGCACTCGTTGGGCAAACCACGTTTTGCATAACACCAGTACACGGTATAATGAAGAAGATTTTCCTTGAATTTCGGTGCTTTCCAAGACAATGTATAAGTTCTGTTAATTGCGAGGTATATATTATGTATACCTTCCGGCGAAAATTGCTTAACATTAGTTTGATTCAAAGGATTTATTACAATATGGCTCGATTCGGATGAAAAGCCTTTATGATTGTGGCTTTGAATTTTAAATTCATAATGAGAATCTTTATTCCACATAAACAAGGCCATATTTAATTCAAGTTGTAGTGGCTTCAAATCTCTACATATAAAATTTTTTTTATTAAATACATATTAATAAAAAGTATATTTGAAAATTGAAATTGAAAAATACATATAACTGGAATGGAAAATTTTATTTCAACATTTCATATTACACAAGCTGTAAGGATAAACTACACGTACATATACTATAAACTATGATGTTTTTATAGGACATGTGGCGAAAATTATCTAGTATCAAATTCGTCCTTTTTTTCTCGTTTTATTAAATGTGTGCTGTGGCAAATAAAACAATTTAATTTGATATGACTTGATGGAATTGAATGGATTGGAATGGAGTATTTGGATATAACTATGAACATGATTAAAAAGCATTTACATGGGATATTTCTATCAATATTTAACTATAGAAATAATAATATTTTGAGCAAAATTCATTATTGCAAATTGCAATAGATAAATATATGTCATTTTTCACAATCGTTGGCTTTATAATACTCCAAATTGGAGTAAACCGGCCATACTCATTCAAAATTCATTATTTCAGTTTTTTCCTTATTGCTTTCGAGATATTTAAACCTTACACTATTTGTATTACTGGCAAAAATTGATATAAATCAACACCTCTCATCAATTACAATGCAGTATTAGGATGTGTATTATTTGACCTCAGCCCAATATAATTTTCTGGTTCATTATTATATTCAAGTAAATATTTATACAAGCCATAATAAAAAAGTTTATATATTACAATAAATTTACATGTAAAGTAGAAAACCATATACTTACGTAGGCATACCATTATATTTTGCAGCAGTCACAATATAGGAGAAATTGTCACCATTATATTCATGTGGGGCTAATTGTTCCCAATAAATCGTTACAGTAGTTTCCATGGAATCAATGTAAAAACTACCTGGCAGCAAAAGAGGAGGGCGATCGGGAGGCCGGGCTTTTGTTTTAAATTTTCGTACAACTTGTTCACTCCAAATGCCATTTGGAACATTTACTCTCACACGCATTTTTAATGTATAAGACCAATGAGGATACTTAAGATTGGTCAGGGATAGACGCATTAAACCACGTTTATCCGGTCTATCAGGACCCTGATAATGGACAGTTGTAAAATTTTCAGGCTTAACTAAAATTTCCCATTCTAAACCTTTATTGCGGTAATCTTCCCAGTTTGACATGCGCCACATTACATTAACGCTATCCACAAATACTTCAATTTGTAGATCATCATCAGGTTTCGACGGAACCATAATTTCCCAATTGTTTACAATAATTTGTTGTTCTTCCATTTTACCCAATGCATTCGCAGCGTTTATTCTGTAATGATAGAATTCATCCCTTGGCCTATAATTATGAAATGTTGTATTACATGTTACCATCAATCCATCTTTACTACCACGGCAATCCGGTGTATAAATATATTGCACCGAAGTAGTATAGAATGTTACGTTGTATTGTGTACTTATTGGATTAATTGGTTTAGTGAAATTACAGACCATGTGCTCAAAATAATAACTGCGACAATTAAAATTCATAATTTGTTTTGGCAATGTTCCAACGTAAACGCTAGTTTCCATAATGGCATCGGCATCACATTTACATCTGTATTTTGTATCTTGTTCAGTGGCATTACGTACTTCATATACAATCATTGTACTATTAATAATAATAATATTCTCAAAGGGAAACAACTCATTTGTTCGGCCATTATCAAAATATAAATTACTAGAGTTTTTATTTAAAAGTACCTCCGGATTCATATAACAGCTTATATTAAAATTAGAACCGATTGCTACTTCAATTTTTGTAGGAAATGTTTCACCCACGACATGTAATGCCTCTATAAAAGGACAATTAGTAATAATTGTCATAAGAAATATTACAATCATTTGTGTAAACGTTGCTAAATCCAGTAGTTCATGAGATTGTATTATATTTAATTTCTCATATAAAACCTTATGTATAACCAACAATACGTGGAAATGCCCTAACGCTTTTGACCACGTATTCTAGATTTTCTTGGAAATCCGTTTAATTTTAGATATTTCTTAGAATTCGAATTTATGCCCGATCGTTATTTTACAAATTTCTTTTTGTTTTTATTTTGGTACTCTGCCACACATCGCACATTTGTTTTTACTCTGTTACAGTTATAATTTTTTATAAAATTTTATAAATTAAATATTATAAAAATTTATTAATGTTAATACAAAGATAAAAGATTTCACAGAGATATTGCACCTGAATTTTCAAAATTCCTAGAAATCAGTATCCAATAAATTGTTATTGTTTGTGAAGAGTTACAATATCTCAATTTTTTTTTGGCCTAATGCATTTTAGCGTTACCACCTAATTTATTTTCTGTGATCAGATATTAGAGGATATAATGAAGTATACAAATAAATAATACAAGATTGTTTTTGTGGCAACCCGTTATTCTGCATTACGATTTTGTTACTCTGTACATTTTATGGAATAT
Source organism: Melophagus ovinus (assembly GCA_023089585.1). Classification (NCBI taxonomy): domain Eukaryota; kingdom Metazoa; phylum Arthropoda; class Insecta; order Diptera; family Hippoboscidae; genus Melophagus; species Melophagus ovinus. Next base: position 2,960,348 of record JAKKIB010000255.1, on the reverse strand, counting down.
ATTTACTTATTTGAAAAACACAAATTGTAGAAATTTTTGGATATCTGTCATGGTTGAATCTTTAACAGCAACTACACTATTAACAATATGCCGTACTTGTATGACCGAGGAAATGCCACGAGAAAGTAAAAACGAGTCTTCCAATTGTATCAAAGCATTTTCTAATTCTTCCAGCATGACTTCCATATACCAAACCCTACCGGCTGTAGAGGAATATATTGATCAAGGTGTTACTATACTTGAAATATTGCAGTGTATTACACCTCAATTACAAATAGAGCAGAATGATGAGTTACCTAAATATGTTTGCGAAAAATGCCTAAAACAAATAGTACACATCCAACAATTTCAGGAAATGTGTATAAGAGCTGATCAACAGTTAAGAGCAATGTTACAATTAACAAGAGAAACTGCAGAAGTATATGAAAAAGTTGAAGATCCATTAAATGATAGTATGATTGAAATCAATGACGATTTGACTAATATAAAAGTTGAATTAGATGATTCAAATAAAAGGGAAAGCCCGCAATTTGGAAGATTTGCAGCGCATAATACAAGTATTATAAAATTCGAAAATAATTATAATGAGGTAAATAGGTGTCACGATGCAAATGACACTGAGTGGACATTAGAGGAAGAGAATACTGAAAGGGAAAATTTATTACCTTATATTAATGTAAAGCATTGTACAATAAAAAAGAAGGAGATTCTTCCTTGTGATATATGTGGTAGTGCTTTAGCTTCTCGCAAAAGTCTTAGGCGACATAAACAAATGCACGTAAAGAATGATAATCATGGGACAGAAGAATTAGGTAAAGAAGTTGTATTTTCTATATTCACTTTTAATAATAATGCGCATTGTTTTTTAACTTACAGGGACGAATAAAAATGATGTAAACGGGCAAGAAACCACAAGTGCAACGAATCCAACTGTAATAGTTAAAGAAGAAATGAATATTTCAACAAAGAAATTTACCTGTGAAACTTGCGGCAGCTGTTTAGCTTCGCGCAAAAGCTTAAAACGTCACAGTAAAATCCACTTGCGAAATCCCGAGGATAGTAAAAAAAGGTCGTTGGGACAAAAAACCACGTACGAATGTACATACTGTGCCAAAGGTACAAAATGCTATACGAATTCTTCTCTTTAAACATGTTTTATGGCATTTACCGCACTTTACTTTTTAGCATTTCAACAATCTAGTACACTTAAAGATCATTTAAGAGTTCACACAGGTAATAAAAGAATTATTATAATATCAAAATGTATAATTTTACAAAGTATGTGAACACGATTTTTATTAATGATCTAAGGAGAGCAACCATTTTTGTGTTCAGAATGTGGAAAAGCCTTTAAAAGTTTGAGCAATATGAAGCAGCACTTATTGCGTCACAATTCAGACAAACGTTATGAGTGCCCTCATTGCCCTAAAAAATTTCCCTGCCTCAGCGATTTAGCCTCACACAAAGCAGTACATTTTAAGAATAAAGCACACGTATGTGATTTATGCGGTGCTGGTTTCATCAAACCATATCAGTTAAAGAAACATAAAATGTATCATAATGGTGAAAAACCGCACAAATGTGAATATTGTGATATGAGATTTGTTTTGCCGGATCATATGCGTAGGCACATGCGCACTCATACTGGTGAAAGGCCATACAAATGCAAATATTGCCCTCGTGCTTTTGCTCAAAGCAATGATTTAATAAAACATTTACGTGGCCATTTAGGTGACAATGTCTATAAGTGTGAATTATGTCCACAAGGATTTCGATTAATTAAGGATTTACGTGTACACTTTTCTACCCATAAAAATGAGGATGATGAAACAAGATCGCGCAACTTACAGGCTTTACTTGAAGAGGAAAAAAAAATTCAAATAAAATTTGGTATGCAGTGAACGGCATTAAAAAAAAATTCTCTTAACTACAATCGGTCGTAACTAACTAATAAATACCAAACAAAATATAATTAAAAGCCGAAAAAGTTAGTGAAAATGCAAATAATGAAAGAATAATAGTACCAAAATATACGTCCTTCGTTTACGCACCTGTGTTGTGAAATACACAAAAAATTTTAGAATGTACGCCCGCCTACTTAGGAATCGTTCTATAAATTATACTATTAGTTTAGGCTTCAATAGCACACAAGCGTAAGTATTTTGTTTTTATACCCTACACAATAATGCAGAATATTATAAGTTTGTGTAGATGTCTATCTCAACTCCTAGTATAAGTTGCGATAGACCCACCTTTTGTAATGCCGGTCGACACAACATCACTTCATGATTCGATCTAAGCCTGGCGGTCCGTTTGTGTGAAAGCTATAGCTCGCAATTTTAATGAAATTTGATATATAAAAGAGTTTTGCCCCATTTGAAATGGCATCATATCAGAAAATTTTTACAACAATGCTCTTTCTTAAAAATAAGTCATTGTATGGCAGAAAATATTTTTTATCATAAATTAGCCCTCAAATGTGTTTTGACAAAAAAATATGTATGCCAAATTTGGTTCAGATGGGTCCAGATCGAATTTTTCAAATAATACAAAAATTACAATTTTTACAGTTTTGTTGGCTTGCAATCGCCTTATTTGACTTTAATTTAATAAATTAACCAGTGGTGTAAGAAATTTAAAGGTCGATCTCGACGGACTATAATATTCTTACTTATTTTTATATTGGACAGAATTTACATGTATTTAATACTAAATTAAGTAAGCCTTACTTATTGTTTTTTCTAAAAGTTAAATAAAATCTTTAATGTGTTATTTATTTATATATAAAATGCATTTATTCATTATTATTATTAAGTATTCTTCAAGTAATACTTTTAAAATGCATCAAAATAAGCCGGCTAAAACGCTAGCATTTATCCGTTGTTAAATTAGTTCATAAGCTCCGGTATTTCGATCGTGTAACCTCTCGCGTCATTTTGTTTGTAGGGTATTCATTGCTCACCTACATCACTGGGTGAGTTCTCCTTAGTTTTTATAAGTATATAATTGCGGATGAATCAAAATAGCTATTATAGTAGTTCCGTTTCCCCAGCTCTTTGTATACTTTAATGCTTATTCCACTTTTTACTCGCATAACCAGATTATGAAACGCACTACTTCCACAACATAGGAACTTTGCTGTTATTATTGCATCAGCGTACAAAGTATCCTTAAATTAGTTTGAACAGCTTGAGATCAAGTACCATACATAAACATAGAAACACCTGGTGAAATTTTATTAAACTCAAAAACGCGAAATTTTGACGTTTTTAAATTTTTGCATCTATTCCTTATGAAAGTACTTTCACTCATTTCCAGCCATTAAGATCAAAGACTATATAAACCAAAAATTACATAAAATACTTTGCTTACCTTCGCATATATGCATTGCTGTAAACAAGGAAAAGTATGCCGAAATAGATATTAAATATATTAAATAGAAGATTAAAAAGAATACGGCATTATAATTTATGCACCTGCGGATGTTCATGTTAATATTAGACATTTAATACGCGTTTAGAATATGCTATATATGTATGCGCGATATATGCGAGCTTGAATATTTAAATATGACAAATGCAAGAGGCACTAGAAGGCTACCTTTTAAATGCTCCCGACTTTTTAAATATTTGCACTAAAGTAATGTCAAAATATTTTACAGTTGCTTTTAATATTCTTATTATATTGCACAATGTGCAAAACCATTGCACATACTATTACCATATAAAGTGTATAAATACAAAGCTGAATAATTTACTTAAGAAAAAAAAATAAATATTAATGTTGCATATACTTGTTGATAAAGACGAGCATATATGAAATTTTTCTAAAAATATTGACTTTTTTAAATCGAGTAGCAACCAACCTAATGCTGTTGCTGCTACATTTGCTTTTTTAAGTGATTGTGGATCTTGTATTTTATATAGTCTTTGATTTTAATGGCCGCAAATGAGTAAAAATTCTCTCATAATAAACAGTTAGATATGTGTAGAACCGTGATGCTCTTTTGATTTTAATAATTTTTCATCAATTTTATGTTCGTCTCTACGTTTGTGGTCTCTGGAAGAAATCAATCCACATGAAAAACCGTACAATATAAATGTTAACAATTTGATGAGAATATAACCATTTGTGAAGAGGCAAATATTACGATACGTTGGACAGTATTAAAATCAGAAAAATTGCAGTAATAGCAGTTACCTTTGTTTATGTAAAATACATAAGGAAAAGTGGAATACGATTTACGTTTTACAAATATGTCAACCCAATGTCGGACATGTACGAGCAGCAAAACAGTTAGCTTTATTTATGATGAGCTTCTACAGATTAAAGAATTGTCGACTATAGCAAATCTATTGATTTATATTATACCACAATTAACTATTAGAGAAAACGATGATTTACCAAAGCATGTGTGTCAAAATTGCTTAAATAAATTATTAGAAATATATGAGTTTCAACAAATGTGCTTAAATACTGAACGAAAATGGTTGGAATTATTAAGCAAAACGTCAACAAGAACTATTCCAAAGACAACTATAGAAATAGAAGAAACTGATGAGCACAATTTAAAAGATCCATTAGATGACGATCGTATGTTGGATAATGTTGACAATATTCATCAAGAAATCAAGGTAGAGTCCTTGGAAATAACAGGTTGTCAAAGCGATAGTGGTAATAATATGTTGAATCGATTGGAAAAAATAAAAAAAAATTCTTTGGGTGATACTTTAAATAAAACATTTAAGACAGAATTGTCAGATATCTTAATAAATAGCCATAAGCAAGAATTATTTATTAAAAAAGCTACTAACCATGAAATAACCCATTATGGTAAAGGCAAAAATGTACGTATAAGTAATAATCGTAATGCAAATCACAATCAAAGAAAGAACAAAATGAGAATAGAAAAATTTACTTGCCACATTTGTGGAAAAGCTCTTTCGGCATCTGGAGTATTGAATCGACATATAAAACAAGTGCATCGTATTACTAAATGTAAAGATGATAATTCAACTTCTCAACTTATGGATGATGATCATAAAACTAGAATTAAAAATTTACCAAATGATTCTACTTCTCAACTTATTCATGATTACCATCAAACTAGAATTAAAATGATAGATTGCAATGAGAAAATTGCTGTGGAGCAAGAACTAAATAATGATAAGCCCAATAGCAATAGTAATAGTAATAATGATATTGAACAAGCCCAAAGAACTAATATTAAGTTGAAGTTTATGTGCACTATATGTGGAAAAAATCTTTCATCATCCAGTGTCTTGAATAGGCACACAAAGCAAGTACATGGAATTGTAAAAGGTAAAGTAAATGAATAATTGTCGCATATTATTATATTATTGAAACTATCTTTCGCTTATAAACAATGGTATAAAATAGAGTACATATAATTCCTGCATATTGTAAATGATTAAGTTCATCACCCACAGTTTAGGTGTACACTCACCTTGCCAAGGTGTTTGAAATTTTCAAAAAGAAGCATAAAAAGCCCAATAAAGAATGTATTTCTTTAATGGCTATCAAATTGTAAATCCCTTCAGTTCCTAAGTTCTAAATCTCAGTTCAGAGTTACTAAAATAATTTAATAACTCTCTGACCGAGCAAAATTGATTTTACCATTAAAAATAATTGATATTAATATTAAAGTTCATACGTGAGACAACTTTTTCAAAATAAGCGTGCCCACCAAAGGATTCTATGCGAATGTAATTTAAAATAAAAACATTTTTAATGTGTAAAGGAAAATTTTCTATTTTTTTCTAGTTTAAAAAAATTCAAGAACTCAAAAACTGCGCAATTTTTCTATGTACAATTTCCTATTATTTGCCCAAAGGCGGAAATCAGATATACTAGGTTGAAATTATAAAACATCCAGATTTAATTTAATATATTTAATGAACTTTACTCGTTGATCACATGATCACATCATTTTGATAGTTTCACTTGAAACGATCGAAACGATGTGGATTGGTATGCAAAATGCAATTTTACTTTTCGTTTATTTTGTGCATAGAAAATGTATAAACTCAATGAATAAATTTTTTTCCAGAAAAGAACAGTCAAGAGGAAAAGGTTTCAGGCAATAATTCTGAAAATGCTCAAAATGGTCTTGGTCTTAAGAAACGGATTAAACGCTCACATTTTTGTAAATTTTGCAATAAAGGTCTGTGCAAACTTTTTATATTTATACTTTGCAATATTATAAGGTACAGGATATGATGCCTTTGTGCATAGATGTGTAACATCCAAAATGGTTCAAGGCACGTCTTTTACTATACTGATTGATTCAGATTCACAGCATCAGATGGACAACTTGCATAGCTGTCTACCTAATGCTTCTTCATGTAAATTTGAAAATTTATTATCAAATTCTAGCCCATATTTTGGCAATGTTTATTGAAAATGAATAGAAATCAAAGACTTTTACGATCATCATTCACTTGAAGCCTCATTATGAAAAGCGTAATATATGAAAAATATTTACAGTTTTATTTTTTTAATGATAATCGTAAGATTTTTTCTTGCACGATTAAGTGCTTCAAGTATGGTTCTGATCAGTTCATTATTTTGGATCTTTCCAATGTACCAAACTATTCAAATGAATAAAAAATTGCGAATTTTTACTTTTTTTTATGCAACGTTTTACTTTTGTGCTTTTTGATCACATTAGAAAAAGTGATGTAGAGCATTTAAGAGTCAGTTGCGATTGATTATAACTTTTTTACTTGTTATGATAAAATCACATTCAAAAGATTTCTGTTTTAGGCTTTTCAATACCAACTAGGCTAAGAGATCATGAACGAGTACATACAGGTTTGAAAAATATTAATTATAATAGACAGTTAAAGTTGGCAGACTTTTTTTTAAGGTGAAAGACCGCATCTTTGTTCCCAGTGCGGCCTCGGTTTTAAAACTGCTAGCAATTTAATACAACATTTATATCGGCATAAAGGCGACAAACGTTACGAATGTCCACATTGTCCCAAACGTTTTATTTGTTTAGCGGACTTGGGATCTCATAAGGCAGTACATAACAAAGAACGACCACACTCATGCGAAATATGCGGTTCAAGTTTTGCTAAATCCTACTTATTGAGACGCCATAAGATGTATCACAGTGATGATAGGCCACACAAGTGTGACTATTGTGACATGAGATTTGTTATGGCATGTCAAATGCGTAGCCATCGACGAATACATACTGGTGAAAAACCATACAAATGTAAATACTGCCCCAGAGTTTTCGCACGTAGTACACACGCTGCAAGACATTTGCGCAGTCATCTGGGTGCAAACATTCACGGCTGTGAATTATGTCCACAGAGATTTCGTTTAAGAAGTGAGTTACGTGCGCACTTTGTCTCACATAAAAATGAAGATGATCAAACACGTTGTAAAAACTTGGAAGCACTTAAGTGTGAACAAGAAAATTTGCAAATTAGGCTTAATGTCTTCAGTAATAAAGCTGCGCAATGATTTCATGAATATAAAATAAAATTAAAATTATAATATAACATTAAATAAGTAAAAAATTATAGTCTAGTCGGTCAGGGCCGACTTTGAAGTACTTTACCCCACAGAGTTGAATCCAATTAGAAAGTTAGGAAAGTAAATTGCAGATTATTATCCAGTGATTTAAACAGGTCTCTTTATGGAAAGAGTTTTCGAGAAGTGTCTTATCGGATTAAATTTAGTACGTCAAATGAAATTCTAGAAGAAAATTCTATATATTGTAATATTTTTTATATTGTTTTTTTTTTCAAAATTGGATATATTATATTATATATTATATAATATATATATATTATATATTATATAATATATATATATTATATATTATATAATATATTTATATATATTCTTATTATATTATATATATTAAAACCGAAAAGTTTGTTCGATATTACCTACTTGCAATAAACTAAGTATGCCTTTTTGTTAAATGGGACCCACCTAATGAACTTCTTGAACACTTCATTAACAGGCGGGCTCAAATCAACTGAAAATACAATTCTGAGTCCACGTTCCACACAAACATAATATTCTGTACTGTATAATAAATGTGAAAATAAATCATAACAAATTTTCATTAATAAGTTATTATTGGAACTGTGGGTATGTGTGAGATTAGAATTTAATCCAACGAATAACTCGATGTAATATGTAGTAGATAAAATTAAAAATAAAAAATTTTTAAATATATAAATGTAATTTTTATTGGCTTTAATAGTTGTATAGTACTAGAAAATATTATACTTATATTTCGACTACTTGATCACTTTTTACGGGAGTTTTCACTGCTAATAAATCTACTTCTGACAAGAGCTTTGCAAAACTCATTCGTAGATCGTACTAGATCTCAATTCAGCCCAATATACATCTATTCAAAAAATCATCTCAATAGTTATTTCGGTCTTTGTATACGAAGTTTATAATATAATCTACAGACATCTTTTAAGATAGAAAAAAATTAATCAGTTAAACGGTTGGCATCTAAAGTTATCCAATCTGGTACCCTTTCCGTACGTATATAATTATCTCTAGATAAGGCGTAAGAATTAACCAAATCGGTGCCAGCACACAGAGATCCACCTAACCAGGCAGCTATATTCGGCCGGCCCAAGCTTTTGTGAAATTTGAAAGAAGTATTTGCGGGGATTTTCGTTTTGTACTTATTATCACTATTTAATAAAAATATTAATTCCTCTTTAAGTCTGGCCATTAATCCCATTATTATGGAAGTGCCACCAATGACTAAAATATTTTCGGCTAAAGTACGTCGCACATCTATGGGGCAAGATATAATAGCTTTTAAAATTAAATGTGGTAAACTGTCGCGATCGTTATTTTCCTCAAAGAGTACTTCAAATGCTGTTTCACGAACGCGACCTGACACTGTTACGGTATCTGCACCGCCAATTGGATACATCACATTCGGCGCTGACTTAATTGTCTGCCCATCGAAATATTGCTGCGCTCTTTTCTTGGTAGTTACAAAGCATGTACGCACCTTAATATCTTCCAACACACTCTCTGTTAATAATTCATGCTTTACACCTTCTTCTAGAAGCTGACGCTTGATCTCCATATGTACTATACGGCCACCGTAACTTTGATCTTGAAATGCTTGCATTATTTGTACACCACTAAAAATAGGCATCACATTGGTTTCATTGTAACCCATATCGACAACTACACCATGAGGGATAGCTAAAGTTGATAAAGCCATTACATGAGAGGGAACAAACAAAATAGAAGCCACTTCATAATGGCGAAACAATACTTTAGCTAAAGTTTCTCGTACTATTGTTAATCCATACACATTTTCAACAATAACAATTTTACGTTCTTTGGGAGTCACCAACAAATATTTGAAAAATACGATTTGAAAGAAGTCGGCTATATTGTCATAAAATTCTAAACTACTGTTAAAATTAAAAATATTTTTTATTTGACCATCGCTAGATAATATTGCCTCAGATGGTATGATTTTTCTAGGGAATGCCTCCACAGCAAAACCGAGTTTAGTATATGCTGTTCCTATATCCAAAACAACGGGCGGCTTTTCTTGCATCACTGTTTCGTATAAGGGCATTGCTCGTTGTAATGGTTTTTTGTATGTGTATGACTAAATCGAAAACGTCTATATTGGTAGATTGCAGTATGTTGAAATAATTCACATTTCTCTATGAAAATTACATCACATACGTATATTTCGTAAATAATTTCGCCTGATGTAGGATAAGACTGTCTATGCCTATAGCTATGTCTATTTATTTTTTTTTTATTTTTTCCCCAATCCAATAATGAAGTTAACAATACTAAACAATGTTAGATTAACAATAGTGCAAGAGATTGATTAATTGTTATGTGATAATATTCGTAATGTGTACGGACGAAATGCCCTTACAGAGCACAAAGAGTAATACTCTCTTATCTATTAGCCACAACCTACACACTTCTAATTTTCACTTCTAATTTTTACGCAAAAACTCTCTAAGCTTTCATATATTTGGTTCTCATCGGGAGAATTCTCGACAAATATGATACTAAACACTATAGTTGACTCTCTTGAGAACTTCTACTGAAACAAAACCGTTTTTTCTATATAAAGTTCTATATAAAGTTTTTGTCGAGTTGTAGAAAGAGATGGAGAAGTTATATTTGTTTCTCTCTCAAGAGATACAAGTTTTTTAAACGTCTTTAAGTTTAACTTAACGGAAGAAAATTAATTAGATATAGCAACAATATAATAAATCGACCTTATGTTCCTTTATAAGTGTGCATAGGTAAACTGTTATATCTCTTACAATACGTTAAATGTGTTAGAATTCTTAGTACGTATATTACCAATCGCATATTATCTAAAAACATTTTTCCAGTTAAATACGAAAGTACATACATTTCCAAATTTATTTCATAGCTTTTAGTATAACAGTAAAATAACACTGGCTGTAAGCATTATAATATTGATACATAAAAAATAAAAATCAACTACAAATGTACTTAATATAATTTATTTTAAGTCACATTCATCCAAACTAAGAAAATCATTGGAAATGCCCAAAAAATTTGTAAACAAATAACTGTCACAACAAATTTGTTGCACATACAGCAGTTAAACAAGTACAATTTATAGTTCATATTTCTCTCTCAGTCTGACTTATATAGAGTATAAAAAAACTAACATATGTAGTTCACATATATAGGCTTATAAAAGTATCGGAAGTCTCTTCCATCATAAAAATCCATTCAAAAATATGCTAAGTGAAATGACTGTATAGACTACAGTGGTATGAGTGAAATGATTATGCAGACTGTGGGTCAATTTAAATTAGTCTATGGTTTATGATTTGTGTTATCAAATGACGTGTTTAAGTGGAACGAATTAGGATGCAAGGATATCTGGTAAGATTTTGACAGTGAAAGCTGCGTCTAATTCAATATAGTGCAACTTTCCACAGAAAAAAAGGGGAATTAGATAACTATTTTTATGAGTTTCATTGCACAGGAAAACGTTCACAACAGAGAAACTTGTCGGGATTTGCTGAAAAATGTCCAAACTGAAATGCTGGAGCAGGCTCAAAACCAGCTACACTATGGCGAAATCAAACGACACGATGCTGAGAAATCAAAAATGTCCAAATTAAATTTATTGAATAAGGCAGATAAAAAGTACGAATCTAAAAAATGCAAAAAGCGTAAGCATAAAAAATCTAAATCAGAAAAAAGGCTACGTAAAATATCCAAGTATAATTTGGATGAGAATGATGAAAGTAATACCAGTAGAGATTCCAGTAATTTGGATTGCAAGATGACACGTAGTAAAAAAACTGAAAAAAGTGAGAAAAATAGGATTTGCGGCGATGATGGTAGCTCACATAGTTCAGAGGAATATGAATGGATAGAAGCAAAGAATTCAAGTGCACAGGTAAAACGAGACAATTGGATGACAGAGCCTATATTAATTAATACATATATTAAGGAGTGCATTGAGAAAAAGCCTAATGAAACCTATGATCCTGCTAAAAGTAGTCTTGAATTGAATAGATATTGGAAAACGACCGGAACGGGTTTACCTAATTTTCAAAAACCTTGTCTCGATGATGATAATATAAATAGGAGAAGTCCAAAAAATATAAATCATAATGGTCACTCCATTAAAAATTGGAAAAAAGCAAATCAAAATAGTGAAGGCAACGGGCAACACACTAACAAGAATCCTTCTAAAGCAAAACCTGAAGAGAGATATACAAATAAATTTAACATTCAATTAAATGGACAACAAATGAACGAATTAGGCGCAAAAATTATTAAAGCCGAAATAGCGAACAATTTACATTTAGCTGAAGAACTCAAGCAACAATTAGGTGAAGCTCGTCAACGCCGAGCTGCGTCAAAGGAAGCTAAAACTGAAAATCGCATTTTATTAACCCCTACAGCATGTAAGCAGCGCCAGGGTAAATACCTACAAACTTATGAGAGCTGTGAACGTATGCGCTATTCAACGGATGATAAAAGATGCAATCTTCAGGAATTATATCTAAGAGAAAAATACACTAGCGCGGCTGATGCTAATAGAGAGTTTTTAAATATTGCAAGAAAGCAAAATAATAACACCGATGATTTAGACGACATATTCAGCGATCATATGAGTAAAAATACTTATGGTACTGATGGAAATAAAAAAGGTCAAGAGATGCGGCAATCAATTCTAAATCAACAAAGAATGGAAAAGGCATTGGACAGTTGCAATATGTGCACAGATTCGTCGAAAATGCAAAAACAATTTTTAGTCAGTATGGGCCAAATGGTTTACCTTACTTTACCCTGGCATATTGGTTTGCAGGCGAACCATTGTATTATTGCACCAATTCAGCACGTCTCATGTAGTACAGAACTTGATGAAAATGCTTGGTTAGAGATGACTGCTTTTCGTAAAACATTCACAAAAATGTGTGCCGATCAAAAGAAAGATGTAATTTTCTATGAAATTGCAAATCGTTTGCATAAAAAGCCACATTTGACTGTACATTGCATACCCATTGATCGAAGTAAAAGTGAAATGGCCCCATTTTATTTTAAGAAAGCCATTGAAGAATCGGAGAGAGAGTGGAGCATTAACAAGCAATTAATATCATTAAAGGATAAAGGTTTGCTTAAATGTGTACCCAAAGGTTTACCATATTTTTGGGTTAATTTTAATATGGACAATGGTTTTGCGCATATAATCGAGGATGAAGATCGCTTTCCGTCTAATTTTGCTCAGGTATAAAATTTCATTTTTTAATTCACTGTACAAGTAGTAGATGAAGGAGTGTTGATAGTATGCTTCTTTGGACACGCCCACAGTATAACGTATACTGAGAATATTTTTGTTTTTTAAAGTATAATTATAAACATTTTTGCTCGCTACACGCAAACGGTAAAAAAATACAAAGCTGAATTTACTAAGTATTAAGACTACTATGGACCAGCAAGAGTTATAAAAAAATAATGGAAATTGACAACTTGCAAAGTTACACAATACTTTTTTTTGTTTACGTTCTCTATATACTACTCAAAAACAAATAGTCCTTATATAATATGATCCGGTGCGGTTGGTTGGTATTCAAATTTAGCTGAACCAAATATAATTTTTTTTATTTGTTTTTCTATCGATTATATTATAATAATCTATATCCCTGATGTGCGTTTATTTAGTTTAACTTTTTTTCATTTTTTTTAGGAAATAATTGGTGGAATGTTGAATTTGGAATCCCATCATTGGCGTAAATTACGCAAAGAACATAACAGTGTTTGTAAAACAAAAATACTTAAAGGCTTATGGGAGAAGTATTATTAACTTTAAAATATCTATTCAACGAAATAAACATAAATTTATTAATTTTTTGTGTAAAATACTAAAAGCAACGTAGTGTGAAATAAGTTACATGAACATAAGAGAAATTGAAGACGGATTGAAGAATTAGTGACCTAAGATAAAACTGCAAAAAAAAATTAAAAGTAGAAGAAATGGCATTAGAGGATAATGTTACTTACGTAAATAAAGTGCATTAAAGCATTAAAATTTTAGAATTTAAACAATTCCACGAGATATAAGTATTTGCCAATAGGATAATTGGAAAAAAAGATTATTGATGTAGCCCACTTAGATGAAAATAATACAACGTGATTGTTACCTTTCCTTTTCTTAGTTATAATATTAACTTGTACTACACAACCGCGCGACATCCGTCTATTAATTAGTGTAATTTCATGATCGAGAAACGCAATTTTTAAAAAAGGAGTTTAAGGAGGGTGTAATTATGATAGTAGATTAATAAACATTCTTTTTACTACTAAGCATTTTGCTTTCTTGGATGCGAGAATTTAAGGGAAACCTCTTCAAGGAAAGCATTGCGTTGTCCATTTTTTCTAGGTTTAAAATTAAGTTGATGTCTTTGCTCTAAGGTCTAAATAGAAATGTTTGCGCTGTTCTCTTTGAAAATGTTCCTACACTAGTCAAGAAGTAGTGTGCATAGATATTCTAGTTTTGGTAAGCAGAACTTTGTAGAGTTCTAGGACATAGGATGATTTGGAGCCCCAAGAAATTTAACTGAAAATTTACCAAAAAGAACCGCTCGAGGCAGTCATGATTACTGAAATTTATATTCCGACTTGCTTTTTTGTTGAGTAAAAATTTCTAGTGCTTACTACAGTGTTAACAAAAAGTTTGTGTCCAACAACAGGACAATACTTATGATTCTTTGAAAGCATTTTATACATTACAGTTTCCATATATTAGCACATCTGTTATAGGCTATGTTAAAGAGATCCAACTTTGCAATGCTCCTGCTAGCAGCTACGAATGAACAGACTCCCAGATTAAGTTTTTATATATGTCCTGGTCAACTAAGATATCACATATTATGATAGGCTAGTTATACATTTCAGTGCCATCAGCAATTTAAATTAAATTAGTTGCAGGGTTGAAGCTTGTTACCTGCATAAAACTAAGAAATTATGATGCCAATTTTTTGATTAACAAAAATATATAGTGAATTGCAAAAATCCCAAGATATTTCACAAAATTTAAAAATATTAATTTTAAATAAAATTTCTTGCAAATGTCGTTCAAAAAAATTTGTAACTCAGTTGCAAAAATTTCTCCGTACAATATTTTCCACTAAATTGTTAACTTCGCATATTTACAATTTTTTATGAAATTTCAATATAATGTGCAGCCAACTTCGTGTGCTGCATCCTTTTTTCTGAGTTTTTGTTGAACGGAGGGTGGTTCTTATAATTTACTTTTACAATTATAAACAGTAAAGATTAAGAATGCCTGGTGTTACGGTGAAAGATATTGACCAACACGCTGTTGTTAAAGCGGTAGCCGTCTTTTTAAAAAAGACTGGCAAATTGAAGGTGCCCGAACAGATGGATATTATAAAAACTGCTAAATATAAGGAACTAGCACCATATGATCCGGATTGGTTTTACATCCGTTGTGCTTCAATTTTAAGGCATTTATATCACCGCAGTCCAGCTGGAGTGGGCTCAATTACAAAGATTTACGGTGGTCGTAAACGTAATGGAGTCCATCCATCACACTTCTGCCGTGCTGCCGATGGTGCTGCCCGCAAGGCTTTACAGGCTTTGGAACACGCACGTTTAATTGAAAAACACCCAGATGGAGGACGAAAATTAACAACTTTTGGACAAAGAGACTTGGATCGGATTGCAAATCAAATAGTTGCGAAACAGCGAGATTCAGTGAAGCAAACTGGTCCATTGGTCATTTCTAAATAACTTGTTGACAAATGTAGTTTACTTTTTTATGTATCAATAAACAAGAGATTTAAATAAAGTAGTTAATGTATTAATTTAATCACGAAGATTACACTTTATAGAAATCATTGTATAAATATCATATAAAAAAAATCGTATAAGCGATCTTGCAATGCTAAACACGATCCAGGGCCTCTACCATTACTATACTGTTGCCACGAATGACCACCATGCCAATATTGTTCCGCGTACTGTCTTTACATTCCTCTACTGTTTCATCCAGTACTACATTCATGAATGGATCGAACCCCCGTAGGATACCAGCTACAGATCGACCACCATTTAGTTTTAAAAGCATGCGTTTATCCATATATTTCTTTAATTCTGGAGGATGAGCCTTAGACATTTCTTTACCTTGCAAAAAACGCTTAAACTGAATTTACCACGTTAAAAGAATGAATGTTATTACCAGCATAAGAAATTTTTATGTTTAAACATAAACTGTTACCAAATTAAAATATTTTACCTCTATATTACATTGTGTAATCTGATATAGAGGTGGCTATAAAAAGTATATATATTATTTGTATATAATATATATATGTATAATTTATTATAACTTATTCTATCAATTGAAAAATGAATTGTAAAAACAGTTGAAATATGTAAAACTCCTTAAGAGATAAGTAATAACAATATACAGAAAATAAAAATGCTTAAAAAGAAAGTACCAACTAATTAGAGGACTTATTGAAATAGATAATACACAAAACAAGTCGTCACACAAAAGGAAACAATATTTTCTTTTAGAACAAAAATATTCCATGTTATACAGTGTAAATATTTTGTAAATAAATTACGGTCGTGTACTCATTGGTTGGGGTGTGTAATGTGAGGAAAAATGTTTTCTAAGAAAAAGAAAAAGCCTTTGATTTCAATGCCAAGTAATTTCGAGCATCGTGTACACACAGGCTTTGATAAGCGTGAACAACGTTATGTGGGACTTCCTCTACAATGGGCTTCGATCGTGGGCAATAATCAAATATTAAAATCCACGAATCGTCCATTACCATTAGTGGATCCATCAGAAATAACACCAACGGAAATTTTAGATTTGAAAACTATAGTGAGGCCACATCAGAACAATAATAGGGCTGATACAACATCCTTGAATAGCGTTGCTACTCAAGCGCATCACAATCAGCACTATCACTATAATAATTCTGTTGCGATAGATAACGGATTTACGACTGGGGAATCAAGTTTGAATGTTGATACTTCAAGTAGTGGTGGCATAGTTTTACCCAAAACATCACATGTAGCACGTTCTAATTCATTGCGAAGTTCCAGTCCACCACGTATACGAAGAGATTTGCGTGGTAATACCAATGTACCACCTGCTGTGCCAGAAGAAAATATTGCTCCCTTAAGTCATATGACAACGCCAGGTTATAAAATTCAACAACAGCAACAGGCAATGGCTTCAAATGGTAATACATATGATGGACTAATTTCTCAAAATGGTTCTGGTCCACTAGCCGTACGTACCGATTTTTCAACACAGTCAATCGTGTCGAATCGCAGTGGAGTAACTGCGGCTCAATTTCATGTTCAAAAAACATCTCCAGTCGGCTCCGTAGCGAGCAATACACGTTCCGTGCAGTCTCACATGTCTGCACTATCTCATATGCCTCCACATTTAAGTAACACAAATAATCGAACTAGTAATAGTAATTTTCCCATGTACCTAACAAAACAAAGTCAATTACATCACGCTGCACCCATAAAAAATGTTCAAACCATACAACAGCATCAATTATCACCGGTTCAGTTACCATCTCAAATTAAACTGATGCAAAATGATCAAAACCAGAGTGTTCAAATACCCGGTCAACATCCAGGTCAACTTAAACCTGACTCAAGAACATCAAGTATAAGTGGTGGCACAGTAAGTGTAATCGGTGCAAGTGCAGAGACTGTTCCAGTTAGTGGAGGTACTACAAGTCCAGCTGTTGGTGTAGGTGGCGTAACTTGTGCACCTCCTGCTAAACAAGAACAAAGACTTACCCATGAACAGGCAAGTCATATTATTATTTTCTCTGGATTTTTATAATGAACGCATCGTTTCATTCTATTGCTTTTCCATATAATCAGTTCCGTGCAGCGCTACAAATGGTTGTATCAGCAGGCGATCCACGCGATAATTTAGATAATTTTATGAAAATTGGCGAAGGATCAACAGGCACTGTTTGCATTGCTACAGACAAATCTACTGGGCGGCAGGTGGCTGTTAAAAAGATGGACTTGCGCAAACAACAACGACGTGAGTTGCTATTCAATGAGGTGGTTATTATGCGAGATTACCATCACCCAAATATTGTTGAAACCTATTCCAGTTTTCTGGTGAATGATGAATTATGGGTTGTAATGGAATATTTGGAAGGCGGTGCTTTAACAGATATTGTTACACATTCTCGAATGGATGAAGAACAAATTGCAACCGTTTGTAAACAGTGTTTAAAAGCATTGGCTTATTTACATTCACAGGTGCGTAATAAAATATTACAAAATATTTCTCTAACCGTACAGATTTACATGCAGATAGGCTTTTTTCTACCGCAACTGTTTTCTTATCATGTTCTCCATTAAATGTAAATTAAATTAAATTAAATGCATTTTACACATGTAAAATGCAGATATTATACTTTGCATCTTCAAGTTAACTATCACTTGACATGAGGAGTATAACATACTTCTTATTCAGTTTATTACTTTTTAAATTTTACTTTTTCATCATGTGTCATTTCTTTATAAAAAATGTGCCATATAAATGCAGACAGTACATTATTACGAATCACCACAGATAAAGTTATTCATCTACATTACAATTTAATGAATTATTATTTAGCTCATTTAAAATATTCGTTCTAAAAGTCATATCGTGGAATTATATACTTAGCGTAATGTCATTTTATAGTTAATGCCTTTCTTTGCTAATTTTGAATTGTCTTTTCGTGGTTTGTGGTAACGTGAAAGTCATTATAATTCACACCTCATCAGTTTAATGTTAAGTATAAAAGAAAACGAGAAACAAAGTTGCTCTCCGTTTGGTGTTATTAAAATTGTTTAATATGTTTGTATATACGAAACAGTTTACAATGATGTACCTGTTATGCAAATCACAATTGTATTAGATTATTGACGGTTATGAAATATCCTTTCATCTTTGTAAAAGCAACTAATTTACAACAGAAATACATAACCCGAAAAATTGAATAGCACTGAATAGAAATATAAAAGAGAAGCGGGACGAAGTTTAAAGTGCCCATTTATGTCAATTTCGATTTTCACGGTATAAGATTCAAAAATTTTGATAGTGCCTTATAAAACTTAATTTTTCACAATGCTTACGTTGTTAATTGACATGCAATTTTCTTATTCTTTTTTTAAAACACCTTTATGAATTTCGCAATTCTTATACCCTGCATCATTGTGTGAATGTATGTAACACCCAAAAGCGTTTTACTTGTACCAAATATTTATTACATCGATCGATTTCCAATCATTCTTTAATGACTATCTATGTAAATTTGTTATCAAATTATGCACCATAATTTCATATATATTAATCAGATTTGGTATGTTGTTACCAAAAGACCAAAGGATGAAAAATTCGGAAATTTCAAGTCCATAAAACAGGAAAACATCTTTTTAAATTTTAATGAAAACTGACGTACAGTGATAGATTGAACGTTTACTCATATGACAAACTTTCTTAATTAATAGAATATTAGTAGGTAAATAATTTTTTAATTGAATGAAATGGATTTTTGAAATTCCTTGACAAATTTTTGTAATATGGCCTATTAACTTGATTCTATAATGAGTGGAATAAATAACTTGTAGAATAATTTTTAAATATTTTATCATTGTTTTACTCTTATAGGGTGTCATACATAGGGATATTAAATCCGACTCAATATTACTGGCGGCAGATGGTCGGGTTAAATTGTCGGATTTTGGATTCTGTGCTCAAGTCTCACAAGAATTGCCCAAACGTAAATCATTGGTGGGGACACCATATTGGATGTCACCGGAGGTAATATCACGTCTCCCATATGGTCCTGAAGTTGATATTTGGTCATTGGGTATTATGGTAATCGAAATGGTAGATGGCGAACCGCCATTTTTCAATGAGCCACCATTACAAGCAATGAGACGTATACGTGATATGCAACCTCCAAATTTAAAGAATGCCCACAAAGTCTCACCACGATTGCAATCCTTTTTGGATCGCATGTTGGTAAGAGATCCAGGTCAAAGAGCAACTGCTACTGAATTACTAACGCATCCATTTTTAAGACAAGCAGGACCGCCTTCGCTACTGGTACCACTTATGCGTAATAATAAGCATTAATGTCTACTTTTTCAATCAGTGCTTGTATGTTTATCGATCTGTCCCCTAATTTTAAATTTTTGGAAAACTTTATAACATTTTTAAGTTTTTACTGTGACCAAATGTTTATAAAATGAAACAAACAATGCAAACCTATGCATATTGTACTGCTAGAAGAAAGTTTCGTACTATTAATTTAATGTATTTGTTGACTTTTTTTATATAACAAGAGGAAACAAATATAGAACACCCAACGGACCTTAACCATCTAATGTTTTATAAATAAGTTCATTTTTATTTTCATATTTTTCATTTCAATGCATACTGTTCAAAAGTTTCTCTTAATTTATCTTACCTTGTTATATAATTTTCGTTTATAAATTGTGTTTGTTGTCTCACAATGAAATGTACTTACGTTTTTTGCATTTTTATAACTACACCAATGGCGGCACAAGGTGTAATAGGTTTATACGGACTGCAGATAGGCATATATATTATCGTATAAATCTAATGAAGATCTTCTCTTGAATTGGCTAAAACCTACATACGTAGATGTAAAGTAAACTTCATCTTACTCTTTCTTCAAAATCAAATTTAATAAAAACGAGTGGGTCAGGGCTTTAATTTTCTGCACCTGGAAATCTTAAACATCCTTCATCACTTTGCCTAGTGAGATAAAAAGTTAAACAACAGAATTACAAGACAGCGAAGTATAAAATTTTAATCATTAAATTTTTTAAAAGGTTCTTTGTATGGGAGGGAGTTCAAAAATGAGCCTATCTGTACCAAATTCGGTACAGTATTATGGTATTTTCTGCGTATCATTTTCATTAATGTATATTCAAAATTATATCTTTTGTCCAAACAATGACCTCTCCGGAAAAGGTGCTATATGGAAAGGAGTTGCAAACATGAATCGAATTATATTAAATTTGGTACACATTTGTTAAAATATTTTTAAAATTGTAGTTTCTTTTATAAAAATTGTTAATTTCAATGAAAATCTTCTCTAGGCCAGAACAAATTAATGTACCAAATTTCTTAAAAATATCTCTAAAATTGCAAGCTGTAGCTTGGTAACCAATTTACAATTTACAATGTACAGAAAAAAAGTTTTTAGATAAACTATATTTTATGCGGTTTTTTTTAGAATATATGCATATGTATTATTATGTTAAAAATTCATTACTACATTCATACATTCGTGTACATTTGCGTACATTCGCGCACATTCCTTTATGTACACATAAGTGCCTAAGTAAGTTTTTATTATTATATATTTTATAATAGAATATTGGCTTAATTTGATTGATGATGCTATTTTCCAGTGTGAATGTACTCTAGGTTTAGTGTAATGTACTTGCTGTGATTTAGAACTGATTGTGGTATAAGTGATGGAAATATTAACAAAATCACATCCGTGTGTGATGATTGTATTTACAAAAATATTGAGAAAGTATATAAGTACATTAGTCTACTTAAAGTTAAAAAAGTATTTAACACCGTTTATAAAATGAAGGCATTACAGTAGATAACAAATTGACAACGTCTGACAGTGATCGATCATCACGGCAAGAGTTCGAAGACAGTATATTTCTTTAAGTATTTAAGAGCTATTAAAATGTTATAAAATATTTCTTTTTACCAATTACATTATTGTATTTTTCTTTTTTATGTTATCAGTGACTATATACACCATTCCTCTTTTTCTCTTTTTGAAAGTTCCATTTTAAGCGATGCTTAAAAAGAAAACTAAAAACAAATGAAAAACATATAAATCGCTACATTAGAATGGTTCAAAGGTAATAAAATGCAAAAATTTCAGTGCCCTTGTCAAAATTAAGGTGTCTTAGGTAGTACTCTTTTCATATGCAAATACAAATTTATTTAAAAAATCAAATATATAGAAAAATTCATATATATATATATATATATATATATATATATATATAATAAATATATATATCTTTAAGATGCAAACATTCATAAAATAAGAAATAATTAAATAAAATCAGTAATTGCCGTTTATACCTACCGCCCAAAGATTGGAGGTACACTCATTTTGCCATAATGTTTGTAACCCCATAAAGTGAGATTTCGGAGAACGTATTTTGTACACGTACCCCTTCTGTGCGTCTGTAATAATATATCTTCATGGTGCTAAAAACGAAGATACCAACTTCAAATTTGGCAGGAATATTGTAAGTTCATTTACGCTGCTAGATCAAAGACCACAGTGCACTATAAAGCAGAGCATTTCTGCTTTTCCAAGCGAAAAGTCTTCTTATACTCAATGTTATAAAGAGAAGGCTAAAATCTTATACCGATGTTTTAAACTGCGGTCCTACAATTCTTGTTCAAAAATCAGGCAAATCACGTTTAAGCGAAATTATACAAAAAAAACTTTGTTACAGGTATAGTAGTTAAGGTATAGTGTGGAATTTCCATTTCTTCTTTGTTTTTTACCGATTTCTCGCCTATTACATAACCTACTGCAATAGAAAGTTTTCATATATAGTCATTATTTGTAGAATAATGTCAAAAATTATATCGGATTTTCACTTTTTTGGAGCCTTTATGTTTGTTATTGACTACTCATGTGCAATAAAATTTAAAATTTTTCTTCAATGAATTTACTTCAATGTCGTACACGCATCATCATTTTCCCATATTGTATTTTTTAAAAAGCCGTAGCAAATACAATCTGATCAGAGAAGTACCTGTGTGTGCGATTTTTGGGCGACATAAATATGGGTACTAAATTTGATCTCGATAGGACAATCTTTTAAACTCTCTTCCATATAGAGTTTTTTTCATATCACTTAAAAATTACAATATTTACTGTATTAAATTGTAATTCATTTTTTCTTATTAATTTTTTATTTGGTTCAGACGAAGTGGTAGTATTTAGAAGTCGGTCTAGACCGAGTCCTTTGTTTTCACTTCTTTTCTAATTTATTTTAAAATAAGTAAGGCTTTATAACCGGCCGAGGACTCTTAATATTTCTACACCGCTTATTTAATGAGACAAATATAAACAAAATACAATTTAATGAGATACGAAACTTTAATTTTTGAGGGATGTAACTGTAATACCGAGTTACATCTCTTTGGTTTTAAATT
Organism: Melophagus ovinus; assembly: GCA_023089585.1. Classification (NCBI taxonomy): domain Eukaryota; kingdom Metazoa; phylum Arthropoda; class Insecta; order Diptera; family Hippoboscidae; genus Melophagus; species Melophagus ovinus. Next base: position 2,937,535 of record JAKKIB010000255.1, on the reverse strand, counting down.
TATTTCATAATAATTGTGATGAAAGGAACGTAAAGTAAGGATGATTGGTAGGAAAATTGAATTGTAAATTAAAATTATAAAAAAAAATATTAAAAAAAGAATGATATAACGTGATATCAGGTCTCGAGCACAAATCTTTTATACATTTGCCTTTCTTTTTAATTTCGCTATATCTAAAGATTCTTGCAACTTATGTAAACATTCTCTTATACGATTGTCTTTATCTACACCGCGTTTTTGCTCGACTATTTGAATTTCTGCTGAAAGAAAATCCATAATATGCGCCACTAATTCGAATTGAATAGATGAGAGTTTCATTAATAAATTAAAGTAGAAGAACGTGTAGTAAGCCAAATGTTTCTTTGCTAATATACGCAAATGTTCCATTAAAAGTTCTTTTAAGGCGGTAGACGATCTATAAATAGGGTTGTTCAATAAATTGCGAAATAAATCAAGTAATAATGTACGGCTGGGTACAAATTCATCTACCATCATTATATGTTCGAGGCAAGTCAGCGATATACCTTTAACAAAGGTTAATAAACGTTGCTCTGTCATTTGATTTGTCTCATTTTCAGATTGGCATGATGCAAAAATTACTCCTAGTAATTCATGAAGAATTGTAATAACCAAACAAGCATGTTGATCGGCTTGGCGGCGCTGCGTACTTAAAAACAATTCAGTCATTTTATGCACGACATATAAATATAAATCTTGGTTTTCACCTTTTAATAAATGGATAAATGGCCGTGCCACTATTTTAGAATCGGATGAAATCTTGAAATGAGGCACCCATTTTTGTATTAGATCACTTATAGTTTTTACCAAATACGCATCAGTTTTGAAATCTAAACGTCCAATGCCCTGCATTACAACTGGCCATATTTTGTGCACAATCTGAGTTATTTTTCCATCAGGCGTTTTACCAATTTGTATATTTATCGGTAAAATGTAGCGTGTCATTGCCACATGAAAAAAACAAGAAATTTTCGCTTTAGTATACGCCATTTCTGAACAGTTATAAATTACTATAGCTAAAAAGCTATAAAAGCGACTTATGAAAATAGTTTTTTCCATTTCCAAAATTTTCATTGTAGTAACCGTTTCAGGTAACCATTTATCGAAATTGCGCCAATATAAGTTTAAATTTTGAGCCATACGTGCTCGTTTTTGTATGTTATTAAGGGAGCAGCAATTGTCATATGTTTTACCCACGGCGGCTATAAAATTACATAAGGGCTCTTTAGCGTTTAGAAGGTCGTCGCTATTTATATTGGTCATATAGTGAAAATCGCTCAATTCTGTAACAATTTTTGTTAAACTGTCAACTTCCTCATTAACATGACTTAAGAGTACTAGACTTTTTAGCCAAACATGCATAATAGTTGATGGATCGATTGGTACTTTATTTTCACTGTTCAAAATCTGTAATAAGAAGCGTAGAGTATTACGATGCTCTATCGTTTGAGCTTCAATAAAATATGAAAAAAGTTTATGAAAATTATGAGAATCTGTTGCTGCAGTAAAGGGTTGCGTACAAAAGTCAGCAGCCAATTTGGGTAACCAATGACTTCGATTGGTGACATATTGTTCTTTAACAAACGGCAATATAATATCATTCAAAGCATTCATTAAGTTATTACATGAATCTGAGTACGCATCCATTGTTTTCAATCTTTCAAATATCAAATGTAACGCTTTAAAAGTTCTTTCTTGTTCAAGGGGAGAACAATTATATAAAAAGTGTGCCAACCAAGGACCTATGAATATATGTTCACCACAATTAAAATAACAAGATTGCTTACATATGTCTAACATTGTATCAGCAATTATTTTAGATACCGCTAAATCGTTGTTTACCGCCGCAAGCTGATGCAGTAACTTAGTTAAATATTCTGCTAAATCGTATTGCTTTTCAGCAAATAAAATGCATAAAGCCATGTGTCCTTTGATAATTGTTGTTCGTTTTGCGGCGGTTATATTACTTAATTGTATGGCCAGTAATTTATCACGTAATTTTGGAGCAATATTATTAAAGTCACCACATAAAGCTAATACGATAAATAGTTCAATTAGATGATGTAAGCCAGTTTCATTTAGGGTAAAAAATTTTTGAACACTAAATTTACTATAAATACGACCCAGTAACTTCTCAGCTTGATGGTTCTCATCGTGTTTTAAAAAACGTTTTATACATTTGCCCAAAAGCATGGTAAATATTGTATAACTATTGATATTAATATCGAGCGCTTTAGTCAACAGCATGCGATATTTATCTAAATATGATAGGCCACTTGAACATGTTACAGCTAAATTATTAGGAGCTGAACCCATTACATAAAAAGAAGAATTTAGTTTTTTGTGAAAAAATTCCCACAGCAGTACAGGTACGTTTACTTTCGGTTGCCACCATTCTAACAAAATTGGAGTTAATAAGATTATATAAACACGCAACTGCTCTTCATTAGGGTTTGCTTGTAAGAATTGTTGTGTAATTTTTTCACAAAATTCCAAGTTTTCAACATGTTTCTCAACTACTGAAAGGGCATAACTAGGTCCTTTGTATTGACCGTCTGATTGGTATCCATGCAATCGAACTAAAGCTTGCAATAACCAATTAGAAAATTCTGCGTACGAAATTTCAGGGAGAGATGCATTTTCTTAAAATAGAAAGTTAAACAATAGAAAGTTAAAATGAGACGGTCTGAGAAGGTCATTTACTTTTTTTCTTGGTTACCATAATTAGTTTTAATTTTTCCCATTAATTTATTGAATAACATCCAAAAAGTTATCTTTTCATATTCAAGATCTACCATGTTCGTTAATGACCATTTTTTTAAAGCCAATTGTAATAGCAACCACATTTCTTTAATACAAGTACAGGGAAATGGAGATGATTGTATAAGATTTGTAGCGTTTTTTTTCTCGTACAAACACAATGAAGAAATGACTAAATCTTCAAGAAAGCTTTCCATGTTTATTATTATACTGGAATGAGTTTCCATTATTTTTGTATCATTTTTGTAAGCAGCATCACATCCAACGATTTCATTAGTACTCCATTCATATTTATGTAATATACATAGATCTAAGAATCTCCATTCCAAAATTCCATGCAATAAGTGATAAGATGCTACATTACATTCATTACCACTATTACTGTACGCCATGCATAGTGTTTTCCAAGTTTGCTTTTGATTAATGATGCTTTTTATAAGAGTCCTTAAACTCTCTAACCGGTGGCATATATATGGCCACTGCTGAGGTTGTAATTTATGCAAGACCAAATAATATAACAAGGTAATTTCACGGCGTTTTAAATAGAAAGTTCTTGGTTTTTCTTGTTGCTTGCCCCGCAATGCATGTTTTGCATTTATTGTTAAGTATTGAATATTTATACTATTATAATAATAAAATAATGCCATATAAATATTATATAATTGAGAATTAGTTTGAAGAATTCTTACCAACAATTACCGAATATAAAATCCAAAAATGATTTATTATTTAAGTCTTCCCAGCCAAATTTATGATTCGTTATACAGATCGTTTCCATACTTCTACTGTTATCACCTTCGAGATACCAGTTTAAGAATTTACTTTTAATAAAACCGTCGCACGAAAATTTTGAATTTATTGAATCTTCTCCTTGACATTGTAATTCAGGTATAATTCTATTTATTTCACCTTCATTGTATGTAGCCGTTGGCTCAATTGGCACAGACAGTAGTATATCATCATCTTGCTCCGTTTCAAATAAATCAAAATCCATTCCAACTGAATCTTATTATGACAGAATTAAAAGCAAATATGAAACGCAAAAAGAGCGCCTTTTTTAATTCCGTGCAATGTTAGTAAATAATAAAGCAGGTATAATAAATAACTCATATATATAATACATGAAAGCGAAATATTACTTAACCATCGCCGTTTCTCCAAGATTACACAATCATTACAAAAATTGCCTTTGCAAATGAAATTTTTGAAATATCAATTTTATTAAATACAGATGCACTAATAATAGATCTGTGTTTCGAGTATTTCAAATATTACACTTTTATTTACAATTTAAATTAAAGCACATCCCTGAATTAAGAATACTTAATTAAATATTTGCTCAATGCACTAGGCTTATTTTATTGGTTCTTCTTGTGTTGGTTCACATTTGGTGCATTTTTGTTTGTTTTAAATTAATGTTTATAATACTATGATTATGATTGTATTAAAACAAAACAACAGATTGTTTAATATTAATGTCTTTAAAACCGAGTGATTTTCATTATTAATTTTTTTTTATTAATTTACTTACAATTTATGCCTTGCAATAAATTTATAATTGGCACAACATGTTTATAGAAAACTTGCGGCAAGATTTCTACAATCGTTTAATAGGTAAACGTATTTTAATAATTGTTAACTATGATATTGATGGAATATGTGCAAGTAAAATATTGCAAGCGTTATTTAAATATGATCGTATGTTATACTCAGTTGTCCCAATAATGGGAATGGCCGGTTTAAAACGAGTTTATTATGATCATAAAGGTGATGTAAAATTTGTTATATTAATCAATTGCGGTGGTTGTGTAGATATAGTGGAATTATTCCAACCTGAAGATGATGTTATATTTTTCATTTGTGATTCTCATAGACCTTTAGATGTTTGCAATGTATATAGTGATCGTCAGGTTTGTATTCTAGGTGATCCAACTTTAGAAGAAAATATACCCGCCTTTGAGTCAATATTTTGTGAATCTGATTCAGAAAATAATGAAAGTGATGATAATGGAAGTCCAGAGGATACGGAAGAAGATGCAGAAGTTGAGTCTGAAGCAACCAATGACCAAAATACTCTTCCAGAAAAGTTAACCATTTTGCAAAAGCACGAACAGCGCATCATAAAACAGCGACAGCGCCGTACGTGGGCAAATGAACGGGATCGTATTATGTTTGAATATACACAATTTAGCTATTATGGACGATCATCGGCTTTATTAATATTCGAATTAGCATGGAAATTATCCAAAGATAATATGGAGCTCCTATGGTGGGGTATCGTGGGCATTACGGAGCAACTTATATTGGGCAAAATAGAGAGAAGTCAGTACGTTCTAGAAATTGACAATATTCAATCTCACGTGAATCGGTTAACTAACAAAACTAATGACCAAAATAATACTTGTGCTACCAAAATTAATTTTGAAAATGATTTACATTTAGTATTATATCGTCATTGGAGCGTATTCGAATCTATGCGGTACTCACGTTATTCAGCATGTTGCCTAAAATTGTGGACATTAAAGGGTGAAAAGAAGCTTCATGAATTATTGGTAGAAATGGGTTTACCATTAATACATGCTCGTCAAACATTTTATTCCATGGATTTAGTTTTGCGTCAGGAATTTTATTCAATGGTGTGTAAGTTGGCAGAAAAGTATGGTATTGCAGATATAATATATGGCTCATTCACTTTACATTATGGTTATCGAAATCGATATTCTGCAGCAGATTTTGTGTACTCCTTATTGGCAATATTAGAATCAGTACAAAAGGATAAAACACCTGAGGATTGCTTTTTAGAAGCTTTAGATGCTTTAGGACGTCAGCACAAGGATATTATGAATAATGGTATAGAGGCTGCTAAACGGATACATCATGCTATTTTTAAGCAAGTTCAAAACAGTCTAGAAAGTCATCAAATACATTCCACAGGATCTTTCTTCTATTATATACTTACAGAAGAAAATGTATATTTTTCATATCCTTATGGCTTAACAATGTTAGCCAAATTTATATTAAATGGTCATGTAGCGATATCACGGAGCAGATCTGCTCCTGATTTGCCCTTAATTGCAAGTTGCCTAATCGATACTGAACGTGGTCTATGTTTACTCGTGGGTATACCACCAGTTCGCGAAGACTCTCCTAAAAACTTTTTTGGTAAAGCTTTTGATCAGGCGGCTTTAAAATGTAATGTTATGATTTTACAAGATTTTTTTGAAACGTCTATAATACAAATAAGACAAAGTGATTTGACGAGATTTTTAGATGCATTAACTGTACTTTTGGCATAAAAATTGTGTAGTATTACTTTAGGTATATGTATATTTGTAATAAGTAGTCTTTTTTTTTTGTTACCATAAAACTAGGATTTAATTATAATGATTTATATTTCGGCAATATAATCCTTTTTATTCAGATTATGACACTAATTATTTTGACTAATTTACTGTTATCATTAAAAAATCACATTTGTAAAAAATTTTCAAAGACAACACGAACTTTGCTAACCTTTAAATTATTAAAGTTTTTATTAATCTTTAATTTTTTTTTGCTTTATTATTTATTTGTAATTCTCTTATTAACATGAACGCAACAAATATAAAAACAAGGCAAACGACAGTGCAGCCGTTGTTTATATATATTTCAGGATTTATTTCCAGTAAATGTTCTATTAATTCCACAATTAATTGTACTTAAAATGCATGCGCAACCTAAGCATTCCATATTATTATAGAAAACAGCATATTGTCCTGGTGCTACAGCTCGTGTTGGCTTTTCTAACACTATTAGGTATTGGTCATTGTCGTTTTGAATTATAGTGCAATTTATCAATGGTTTAGTATGTTGGAAGCGCAAGCGACATTTTAATTCTTTATTGCGTTGTGGTGTATGAAGTTGGCTAAACCAATTAGTAGGCTTTGCTAAAATTTTTTCACTAAATAAAGCAGGATGATTATGGCCAGAGGCTACGAAAATTGTATTCGTTGTAACTTCTTTAGCAACCACATAATACGGCTGTAAATGAGAATGTAACCTACAACGTTGTCCCACAGTCCATTGATGTATCCCTTCGTGTTGGCCCATAATTTTCTCAGTATCCACGTCCACAAAGTTACCACATTTTGTTGCTATATACTATAATCAGCGAAATGAAATTAAATTAATAAGGCTATCCTTCGTTGGTTATTGTACCCTGCATCATTTAGGTAATATATAAAGTTTCTGTACGTTAAGCAAACTGTTCTTTCACTATCCCCGTCCATTCAAGATGACTTTAAATTTAAACCGAAAATGTTACCTAATATATTCGTTTATTTTTTCAGGATTTGCTAAATAGGGGTGTGCATATGTTAGGGACAAACATCTTTAAAATTAAGAAGGATTGACGCATTTACAATCGGTCTTCTTCTAACACTTAATTTTGGAAAAGCTATTAATTATGGGAAAAATTGAAAATTATGCATTTTATTCTCGAAAACTGCAAAAATTAAAAATTAGACTTCTCTGTCTCTCTTGATCTGATTGCTTTTTACACATTTTTCGATTTTTTATGTTTTTTAATGTTTTAATTTAGATGTAATTGATGTAGGGTTATTTATAGTCGGTTCTTACCGAATATAGTGCTTTTAAGTGTTGCAAATGAAATTAATATTTTTACTTCATTGATGAAATGCTTAAATTTCCGATTGCCAATGAAACAAATTCCAGTGCTTTCTTTTTTATGCAATAATCTTTTTAAGTCCAATCGTTCAGCCAATTGTTTCACTTCATATTTAAGATAATTTCCTAAAGGAAACATTGTTCTTTTTAAGGAAGCCTTTGAAATTGCCGCAAGGAAAAACGTTTGGTCTTTAAACTTGTCCTTTGGTATTTGTAGACAAACATCTTCTGATTGCTCATAATTTTCTAAGAATGGGCCGTAATTTGTTTTTGCGTAATGACCGGTGGCAATTGCATCACACTTTAAAGTATTAAAAGCATATTTATGAAGTATATCAAACTTAATATATTTATTACAGAGTATGTCTGGATTAGGTGTAAGCCCATTTTGATAATCTTCTAGGAAACTTGTGAAAACTGAATTCCAATATTCTTTTACATAATTTACATGTTTTAATTCAATGTCCAACTTTCTACAGGTATATTCGGCGTCCAGTAAATCTTTTTCACCCGAACAATTACCCATTTCATCGTAATCATCCCAGTTCTTCATAAAAACGCCCAATATATTGTAACCTTTTGCTTTTAATAGATATGCTGCTATAGCACTATCAACTCCTCCTGAAATGCTAACAACGATATTCCTAAACATATTTTATAGATTATGTGCATTTAAAAAAGTATTGTTTTGGTATTATTTGTACAATTGCAGTACTAACGTATTATCTACAAGACACACAATGCCTCAAGAGAGCGAATCAGGTTGCTTGTATTGCTATACTTTGATATTATCACGTTTATAAACAAAATTTCATATCCATTCGTGTTTATAAACAAGCGTAAGCAACTTAGTTAATTACTGCTATACAGAAGAGCACCTATAATTCAGTTTGTTCCAGCGGTTAAAAATTATATTTTTGATTTCATTATTTAATATTTTCTTGCAAACTACCCATGCAATGGCATATTAATGTAAAGATTGTTTTGGCATTTTCTAATCTTTATAAATTAGGGACAAATATCGAAATCAAAAATCAGAAAAATGCATTGAATTGAAACATTGTATATCTAAAGTGCATTAAATGAAAATCCAGCTTTATTCATTAATTAATTAAGGGGAAAGTCTGAGATAAGAAGATAATGAAGTATAATGAAAAATCTTCTTTTTTTACACTTTAAACGCAATATTTATAAATAAATGAATATTTAGAAATGATTATTGTGAATTTATAATAACACGAATAGGTACAATTTTTTTACATCTCTGCTTTATATATGTGCATGTATATAAACTTGGCATTATTGCATATTTGTTATACGATAAATAGTGTAAATTTTAATAATTTTTAAATCTTAATTTAAATCGATAATCTTTCGCATTCTGTGAAAGTTTAGAATTTTCGTTATTAATAGTTTATTATTGTAAAAAACATATTTTCATCATTCATATGTCCATATAATTTTGTTAAGAAAATATTTCAGTGACAAACATTTGAAAAATTAACTTGTAAGATATATTAATTGGATGAATTAGTAATTATTAATTATTATTATTTTTTCTGTTCAGTTATTTCTCTGTGTTTTTTGGTTTCGTTGCCCTACATTTATACATGCAAAAACAGAATTCTTGGATTTTATGTGGAACATAATACCACTGATATAAGTACTGCTTTAATAAATTAAATATTTATATTAAAAAAAATCTAAATGTTTCGTATTTAATTAATATTAGTTTTTATTTATTTATACGTAATAATTTGTTTATATTTCTTTTGAAAATGACAAGAAAACCATTAATTGCTTGCTTAATAACTTTATCAACATTCCATCACTGTGGTTTTGTCTTTTTACCGCCCAGCTAATTTTCAACTTTAAAATCAAGTTTGATCTTTTAAGAATGTATGTATTTTGTACGGTATCGGTCACTATCTTAAGAGTGGTAAAAGTGTTTCAACAAAATGAGTACGAGTATGAGAAAAAAGGAAAAAAAGAAAAGAAAACAACAAAAAAGTAAATTAAAAAACATATCAAGAGCAGGATCACAGAAATGTAATCACGCCTCCGAAAATATATATATTTACAAATGATATAATCCGGCAACTAATGGTGTAACACAGCATTCTTGATATAATTTATAGAGTTAACAGACGAGTCGAACAAATGATGGTAGTCATTATATAATTTACATAACACACGGAATGGATTATAGAGTTGATAGTTGGTACGGCATTGTGGTAACTTTATCGGTACATAATGCCTAGAAAATCTTATAGGAATTTGAAATAAAATGCCCCGTAGTAAATTCAGCGAGGAAATATTACCTTGAATTAATTTTATCATAAAAATAACAGACAACAGTAGCTTTAGACGATTTTCATATGGAAGCAACGGTTGATTGACCTCCCACTCTAATGCACGCAGCGCAAATATCAGAAAGTTTTCTTGTACGGCTTCGATGTGATCAATATAGCAGATATAAGTCGGGATCCACACAGCAGAGTACTCTAGTAAAGGGTCTTACAAGGGACATATACAAACATTTGGAAACATAAGGGTCATTGAATCCTTTAGCACACCTCTTTCCGAAGCCCAATATTGATTTTGCTTTATTCACTGACGCTTCTATGTGCAGGTGAAATCTATGCCTAATGAGATTAAAAGGTCAAATAAATGAATTACAATTATAAAAAAGTTAAATAATTGTAAAGAGTTACTAAATTTTTAATTATTTGATCTGATGGTTCTATTAAGAGGTTCAAAAAATATACCAATTTGAACCAAACTTTACACACATATTATTTGTATTAAAATACAAAGCAAATTGCTAATTTTCGTTAATAACTTTTTTTCGAAAATGGTTCTATGTGGAAAGTTGTAAAAATTGGCGCATCTGGACAAAGTTTTGTACACATATTTTACATATTAAAATATAATAATATTCCAATTTTTGTTAAAGTATATTTAAAAGTGTAATATTTATTGGGCCCATAATGAAATATTTTTAATACCCAGAGAGTTTACAGAGAAATTAATTCGACGCCGTTCGACCACCTACGAACTAAATTTCATAAAAATGTCCTTAAAGTTGACGTTTGTATTTTGATGTTTAATGTTACAAATATGCCATAATAAATTTGTATGACAGACACTGTAGAGTGCATTTAAAATGTTTGATATGCTACTTATAGATTCCAAATTGTATGGTATGTTAGAGCATAACTGCACGATTTGGATGATGGATGATTCATGCATGAATGTAATAATTATTTTTATATTAATTTATTGAACAATTTCAAAATTATTACAATATTACATTATCAAATGATAAGAAATTTTCAATTAGTGTAGTATTTAATTAGTTTGAGGACCATGTATTTTGTATACATATACAAATATTTTATATACAAATGTGTATATACATTATTTGTTACAATTGTTGCAAAGGCATACAACCGCTTCCGTTACTTTCCATTTTGAAATTGTTAATTTTCTTAATCAACAATCTGACATTAATGTTAATAAATATTTACATGTATGTATTCGGACTTTATTTCTTTCTTTCTGTCATATATCGTTCAACGTACGCGCATGAAAACTCTCAAATGAAACATTTTCATCTTCTCTTCATAATGCAGTACACATTTATCTAAGGCATAACAAACAGGTTGCATATGATATCAATGACACTAATACTGATACGCACAGGCCCAGTTATTTTTAAGTAGTTGGTGTTACATATTGACATAACATTTTGAAGAAAACCAATTTATATATGAAATAAATTCATATACAATATTATTTATTGGAAAATATTGTAAGTGAATGAAAGGCGTAAAGAACAGTGAATAAATTTTAGAAAGTACAGTTGTATGATAAGAAAGGCAATAAAACAAAGTGAAAATAATTGTATAATGTGAATCAAAGGGAGACTAAGTTCTAACGCAAAGAATTATATCTTTTCAAATTTATGTGTGTTCTTTTTTTTGTTTTTTGATAATTTATCAGCTACTCATTTGCTCTGTTTATGTATATAACATTTAAGTTTAACTATATTTTTGATGGCCAGCTCTAACTTTCTGTATTTATTTAATTCATTTTCATTTATTTATGATAATTAATGTAAATGATGCTGCTGTTGGCACAAGGCCCATTCAATGATTTTATGAGTTTTTTTATTTTTGAATAAATCATCATATATCAATATATAATTCGGTGAACGTGTATACATTTGGGTATATATAAAATATATAATAATAATAAATCTTCCATTGATCTTCTTCTTGGGGTGTTAAGAGCATATGTACGAATTTATAATTCCTTCTACCACACGTAGTGTAGGGTGTGAAAAGAAACTTTATGCGTCATCGATGTAAGCCACTTTCAGATGTATTATATTCAGGTATTTGTGGATGATGGCGCTAATACTGGTGTAATATTTTAGCCACACATTTGCTTGCCACTCGCAAGCCACTCGCAAGTAATGACTAAATGAGTACAAATATGTGCTTAATTTAGATTTTACAATAGCTTGGTTTTGCCCATATTTGATACCAATCTTCCTAATTTGAAGACGATAGAAGAATGTTTATGATAAGTAAACAGACGCACAGTCCTTCTGGGTGCTCTAAACAAATTTAAAAAATTCAAAAAATCAAACATGGTATAACGCCTGCATTAATATGTAAAATTTGTACATGGAAGTCCACCATGTACAAAGTACATGGTGCAGTTCCATGTACACTCAAGTACCATAAGTACTTATGGTACTTGACTGAGTAAGTACTTGCAGTACTTGAATGGAGGGTATCCAAGATTTAGTCCTAGTTAAATGTAATTTGCTTAGTTATTAATCAAAATACGATCCTATACACAGTACTTTATTATGTCAATGAAATATAGTGCAATCTATGATTTTAAAGCCTGAAAATAAATACTAATAAATAGTAACTGAAATTGTTTTACCTCAGAGAATGAAACAAAATAAAACAAACGGAATTATCTCAACATTTTAAATACGCAATACATTTTCCATATTGTATATTGGATGAGTGAATGTATGTACGTATATATGTGGATATAAAATTTAAATGTAAGCGAAATTCTTATTGTGTAAAAATTGTGTAATCAAATATCGTCACGTTGGAAGGAAATCGTCTTTTTACGGCAGTTAATAATTTTTTCAGTGGTTCAACGATTGCCAGGGAAATCCGGCAACTAATGGTAAGTGATGTAGCAATGTAATAGCATAAAAAATAATAATTTAACTTGCCCACATGTATTTGCATTTGTTCAAATAAAAAGTTAGAGGGCGTTGAGACCATTTGAGTAAATTAAATGCATTCTGGGTATTGCCAGTTAAGCGCTGGTAAAAGCAGGTAAACGTACTGGTGAAATCAGGTGGAGCTGACTATTAAATACTCCACACCACTATACCTAATTTGATTAACAGTGTTCAAAATTAGTTTAAAATTCCAGAGAGTGAAAATTATGATTATTCGAAAAGAGTTTATTCAGTAATAATTAATTTATAAGTTCGAATAATAATAATAAATAAATTAATAGGAAGGAGTACACATTATTAAGAATGCAATGAAATAAATTTTAAGGCTATTATATACAGAAAAGTTTGAATTTAGACCGTCCTGATCAAAATTTTGTACAAAGGTTAAGTACGCCACAATATGGCTTCCTATCAACTTTTTTTAAATTCTTTTGATTTCATACTGATCTTTGAAAAAAAGCCCATAATTGTAAATTTTTCCAAATAGCAAAATTTTGTAAAATTGAAAACATCTTAATGTACAATCAACGTGTACTGTAGAAATTACATTAAGTACAATCACCAGAGTACCGGAGAAAAGCGATATATTCAAGTTCATTAGAGTAAAGCATGAATATTTTTTATTAATATTATTGCAGTGTAATTTAGTATTTTATTAATAGTTTTATACCCACCAATGAGCTTGGGGTGTATTTTTTTATCATCATGTTTGTAATACCCGAAAGAAATCGTCTTGATCATCGCCAAATTGTGCATCGATTTAGAAATATCTATGTGTCCATCCATTTGTTTGTTTGGTGTTAACATTTTTCCGATTGCAAAAAAAAAAGATATCGAGCCCAGGAGTTCTATTGGAAATGGATAAAACTGGCCAAAGATCACGCCTCACAATACAATGTAAACTGGGAATATCTCAGCTTTTTATAAAAATTTTGGTTTGCTTGTTGTTATTTGCAAACTTCAAAATGTAGAAAGTTGATTTTTAACAACAGTGCAAAAATCATGCAAATAGGGCACCTCAACGATTCTCAGCTTGGGAATAAGCGGAGAATAGTTGATTATTTTAAATAATGAAATGGGCGCTATGAATTTTTTTTTGTAAATCAAACAAAATATAAATGTTATAATAGAAGTTTTTATGTTTAGACGAGAAATATTTTGAACACTGATGGTGATGATATGCCTGGTGACGAACAGCTTAGGGTACAACTTGAAATGCCATCGAATTCAGAACAAAGTTCTTGTGGTATTCGATATAATAAAGAAACGATAGCAATAACTGTGAATAATAGTGATTCACAGCAAAGTGTAATCACCATGAATCAACCCATTTATTACAAAAGTTCTAAAGTTCCAAAAGTGTTTGTAGAAGCTGATCAAAACCAACAACGGGATATGATACCTTTTAAATGTATTGAAACAGATACATCAATTAGTTCTTCAACTAATAGTAATACACAAAATAAAGTAAATGATCCATTAAATATTCAAGTGACTTACATGAAAGATATTCACCAGAATGTTACAGAAACTGCTTACAATGAAAGAGAAAATGCTAAAATTTTTGTTCAAAGTCAATCTACAGAATTTTGTAATTATGATACCAATGTAGATGAAAATATTATGGTAGAAATAGGTGAAATAGAGTACGCAAATGACGAAGGACATAAAGGAGCAAGAAGAACTAACACTATACAATATAGCCAGTTGGAATGGCAGCATGTGCAAAAATATTCTGATACCCGTTCGGGTGAAGTAGAATACGATGAAGAAAGAACAGGAAATACATGTGGAAAATATAATTTGAAAACTTCCACTCAACGTTCTATTTCTAATGAGTCCCATGAAATCACCGGTGGCCGTATTATATCTAAATCGCAAATGCGCGGTAAGTCTTTACGAGAAAGCTGCGAAAACTAAAATCGTGATTGGGACTATACTTTTATGTTATTTATCTAGAATTTCGCGAGGCTTTCCGTTTATTTGATAAAGATGGTGACGGCTGCATTACTAAAGAGGAACTTGGTACAGTTATGCGTTCTTTAGGACAATTTGCAAGAGTCGAAGAACTACAAGAAATGTTACAAGAAATTGATGTGGACGGTAAATGCAAATATTTTAAATTAATTAATATCATGTTAAGCTGTTTTAGGTGTTATACAAACTTATATTATTCTCTGTGTTAAAACATTTTGTTTTCCTTTGGTAGGTGATGGTAACGTCAGTTTTGAAGAATTCGTGGATATTTTATCAAATATGGCTTATGAAGATAAATCTGGCCTATCTTTGGCTGATCAAGAAGAACGAGAATTACGCGACGCCTTTCGTGTCTTTGATAAACATAATCGTGGATACATAACAGCATCCGACTTAAGAGCAGTATTACAGTGTTTGGGAGAAGATTTAGATGAAGAAGATAGTAAGTTTTATGGTTATTATTACTTTGTCTAGCTTTCTATAAAACCAATAAGCAGCTAAATTTAAGAAAAATTATTGAAATTCGTTGTGTCGAAAGACGTTGCGTTCTTAGAAAATTTTACCTAAACTGCCACATTCTTCCAGATCGCGGCCTTTGACTTTCACCTATTTCGATCAACGCACCTTACTTGACTGAGCAGAATTTTCAACAAAATGGAGAAGCCCATAATTGGTTCACAGATCTCTTTAAATGACTATCATTTATTAGACCTAAAATTCAATTGTTTTCTTGAAATATTAAATGACAAACAATTTAAAGAGCGAATTTCTTTACATAATAAAAGTATATGTAAAAAATTCGGATCGATTGCGAATACACCTCTTTTTTAGAGTTCATGCGAAAAATAAGTTCTTATACTTTTATATCACATTCACCATTCAAATCGAAGTTGAACAGAACGTTTCTCACATGCTTAATATAATTTACTAATTTTTATGGGCTTTTTATTGTTTCAGTTGAAGATATGATTAAAGAAGTGGATGTAGATGGTGATGGTCGTATAGACTTTTATGAATTCGTACATGCTTTGGGTGAACCCGAAGATTCACAAGAAAATGATGAAGAAGAAGACAACACATCTTCTCCATTGCAAACTCCAAAATCAAGCGTTTCACTTATCTATGAGTAAAATGTCATTTAAAATTTAACATCTTTCAAATTATAGCATAAATTTCTGTCTACTTTAAATTTAAGGGGAACACGTAACTTTAGCTTTAAAAAAAAGTATCTTTCTTATATACAACATATAACATAAGAATATATAAACATTTTAGAAGCAGCATTATATCATATTAAACAAATAACAAGGTTATTCTCAATTATATAGAAATATCCACTATAAGAATCTATTATCAAAATAATTACTAATCTACAATAATAATAACAAAAAGAAAAGTTTTTCTCCATTTCAACACAAATTAAAAATTAAAATTTGAAATGATAAATGTGCAAGCAAATAGAAATTTGAAATTAATTTAATGTTACCATTTTTGTTAAAAAAATATGGAGAAATGTTTCTCGCACTTAAAAATTATAATCTTTTCAAATTTACAAATAACCAACTATTATATCTTAAATAAGTAAGTATTTTTCCTAACATCAAATATCAAATTAAAAAAAAGTTTATTCAAAAAAATATATAGCATATTGAAAGATTTTTTATTCTGGCTTTTCAGTTAAGCGTATCATCCCAACATATATCGGTATAAGCGACAAACGTGCCATGATCAAGTTATTGTGTTTATTGCCCACTGTATGTAGCTGTAAGCAAGCTTAGATCGATGCAGATGGTTACTAAGTGCTGTTATTCGATTTAGTTACAACAAAAGGGTTCATATCAGTGCGATTTTACAAAATTCTTGTATTTGCTTTTATGAACAACACAAGAATTAATGTGATCAAAGTCCGCTTAAGAAAAAAAGTTGATTTTATATATATTTTAACATTTATTTTATTATTTACAAAAATTGGCATGCTACTGTACTGTAATACGGAACATATGTGCATCAAATTTGGTTCCGATTTGCCCATTTTCAAGACCTCTCCCCAAATAACACTTTTTTCGAAAAATGGACAATTGTTAAAACTTTGAATATGTTTTTAAAAAATTGGCTCTGCCTTGTCTTTTGACGTAAGAAATGTATGTACCAAATTTAGATCACATCGGTCCATTAACAAACCTTTCGCCTCCCTCGTAATGAACCCATCGAATTATTTTCATGTAATTGAAAAATTATTTTTTTTTATTTCGTTAACTTGCAATTTATTTATTTGACTTCATTTTATTTTTTCAAATCATATTAGGCCAAGTAGTATTTAAGAGTCACCTCCGACTGACTTTAAGACTCTTACTTTTTTTTATAAATGTATGCCATATTACACTTTCCATGCCGATTATTTCACATGTATAAAAAGTATAATAATAAACTAGTGACTAGACACTGTTTGGTATTTTACAGATAGATAATTTGAAGTTGCATAACTGTGGGTGGGCGTGACCGATTTGCATAATGTTTTTGTAAACATTGTAGAATAACATCCTCAGTATTTGTATTTTAAAATTTCAATGGAATTTAAAAACTCCAATATTTTTTATTTTTTGGACTTTTATTTATTTATTATGAATGCCTAAAATTTTTGATGGAAATACAAGTTTTGCAGAACGAACAATAAAACGATATTTAGTTGATTTTGTTTACAAGTGCAAAGTGAAAAATCAAAGTTAATATTTTAGTTTCTTTAATTTTCACATCTAACCTGTAGAAACTGTAAATACAACAACCCATTAAAGGCTTCTTTTTAAATCGGAGTCGCAATTTTTATAAAATTGTATGTACGTATTATGATTAAAGATCAGTAAATTACATATCTTGGATACTCACCACCCAGACATCATGATATTTTTATTTAAAGCCCACTTTGTCTTTTTCAGTAGTAAATATAAAAAAAATTGGTATTGTATAATTTTGCGTAGGCGTACGCGATTTGCGTGACCTTTGGGCAAAAAATTGTAGACCATTACCCTTTCTTCTTGTGCAAAATTTCAGCTTTCTAACTTTTATTTCTTTTTTTGTAGTAACCATATAGAAATTATGGGTCCGTTGAGGAATTTGCGCAACACCCAAACGTTATATTAAAATACTCGCAACACCGTAAGGTTAATTGGCCTTTCTCTCTCATATAGTCTTTTGTAGTGTAATTGAACGATCTTTGATCATATTATTGCTCAGCAACTTATATAAATATCTGGTCAACCTATTCAATATCTAAACAACATGCTTTTAGAGAATTGAACGCATATTTCCCGCTTCTTTACCTTCTTTGTACATAATTTTATATGTTTTACACGCAGTGAGTATAGGTCTTTTAATATTATTGTTTTTCATATTTTTTCTTGTGCTCTTGGTTTGTTTTATGAGACAGGTAGAATGAAACAAGTAAAAGCATTACATGTCTATTCGGTTAGATTAGAATTTTAAATACATTCCATGCATTAAACATTAAACGAAAGATTTAATTAATAAGAAAAAATAATGATTATTAAGGGTAAGTGTGGTCAATGTTTTGTATTTAAAATTTTTTTCTATTAAAGCTCAACTTAGGCTATATTATTAATGCACAGTTGAATTAATTGGCTTCATTTTCAGTACAAATAGGCTTGCATGACCAAGATAATATTTAAAAATCATGGACGGAAAAAATAAAAAACTAGGCAGAACGATTTAAAACTTCGTACTCATTAAAAATTCGCGTAATTTATGAGGTATATGATTTTTTCTCTTTATTTAGATATTACAAACTTTTTGATAAATAGCACTCGCTTAATGTAGATGGTGGATAAAACAATGGAGAACGATATATTAAATAAAGTTCATGCAACATTTTAGTTGCTTTAGAGCTTTCGTTCAATTCGATTGTAGGTTGAAAAAATTTCCGCTAAATTTTTTTTTGTAATTAAACTGAAAGTGATTTATTCAGTATATGTAAATCAGTAGGTAATTTATCCGTATTATTGGGTGAATGATCACATTTCAAAGAATAAAATCCTGCTAAAATAACAAAAGCACCAAATATTTTTTCAATGTGTAAACAATTTAAGGAAAATGTAGAATACAATTATTATACATTTTTAACTACTTCATAAAAGAAAAAATATAAAAATAAAAGTGCAAACCTTCAAAAGAGTTCTAATGAACTTTGTGAGAGTAAAAAAACATTTTGTGTGTATACCTATCATGAACTTTTCCATTCGTTCAGCATAAAATATGGAAAAGAAATTTTTACATTAAACCAGTTGATAGCCGTGAAAAGACCATTTTAATTAAACAGCGAATTTTCCTATTTGCTTATTTTATTGTGGGTGACTAGCACACCTTACAAAAATTCATGTAATTCGTTTGAAAGTATGACTCACATTGACCATTTTTTTGTTTACCATATTCATATACAGTACAATTGAAATCATTGATCATTCCTCTCTTTCTCACATGTAATACGTTGTTTTTATTAGAGAAGATATTCTTAGCATGTTAAGAAATTGCTAACACATAACGTAGAATTGTGCTCTCTCTTTTACCGTTGTTTTGAATATTGAATATCCCGATCTTGTATACACCTTCTGTTTGTGGGCGTATGTAGTTATCAAAACATTTGTTACATCTAAAAGCAATGAACAAGTAATTTGTTTATTGTTAGATGAAATAAAACTAAATGAAATCGTAATAATGCTGAAAATAAATTTTTTTTTTCTTTAAAGGGAAATATTGTTTGTATTATTATTTTCAGTTCGATCACCTTATGTAACTTGCATTATCCATTTTATAATTGTGCTATACACTCCTTCTTTTGCTCTTTGATATTATACCGATACCTTCGAAATCATTATCTCATTCAATTTGGGTCTGACAGATTGTCTGAAAATTTATTACTAAGTGAGTTACCGCAATTTTTGAGATATTGTGACGAAATTTGGTGAACATCTGTGTTTTAGCCCTACTGAAAATAATTCAATTTGGCCTATTTTCATTCATGCATGCCATTTTATTTCATGTAATGCCATTGTTCTAGAAGAGATTCTACTAACGAATAAATTTACGTGTTTGGATATTTATTAACGTAAATCAGCGAGCAGGATTGTAATGCGACGTGCATGTGGTCCAAACTTGGTCTTTTAATTCGCTCCAATATAACGAACTTTTCAAAAGCATTTGAAATCTACGATTATTATATCCATATACCAGGTACTAGGGCTTTATGCACTTTGTTAAAACGCCCGTAACTACCGGAACACAGCGTTAAATTCTAAATAGTTTTAGCTGCAATTGTGCGCGGGTTTGTTACATTTTACTGACAAAAATTGTTGATATATTAACATCAGTGTTGGCAAAAACACTGAAAACTTTGAAAGGATGGAATTGAACAGATGTTCACCATTTATACAATTAAAAAAAATAAAAATGTATCAATAGCTTTCCAGTGAGCTGCCGTTTGCTTCCTGCACAAAAATTGGGTGACGCCTACGTATGCTTATAATACATTAAATATCTTCTCGTCATTTTACGTACTGTAATGATTACTCGTTAGATAAAAAAGCTAAAACAAAATGTATATGAGTGTTTTAAATGTTGTTGTTGTTGCACTGTCTGTCCGAATACTTAAAAAATCAGTTTATCTAACACAAAATTACAAAACATTGAACTTGCCTATCAGATATCACGCCTAGGTTATGGGTGTTCCAGATTAGACGGTGGATAAAATAATTTTTGTAATCAGCTTAAGTAGTGGAGGGTACTTAAATGATGACTCCTACCAATTACAATTAAAATTGTTGCATTTTTTAAATTCGAATAGAATTCGAATTACGCATCAGTTCTGCCTATTTTTTTCGAGTAGAAAATATGATGTATTAATGTTTAGTAGAAAACCTATAACATCATCTTGCAAACTGCCACACCACCTAATCGCCGCAGAAGTTGATCAGTGTATGGAATAAATGTACATTAAGCTATTAGTAATTGACAAAATTCTTCATATAAAACTTGTTAAATTGAAGCTTTATAATTTATATTTTTATTTCGTTTAAAAGAGTAAAAAATTACGGTTTATTAAAAACAAAAATGCGCAAGTCTGGTATAAAGTACCAGGTTGTAGTAAGTTGTACATGCTGTAGTAACTTTGTGCAAATCGAGTTAGATTCGATGAATTTATAGGTATCGTGGGCTCCGATTTACAGCTGCACATTGCAAGGGCATTAAGTGAAGTTTTGTAGGTAGACATGTCCTGTAGACAGAGTAGGATTGGCACATTTTTACCTATTTGGAGTTGCTAACCGTGGGAAAATGGTAGACTTGTGATTATTTAAAAAAAGAAATCCGTACAAATACACTTAATGTACCAATTTTAAATCAAATTGACCAATTTTAAAGTCGTCTTTCACATAATGGACTTTTCCAGGCCTTTGGGAATTAGTATTCAGTTTTCTTAAATTTGTAATTGGCCAGACAAACTGGATGAAGGGTATTAGAAGTCATCGGCAAAATCTATATAGTTTTTAAACCCAATAAAGTAACTTAACACATGTAAATAAATTGCTGCATAACATATGTGCATTCACATATACATTTTAATAAGTAAGTCAAGTAGTGGCGACAGTCCATCGATATTATTCTATTCTTACATAAGTAAAAAGGAATTTATGCAATATGTGTATGCATATATGAGATGCCATTTAAAAACAAATAAACAGGCATTAGTACGTCGTAAAATATTCTTAAATACCCTACAACAAATCACAAATATATGTTATATATAAAAATATATAATAAAAATAAATAATAATAACAATGATAATAAATAATAACACTAAAGAAGTATTGTAAAAAATTGAAGCGATGATTCTAAAAATTTCAATGGATTTAGATATGCACACACCGTTATAGTACTTACGCGCTAGTTATTGATTAGTTGTTCATTACACAAATTTAAACAATAAAATTTCATTACAGTATTGTATCTGTAATGCCAAGGTACTTTAAGGGACACTCTCATTGTCCTACATAGATAATGCTATAGGATACAAAATCACTCTCTAATTATGCGAAACGTATATTCTTTTGGCGGGCAACTCTCGTTTACACGACGGAAAATTTCAAACGTTTTGTCTTTCCAGAGCCATATCTGTATATTTAGAATATAGATGTCAAAAATCTATAGATAAATAGAAAGGTAATCGAAATTATTTTTTAGGGTCTGTATAAAACTTTTCCGTATAATATTGAGTATTTTTCGAGTTATTCAAAATCGCTTCTTTTAATTTGATTTTCTCAAAAAGTGTCCCGACTGTTACTTATAAAAATTTATACACGGTTGGGGTTAACTTAAGTGCATAAAAGTATCAATTTTCACAGGAATTTGTGGAATTTGTCACTGACGTTATACAGTGATACAAATTACGTAGAATACTCAAAAATTATTTTATTATGTAACAGAGTGCCTCAAAAATGCTTCCCCACACAAGAAAGAAGACTCCACGAATTCTAAAGAAAATGAGTAATTTTAGTTACTTAATTTACTTTCAATTAAAATTTTTGGTCGGTAATAATTGAGATTTTTTAAAAAAAACTTCAGTTACAACAAAAATTTTAAATAATTTGAAAATGACTGTCTTACAATAGAGATATGATGGTCGAAAGGCAATACTTTGATATTCTCCGTCATTCAAACGAGAGTTGACCGCTAAGGTTGATCTGAACATTTCATGAGTCAGAATGCATTTCGCATACTGCTTCTAAAATGCCCCATAACCTTCAAGCCCTAAGAAAACTTCTATATTGTGGATGCTACATGAATTTTTAAGGCTTTCTATAGAATTATTATACACTACACAATTTGAGATACAGGGTAGTGCAAATTAGTGCTGATGTTTGTAGCATTTGGAATAAGTTTGGATAGGTACACTTTTTACTATAAGGATCGACTCAAAACCACTCACCGAATCGATTTACGCGTACTTGTCTATCTGATGTCTACCCATGAAAAGTCGTTATCAAACTAAAAGTTGCAAATTTTCAGATATTTTAATGAAATTTGGTATATAAGTGAATTTTGCCCTAGAAGCAAACCCTATTGACAATGGTTAGATCGAACGTAACGCTTTCTTTTTTTGAAGAAAAAGTCTACGGAAAAAGTTACAATTTTGAATATATTTTAACAAAAACTGGTACGTTATTGTGTTATGACATAAAAAAATATGCGCATCAAATTTGGTCTAGATCTGTCCAATTTTTGAAACTATTCCTTATTCCGAAATTTTCAAATACTAAAACAATTACAACTTTTTAATTTATTGAACAGTAATTCACTATCTTTTTCTCACTAAAAAGTTCTGACTTATTTGTATATTCAGCTTATTCTTATACTCAAAATAAAATTAAAATGTGCTAAATAGAAAATAAATGTAGAGAACAATAAATTGAAATCAAAAGAAATATTGAAGATCGCTCTTAAAACAAAACAAAAACAAAAATAACGTAATTTTACATAAAATTTAATGTACACAAACAGAACATAAATTGAAATATAAGCAACAACAACAGCATTACTTTTGAATAAAAAATTACTACTACTTTTTGTGTACTCTTGGTAAAATGCCAGTTTTTCACACGAAGACTATCGAAAGCATTTTGGATCCTGTAGCACAACAGGTAATTATTACAATAACATTAAAGAATAAATACCACTATTCATTCATTTACAATGTACATCCATATAAGGTGACTCCGCCTATGGAAATCAGGTTACCAATATAATGAATGTACATAAATCGTGATCTCAGATAAATCGAAATTAATTAATTGTTTTACATGCATGAAGATGTACCGTAAATAGTATAGTTTATGTCGAACAGCCTTTCTTTTTTCTCAATCTGTGTAGATATTTGTAACATCCAAAAGAGCATGACATAAGTCCATTTGGTCATCTCACAATCACCTTTTGATCTCGGTTGTTATCATGCAATAAGCCGCAATTTTCACAAATATTGTAAGATGTAACTTTAGTTAGTTCTAACACTTTCCAAACGGCGTTCTTTTTAAAAATATTCATTATACCAAAAATTATTTACAATGTTTTTATATTAATTTAATAAAAATTTATGCACAGTAGTTATTTAATTTATATGCCAAATTTTCTTCAGAAGTTGATTTGAAATTCATTGCCTTTACTTATTAATTACTTTAAGTAAAATGATCAAAGACAGTCAACCTCGATTTCAAGCATAACGTTGTTACATGAAAATCTATTTCTATATATGAATGGAAGTTTCCACAACAAAAACGTTACCATCTAAATAATAATTGCCCTAGTAAACAATAAACAAAAAATAAAAGTAGTATTCTTTTACACAATTTTATTTTTCATTGTTTTTCTGTACTATTCTTCAAAATGTTTTTATATTTTATACCATTTGTCGTACAGGATTTTATAAGTTTGTGTGGATATTTGTACTAATCAAAAGAAATTGAAAAAGATTTACTTTTCCTTATACTGGTCGACCCAGAATTACTTCTTGATTCGATTTAAATGTGCTTGTCTCGACGGTCCGTCTGATATTTTCCATGTCAATTTATTATCAAGCTATAGAATGCAATTTTTGAGATATTTCAAACAAATATGATGGTCGGCTGCCTTTTGGCCTATGGATGAACTCTTTATTGAAAATAGTTAAAATTGGACTATTATTTTAACTACTCTACATATCTCTGCCTTTCCCAAAAAGGAGTCTTTTCATTTTAGTAGGTACTGAATTTTAACATAGAAACAAGCACTTTAAAGTTGGTCCAGTGGTCCACAACCATTTCTCATAAAAAATTTTTTACGCAAAAAATCTGCTATATAGACTAAAAGTTGAATTTTGAATATATTTTAGGAAAAATTAGCATTATTTTCAATTCATATTTTGATCCTTTTCTCATATAATGAACTTTTAACATAAATTAAAAATTACAATTTTCTCAATTTTATTGACCTTGTAATTCTCTAAAATTGAAGTTAATCGCTTTAGGCAAAGTGGTCAAGCGTATTGAAGAGTTGAAAACGATCGACTATAAAGTTCTTACTTGTTATTAAATAACGAATTTTTGTATACAAAATTAAGCTTTACTAAGAGATCTTAATAAATTAAATAAAAACTTAAATACATGATGAAAAGAACATTCATACCCAAACTGTTACATATAAATAAAACAAATTAAATAAAACAAGAAAATTAAATTCTAATTATATTTAAAAAGTGTGTTACATGAAGAAAGAAAAAAAAATTTTCTAATAAGTAAAAATGTTTCTATATATCCATCAAACATACTTATGACCGGTATTATGAAATGATTCAATTCAGTATACATATAATTAAATGTGTAAAAAATTTCTAAAACGAACTTTAGAACTACTGAACTAAATTTGGTATACATATATTTTATGTCAAACTACAATAACCCACCTTTTGTTTCTTAAAATATATTCAATATTATAACTTTTTTTCATATAACGAATTTGTTTTAAGAAAGGTCCGTCTCTAACCGTTTTCAATAGGGTTCATCTCCAGGACAAAACCCACATATCAAATTTCATTAAAATATCTCGAAATTGCAACCTCTAGCTTGATATCAAGTTTATGTAGATGGACAACAGATGAACAGATGGCGGAGCACATTTAAGTTGATTCAAAAAGTTATTGTGAGTCTCGATCGATATAATAAAAAGTGAGTCTATTTCAAGTCCTTCTGGATGCTACAAAAATCTGCCAAATCTAAAATGTAGCATACTACAGAGCGTAGTTTAAGCTCATTAGTTATAAGTTGAAGAAAGAAAATGGACTTATTACGCCAATCATGTTTATTAAACATTCAAATTGTGGGTATTCAAAATTCTAATTCAACCAAACATAAGACTCTCATTTGTTGTGTATTAAGATTACCTTTGTATCGCGTGAAAATTTACCATATTCTGCCATTTTATTAAATCGCAGAATAAAAATTTGAATAAATAATAACAAAATTGCAAATGTTTCCAAAACCCCAAGTTATTAATCAAAGATATTCATAGGCACTATTAATTTGATAGACGTTAACGGATGTCATGTGTAAAATGCTCAAATTAAATTTCATTTGTGATGTTTCATTAGCCTCCGAATAAGAAATAAGAAAGAAGGAAGTCACTAATACACTGGTATTTACCTTAAAACTTTAATTTTGACCTTAAATTGTGCTGCTTTTTGCTTTGTCATCTTATGTAGCATATTTTTAATACTGAATTGCATTCCCAAAATAACAAATATAAATTCATTATGAATTTATGTGTACTTTAAAGAATTTTCGACAATTATATTTTACCAAATTACTACATTCCCACATGCTATAATGAGAACCATAAGACAAAAAAACTTATTTAGTGCACACTCTAAGCATTTAATATGAATTCGGTATGTTTAAAAAGTAGGAGAAGTGTGGGTGATTAAACATAAAAATTTGATTTTACTGCACTCAATTTTAATAAATATTAAGCTGAAAAAATAACAAGTGAGATAATTATAATAAGCTGGTGCCAAATCTTGTGTATGCACCAAACACAATGTGGTATTTTACGGTATAGGCGGATAATTTGAAATTGTATAATTCCTTGCAAAAAGTTGTAGAATACCGGCCTTAATATTTGTGGTAAATTTCAACTTTTTATCTCTTTCAGTTTTTAAGTGAAGAACGCAAACTTATAAATTCTTGCTTAAAAAAATAAAATTATTGTCAATTTACGTTGCATTGTAGATGTCTTCTTTGAGCGATTTGGCTCATTTATAATATCAACTAACGTACATGAACTTCCGACGTTTTTGCAAAATTTCAACGCGATATCTGCTTTTTTGCGATTAGCAGCATGTTTACCATACACGAACACACTGACAATTGATTCAGAATTTAATGCTACTCAGGAATACAAGTAGTTTATGGGGCATCCGACGGGTTCTTTTATGCCTTATAAATGTAATAACAATGTGAGTGCACCCCCAATCTCTGATGGGGGTAATATAAATGTTACAGTCGGCAGAAACTTAAGCAGCCTACAATAGATCGACTAATTTAATCACAATATCAAAGTTTAAGTGAAAATGAAAATATGAATGAAATTGTTGTAGACGTTTGGGATCCATTTTTAAATACCCTGCCATACTGGGTATTATTATGTGAATAATAATAATTAAATAATAAAATAATATATATGTATATGTAGTTATATATACTGCATAGCTTAAGTGAAGTGTGGTACAAATATGTTTACCTTTGCCAGCCATATTATATTGTATAGTATGATTTATTTATGGGGGTGTTTGATTGATATTGGGGTTTTATATTTAAATGAAAATATTAGCACTTAGCACATGAGAATAAGTATATGCGATAATTTTTGTACCGATCAGTCAGAGGTTAGGAATGCACCCATTTGTCATAATATTTGCAACGCCGGAAAGAAAGCATCGACGAGCCTATAAAGTATATATATTCTTGATAAAGATCAAATTCTCAATCGATTTAGACATGTCTGTCCACCAATCCGTTTGTGTATTTTTGGCACTTTTATGGTTGCAAAATTTGAAATATCAACTTCAAATTAAACAGAAACATTGGAATTTCTTGTAGGTAAGTTAGTATTGAAAATGAGCAAAATCTGTAGAAGGATATGTCCACAGTACATTGTACTGGTGACATTGTTTTTTAAATGTCGATCGTTTTTATCTAATTAATCACAAACGCAAAAATATAGAAAGCTGAAATTTTGTACAAGTAATAAAACAGCTAGTTTACAATGTCTATTCGGAAATCATGCAAAACGGCCATGCTTACACGGAATTATACACTACATAATTTTCACAGTCTCAGTATCATAATGTCATAGGTTTGGGTGGTGGGTATTCTAGATGTGGCTCCAGACAAGTACAATTTTTTACTTCTTTATGTGTAACATCATTTTTTGCAATGCCATTTCTTTTCAAATAAAAAAATGTAATTTCATGGCTTTTATATACAGGTATCTCGTTTGGTTATATTACATGAAGAAGCTGAAGATGGTAACGCCATGCCTGATCTTAGTCGGCCGGTACAAGTTGTATCGGCTGCTGTAGCTAATTTGGTTAAAGTGGGCCGTGACACTATTAATAGTTCTGATGATAAAATTTTACGTCAAGATATGCCAGCTGCATTGCAACGCGTAGAGACAGCCTCTCAGTTATTAGAAGGAGCTTCTGATATGTTGCGTGCCGATCCCTACTCAGGACCAGCACGCAAAAAACTAATAGAAGGCAGCCGCGGTATACTGCAGGGCACCTCATCGTTGTTGTTGTGCTTTGACGAGTCGGAAGTACGTAAAATTATACAAGAATGTAAAAGAGTATTGGATTATTTGGCGGTAGCAGAAGTCATTCATACAATGGAAGATTTAGTGCAATTTCTTAAAGATTTATCACCCTGCCTTAGTAAGGTATCACGTGAAGTAAGTGCTCGTGAGAAAGAACTAACACATCAAGTACACAGCGAGATTTTAGTACGGTGTCTTGAGCAAGTGAAAATACTTGCGCCGATCCTTATTTGTAGTATGAAGGTTTATATACACATAGTGGAGCAACAAGGCAAAGGTGCAGAAGAGGCCGCCGAAAATCGTAATTACTTAGCGTCACGCATGAGTGACGAAGTACAAGAAATTATACGGGTTTTGCAATTGACCACTTACGATGAAGACACTAGTGAACTGGATAATTTGACGGTATTAAAAAAACTGAATAATGCCATTAATAATAAAATAGAATTAGCCAATGATTGGCTAAATAATCCTTATGCCTTAAGAGGAGGAGTTGGCGAGAAAGCATTACGTCAAATTATAGATAATACAAAAGAAATATCGGAGCGTTGTTTGCCGCAAGACTCTTACCCGATTCGAAGAATAGCTGACGAAATTGACGTCATGACCAATGGTTTGTGTGAGTTGCGTCAGGATGGGAAAGGTACCACTCCTCAAGCAGGTGCATTGGCGCATAGTATACAAAAAAAATTGCGAGATATGCAACATTTAATACAAAATGCGGTTATTGGGGTCAATAAGGCGGGTGTTCAACAGACAGCTCATACCATACAAGGTCGATTGGAGCAAGCAGTTAAATGGTTACAACATCCGGAAATAAATGACGGAGGGTTGGGTGAACGAGCTGTTAACCTAATAGTGGAAGAGAGCCGCAAAGTAGCAGAAGGATGCTCAGGTTATCAAAAAGCTGAAATTATGCAATTATGTGATGAAGTAGAGCGTCTGAAACGTCAAGCAAGCGGTCATACGCCCACTGCTATAGAGGCTGCAAAAAAACTTACAATGAAATTACACGAATTGAAAGAAGCAGTGCAAAATGCTTTGGTCAACCGTATTGTACAGGATTTTATGGATGTGAGCACCCCATTGAAACAATTTGCAGAAGCAGTTATGTTGCCCGAAGGCACACCTGGTCGAGAACAAAACTTTAATCAAAAATCAAATAATTTGCAAGCTTTTTCGGAGAGGGCTTCGCGGACCTCCCGTATGGTAGCCGCAGGAGGTGCTTGCGGCAATAAGAAAATTGCTGAAATTCTTCTATCTTCATCTGGTCAAGTTGACACCCTTACACCTCAACTTATTAATGCTGGTCGCATTCGTATGAATTATCCGACCAGTAAAGCAGCCGATGAACACTTACAAAATCTTAAGCAACAATATGCAGATACCGTGCTGCGCATGCGTACTTTGTGCGATCAAGCCACTGATCCCGGCGATTTTATAAAAACTTCTGAAGAGCACATGCAAATGTATGCGAAACTCTGTGAGGATGCTATACATGCCAAACAACCACAAAAAATGGTTGACAATACTTCAAACATAGCACGTTTAATAAATCGTGTGCTATTGGTGGCTAAACAGGAAGCTGAAAATTCAGAAGATCCTCTGTTTACTGCTAAACTTAATGCTGCCTCCAATCGTTTGGAAACTTCACTGCCGGCTATGGTCGGAGACGCAAAACGCGTTGCTACGAATATTAATGATCCAACAGCTGCTCAAGCGTGGAAGAATTCATTTCAAAGGGTGCGTAATATAAATTCAACTAAATGACAATAAAGTTCAATACAAACGGTTCTGGTCGTAACTAATTGCAGTTTATTAAAATTTAAAATAGTGAATTATATAGGTTTATACAATTTATATATATCTTCTATAGCTTTTGGGTGACGTAAGAGATGTTCGTGCTGCCATAGCACCACCAGTACCAGATTTACTTCCACCACCTATACCTGAATTAAGTGCAATGCATATTAATGAAGTCGATAGAGCACCACCTAGACCACCTTTACCACGAGAAGGTGTACCTCCGCAAAGACCACCACCACCTGAAACGGATGATGAAGACGAAGGAGTCTTTCGCACCATGCCCCATGCTAATCAACCAATTTTGATTGCTGCACGTGGCTTGCATCAAGAAGTACGTCAATGGTCGTCTAAAGACAACGAAATTATAGCAGCTGCTAAACGCATGGCTATACTAATGGCACGTCTTTCTGATTTAGTTCAATCAGACTCACGTGGCAGTAAACGTGAGTTGATTGCTACTGCCAAACAAATTGCAGAATCTTCGGAAGATGTGACACGTTTAGCTAAAGAGTTAGCACGTCAGTGTACAGATCGTCGAATTCGTACGAATTTATTACAAGTTTGCGAGCGTATACCCACAATTGGTACTCAACTAAAAATATTATCTACAGTTAAAGCTACAATGTTGGGGGCTCAAGGTTCAGATGAAGATCGTGAAGCCACCGAAATGTTAGTGGGCAATGCCCAAAATCTTATGCAAAGTGTGAAAGAAACTGTACGTGCCGCTGAAGGTGCTAGTATTAAAATTCGTTCTGATCATACCAATCGTTTACAATGGGTACGACGTCAACCGTGGTACCAATATTAAGGAAGTGTTGGAATAAGTGCAATATAAAATTTTCACGTGCCTAAAATTTATACGTGCCTCTGCAATATAATTATACTTATGTTCATTTTCAATAAACTTATGTACGTTTTTAATAAACACAAAATGACGCCAACATTATTTTTAACTTATTGATTAATATGTCTGTCGATTTTAATTTCAAGTTGAAACAATTATACTATCAATGTAAAACTTAAGGAATAAATAACTCGCTAATCGACGGCTTTCCTTAAGGCCTAATTACATTTTCCTGGTCTTTTTATTATAATAATAATTATAGAATTGATGCAGCTTTTCTGGATATTATGACGATTGACAGAAAAGTCTGCACTTTATATGAAACTAACATAAAAAAGCAATAACTTCTTGCAGTATGCTAATCGTACTGTGTACGTTGTACGATGTGCCACCACTTGCAGTGGTGTAGGGTATTAAAATTTGTGCAGATGGTTGTAACAAGGAGTTGAGGTAAACCCACATTTTCTTAAATTAATCAACTCAAAATCACTTACAAGTTCGATTGTTTTTGCCCATCTGATGTCTGTCCATGTGAATTTGTTATCAAACTACATGTCGTAATTTTTTTGATGAAATTTGTTACATGCGTATGTTTGGGCCCAAAGGTGAAGCCGTTTTTAAAAAAATGTATTTTTATGTAATATATTACAATTTTTAATATACATTAACGTAAACTGGGGGTATTTCAACATAAAAAATCCAATGTGTCCCAAATTTGGTCCAGATTGACCCATTTTACGACCCCTTTCTCGTATATCGTTTTTTTTCGAATAAAGTCATTATATGGACATAACATTTAATTTTAAAGATATTTTAGCGAAAATTAACCCTGCTATGTGATTTAACCTAAAAAATTCATGCACCAATTTTGGTCAATAATTTAAGAATTACAATTTTTTCAATTTGTTGCAGGGTATTTCTCTTATTTCAATTTAATCGCATTAAACAGAGTTGTGCAGTCGGTCCCGATCGACTAATGAGTTCTCTTTAAATGTACTACAACTAAAATAATAATAACTAATCTCTGCTTTCCTCGAAATTATATTTTTATAGCAGTTTGTATTAAGCACTAATTTAGCTACTATAATAAAATTATAGTATTATAATAATAATAACAGAAAATTTATTTATACGTAAAAAACAATATGCAATAAAATTTGTATTTAAACACTAATTATTACTTTCTAAACCATTGTTTATTACAGGTTTTAATTTTTTCATTTTCTTCATTTCAGCACAATCCTTTTTATTTAAAATTAAATTCTTTTTAGACTTGTTTACTTCTTCCGTCTTAGATATTTTTTTAACGCTATAATAGTCCTTATGATTCCTACTAACTTCCAAACCGAAAGGACCGTCATTTTGACTTTTGAGTTTTTTTACTTGTCGCATTTCTTTTTCTGCTTCTCCGTCTTTACGTTTATTAATAATAGAGAGTGAATTGTGCTCCATTTTTCCAAGATATTTCGAATTTCCATTGTTATCGTTTTCTGTCTTATTGCCATCTTTAATTTCTTCCGGAAATTTACTTCCGAATTCAATTTGAGAAAGATTAAACATTTGTTGGAAACGCCTGTAAGTAGGTAATTTACTTAAGTGTACACCGATACGAATACTATGTAAAGAATGTAAGAGTTCGTTCGATTTTAATTCATAAATCATACACATTTTTTGGCATGTTTTATTTATGGTCATAAGCAATTCCAATAATGTTACAAATTCTTTCGTTGAATGATTTAATTTTTCTTCTAATGTAATGCTTCCTAATATGCTAATATGATTATGTAAGGATGTACTTAATTTTTTTAAATAATATCTGGTCAATTCATCATTGATTTTATGCAATTCAAAATTTTTATATAGTACCATTAATATTTCATAAATTTGTATGCGTCGAAATGTGCGCGTCTGCCAACATAATTCCGATGGACAACACAGATACTCAGCTAATGGCCACACTCCTAACCAACGTAATTTAAAAATGTCCATAACTAATGTTATATTCATAGTAGGATTTCGTGATTTAACAAACTCATGCAAATATTCTTTCAACAAAGTTATTATTTGACTACTTTCCAATTGCTCTGTTGTGTAAAGTGGAGGACTATTTATTATCAGAAATATTATACATTTATTTCGTATACGATTCATGACATCGTACAGTAAAGTTGATATTGATTTCTGCTCCAATATTAAACGTATGAAATTAACGAAATCACTTTCCGTGAAATCATCTTGATAATTATAACAATTTTTCATTGCCGTTATCTTTTGCAATAATTTTTCGATACGTTGTTGTAAACATTTTGAATTCTCATTTCTAATCAAATCACCCACACTGCAGTAAGGCAACATTTCATATAATCGCTGCATTATTTCTACAATTATAAATAATGGTGGTTTGTACTGTATATATATGTCTAATAAATCTAAGACGCGTACACGAAAATGCATCAATGTCGTACTTTGGATACGTTGACTTTTGGTTTTATTTTTTTTCAGTTTTTGTTGCTCTGTAGTAGACTTTCTCAAAGTTTGAAAAGCTTTCGACAAAGCTTCATCTAATTGTTTACCTTGTTCTTCTGTCAAATCGTTCAAATCGATTGAATTCATGTCATCATCATCGTTAATACTATTATCATGATTATTGACATCTTTGCCGTCACTGACACCGTTATTTGACGTTTTAAGTACTGCAGCATCATTTTCCATTAAAGCCTGAGAAACAGCATTACGTAATTTATCAGAAGCCGCTATTAGACCTTCATCGTTATCATTGTCACCCTCATCATAATCATCGTCATCATCATCATCATCATCAGTATCGGCATCATCATCGTCGCCGCAGAGGACATCGCCAACAGCTTCACAATAATCAGCATCTGCATTTTTTTTTCCATTTGTATCAGAGTAAGCACTTTCATATTCCTCATCCACTTCATTTTCAACATCCGATTCTGCTTTAACTGTTAAAGGATTATTGTCGTCTTTCATATTTAAAACGTTTAATATTTGATGTACTGTTGTTAATGATAAATTTAGGCATAAATGCGGAAACAAGGCATTTATAAGAGTTCGTAAGCAATTATTGGTATGTGATAATAAATGTAAAAATAGATCTATCACCACTTCAATCCATTCCGGCTCCTTCACATCTTTGCTATTATTGCAATTGTGGCTTATAACTGGCTGGTTTGGTTTACCATATAAACGTTCCATGCAATTCATAAGATCTAATATTGCAGGTATAGCCATTTCCGATTCTCTAAAGGTTTGTAATGACATATATGTAATTAAAATTTTAAAAACGATCATTACTCCATCATATTTATGTTCTTGTTCATCATTGGCACTAAGTTCTTTTCTTTTCTTTATATTAATATTGTGACTACTTAACGATTCCTTGACATTCTTAAATATTACTTGAATCTCTTTTAATGTTGTACTTTTCATTTTAAAATGTACAGTTTTATCGTTGCTACCTAAATTGTCGCTATTCAAGCCACGTAAAATTAGGTCATGGCAATATATGAAAAGATTCCAAAGTAGCTTGTACTCTTTTTCGAGATTATAAATATTACCCTGGAGACAATTATAAAACATATTTTTACTTTGCTCCCCGAATTCTTTGAAAAATTTTCCAGAAACATCTTTCGGACATGGTACACCTTTGTCAGTGACATATACCATGCCACATAAAAAGAGAAATTTCAACTGCTTTTCACGCCATTTATACGATGACTGCATGGCTTTATTTTGCAAAAGATACTGCAACATATAACCAGCATTCATACGTTCAAAGTTTAACCATTCATCTTCATTATTCGCATTCTTTATTCTTTCTGTCATAAATATGCTTTTATACAAATCAAATATATTTTGTATACCAGACTCCTGCAAAGTGTTAATCAATTGATGTATAATACGTTGACGACAAAGTTTCTCAATATTCAATGTACTATGAGGTGGCAAAATTAAACGTTTAATAATTTCCACCTTTTCGGTATCATCGTCAAGTTTTTGACAATATTGCACCAAAGCTTGCAAAAAATCATTATAAAAAGCATAAATCATATCATAATCTTTTTGCATTTGCCTCAAATTTCTTAAACCTTTTACTATCATTATAATAAAATTATCAGTTAATAATTTACTAACATGTAGTTGAATTTGCGGTATATGAATGTTCTCTAAAATATCGGTTAATATTTTTAATGTTATCAGCTCCGTTAATTTAACAGGTTTTTCTAAGCTCCTGTCGACTTCTTTAGACCAAAACTTGCACAAATGCTTAGCATTGGCTAAGTATTTTCCAAACTCATGCAATGCAGGTTGTATCAAAATATCCATATTAGAATGCTGCCAAAATATTTTATACAAGTATGGGTAGCTTTCTTTGTTTAATATCGTTGATCCACCATAGTGAATTTTTGTATAGTGTTTTGATAATATTTGCGGATATTTTTCCTTTACTTTAAGTAAACAATAAACACTATGTGAGGTATGTTTAACCCACGGTTGCTCCAATAATGTTTGTACATGAGGCCAAACTACATTAATAAATTGTTCTTCTGTTAAGTGTTCAAATAATTCACAAAGTAATTGAAATGCCATTCCACAATGATATAAGCGGTACTTTGTTGATTTCACTAATAGTTGCACTAACTGTTCTAATGAATCACTTTTATTTTCCACAACATTTTTGAACAAAAATCCAGATCTTAATATAGCACTGCACACTAATATATGCCCAACTACAGCATCAGAATCTTCTTTATTATTCAATATGTTGCCCACATGCAATTCTTTATCCACTAATGTGAAACAATCGGTTAAATTAAAATATTTACCGTCATCATAATTTTTTAAAAGTGCCACCAAAGCTACATAGAAACTAATACGTGAGTTATTATTTGCTGTACCGCAACCACGAATCAATCGCTTCAAACAATATGGTACTTCCTTTTCATGCTTATGAAATATAATTAAAGATATATTTATGTCAATATAATAAAAATACGAAGCAAAAAATATCTCACCATTTACCTTGCTTTCTTCGTGTTTATTATTCTTTAAATATTTTAACAATTGGTTAATGGTTAGCAGTCGTTTATTGACGTCTTCAGATTTTCCCAATATTGTAATATATTCAAATATATTCCTGTTAATTTTTTTAATGTTATTTTCCTTCTGCGGCACATCACTTTCATTCACGGTATTACTTGCCCGATTGTGCTGTTGTTTTAATGCTATATCCATTTCTTTTTTCAAAAGGTTTTTTTCTGTGATCTTTTTTTTATAATTGTCCACTACTTTATTATAGTTCATATTATGTGACAAGTGTTTGGTTTGCATATGTTTTATATTAAAAATTTTATTAAATGTACAAAATTTATGCAATTATAAACTTCAATTGATGCACGTGCTCCAACCTCATGTTGTTCGATTAAATATAAATACAACAATACATCACATATTATTTGCATAGACCCGTCCCAACTCACATATACTGCCATTTTCAAAACTGATTGCTGAAAGTTCTTATTAGTATTATGTATTCAGGTTAGATAATAGCATTCATTTTATGAAGAAAAATATATTACACTTTTTATGTTTATATCATGCAAATCAAAATAAATATTTAATATTTATATTACAAAAATTACAAAATATATTTTTAATTTATTTTGTTTTCTTTTTTAACGTAAATTTCCATTTATTTTCATATTATTTAAAACACTTTAGATAAACAATGCTTCTTCTCCTTTGCAATTCATTGTATCTTGATACCATTAAGAAAAATTACGCACGTTTACTCGATTTTGCATACGTGTATTCGCGTGATGCTTAGTACCTCTAATGCAAGCAAATTTCATAGAAGTGACGCATCTATCACAGATCGTACTTAAGTTAGTCTATGGCATCTATATACAATCTGTGGCTACTAGGAACAAATGATGCATGTATGTATGATCTGTACTAAACAAGTCTGTATATTATACTCTTCTTGAAAAGCATAAACAATTTAAATAAACTTGAAATCATAAAGTATTGTTTCAATACATGGGCTGCTAGAACGTCAACACATTATTTGAACAGATTAACCTACAATAAGCTGAACTTGTAAGTAACGAGGCTCACTTCCACACGTTAAGCTGGATTTTTTAAGAAAACCTAGGGTGAAAGAAAGTTGAAAGTTATCAAAAAAAATTGAAATTTATATGTATATACTTACATCATTATGCTTAGGAGAACGTAAATACGTCTTGCTTAAACTGCTATAAAATTCAGTTGCAGTAAAATGGTGATTCGGACTAACTTAAAAAAAATAAGCGCCTACGCATTGGGTAGCGGAGCCGGCTTAAGTTTATATTTTTATTATTATTTGAATTATCGTCAACATAAAGTGCACGCATCATGGACTAACACTGAAAAGCCAATTAATCCATGTGCGTTATGGGATAACAATTGGGATTATCGAAATCCCAAATGTTTAGTAAGACCTTTAAAAAATAATTCATCCCAAGAGGAGAATCGCTACAATACCGATTTGGAAAAAGTTGCCATAAAGGCTGCACATCATATAATTATGATACGGCATGGCGAGTACATAGAATCAGGAGAATTGGATGAACAACACCGACTAACGGAACGAGGTCGTTTACAAGCAAAATATACAGGGCAACGTTTAAATGAATTGGGTATTAAGTGGGACAAAGTGATAGTGTCCACTATGACGCGAGCGCAAGAAACAGCTGAAATTATTTTAAAGGAAATCCCTGTTGATCACAACAAACTTATAAATTGCTCGTATATACGCGAAGGTGCCCCTATACCACCGCAACCACCAGTTGGTCATTGGAAGCCAGAAGAATGTTTCTTTCGTGACGGTGCGCGTATAGAAGCTGGTTTTAGACGTTATTTTCATCGTGCTCTACCCACTGATAATCATGACACATATACATTAATAGTTGGCCATGGAAATGTTATACGTTATTTTGTATGTCGGGCCTTACAATTTCCTCCTGAAGCATGGTTACGCATTAGTATTAATCATGCTTCCATAACTTGGTTAACAGTACAACCATCAGGGAATGTAACCATAAAATATTTAGGTGATTCTGGTTTTATACCTGCAAAATTGCTTACCTATCGCATACCTACAGAAGCTAAAAATGTTGTTTAACAAATCCACACATCCTTCCTGTATTAACATTATTCATTAAGAGTATAATTTTCGTATGTTTCTTTCATATATAATTTCCTAATTAATTTCATACATATTTTTTTAGTCATTATATAAGAAATTATGTCTATAGAGTTTTCACTGTAAAAGTATGAAGATTAAAAATCGTTAAAATAATATTCTTTATATTATTTTGCTTTAATTAGATTATTAGTACCGCTCTACAGGAAATTATTAACAAATGTACATTCAATTCAACATTTTTATACAAGTTATACTTCAGTTTATAATTTAAGTTCGCTACAGTATTATGAAGTGTTGGCTATAACCTCATTTGATGCCTCTACTACTTAGGTAAAAATAGAATTTGTTGCGTAGATTTTTAAACAAAATTAAATTCACTTGGTAATTGGAGTCACTAATAAAAATATAAGTCAGATTTAAAGTAGACAGAATTGATACTTCCTTGGACTAGGTTAAAAGTAGTAATTTCAATCACATTTATAAGATAGGAATCAAAAAGGATGCTTTAAAATGTCATCAGGTATATTGCGGTAAAAGGAAATTTACACACTTTTTAAATACAAAGCAGATTGAATGATAATTACGCATGGGACGCTTGAACTCAAAATAACAAACAAAATTAATTAAACATTAACCCTTTTATTTTTATTCACCTCACGTGTTCCTTTTTATTTCACTTTTTTTTTTAACGATGTAGCCACAAATTAAAAAAAAGCCAAATTCTCGGTTTATATATTTTATGTTAGCAATATTTACACAAAAAACACATTTGAAAAACTTAATTCTCACTTGAAGTATTTTAACATTACAACAAAATTACAACAAAATTTTTCACTTTAGTCAAAAGTTTTTACTTATATTATATACATAGTATAGCAAATATATTATAATATAAAATTGATATAATTGTTAAGCAATTAAAATCACAAAATGATGAATAAAAAGTTCAATAGTCGGTTGAGACCAAGAATTGAATAACAATCATTTGTAATTATTCGTAAAATTTTGAGGAAAAGATTTTCCCAGCTTTTAAGCCGAATTTATTTAGAGTACACGTAGAAAGTAAACTTTCCGTATCATATTTTGTATAAACCACGATACTAAATAATGTGACAGAAATATCAAAAAACTAATAAAAAAATGTCTACATTTATTTATATACACAGATTTTTTTCATTCGATCTTTGACATTTCTGTCACATTATTAAATATTATGCTTTATTATGTTTGGTAGGCACGGCGGTATCCTTTTTCTATTTTTACATATGCATTGCACAGCGACTCAATATGAAAATTGTGTAAATATTTTTATTTTTATACCTTCTAAGTATATGTAAAAATCAAGTTAACTTGACATTTCTATATTTGCGAGTAGCTGATTTTTTATAACGAACAAAATAGATTAACAGACATTGTAGGAACGATGCAGAGTTTGACACTAATCAAATATATAAATATTTTAAAGGATTCTTAGACTTTCGTTCAAGGCGGCGCACTATTATTTCGACAAAATAAGTGTATTCGTAAAATTCGCGTTATGATGCTTATCAAAAAATATTTTTTGGAGATTCTTTATGATACGTAAAACAAGTATATTAAAATAAATGAAAAATTTACTTAAGTTGAACTGAAGTTTGATGACTCGGTCTAATAGAACTTGGATTTTTGCATACACGACTATGACTATCTTGCCAATGGCGTTTTTGACATACTTCTGAGCAGTAGGCTGCACGAAAACAGCACAAAAAAATTGCCTCTTCTAAACACCAATAGCACCATTGCTTTCGTTTCAAAATTCTACGTTCCGATTCAAGTTTCTTAATAATTGTCTTCAACTTTAGTTTTTGCGCTTGAAGCTTTTCATTTTTGGCTTTAAAATCCTTTACTTTTTTATGAGCATCATCTACTTCTTTCAACAAAATTTTTACCGTTTCAACAGAATCATCCGCATTGATTGCTTTTTTTCGGCGTGTGTTACGAGACGTTTTGTCAAATATATCCACATCATTAACATAATTACTTAGCTTTACACGTTTTACGCGTATAGTAGGATTAAACATTCTTCT
This sequence comes from Melophagus ovinus, assembly GCA_023089585.1. NCBI lineage: Eukaryota > Metazoa > Arthropoda > Insecta > Diptera > Hippoboscidae > Melophagus > Melophagus ovinus. Next base: position 2,897,506 of record JAKKIB010000255.1, on the reverse strand, counting down.
TAATCGTTTTTTGTTGCTATGGTTTCTACTACTGTTATTATTATTATTTTTATTGTGCATATTATTTATATTATTATTATTATTATTACGATATTTGCTTTTCTTGGTATTAGCTGTAATACCACAATAATAATTGGCAATATTCGTACTATTAACGTCATTGTTATTATTGTTTTCATTATTGTTACTGTTGCTTGGGGTGTTACCATCTATTAACGTAATAATGGAATCAGTTTTTGTCATTTTAGGGCGACCTCGACGTTTAGGTTTGCAGTGCAGTGCAAGAACTTCTGTATTTGACGTATGGTTTAATACATTTTGTATAACTTGTTCAGTTTCCTTAGAATCAGCATGAAAACTAAATATGCTTGGTGAATACGTGGAGAGCATTTGATGGTAATGCAATTCTTGCAAAGCTTTTTTCATAGCTGAACTATTGCCCAATTTAAGAGATCGTAAGTCGGTGTCAATGGCTTTAATATGGCGAACATCAATTAATGCCCGCGAATGATTACCACCAAAAAATCGTACATCGTATTTATTATTGGGCAGAACGCGGATTACTTTGGCTGGCCAATAAGGGAAGCCGCTATGTTTGGCGAATACCAATTCATGCCGTTGCACACAAGGCTTTGCAAACCAAACACTTGAAGACGTCTCATGTGAATAACGAAAACAATCTGGGCAACGACGAATTTCAGATAAATCGTACGTTACATCACGTAATAACCATTTGGTTGCTTCCATTTCGGTACTATTTGGTCCAAAGAAGATTCCAACAGCATGCTGAATATCTAATAAATCGACTAAAAATCCCATCAACAATTCATATGCTTTTTGACGAATGTTATTAACAATATCCGTGAGACGTTTTAATGACGGTACAAACAATAGGCGCGTTAGTATATTCATTTCCTTAGATGAAATTTTTAAATTTTCCAAGTACGTAGCAACATCATGTTGCATCCAATTTTTATTACGCAAAAATGTATAGTTAATAAGAAAACATAATTCGTCAGCTTGAACGTTTGGGGGATTTTGTAAATCAGCACATTTTATTAGGCGGCAACACGTACACAACTCCAAATCACTGTCATCATCATCGCTGGGGAATGCTTCGCTCTTATACGAAACATTGGAAGTGGCTGCAGCAACTGGCCGTTTACGTTGTGGTGGACGCACTTCACCTAAACATACTACATCTATTGGGCATTTCACTTCGTTTTCAAGGTTCTCTAAGATTGATTTATCTTCAAGCATTAAATTGACTTTGTTAGTATTTTCACTTTTATTCTGAATATTTTCACCATTTGTTGAATTTTCAACCCTACTACTTTTATTACTCGATTTATTGCTGTCATACTGATGTGGTGTTGTATTCATTGAATGTTGATTTGCTTGTATTAATTGTGAAGATGTTCTCATATCACTTTCATAACCTAATACTAAAGAAGAATGTAACGTCTCATTTTCATCTGAATCAGTGTCACTAGCCGAGCTAAAAGTTGGCAATGGATTTTTTTGTATTTTTGACGATGGTACTACATAATTCGGCCGTTCAGGATTTTTTCGATAACACAAACGATGAAAGGAACGTGTGCATTGACGACACGATTCCAAAATACCAGGCAAATGACATTCGAAGCAGTAGAAATCATGAGAAGAACCTTTAATCTCTTGTTCTCTCGGCAAGCGTACGCGTTCTTCACTTCCACTATTAGAAGTGTTCTTTGATGATTTGGTTGTTTTGTTACCTGTAGGCACTAATAAACCATCGGACAAGGCATTTAGAACTGTTTCTTTAGCCAGAGCATTGGAGTATTTTCCCACGTTAACAAGAACTTCAATTAGTTGATCTATGGAAGCTGTTTCCGAACGACCATTATTAGCGTTTGATATACCCGGGAAGTGTAGTACTTTTAAAAAATATCTCAAACAATCCGCTTGAGCCTTACGTGATAATTGTGCCATCACTCTGAATTGATTGAACTTTTCGTAATAATCGCTAAAATTTGCCTAAAACTGAATGATCATTTTGTGCTACTTAATTATTTGATTATTGAACTATCATGTACTTAGTGTTTGATTTCTTACATACACTTAATTAATAATTTAATTTTAAAGATTTTGTAAAAGCTTTTTCACGTGGATTTGGCACTTTACACAGAACACTCAAATCAAGTGGGCATTTCTCAACCATAAAAATTCTTTGTCCAATTTGCACTCAATCATTATTCATAATTTCCTGGAATCGTGATTTATATTATTATTAGTAAATTAAACAGCTGATAATTCCCGTTATATTTAGAGCAAAGTACACTACATATTAAAATAGTGCGATTGCATTACATGCCTAGACCACTTCCACAAAATTGACATTGCATTAGTAGTAACACAGAGGAGTACCACGACCAACCCTTGTGAGTTGACTGTGTTACGTGTTATCCGTAAAATTCTTTATATTTTTTCTGACTGAGTAATAATATAGGTAGGCAGTAGAGATTTGACCTGCTCATGATCCTTCATAAATATTTCCAAATAGCTCCATTAAAAAATCTATTTTATGAATAAGTAAATTATGAAACTAATTAAAAATTCTATGCAGGAAAATCGAATAACACCTATTACGTGGCATAAAGAACAATCTTATTTAATTTTATCTTATTGAGTATGGATTCAATGATTATATTCTCAGGCGTTTTGACTATTTGTAGGTGGACTGAATTCTATAATAAAAGAGGGCTTTTTACTTTCAATACCGTATAATTATGAAAAATCCGAGAAGTTTTGTTAACTTAATGCATTACCAAATACCTCTGTGATTGAGACATTAAGCAGAAGAAGAAAATTCCTACCGATAACATTTTGAGTAGTTTATTTTTTTTGATTTTATTGAGTAAAAAATTTACATAATTCTTTTATTCTGGCTTATTGTAAAAAATATAAAAATATAAGGAAGAACTTCCATTTTTAGGGGTTAATATAAAAACGGGAGGATTTACATATAATATAAAATTCAGTACATTGTAAAGTGTACAAAAAATTATTGTTGTTTACAGAAATAATGGGAATCATATCTATGTAATAACAAACAGTTGAAAAAGAAATTTACCATAATTTTTACGGTTATAAAAATTATAATGCGATTATTTAGAAAATTTGTAAAGCACTATTAGCCCCTGTAATTATATATTTTAAAGTTTAGCTTTCTATATATATATTTTTTTATAATTCTGGGATATAATTAAGGTGTCTTGGGCAATAACATATATAAATCGTAATAGAAATTTTATTAACTTCGGCGACTTTCAATTGAATAAAGTTTTATCCCAAAATAATCCGGTCATTATCATTTCAAAAGCAAAATGGATATTATCGAAACTAATGAGGAAAACGTAAATATTTTGTTAAAAAAAATATGCTTGAATATATTAGAGGAATGTGGAATAACTTCAAGTAATTTGAATAATCTGTTACCTAAATTAAAGTCAAAAGCTTTCGAAATCTTATTAAAATGTTCAAAAGGAGCTTGCATAGAGGAAGAGGAAGGTTTCGATCCAGAACGGGCTTTGAGTGCATATATTTTTTCACGTAAATTATACGCCCATGGAAGGCCAGATATATTAAAAACGTTAACTGAATTGGAACAGCGTGTGGAATTAATAAAAGGAGACAAGGGTTTATCGCATGATGGCTTCAAAAATGTCATGCAATTCTTACTGGCATTGTCCAAAGATGCTATACAAGAAAATGAAATGGTATAGTCGCTTCCGTAAATATTTTTATAAAGTACTATATTAACGCAATAATATACATTTCAGTCGATTTCAAGTTCTCCCTCACTGTTGCGACCAGAACCTTTTACGCTTTTTGGTAGTTATAAAAATAATCAATATTATCCTACTTTCAATTGGGATATAACGAATCATGAACTGAAATATATGCCTACATTAACACAATTAAGAACGAAAGAAAATCCTTATTTACCAAAATTTCTATTTGAAAGTGAACCATACCTTTTAGCATCATTTAAGAGAAACTTAATGGATTACAATATGAAAAAGGGAAAAAGCGTTTATTCCATTAAAGAACAATGCACTTTTACTTCCATAAGTAAACATTTGATAGAAGATAATCCATTGCGTCCAAATATTAATATTTTGAGATCATCCACCCTAACAGAATCTCAGGCAAATTTAATATCAAAATCTCCAAAGGTGTTATATGAAAAAATGTGTGCTGATTCTGCAATTACCGAAACTAGAAGAGTATATTCTTGGAACTGGGAGAACTTGGGTTGTTTTGGTGTACTATGTTCAAAACCATTTGTTTGTGAAACCAATGTTATGACGCTTTTAAAACATTACTTACAACTGTCAGAACAAAACACTTTCAAGGCTATAATTACAAATCGATCTAATTTTCTCATAGATTTGAAATCGCTATGTGGTAAATAAGAAGGATCAATTAATTTCAACATTCAACTCAACATTCACAACAGCAATTTTAATCCCTTTTTAGTCGGTGTACAATCAGATATATTTCGGTATGACGAATCGATAGTGTTTTCTATGTTGTCTAATGTCACGGTAATAGGCATTTTGCCTGATACTGTGCGCTACTTTGTTCAAGAATTCCTCATATGTGGAACATGTTATAAACGTATGCAAATTATGATTATGAAAAAAGACTACAAACTCATGTTCGATGGTTTTATGTTTAAGGTTTGACAAATGACATCGATAAGATATGATAATAAATACCTTTTACTTATACAAATTTTTTACATTTTAGGCTTTATGTAACGCTTTAGATGAATACTTGATGACGTTTCGTCAATATGTATTCGCACAAAAAGATGAGAATTTAATCGCATTTTCTACGCGAATGAAAAAATTAATGAGGCAACTAATAAATCTTGCTTATACTTTGGGCATACATCCTAATGTATCTGCGAACGTAAAACCTCCAATGGGGCCGCAATTTTTGGGTTACATTTATAGAGAAATAATCCGACTAACCGAAAAAGATTACATCACACTGTTATTGTTCATACTAAGAAAATGCTGTAATGTTTATTTTAAGTAAGTCTTAAATATAAATTAAATTCATAAAAATAGTTATATACGATACGAAAGTAACGGATTATAAAATATTGTATAATGTAAATAGTATCATATATAGGGCAAATGGCAGTAGTGGGATAAGGGCTCGTACTATGCCGTATTATATGTTATGATATAATGGGAATAAAATTGATACTGGGGGATATATAAGTCTTCCTTTAATAGATCGGGGCTAGCCTATTTGTTTCGGTTGTGCACCATTTGGTGGTTACAAGACCTGATTATGCTTTGGAATACTTGGTGCAGAATGTGAGGAATTATGTTGATCTTATAATGATAGCTTATTAGAAACCTAAGAAGTTTGGATAATATTGAAATAAAAATCGATGAAAAATTGTGTATTAAAGTGCGGACAATTCATTTAAATACATTGTGCATGCCTTCCCATATAATTATTAATTAAAATCGTACCTGAGAATTAAATCAAATTTTTAGTACTTTTAGTTATTCTTTACATTTCAAATTGTCAGTACTTATTTTACATCAAAAAAAAAATTATTTTTGGTTGGGATTATTTTAAAATATTCACGTCGAAGTTTAGGTGGTGTCAATTTTTTCCAGTTTTGGACAAAAGTGATGTACAATTTTTAGTAATACATTTTCTACTGTTCATGATATTGTTCATGTAAGAAGAGCAAAAGAAGTTCGAAGAGGCAAAATTTATTGTACAGTAATTGTGAAAATTGAATTCATTGCTTTGCCTAAATTAAAGTTTTTCCTTTTTAGAAACTTACAAAAATGGATTTATTATGGTGTTTTGGATGATCCATATAATGAATTATTTATTGGTTTTGTAACTCATTATCCTCAAAATACAAAACATTTTTACGATAAAGCTTATTATATACGAAAGGAATGGGTACCCGGTTTCTTTCAAAATTTTGAAGATCGTATTTTACAATGCGGCAAATACACCATGTTACTAAAAGCTTTTAAGCCTAATGTAAGTGAAAAAATAGTATGATTTCCCATTAAAGTAGAATTCGAAGTAATTAGTTTACATCGATTTAGCATCCTCTTTTCAGTTTAGAATGTCCAAGCATCTCTGTATGTTGGTCCTTTCAAGAACTTGACAAATTAAAACAGAAATGCATCACATATTATACTAGGGCACGTACAGTATGCTCACATCCTGTTAGTATTAAGCAATACTTTGAAAAGAGAGCAGAAGAGAAACGATTATTGTTTAAAAAAATGATGGAAAGATCACGGGCAAATTTAGAACGTTGGACTGATGAACAATGTGAATTGGCATTAATTACAGCCGATCAAAAAAAGAAACGATTAGAAGAATTGACAAGTCAATTGGAACATGCTAAACAAAAAAAAATCGACGAACGTAAAGCAAATGTAGAATTAGTCTTGAAGCATTTAAAGGAGGTAGAAAAATTGGAAGAGCAAAGAATGTTACGGAATAATATCAATTTACGCAAACGCATTGAATATTACCAAGAGCTTAACGATATGCTGAAAGAGAAAGACCCACCTTCTAATTGTTGTGGAATGTCTTCGAAAAATGTTAAAAAACATTTAAAATTTGAATTAATTGTTCTCGCAGATGAAATAAAAAAACCGCAAACGCCAGCTAGTGCATCAGCCAGCACTGAATTTGAATCTTGTTATGATGATGAAGATGAACAAACCTCAGAATATGAAGAATGCGTGTCAGAAGAGTTTGCAGAAAATTTTGCGAAAAATGAAAAGCATCTCAGTACAACACACGACTCTAATTATAAACTGGAGCAGGCATATTTAACCGATAAAGAAGCCAATATAATTAATATGAACACAACTCATTCGGCAGAAACTCCAACTTGTGCATCTTACAGAATATCTGATACCTTAAATTGTAGCGATTCCGTCGGAGGTACAATGAACATAGCACAACAAAACCGTTTGAAAGTTTTAAGTGGCTCAAATGTTATACAATGCTTGACAGAACCAGTACTAATCAAGGATAAAATAAAAGTTCAACTTGACAATGAAAACAAAAATTCGAATAACAACAGAAGTGCCTTAACAAACGGTAAGTAAGCTGAAGGTACTCATTTCTAGTAATAGCATAATTTGTCTTTTGTAAGTCTTCTACCTTGCGGTGTAATTTTCTTAATACAATTTGCAATTGTTTTTGTTATACGATATAGTTTAGAGAAAGGCAAGCCCAACTTCTGTAGTGATCGAAGTCAATTATTTCAACTATTTTAAGTATAGTCTGTACCTTCAGTTAATTGGATTAAGAAGTTGTGAATGCAAAATATGTGCAATTGCAAAAAAATTTGGAGAGGTTGTTATACGGGAAAGAATTTAAATCTGAATTCTATTTTTCTCAATAAATTCTTGCCTAAATTAATCTGTAATCATTAAAATGGAATAAAGTATTCGTCTTTGGGTTTATGTACAAAATTTAATTATACTAGCTAACTGGAAGCTACATTTTTTAATACAAGAGTGGATATATTTCAAACAAATAATCCTAAATTACGTTAGAAACTTAATTGAATTGGATGCAACGAAAAATGTGTCTTCCTCAACTTATTTTAGGCCTCCTCATAGAATTCAGGAAATAAAAAGAATCACAACAATAAAGCATTTATAGTCGATGTTTAAGGGAAAGTGTTGCAGCGAATTGTGATAATTCTATAATTCTAATAATTCTAATTAATAAATTAATTAGAATTTTTAGAATTCTATAATAAATTTCAGCGTAATTCAGAAATATTTTTATAAATTTTAATCCCTTTTCTGCCATTTTTTTTTAATTTGCAACGACTTTCTGCTGAAACTTAATATAATATTTCTCAAGACGAGCCTTCCATAAATTCTGAATCACATGATATTAATATGAATACATTACCTGGAGGTGAAATTGCATTGACTGAATTGCAACGTAATCGTAATCGTAACATGCAAAATAATTTATTTAAAGAGTATAACAGAGAACCCAATTGGCTGGATAGAGAGAAATTAGCACTTAATTTAAATACGGAGAGGGCGCGTATTCGGCGTAAGGTTTTAGAAAGTGAATTTAATATACTTGACGGTAAGCCAAATATTACAGAAACAGCACAAATAGCAAAAACAACAACGATCACGTCACCATTAGGAGAGTTACTGCATAATAGTATTTCCCCAATGTCTACGAGCTCAGATGACGATTATCAAGTTTTAATAGATGAAGGTGTTACTGTAATAAATGAAAACGATATTAAAAATGGAAACAAAGAGAATTTCACTGAAGACAACACAAATTTTGATGCGAAAGTAGAACCTGCAAAAATCAGCCTTGCAACATATTCAACATTTTTGGAAAAAGCAGCGCAAAGTGCTTTGGACACATTAAATGAGGTCACTGAAGATAAATTGAGTTTATCGTCTAATCAAACTGATAAACTTGAATCGGTCGTTGAGCATAATGATTTTCACATAGCTGCAGATGATGATGCTTGGCCAACATTAGATTATACTCAGCCATATAAACGATGTAAACAACTTTTAGATAGTAATTTTAATTGTCTAAGTTATTGCCCGTATATACGTTTGCACAAGAAATCTAAAGATGTTCGATCCACGGAACCATTAAATCAAAATGTGAACAGTTTAAGTGTTACAACATTAACGGAATTTTTACAAAAATCAATTAGTATACCTGTGGACACTCACCTAAAGTTAATAAATAATGAAATAGTGCGAATGTTGTTGAGCGATTTATATATACTTGACCATTTTCGTAGTTTACGAAATTATTATTTCTTAATGGATGGTGAATTTGGTGCAATAATATGTGATGGCATTATTAGCAAATTAGAGGATGGTGCAGCTCCAGAAACTTTATTTAATTATCAAGTATTACATTCCATTTTAGATGCAGCATTGGGTTCAAGTTTAACAGGTAAATGAAATAAGAAAAAGCGTTTATAGTGGATTATAATCGTCTAGTACATTCCAAAAACTGTTGTGAAAGGCATGGGCATAAAAACATAAATAATCAAATAATTTGAAACTTTTTCAACATTAGAGGTGGGCGAGAAAAAGATCTTTCTGATCGAAACCTTGCACGTAATATAAATATGCCAAACATTACTTTAAAAATTTTAAATTATCTTTTTTATTTCATTAGCATGTCATACATATCAATGTCTTACTTAAATTGCATACTGGCAATTACTTTCCTGAATACATAGGTTTCTGTATATTATTTATTAATTGTAGAAACGTGGGTAGATCGCACCAATTGTAAAGTCTTTTTAAAATATCCATACGAATTTATACTTGACTAAAAACCTGCGGCTTTTTACGAAATTTTGTTCTAATTATGGTTAAGCACAGTTAAGCCGTAGTACTGATAGACTTTCACAATACAGACTCTGTATCGATAATACCCGCGATAGAAAACATTTATAAATGATCATAATTTAAAAATTTTAACTTTCTAATTGTATGCCTCATGTACATTTTAACTAATATTGTTTTTTGTAACATTCTAGGATGTGATAAGAACGCGAATAAGTTATCGTTTATAGTTAGCGATATACCAGAGCGTTTTGATTTAATGTCTCCGAGTGTGTTAAATAATTTAAGTCTATGTTACCGCATAAATTGGCCATTAAATCTTGTACTTACCGCAGAAACGTTGGATCAGTATGCCAAAATATTCAAATATCTTTTACGTGTTAGGCGCATTAGCTGGATATTAGAAAAGGCTTACAAGATTTTACAGGACATAGGTAAAAGGTACGGCAGTGCAATATTAGGATCGCCACAATATCGTCGAGTACAGTTGATCCGTCATAAATTTTATCATTTTGTACATACCTTACAAAATCATATAACAGCTAATGCCTTACAAGCATCTTGGAAGACGTTTAAGGATAAACTATTAAGTGCCACAACAATTGAGGATATCTATCACCAACATACTATGTACATTAAGCGTATTTTATTTTTATGTATGCTTAATAAACGTAGTACGGAATTTTATAATACAATTGAAAATATATTTAAAGTCTCTCTGCGATTTTACAGGTAAGTATTTCTACTACTCCATACATAATTATTAAAATGAATTTATAGGTCTTTAATTTACTTTTGATTTTTTTATAGCAACTTAAAGAGCCGGAAATTCAAATTAATATCTGGACAAGTTCACTTTACTCATTCACGTTACGAGAAATTGCTAAATGATGAAGTGGAATTGGATAAATTCATTAAATACACTATATATTTAGGCAACAAAATTGTAAAGCATGGTTATCAAGCTGAAGTCGATGAATTTATTAACTTAATAAATTTTAACCAATACTATCTGTAAAATATGTGTCACATGAGTTAGAAACGCATAAATCGCATTATATGTATTTTTTGACGGGCATGTCTCTTTATAACAAATAGCCATATATCGTGGATATATTGATATTGTTAACAATGCTTAGATAATTACAAACAACTAATTAATCAAATTATTAATCATTCATGAATGTTTGACGATTTCTGTACGAATTCTATGCGAGGTTTATTATACCTCGCATAGAATTCGCATAGATTGGAAAAAGTTAAGAATGATATAAATTTTGGAAGAGGGATATGTAATATATAACTATGTTCCTACTATATAAACTTAGTAAACTCAGAAATGTTACAATTTCAAGAAAAAGTAATGAATGCAAAATATAATAATTTTAACGTAATCTTAAGCAAAGTAATCTATCATAAAAATATTATGTGAATAAATGAACTTTTTCATTACGTTATGCTGATCTTACAGTACTCGAAATAGCTTACTTTGTTATTCAGGAACTTAATTGAAAGATTATTTGGTCCTTTTCTTGATTGTGGCAGAACCGAATAAGTCATAAGTAAAAATATCATGTGTAATAGATATTGCTAATGCAATGCAAACTTATTGTGCCCACTTAGAATGTGAAAGTAATATTTTTAATGGGTTTCTTTTAAGCTACGCAAGAAACTATAATATTTATATATTCTTCTTGATGGATATGGATATTTGTAGCTACCAGAGGTTGGGGATATACTAATTTGGCCACTACGTAACGCTTAAGTGGAAACGTTTGAGACACTACAAAGTATATATATTTTTAATCTGTATCCAAATCTGAATTGATTTAAACATGTCTGTTCTTTTACAACAAACATTTTCCTGGTCATAAAATTCGGGATATCGATCTAAAATTCGGCAGAAATATTAGGAGTTTTTGCAAGCCGTTTGGAATTTAAATTGCGCCAAATTGGTCAAAGGACACATCTACACAACAATGTAAATTGAGAGCACCTCTGTTTTTAAGCAAATATTTATACTCTTTGTTCATAACTTGAAAACTCCAAAAGATAGATTCGGATTATAGTAAAAATATTAAAGCACTTGTCTTAACAGGCCTTTCAAAATATCATACAAAACGGCCATGTCTACGCTAAATTACATATTAAAGTATCATATTTTTTTCCACATATTTACTTATTTTTAATAAAGTAAAGTGTATAGACCGCTAAAATTTTGTGTTTATGTAAAAAATACTCACATAATACACAACACATATCCAACATCGGCCTTGCTTTTCAGAAATTATACAAAGTCAAATATTTACTGTCGTTTTGAAAATTTTTTAAAAAGTACAACCTACAAAAGGTTGCAATTCTACACGAATACAAATAATACGTTCTACAGTATTTGTGCCAAAATTATTTAAACCGGCCACGCTCACTAGAAGTTATATCATATTAAATTTTGCTTTAACTTTTTTAAATTTTTTCATATAAGTTGTGTATACATAATTTTGTGTACATATGTATAGTCCTACACTATCTATATGATAGAGTATCATAGATTTTACATTCACCTAATTTCATTAAAATAAACTTCAATGTAGTGCTACTATTAAAATGTAATTTTTTGTAGTAAATTTAGCAAAGGGCTACACATAGAGTTAACAAACTTATAAGTCATATGGAACAATTTAATAAATATACTAATTTCAATAAACTAGTCATGTCAATCGTCCACAATTCATGGCAAAATACATAGTTTTACCAAATTACCCAAAACGGTTCAATACCTGTCCTAGGTCTCCAATCAATTCAAAAACTATAATAATCGTTCTTAACAAAAAAAAAATGAATCATATGTATATATACATAAATACATATACATAAATATATACAAATACATAATATAAATAAATATGTTCTACTTATATATATATAAATATATTCTACCTATATGAGCACATAAGTAAAACACACTCATTAAAGCTAAATTAAAAAATGTCTATGTAGTTATAGTCTATGATTAATGCGTTTTGTGCAATAAATTTATATAGGCAGTTGTTATTTTATATACATTGTACATCATTTTTATATATAATATGACATTGTTGTTAGAAGAAGGGGTACTGACCCACACATATGCACGTTCATATATAAATAACTAAAATTTGTTTTGAATGAAAGAGACCGCAATTTACTTGAAATGAGAGCAAATGTAATGTTTTTGTAAGAAATGAGAAAAAAAATACATAATATGCAATGCATTCTTTATATACTTATTGGAAATATGGAAATTGGAAAATTCCATGAATAAACTTGAGAAATGGTAATTACTTAATATGCACTTAAAACTAAAACGTACTATTTATTTATTCCCTGAAAGATATAAAAGACGCATTTCTTTTTTTGAATAAATAAACAATGGCTGTGAACAATGTGTACTTACAAAGTAGAACCCATATGTAAATGGAATTTATGTACAATTGGTCAGTATTAATAACTAGAAAGAGTCAAATAATTAGTGTATATATAAACAGCTGTTATAAACAATATTAGAAGCAATGAACAGATAATATATTTCTAAAATTGTATTCATTTGAATATTTAGAATCAACAAATGAAATTGTTTATGCAATTGCATGATTAGTGTAATTGCTATATGTTTTATGATTTTCTTACTCACCAATTGCATTTTATATATTTTTATATAAACTCCATTTTACCAGAATTGTATTTAATAAAAATATGAATTTAAGCAATATATCCAGTCAAGAGCAATAAACATTAATCTAATGTCTAACCTCGTTGGCTAGCTTTGCTATATTTACTTTTGTATAATAGATTCTTTTGAAGCCCCCGTTATTATTCCATTGGAAATTAAACAATGTAATGCGTTATGTATACAGTGTATATAAATAATAAATATAACAAAGGATTATATATATATATAATACAGTTACATATGTAATGCGATGTTACTATATTAAATTATGATGATATTACATTAAACATGTATAAAATTTATATGTTTTAAATAAATTTCTATTGATAAATAAAGATTTCATGTAATTTTGACAGAAAATGTAAATGAAATTGAACTCTGCTATAAATGAGGAGAGATACAATATACGCAGCTAACTACGTGTAAATCATTTCCAATGACGCATTATTATTTCCAGTCTAGTATATAAGAAAATTTCCCCTCTTTGCAGTGACTACTATAAATACGAGTGTTCGTAGTATGTTATGAGTTAAACATCATCAGACGTCAGTGTGAACAGTATACTTTGTTATCGAATCAATATAAAAAATAGTAGTTTCAGTTTTGTGATTCAGAGAATTTAATTCGAAGAGTATAAGTGTAATTAATCAGTATTTATTGATTTTTTGTGAGAAAAAAATTGTATTGCAAAAAAAGAAAAACTAATATTTGTGTTCCAAAGATTTAAAAGGTGAGGGTTTAACTTTTAATTTTTTCTATTACAATAAAAAAATATATGCATTTTATAATAGTCGTGGTTTTTTTTTGCTACTTTTGAAGGTTATTGAGTCACCATTGTTTGTCTAGTTACTCTTTGTTAGATTTTTTTTTCGGGAAATTTCTAGAAAATGCGAAGAAAAACAAAATGGCGTCTCCCACGTAGTTAATGTGTAATCGCATAATTTTATAATTGAAAAAGTTAGTGTGAGGGTAACGTGGCGAATTATATTTTTCTTCCTAAGTTCTAGAAGTTTTGATGACATATAAAGTTGTCTTTGTATTAATTTTTTTTTACTTTTTCTAAATGTCAAAATTTTTAGTTGAAACATTTTTTTTTCAAATCAATTGCGCAGATACTTTTCCATTAAATATTAAATTTATGAAAATTAAGAGTGCGCTATATAACTAAATTTTAATAAATGCGATAAAGCTACAACAACAGAAATATGTAAAATTTATTGTTAATGCAAAAGGTATAATTTATACGTTTCTAATTTCTTCATTGTAGAACATAGTAAAAATTTTGCATTTGGTATTGCGTTTGCGAGGTGGTATGCAAATTTTTGTTAAGACCTTAACTGGCAAAACCATAACATTGGAGGTTGAACCGTCAGATACTATTGAAAATGTGAAAGCTAAAATTCAGGATAAGGAAGGTATTCCACCAGATCAACAACGTTTGATTTTTGCTGGCAAACAATTGGAGGATGGGCGCACTTTGTCTGATTATAATATACAGAAGGAATCAACTCTCCATTTGGTGTTACGTCTTCGCGGAGGAGCATATTAAAATTTATCATTAAATAAAAATTCCAAATTAAATAGTATTTCAATGTATTTCGTTTATTTTGTAATTTCTTATTTTATTAGAAACGGATTTTTATTCTTTAATTAATTAACTAACCTCTTTTATATGTTTAATAAAAAAAATTCCATTAATCATTTAAATAAATAAAAAAATAAATCATTTGCAATATAATAGTAAGAAGTTCTTGCATTATTTTTTTAGAAGAATGCATTGTTTGATTGCGTACGGGATTATAAGAAATTAATTGCTATTCAATGTTTATATTGTATTGTTAGTACAAAGAAGTAAACTTGAATCTAAATTTTAAATTTGCTTTTATTACTTTTATTGTGCTCAACCTACCGCCCTACTTTGATATAAAATGATTATTTAGCGGTCTGCTGTAGTTGTACTTTCATGTAGAATTTGGAAGTACTTAAAGGGTAAGTAAGTTCTATGTTTTTGTACTTTATTCAAAATAATGGTGCATCCAAATATTTGTAATAACCCTCAATAAGTGTTTGTTATAGCAAACGTAAGAGATCATGTAAAGTAGTTGGTAATCAACACAAATGATGCTAACATTAATTGTGCTTTCGTACTTCTAAACTTTCGTCTTAAACATGTCGAATATAAAAAGCAAATATTTGAATTTTTTAATTTAAAGAAAATTTATTTAATAGAGTGTCATATTTTTGCAATCTGCATTGGATATGTTTACGGTAAATGTAAGCGATTTGTTGTACCAAAGACCAAAAATTTTGAATACCCTTCGAATAGAATAGAAATTCTTTTTAGAAGTAATTTCAAATGTTTAATAAACTGGTACAATTTAACTATTAAGCATGCAAATACTTTATACAAGACTAATAAAGTTCTTAGTGTTTTTGCCAAATCTGCAGTTCTCATCTGCATTTTTATATCCCTGGGGATTTTTATAACAGACATATGGGTCCACTTTAATGCAAATGAATAATGTGTGCTCTTTGTATAACGTTTGTTTTATTGTTACAAACATTTTAACAAAGATGGTATACCTTTTAAATCTGGTGGATATAAAAGTTTACTTGATGTCATAGTATAATGAAGTATTATTACATTTATTCTATTTAATTGTATATTAATTGTCATACAAAAAATTGAATTTATTGAAAATTAAAAAAATTCAGCGTATAGAAATTTAATAAATATGGCTAAAGTATTTACTTTGGATGAAGTAAAAAAACATAATAAACCTACTGACCTTTGGATAATAATTGAAAATAAAGTTTATGACGTTACTAAATTTCAAAGTACTGTAAGATTTTATATATTTGAAGTACATAAAACATTCATTTAAAATAATCTTGTTAGCATCCTGGTGGTGCAAACGTGTTGCTTGAAGTAGCGGGCCACGATGCGACAAAAAATTTTAAGAATGTGGGTCATAGTAAGGATGCACAGTAAGTTCTCTTTCACTTTTAAAACTTATCCATTTCTTAACCTTTTTATTAATTTTGCTAAGAAATTTATTAGCAAAGTATTATATTGGCGATTTGGCGCCTGATAATAAGTAATATACCTACTTCGGCTGCATAATATAAATAATATATATATATATATTCTCAATTATATAATAATTATAATAATTTTTCATAGAAAAATCATTTTGGCACATTGTAATTTATATTTTTATTCATTTATTTATTCACTTATTGTCATAGATTATTTTACAATTTATACCTCTTACAAAATAAATAGAAAATAAAAAAAAATTAGTAAAAGAATAGGAATTCTTTTAAAATCGATTGGAAGAAGTAAAAGGTAAATTAGAAAACAAATATAGTTTTGGAAATCCACCACTGTTGCACTGTTTTGTTATATACAAAAACTTAAAAGTAAAATTTGATGTATAATTTTTGATAGGTGTGGTATGGTCTATTTGTGTCATATTTGAGAACCCAAATAAAACAAACGAAAATTTGGTACTATCTATATAAGTTCAGGTAAGCTAGGCTGATTTGCACATTTTTTGGGCAAAGCAATGTAGAACACATTTTAATATTTTTATATTTATGCCAAGTTTTAGTGTATTACCTTTTGGAGTTTTCATTTTTGGTTAAAAAACGAAGGTGTTATCATTTTATAAAATGACGTTATATAAGAAAAATATTCCGACTTTAGTTACTCGCAATAGGGTTCTGTTTAGAGTCAAAATGTACCTACCTTCTTAATTTCGTTAAAATATCTCAAAAATTATAACTTGTAACTTGAAAATAGGCAGCCAGAATGGCTTAAATCAATTCAGAAATTGATTCTGAGTCGATTAGTATAAGAGAATATGGATCTACCTCAAGCTTAGGATGTCTTATAACACAAATGGTATAAGGTATAAAAACGAAAGCACAATTCAACATTGTAAAGTTTCTGGTGGTCAATTAAAGTTTCTGCTAAATTTGAAATTTATATCCTTTTTTTGTAACTAGAAGAATGAATGTAGCGTATGGATGCACGAATAGACGGACGGATATGACTGAATCGACTCAAAATTTTGCGCTTATATAAATTATGTATGCTTTATAAGGTTTCTGGGTGTTACAAAGCATATACAAAACGTACAAAACACTTTTATATGGCTGTATATTTTCGCTTTATAAATAATTTCGCTGCAAGTTTTTACTTTAATGTATTACGTTTAGTTAAAATTACTAAAACCTCTTAATTTGCATTCAAAAGTGTATTCTGTGTTGCATACTTTTGGGCTTAATGAAAACTGTTAAACTTATGAAGTCATAAATAATAAATCTGTGAATGCTTTCTCTATTATCTGTGGTGGATGTTGTTTGGGATATTATATGTAGTTAAAAAAAGTTTTACCTTTGAAAAAATTCATCGTTTAAGCGATGGTTAAGAGCTGCGACATGAATGCTTTTTTAAAATCAGAATTTGATGTTTTAGTAAAAAAACATATTAAACTTTTTATTGTCACGCTTTGTGTGGTCATTATAAGCGTAGTGTTCAAGATATTCTTAAATTGTAGTCATAAAAGCATAGTAAAGTGAAAAAATCAAAATTTGTTTTTGAGTATGTTACAAAATGTATAAAATTATAGATCTGTGGTTAAATAGGTATGCAATTACTTTATAAGACCATGTAACTTAAACGAGATTCTGATACTGCACAGCATTTACTATTTTTACTATTTTACCCATGAAATACATTCATATCAAAAAAATCCAAAGCTTTAAAGCAGATAGGTTGATAGTTATAAATGAAATATAGTGAAAGTAATACATAAATAATAGTAATTATAGCAAATTGTATAACAACAGTACAATTATTAAAGTAAATATATATATATATATAAATATATGTATATAGAGAGAAGGAGAGAAAGAGAAGTAATGATATAACAAATTGTTGTTAAGTTATATATAAACGCTAATTTTGCGTAAATAAAAATCAGAATAACGGGACAGTTATATACTCATAAAAATGAATAATTTTATTTAATTATTATTTCAAGTATATTAAATAAGCAAGTCATTTTCAAAGCAAAAACGTTTATGCATACTACATTGTTGGAGAAAAATGGTGAGGGAAATCGATTTAAATGAAGTGCAAAAACATAATAAATCAACTGATCTTTGGATAATAATTGAAAGTAAAGTTTACGATGTAACCAAATTTCGCGGTGAGCATCCGGGTGGTGAAGAAGCATTGGATGAGGTAGCTGGGCGAGATGGTACAAAAGAATTCATTGAAGTGGGTCACAGTCAAGAAGCAAGGTGATCCTTTAATTTTTGATAATTTTTATTTTGTGCTTACTCTGTTCCACAAACTCTCTTCGCTGTAAGTTTGCTGCCATTATTCTGGAGAATTAATGCAAAAACGAAAACTGTAACATTGATTAAAATTACATATAAGTGAATGACTAGTGAAAAAATGCAAAGGTTGGATAGAGAAAATGGAAACAGAATAAGCACATTTCTTTGTAACATAATTGTAATTTTGTTTGCCTATTTTATTAGACAAATAATGCAAAAGTACTTTGTCGGTAATTTGGCGACAAAGGATAGAAAATGTGAGAAACCCGCCAGGTAAAGAAGATTAAAAAATTTTATATCAAAAATCAGAATGTAAATTGTATTTCGTACTTTGTTTTTCTTTCACTTTAATTTTTCTTCTTTGAATAATTATGCTTAGTTCTTATTAATATTCTATCTGTTTACGACGTTTGCATCTTGTTTCACAGCATTTTATTTTGTAGTTATTTGTACATTATAAATTCATATTGCACTCATTTACAGTACAAAAGCACCAAACCGTAAAACGCATAACAGCACCAGCATTCGCAAATGTGGACACATTCAAATTTGGCAAAAAATAATTAGTTTAAAATTAACATTTAGTAAAAAACAAGAATTGTACTTTCTTTCTATATGTAAAGCTTATGTTGTTGTTATTATTTTATTTATATTTTTTGCTTTTTTAAGAAACAATACATTAGAAGTAACGATTAATTCTAGCAATATATCCAATAATAATACGACTACAACTAATACCGTTACGTTAAATTTGCACGCTAAAAAACAATGTTGTTGCCTGACGTAATGAATTTATTTAATGGAACAGATTTGTAGTTTTGCATATTCTTTAATTACAGACATATTTTTATTGCCGTTACTGCTGCTATTATTGGCGTATTGACCGTACTTTTATTCAAGAAATCGTTCACAAAATGAATCCACATTGAACGTTTTTGCATTTATTAATTATTCATTTATAAATTATCCATGTATGTGTGCACATTAACAAAAAGTAAAGAAATTGTATAAAAATTATGAATAAAGATATAAACAATTGTAAACGATTGCGACTGCATCTCAAGTGTTCTATAGTGTATAATTTGTTTAATGTGAATGAAAAATAAAAAACACCAGTTACAAAACAACAAAGTAGTAAATTAATATAGAACCGGCATATCATCCGTGTTTAGTATGTCACTTAACTATACTGCAATATTTTTCTTAAAAGAGATTATTTAAAGCTGGACATATTTTTATATAGACATTTCAAAAGAGGGCGTCGTTAAGTTTCCCATCTTCAATACTATTTATCTTACGTAACAAACTTCAGAAAAACATCACTTAAATTGCTATCCAGTATAGGTCGCGATTTACTGATATTTAAATGAGAAACTAGAAAAATTTGCCTCTTTAGGCTAGCACACAGGCTTTCATCAACTCTGAATCAATCGGTCACACACCAGCAGAAAATTTACAGTACCTTGTTGGTGTAAGGTACTAATATGCAATGCAAATAAAGTCTTGAATAAGAATAATAGCCTTTAAAGCTTTAATGCTGCTAAATCAAACTAATTAATTTAAGAAAATATACGTCTGGCACATTTTATTTCAAATTATAAACTAAATTTGTACTACCACATCCCATAGTTATATGTATTCAAATTTATGATTCTATATATACAAACATATTTATTTATTTCATTTAATTGGGAAAGGCGTCGTTTAGAGCATTTAAATTGCGATCATTTGTAAATTTCTGTAAATCATTACGACCCATTAAGGATAGTACCATTTTTAATGTTGACCATATAGATTCCGACATTTGTTGTTCACCTATAGTTGCAATATTTGCTACTTCTTCAGGGAAATTTCGCCTGACGGCAGCATTAGCTTGCAAGTTTAAAGCCGTTATTAAATGTTCAGCTGCTTCTTTATAAGCCTTTAAGTTTAAACAGCATACACCGACATTGTACCGTGCCCTTATAAAACCTGGCTCTATTTTCAAAGCATTTTGATAAGCCTCCACGGCTTCCACAGAACGTGAACCATTTGCCAAACTGGCGCCTAAGCGATTCCACAATTTTGCATTTTGCGGATAAACATTTAAAGCAGTTTTAAAACAATCTACAGCTTTATCGTAATCAGACGATAGATTATATAATACACCCAATGCTTCTTGTATATCAGCGTCTACTTCATGAGGATTTAAGCGAACCACTTGAAGGTAAAGATTTTGTAATTCCTCCAATTTATTATCCTGTATCATTGACGATATGAAAATGTTAGACTCTTCGTTCGTTTTGTTTGCGTCTTCCTCTAAGAGGTGGGAAGGCACAAGATGTTTATATTTCGGATGAAATTTTAACCAATTGATTAACATCTTTACTGCATGTAATGGTAAATTTTCATTAGTATAACAAATCGATAATGCCATAATTGCAGTAGGGTTTTCTGCATGAAGTTGTAGCGAACGTCGCAATGCAGCAATAGCTTGAGGATCCATCTCGTTTTCGGCTTGTGTTACCCCTAACAATTCCCACGCTTTTGCATTGTCAGGTTCTTGTTTAACAGCTTCCTCAAAGCACAATACAGCACTGGGTATTTCACCCTCCGCTAAATATTTTTTGCCTTCTTCCAAAGCATTTGCAACATTTTGCATGGGACTTTCATCACAAAACTTATATTCCTTAAAATAATCGTAATTCTCTTCAAAATTGGGCAACCATGGGTATTGTGCATTATCGTTAGAAAGTTTACTCCATTTATTTTGTAAATCCTGCCAAAACTTTTCATTAAAATCAGCTGCTGCCTGTTCATTTCTCTTAATGCTGTATTCGTAATCTTTAATCCAATTATTAGTTTGATCTGAGTCATGAACTTGTTCAAAGAAAGTTTCTGTGTGTTTTATAGGGACAATTACATCTGATTGCAGCATTTGTGATGGTCTAAATGGTGGACAAACCGGTAAAGAAGACTGCCGCCCACCTAATTCAGTATTTGTTATGTTCACTTCATCGAAAAATTCACGTACTCGCGTACATTGTTGTTGTTGGGGCTTCATATAAATTACATTAAACTGAGGGTTGGGGATTGTAGACGTGGTTGTTGGATCTTTAATGTTAAATTCCTTGGACCATTGAACGGTCACTTCATCGATAACTCGTGGAGCTACGTGTAACTGTTGACTGCCGTTTAAGTTGTTTTTCTCAATTTCACGCATTTCTTGAAGCAACGTCTCCACTTGAAATGACTGAGGCGGTCCGGAAACTTGACCTAGAAACTCATTTACCATTTGATCTTCCTGACGTAAGCTATATTCCAATTGCGTTTGTACGCCATCATTTTTATGTGCTGCATCGCGCGTTAGCTGGCTACCAAATTGCATCAAAGGATTTACACCGCCGCAATCACCTTCAATCAATTGCCTTAAGGACATTTTACGGCTCAGAATAAAAAACTGAAATTTAGTTAATTGTGATGTAATAAATATGAAAATTATGTTAATTTTACTATAACAATAGCACCGCCTACACAGACATTTCACTTCGGTTATTTTCCACTTTACTTTTGTGACAACGAGCTTATAATATAGAGAGACATTTAATGACTTTGTTAAGAAAAAACTTACCAGAAATGTGGCAAATGTTCACAAGCAAGGTATGAATCAAGCAGAAGAATTTTAAGTGCAGCTTTGCTGCTAGTTATTTGTAGGGCTAACGTAAAGTTGCGGTGTAAGGAGAAGAAATTATATTTACGTACGCTCATTCAAAAGAACTGATTATTTAGTTAAGTAAATAATTGGTCTTTATTTATAAACTAGTTGTTTATTAAACTAACTACATATGTTTTTAGTTTTGTTGCTTTCTATAGGTTAGACCAAGAATGAGGACTTACAATGTAAGGGAAAGTTTATGAAATTTACAATTAATATTTACGATATTTACGATCTTATGCTTACAGGTACTTTACCATACCTGTAATAGAAGTGAAATTATTATTAATTATGAATAAATTACTTAAAAAAAAGTGGTGTTTTATATAAAAACTTTACATGAAAGCTTAAACAGTACTACGGAGACTTACTCGATTAATCAGAAGCGAAAAGCTTTTCTTCTAGCCTAAAAAAGTGAAGGTGCATAGTTCGTGTAATGGCTTAATGAATTATCTTTTAGACTTTTACTAGTTACGAAGTTTTATTTGATACTCGTAAAAATAGTAATGCTGTGACATGTCCCCTCTTCATTATGAATTAATATGAATTCATTTTATTAAGAATTAATAAGTGTCAATCAAGTATAATTAAGAATATGCGTATTAATACGTGATCGAAAATGAGAGAAAGAGTGTACTGTTTTGCAAAATTATTGTACTTATTTAAAAATATGTAATCAATTGTTTTATAAGGTGTGATTGGTCCTCTTATGTATTTTGTCTTACTACCATACAAAAATTGTAACTTACATTGTTAACACTTTTTACAGTTACTTTTGACTATCTAAATTTATAAACCCACCACTCAGAACATCCAAAAGGAAGCGTACATATATGTCAAATTCTAAATCGATTTACGTGAATTGAGAATATCTTGACTTTTTAAAGCCAAATTTTGTAGTTTTTTATTTATTATTTGCAAACTGCAAAAATAGAAAGTTGAAATTTTACATAAATATTAACGCTATTGGCTTTCAATAGCTATCAACCAAAAATTTTGCAAATTGGTCATGCTTACGCAAAATTACACAAAATCAAATTTTCACTATTTGCTTTCTACTACTGAAAAACTGAAATGGATCCTCATCGCAACATCAATATGTATTAGTGTTGCGTATCTAGATTAGATTAGATTTCGCCTCAGCCATATACAATTTTCGCTCTTATTTTAGACTCTATAAAGTGTATTTCTTTTTGTGATTAAGATTGTTAACGTTGTCCCAGGTATTTAGAAAAAAAAATTTGAGCAGATAGAAAATTAAAGGCACGATTGATTCCATACTTCCAGAGCTCAAAGTAAATTGTGTAACAATGACAATGTAAGTTAATTGTTTTAATGTGCTTGCAATGGTCTTTGATGTGTACTTTTTACAATGAATCAAAAGTGGGGTTTCCTATGATATATATCAAGGGGGAAGAAGTCAACGCTTTGCCAATTTAGTTTTCTACTCTAAACTCACTGCTAACGTTTGCAATTCAATATTTCATTATTATTTATAGGTATTTGGATTTTAAAAAGCAATAGAAATGTTTAAAGTTTCATATTGTATCGTGGAATTTCTAAGAGTAGTTTAGTGTTTTTGGTGTTTTATGTTATCCACTGAATTATATATCGCAGCTACTGAGTTTGGATTTTCTAGCCAAAATGGATAATTCGGATTAATCTGTAGCCGCTTTTTATAACCACATAAATTACAAGTATGTTGAATTTCCTCTACTATTTGCTTGTTATTCAAATTGTTTGAGTTCCTTGCATCCAAATAGCTGTTTATTCCAGGTTTTAGAGCTAAGGAGCACCTTTTGCAAAAATCTCTTTTAATATTTGGTTCTATTCTTAGGGTACATTTTTTCCCAACATTGCGGCACAATTGTCCATAATAAGCAGATAAGACGTTGTTTTGCCCAGACACTAACATAGCTGCTTGATATAAAAAATTCATACGGATAAAACATTCCCTTCCTTGTAAAGATTGTTTATTCTTATTTTTTGGCATTATCTTTGATCAAACGCAAGACGTTAAATATTTTCATAAAAGCAGTTTTTTCCTTACAATAGCTAATCTTTATACATTTCTATAATCTACATAACCATTTCACTTCGATTATCTTACACCTTCTTTTGGTGACGGCAGTGATGTATGATGTTTTTATAAGTCAGAATGAGAAAGAAATATGTACTCGAAATTGTCCCTGTTTTAAGTGCAGCAATTTTGTTTTGTCAGCTTTTGTTTACAAATTTTGTGAGCATTTGCAAAAATTTTCTTAACCTTGCTATATGTAATTAAAAATTTGTAATATGAAAATAAGTTTCCGCAAATTTGCACTTAACCTTTCTTTACGATGCTTACATGCTCACAGCTATTATCACTTCACTATTATAATAGTAGCAGGGAGAAATATATTTGAAATATTCACAATTTTCGTAGTTAACTTGAAGAAGAGTTTATTTATATAAAAAGTATTATAGAAGCCTTCTTAGCCTTTAATAAAAATTATTAAATTAAATAATGAAGCATAAAAATAAACTTTTAAGAGAACCAAGAGTTCACTTCGACGCAAATAAATGCAACACTAATTTGTTTTTTTACTCGTAGTATTCAAATTTATTTTGCTTCCTCTTACTTCAACTTAAAGAAAGAATTGCTTTGTATCTCTTTCATTACGTTAAACTCATAGCTCAGTTTTGCGAGAAAGACAAGTATAGTTTCTCGGTCTCTTTTATCATGTCGGCGAAAAATTCATGTAAAAAACAAGTATTTGTACTGTAATGTTAAGTAATGTAAACTGTGGTTATTAGTTATTGGTTATCTCTCTCGAGAACTTTACCACTAACAGAAAATTGTATGAATGAATTGAAGTTTTTGTAAGTAGTTGCGATAACTTTAAAGTAAAATACTATGCTAAGTACTCTGTACCGGGGGAATCATTTCTATCTGATTTATCAATTATTAAGAAGAAGAAAAAATTTAGAAAAATCGAAATGTTTTGCAAATAAATATTTGTTGTGGCATAAAAAAAATAATTTTATAATTACAAATTAAATGAAACATAAAGCACATGTTAAAATATGTCGTTTACACAACACCAATCGAGCAATAGTAATGATAGTGGTGGTATAAGTGGTATTTTGCGTAAAGGATCTTTGAACTCCAATATATCTTATGGGTCTACAATGTCTACGCCAGTTGTAACAAAAGAACTGCGTCAAGTGGATTTATTAGTATTTGGTTATGCTTGTAAAATATTTCGTGATGATATTAAAGCCTTGGAAATTGATCAGGGCAAGCATTTAATACCGTGGATGGGGGATTCAAATCTTAAAATTGACAGGTTAATAATATAGTATATGTATACGATATGTTAATCATCTAACCCTATAGATAAAACTTACGCATTAATTATACCGTTTTAAGTATAATAAATTTATTTTGGTAGATACAAGAAGGCATATCAACAATACTTTGGTGTTATGTCCATCGGGTAATCATTGGGGGTGCTCATATTTTTTAAAGCATTTGAAACAAACATGCAATGGACACTTATTTAGCGTCAAATTTCAATTGTTCTAGACAATTCCGTTCATCCATGATTGAAAAAATCGAAAGTGTGGTTTTGAATGCTTTAGAAGTTTTTACATGGGGGTTGGTATTAAAATTCGGTCGAATTAGGCAAAAAAATATGTAACCAGTGCTATACAAATTAAGAGAAATGCCATTTCTAAGTAAAATTCACTATTCACACATTATAGAAAATAGCAGATTTTTTTAAAACTCTTTTAATAATTCTAAGTGTACATTTACAAGGTATGTACAAAGAGATTTTTTAAATGTCTGTTGTACCTACAAGAAACCGGCGCCAACTCTATAAATTATATATATTTGATCAGCATAAAGATGTTACGTGTTGTTAAGATTATTTTGATTAGAACCATTGAGATAAATTTCGAAGTTGCATAGGAATTTCTTGTCAGTAGATTGGCATTGGAAGTGGGACAAACCAGTTAAGGCTCACCCTTATAGTAAAGCATGAATTGGGAGGATCTGTGTTTCTTTTTCATAAATTTTTAGTTTTTACCCTACTTATAAATTACTGAATGTATACAGCTGATATTTTCCATATGTACAAAAGTCGGGGGATTTTCAAAAATGATATATACCTGAAATGAAATATTGCCTGTTCAAAAATGAAATATACCAAGCCTATCCGAAATTCTCACTTTTCTAATTTTTGGTGGTTTTGCGAAGTATGCTGCGTGTTGTATAAATGGGCTACATGTATTAGGTATACTGCAGGGACTGAGAGATCGGCAGGCATGCATTTATATTTATTTTATCTGATTGAATCGGTATATAGTAATTTTGAGATATGTTTGTGGATGACGTTAAGCTAGTTTGTAGTTATTGTACCCACCACCCAGATGTTGTGGCTTTTCATATGTTAAAAGGCTTGTAGTAATTAAAATGGGGCACAAGATAGATTAGAATCAATATCCTAAACAATCTAGAGATGTCTACTTATCTATCTAACATTCTCCTAATCATAAAAATTGAGATATAGACTACAAAATTATGTGGAAGTTCTTACATGTAGATTCTATGGTAAAAATTAAATCACCGAAAGAAATTGAGAATAGCGTTGAGTATTCGTTAATTAAAAATAACGGTCAGCTGAAGTTTTTTACATTTATGCTATCTATGATCTTTTATTGCCCATCTAAAAATAAAGCAAATTTGGCCCGCGTAAGTAAAATTATTACTGTGTGTCGCCCGTCTCTCCTCAATCACTTGGGCCCATAAAGTATAACTCAAAATCTGGGTGATGGGTATTTAAGATATGGCTCCAGCCAAACATAATATTTTTACGTGTTTTACGTATACAGAAGTTCGAACGTATATACATGCTTTATATATGTAACTGGTGTGTAACATGATATTGATTGATATGAGAATTAAAAAGAAAAAACTTTTAGTTATGTGTGTGCACTCAGGTGTATGTATGATCCTGACTCGATTATTTGTGTTCTAGATATTTCAAATTTTTTAGCCAACTTGTGCGGTATGTATGAAAAATTTAAAGTTTCATTTATAATTATTTCATTTTAAATTAAGTTTAGGAATTTCCAAAATTTTCATTAAGTATAATTTTAATTAAATGTAATTACTATTTCTCTTTTCTATACGAACGAACAAACCATAAATAAAAAAATTTTCTCCAACTAAAAACCAAAATGAAAAAAAAACGTCAACAATTATAATCATGACTATGATCAGGTATGATGTTCGTGGAGCTTTATGTGATTTAGCACCATATGAACCTCCACCAAGAGGTTACGGAAATCGTCTAGACTATCTCAGCTCCGAAGAGCAACGTGCTGAACAGTTATGCGAAGAAGAGCGCTATTTATTTTTATATAATGATGAGATGGACTTCATTATCAGACAAGGTAAGTTGGACGGCCTGCTTATGTAGGTAGGCACAATCGTCCCGCCCCCTTTTGAATTATTATAGCATCTTTTCTAAGCTTACCATCATCTCTGAGTGATATATGAAATTATTTAGTGACATAATTTATATAGTACATATGAAAAAAAGTTTCAGTAAATATTATAAATGAAAGAAAATACATCATTGAAAATTGGAAAAAGGGTAGAGAAAACAACTTTTTTGTGAAAATTTGATGCTCCATCGCAATAAGTAAGTAAGTTTTACGCCAAGTAAATGTAAAATAAAATAAGTGGAAAAAATTGGTGGACCCTGTAGTTAATTCTAAGGCAGTTACATATTCTCACGGATAATTCTGAATAAACTAACCAGGTAACTATAATGTGAAATATCATTTAATAAAATCTATATATTTTCAGGTGTTCTCATCAAGAGGAATTTACTTTGTAAAAGCAAATCGTAGACATTTATTTTTTAATAACTAATAGTTGGCCTCCAGTTCTCGAGAGAAATATTATTTGTATATTTTTATACAACATTCTATTTTTAATTTTCTTTTCATGTTTTACATTGTTTTAATTTAATATGAATCATTTGAATCGTTTTCCAATGAATTTTAAACAACAAAAAACAGCAAGCTAACAATAAGCGAAACAACAAGCGAAAATATAAAGAATATGATTTTTTTTTCTGAAATTTCATTAAAAAAGTCTTATGCATTTATTCTTCTCTATTGTTTTTCTCTCTCTAACACATTTTTTGGGATTTTTTTTTTGGCGCCCATCAAGAGGAAGAATTGAAGCGCTTACAACAAGAAACCCGTGGATCCAATTATTCTCAAGTTGAATTCTCATATGATAAGCCTCAGCTGTCAGTTTATGATTGTAATAATGTAGAATCGAATATGACTACAAATTTACCATATACGTCCGAACATGATTTTGAGCAGCAACCTTTTCAATTATCTGATAATTTTGTGATACCAGATGGTATTCATTTGCCGGAAACAATGAAACAACATCTTATAATTGAAAAGACGGCCCGCTTCATTGCCACCCAAGGTATACAAATGGAAATTCTATTGAAGGCTAAACAATCAAATAATGCTCAATTTGATTTCTTGGCTCAAAATGGACATTTACATATGTATTACAAATACATACTAGAGACTATGAAAAATGGTAAATACCCCGAAAAACTGCCGTCCAAGCTACAGTCAGAGATAAAGAAAAATGCAGTAGGCAACGTTAATGAAGAGAATAATGATGTAACTAATCATATGGATGATTGTACGTTACCTAAAGTAACTGTGCCAACGGTACGTTATAAGCCATCAGCTGATTGTGCATATACCCAATTAATTAGTCGGATAAAAGGTGTATCCTTACCTGAGTTACAAGAAGAAAATTCTAGGCAAAGTAATGCCGATGATACTTGTAATTCTCCAAGATTACAAATTAATGCTTCTGTACAAGCACATGTTAAAACAGACACAGTTGACGCTCAAAATCAAAGTGAGGGCGACACTAAGTTATTAGAAGTAGAAATTTTGAAAAATACAAGTGCTTTAGCGTTGGCTCAAAACTATAGTTCTGATTCAGAGTTAGAAGAAGATGTTACCAAAGGTAATAATACCACATTGATGGAACCGAAATTGGACTTCCCTATACCAGGTGAAAACCTCAAGAATATTATTGATAAAACAGCTTTGTATGTGGTCAAAAATGGACGAAAATTTGAAGAGACTCTATTGACAAAAAGTGAAGAGCGCTTTACATTTCTTTTAGCGGATAACGAATATTATCCGTATTATTTATACAAGATTACTGGAGATCCGAATGCTGTTTCCAAAGAGCAGAAGCAACGTAAAGCAGCAGCAGTGGCAGCCGCTTTGCTCAGTAAGAAAGGCATAATAGTGGAAAAAAATTCATCACCAGTTTCATTTTCCATTAAAACGAAAGATGATACAAGTGGCAGCAATTTGCAACAACCCGTTCTATCTCAGGATCATAGTGATGAAGATGAAGTCAATGAAATTAATAAAACTTGTATTAATGCTGGCGGTTCACAGCAATACCACTCTGTACCAGAACAAGTACAAAAAGCCATAGAATTTGTAGAATCGCAATTAATGGCAAGAAATGCTCAGTTAGCAGCTTATTCAGCAGCACTGATTGCTTCACCGGAAGAATTGCAACAGGCACAACAACAAGGAGTTCAATGTCAAGAACAATTAGAAAAACAAATGTCGTCGCCTGGAGTTGTAGTGTTGAAATCAAGTACTTTGTCAAATTTCTTTTCATCGAGTGAAACTTTATCTAAGGCTTCTCAATCAACAGCAAATTCTGGGCCACGTAATGATACTATGCATATACCATTGGCAAAATTACTAGATGAACGTAATGTTCTTTACGAACAGCATCAACAAAATAAACAAAAAGAAATGAAAAAAGGTGAGAAGATCGGTATCCAATAAGCTTTGATTTCTGTGCAATTTTACTACTATGCAACTTACTAGTAGATCGATGTTTTGTTTTTGTTTCATATGATTTATAATGATTAGTAAAGATGTATATGCATTATATTTCACTTTTAATCTTTTTAATATTTGATTTGTTAACTTTTTCTTTTTAGCTGAAGAAAAAGTTAAAGATAAGTTGGCTCAAAGAGCACGAGAAAAGTTGGGTGGCCTCATATCAAGAGAGAAACAATTACAATTTGAGCGCAAACGTAAAGCTATGGCATTTTTAAATCAAATTAAAGGTTAGTCGTACACTAAAAATTCAGATTATTTTTTTGTTTTTGAAATGCTGAAGTATTCTATAGCATAAAAATTTATCTAATGAACTTAAATTTTACTTAATTATATGCATGGGCTGTTGAATAAGTTTTCGAAATCTTGTTTTAACAAGTCTAATAGTGATGTTCTTAATTATAGAAACTTTCACTAATCGTTTTGCGTTTTTCTTATAAACTGCTCAATAAGTTGATACGACCTTAGTTACTTAGTTACTTTACTTCAATATAAAACATTTATTTCTTATGAAGATTTGAAAAATTATTGGTACCTTATTGCATAATTACATACCCTCTTAGGTGTTTGTTGTAATGATGGCTCTGATATTTCGGCACAATCTAATGAAAATAACTGTAAAATGGATCACGAGGATGGTAAGGGCAGTGACGACTCGACATCAGTTCATTCTATACCAATAACTTCATATGGACCTCTCGGCGATGACAGTGATAACGAGCAGCAAGAAAAACAAAATATTGAAAAGTCTCTAGCCATAAGTGTGACTGAAACTAGGGCTCCACATGAAAATTCTTATAACAATACGCATTTGCATCAGCGTAGTATAAGCCCTTGTCATGGTGAAGATAAATTGTCAAAAAATTATACTACCACAATTACGGTATCGGATGATGAGGATGTCGAGTTGATAAGTGACACAAAGCAGGAACCTTACGGTTCTACGTTCAGAGATTTTCAATTTTTGAAAAATGAGGACTATAGTTCAAAAAAAAAACATGAGAAGCATTCACATCTTAAACGATATGTATCCCGATCTCCATCGCCAAGTTCGTTAAGCTCCCATGAAAGTCATAAACGTTATCGTTCAAAATCACATTCATCCCATAAAGCGAAAAAATCTAAAACGAAAAAATCATCAAAAAGTAAAAAAAAATCAAAAAAATGCACACGATCTCGATCAAGGTCGCATACGCTCAGTAATCATTATCTGGAATATGATCGAAACTGTGATCGTCGTCATCATATTGAAGTGAATAATTCTAGTAGTAAACATCACAGCTATTCTCGTAGTTCTAGTATATCACCAATTAGTACATCGCATCAATTATATAAGCAGGAGTATCAAGAAAACGAATATCGTCATAATAAGAAACGGCCATCGGAAACACGTTATTGTTCCACGCATACAAGTAGAGAGCACAAACGTCATAGGTACGTTTAATCTTGTAATGTCAATTAAAGTTAGTACATTTTTATGTTCACAAATAGTTCATATACAAAATTAAAAAAGGCAATAAATAAAAGGCGCAATAACAATAAATAAAACAGTTTTATAAATAATTTTAATTAAGTTAAGCAAAATAATAATGATAGTTTTTCTGAATAGATTTATTGTTAATAATTATAATTAATTATTTTTTGAAAGTCCTAATTTACACATTATTATACATTGTATGTAATTTTTTTATTTGAACTTTAAAAATGTTAATTAAAATAAATTTAAAATTCCAACTCTCCAGGCAAGAATTTATCGATCAAAGTTTGATAATAAGGCCATAAACTTTCAATATTTGGAATTTTTTCACTTTTGGTGTATAAATCGTATCGACTGAAAGGAAAGGTAAAAAATATTCAAGGAAGAGAAAGTATATTATAATTTAAATACAGAAAATAATTACTAAATTATTCGTGCCCAAAAATTTTGTGTGCAATTATACCCTGTATTATTTGTAGTGCAGTTTTTGTTGCACTGTGGGAGCGTCCATTGATTTATTATACCAGTTTGCAATACCAGAGCTCAATATCTTAATTTTTAGAATCAGGAGAATATCAGATTACGAACAGACTATCCAATACATAAAATTCTAAATCGATTTAGAATTAGATGCTCATTAAGAAAATATTTGCCTTGGGAGACATTCATTTTGAAGACAAAATGAATATACCTCCGACCTCTGAATGTTGAGTATAAAAAACCGTTCTATGAACTAAACCTAAAACCTAGAGTGCACTTTAACGAAAATATTTGTATTATTGTATGTTGACAAAAAAAAAATAGGTGCACTAAATTCAGATTGCCTTTCATGTAAAAAACTTTTCAAACGAAGTTAAATTTACTTTTGCTTCCTTAAATTGTAATTCACTTACATAACTTTTCAATTACATTAAGCAGAGTGATGTACGGCATTTAAAAGCCGGCCTTGACCGACAGTAAGTTCATAGTTCTTTTTAGGTATAAGTTTAGAAGTTGCAGAACTCAATATTTAAAAGATTTAATTATTATAAATATTATATGAAAACAGTTTAATTGCATTTTATACTTGGACTCTAGTGGGAAATAACAACATAATATAGTTTTGTAATAGTCTAATTACCTTTCCGAAATAATACATTGGAATTGTATATCTATATACTGTTTTGTACTAGGCATGTTTTTTAATTTTATACTTACTTAAATAATAAGACCCATTTTTTGGTGTCTTCATCATGGGGAGCAGTCAAATATTCATAATCACCACTATTATGCCACGGGTAGAACGAATGAAATCGTATTATCTTACAGGCAATTTCAGGTAATTTTGTTTTATTATGTTTTAGGACTTGGTACATATATTCGTCATGACCCCAAGCCATTAACAAATTATCAATGCCACAATGTGGCGTATAAATGCCATACTTTGTATTGTAACGATCGTCGGCACCATCAGGATTACCTTGAAAACTATTTTCACGATAAACTATATTATTAGACCATGCACAGCCTACTGGATATGTATCACCAACAACAGCCCATTGCGGTGCGTCATAAAAGGCCATAATCTTGCCGAGATCATGTATAAGAGCTGTCAAATGTAACCAATCAAATTGAGGATATTCAGCTCGCGCTCTTTCCGCTGCTTGAAAAGCGTGTACTATATTGGGCAAATCAACATCTGGATCAGATTCATCAACTAAATTGTTTAATTTTTCTAATGCTTCACGTACTGTTGCTTTCATTGTATTGAATCGTAACCATTTTTTATGGGAATGCCTTACAAATTCAACTGTTTGATTTACATGCATTAAATAATATGTTTGGCGCACACGTTCCTTTAAAGGGTCATTTGCATCGATAGTGTAATCTCGAAATTTCGCCAAATATTTGTTCGTAAATGACGACTCAGGTCGTAATAAATCTGATGGATCAATAAAATTACGTTGATCCTAAAGTAAAGAATAAACAATTGGTTTTAATGGCCTAAGCTCTTGTTTTGCATTAAACCTTAAACCAGTTTTGGTACAGGGTATTATAAGTTTGTGCGGAAGTTTATAACACTGAAAAAGAGTTGATATTATCCCATCCTTTATAATGTTAATCGATATAGGATCATTTCCTGATTTGGCATAAGTCAGTTGTCCATCTAATGTCTGTCCATGAAATTTTATTATCAAAGTACAGATCGCAATTTTTAAGACATTTTAATAATATTTGATACGGTTTTAGCTCAGAGACGATCGTGTTGAAAATTCTTAGACCACTCCTTTCTTACGACCATTCTCCATATAACGTCACGCTCAAAAAATTGCAAATTTTCCTTCATATATGTGGGAAAAAATTGCAATGTTAAATATGGTTATTATGCTATGAAAAATAGGTATATCAAATTTGGTCCAGATTGGTACATTTTTACCACATCCTCCCATATAACGTCTCCTTTTAACTGAAGTAATTGTATGAACAAGTTACAATTTTGAATGCATTTCAATGAAAATTGGCATTTCCTGGGAGTTTGACAGTAAAAATATGTGTACCAAAATTGACCAGATCAATCCAATTTTTATATCCCCTATCCATATAATGAGCCTTTCAAATAATTTTTAAATAATTTACAATTTACAACTTTTTACTTTGTTGACTTATAATTTTATTATTTGACATTTTAATCATATTAGATGAAGTAATGCAGGGTATTTTTTCAAAAATTTTGAATAATTATTTTACTTTTTATTAAATGTAATATCATTTCACTTGTTTACCTTTAAAATTAAACGCATATTCACTTTTTAGTTTGTTAAGACAGTTGTAGAATTATAATAAAAATTAATTTTTTATGATACGCCGCACAAAAGAAAACTGTTTTCCCTTTAAATTTCAAAATAAATTTAATCAAAAATCACTCTTCTTATAAATGTATAAAAAAATCTTCAAATTAAACAGAGCGGGAGTATAATTGAAAGAGAGAGAGAAATTTTCAGAAGATTAAAAGAAATTCCAATTTTTTAGATAGAGAATTTTATTTTATATAACAATATCACACACTGAAATTAGCTCACATTTATGTGGATAAATAGATAGGTAAACAAATGTATTAATGGTGATTATATTGAATGAGTTAGAAAGAGAATGACAGAGGCAGAGTGGGAGTCCGATTATATGAAAGTTTATTTTACAAGTATAAAATGTACACTATTAGTAATTGTCCTTCAAATATTGACATTCTCTACGTCATTAGTGGCGTAGAGTCCATGGTAACATAAGTTTGTGCACAAATTTGTTTGTAATACACAAATCAAGTTAAGATGGGAGTACCTTTTATTACATTTATCGACTCAGAATTACTCCCGATTTCGATTTAAGCTTGTGTGAGTGTCTCTCTCCGCCTGCCCATCTGTTCATCTAATGCCTCTCTATGTAAATTTGTTATAAACCACATCTAAGTGTTTTTGGCTCAGAAATGAATCCTATTGAAAATTTTTAAAATTGGACCATCTTTACAAGTACGGCGCATATAACGCCTTTCTCAAAAAAAAATTGTTATGTGGAAGAAAATTACAATTTCAAATATATTTTAATGTAAAGTGATATAGAAGTGTGTTTTAACATGGAAAATCTGTATACCATATTTGATCCGGAGCGGTTTATTTTTCCGGCCACTTCTCATACAACGGGTTTTTCGAAGAACGTCTTTGCATGGATGAAAGTTTTAATATCGAATATATTTTAACGAAAATTGGCACTGTCTTGGGTTTTGAAATAAAACATATGTTACCTCATTTTAGGTTCAGGTAGATTCATTCTTTGATTTCCTTTTACAAAAGGAATTCTTGAAATAATTGAGAAATTGCAATTTTTCCAATATTATTCTCTTGCAATTGTCACTTAATTCATATTAAGAAAAGTAATGCAGAGTATTTTAGAGTGGACCCCGACTGTCTTTACAGTTCTTACTTATTTGTAATTTTATGCTGTTCTTATCAGTTTTTCAATTAAGAAATTTATATATATATATATATATATATATATATATATGTATATATATGTAAATATATATGTTTTACGTATGATTACTTAATAAGAATAAATCTTTTGTGATTGGAACAAAAAATAAAATATAGAAGTACATTAACAATAAATAAGTAACAATTAAAACAATTAAGAAAATTGTTTTTGGCTAAAGCAAAATCTTAGATGCCCACTTCCAAATGTTATGGTATTATGATGCAGAAATTACTTCAGTTTTTGAGTAATACACAAAAAATGTTAAGAAATAAAAGGGAAAATTTGGTATTATATAATTTCTTGTCAGTGTGACCGAGACTTTTAGCGTTAATACTTGTACAAAATTTTAGAATTCTCCCTTATGTCCTTTGCGATTACTGAGTAAAAAAACGACCAAATGTTGCTATAAAAAAACTGAGGCACTTTTAATATTAATCTACCTGTAAGAAGTTGCAACGTTCATACTAAATTTGAGCTCGATATATCTCTTTTCGTAACTGGGAGAATGTTATCAACACACGAGCAGACCATTAGCAGACAAACATGTTTAATCGTTTCAGAATTTGATGCTGATTAAGAATATATATACTTTTTAGCATCTCTAATTCTTCCTTTTAGATATTTCGTTGAGGCAAAATTTTACATATCTATTACTTAGACGTTGTATGGTCTGTCACATTTTGTATGACTTCCAAGTTATGAGTACAAGATGAAAAAAAATTAAAACAATTAAAAATTATTCAAATTATAATGTCTTTTATTTTCTGAAATCAACTGATGGTAGCCGCCCATTTCCATTATTTTCTTATTTAATGGATAATGAAACGTATACTTGGAGTGTGTACACCAATGTCCGTTTCATTACCTAGTGTAATTCTAATTGAAAATGTGATTTATTTTAATGTTGAGTGAAGGAAAGAAACTTGTTCTGTATCCAGTTCCATACTGCGAGAATTTATTTATTTATTTATTTATTCATTAGTTGTAATATGAAATTACAATTAATAATGACTAAAAAATTATAATAATAAATCACGAAGAGCCAATATTAACAAAAGTTGAGTAACTTATACCAAAAAGAACAAAGAAATAATAAAAACCATAACGAAAAAATCAAAAAAAATAATAAAAATAAAAAAACGAAAACAAAAGACACCAAAAACGAAAACTAATCATAATAAAATGAAAATAAAATAAACTAAAATAAACAGTAACGATAATCAAAACAAATTAATTAAAGAAGGACAGATTAAAGAAAAAAAATGTACATAGATATACAACATAAATTACAAAATTATTAAATGAATATAAAAAAATACAAGATATGATGAACCATTATAAACTGGATAAGCCTATGAAAGATCATAAAAAAAAATAGATACATTTTACTAAGAACATGGGCAATTAGTCGTTGTTCACCACAAATGTGTGTATTTAGAGACTACAGATAAATCTGATACTTAGTGTGACATTGCCTTAGTTTTTAATGTAATGCCTTGTAACAAAGTGGTTATTTGTATGGTTGTTACCACAATTAGACAATATTTCCCGACGTTTTAAAAATAAAAGCAAATTTAGATTTGGACGATTTTCATACGAAAGTAGTGATTTGTTAGCCTCCCATCCCAATCCATGCAGTACAAATATAAGAAATTTTTTTTTGTATAGATAGGTGTAAGTGGGAATCCACACAACAACAGAGTACTCAAGTATAGGTCTCTAAAGAGCGTACACAAGCGTTTAGCATTTCTTTACAATGCCTAAAATTGATTTAGCTATATTCACAGAAATCTTGATGTGTAGATCAAATATAACCCATACATTCCTAAAGTATGTCACATTTTTCAACTCGTGATTATTTAAATCATAGCTCGTAGGGAGCAGTGTAGTTCGACAAAGGCATAACTAACAGATTTAAGTCTATTTAAGTTTATATGTGTGCCTATCTTATTGTATGATGCCTGCCCCTGTAAACAGATTAGCAAGGTATGCGGTACAATTTTAGAAATATGTTAATTAGATATGGTGGGCTCAGCCACCAGCAGTTTTGTGAATATATTAAATCGGACAACATGTATGGTCAATTCTTATGTAATATAATATTTTCAGAAGAATCAACATTTAACAAGTTTTATAATTTTCATAATATCTTCTAAATATATTTTAGTAGTCTACTCTTGTAAAAATAAATGCATTTTAAAAATTAAAAAAAAAATTTTTATAACTTGAAGATTTGAATTGGACAAAACGCATATTGAAAATTCAGAATTGTATAATTTTGCGTAGGCGTGTCGGATTTGTATGATTTTTGGATAGACATTATAAACCACCAGGAAAGTAGACTTGTACAAAATTTCAGATTTTTACGTTTTGCAGTTTGTAGATATCGTGCAAAAAATTACTAAATTTTGCTTAAAAAAGGGTGATTTTCTTTTATCGATTTTGCCCATTTTAAATGCAAGAACTTTCAACGTTTCTGCCAAATTTGAGCGAAAAATTTGATTTTTTAGAATCTACAACGTTTAAACAATTTGTAGTACGATAATTCGGAACTTGATTGTTCAAATTAAATCATTCAAAAAATAAATCATTCAAAAAATATAATGTAAGCTTAGAAAATGTACATTATGATATCGTTTAGAATTCATTCTATCCGTATTGGCACACTCCATAATTTTATATGTATCCGTTATCATAAAAGTGTTGTGTAATAAATGAATAAATTGTAATAATTTTATTTTATAATGAAAAAAAAAATTAAAACACAAAGGAAATGTATACATTTTTTTTTGTAAATCAAATTTGGCATTGACGGCATAGCTACATATTTGATTTAAAGTAATTCACGGCGTAAATATGCAATATACTTATTTAGTAAGAAGGTACGATTTGTAGAATTGTGTGAATCAGGTAAATCAAGTGGTTCATAAATAGGGATGAAGCTGAGAGTTAAGTATTACATTTATCTAACATTTAATTTTTTATTGACCCATTAACCTCAAGATGTTGAGTATACATATGAAAATATATTTTAACGATCCATATGTAAAACTAAACCTAGCGCTTGTAAATCATTTGCCATGCTGTAATCGGTAAAAACGTTGAAATTTCATGTACGGAGTTCATATAATTTTTATCAAATCTTACACATTGTTTAGGCTTCACTAGTTTTTTTTAAGAGTATCATGGTCTGTCGCTTATAATCTCAAAAAATAACTTTCATTTTTTCTCAAGTAACTCTGCATAATTACTTTGACTTTTTGCAAAAATCTAGTGATTGAGTGTAGTCACAAATTTGTTTCTACATCGCTTCTATTATACTATTTTATTTTCAGAAAGACGTCTCAGCTATAACAATCGAGTCAGAGTTACTTTTTGATTCGATTTACCTCGATATGTCCGCATACTTGTTTGTTGTAAATTCATAAATGTAACTTTGATATCAAAGTACAGGTTAGAGATATTTTAAAGAAATTCGGTAGAATGAGGCCTTTTTACTTAAAGCCAAACCCTATGGAAAATGGCTGAAACGGTGGCAAAGTCAAATTATTATAAGAAAGTTAATATATAAAGAAAAAATTCGTGATTTTTTATTTTTGACATCTGAACTGGATTAAGTAAAACGATGTAAGGTAATTAAGGGCCAGTCTCAATCGACTAAGCGGTGTGGACTTCTTTTAATATAACAAACCTGCATACTTTTCTTTATAAAATTAATTAATATTATAAGGGCGATAGACATAGAAGAATGGTGATTGTTAAAATGAACATTTTTTTTACTCGTATGACATATCTATCTTTAAAATGTATTACGAATAGTTCAAATATGTTTTTAAGAAAATTTTAACATTGAGAACGTCCTCTTATAGCAAGAAGCGGTTGATAATAATTAAAGCTCTCTTTATAATGGGGATATGATGTTCTATTGCATGTACAAATGGTTTGATAAAATATTTTGAAAGCTTTAAAATATTATGTATTAAATGTGCAACAAAATTTCTCAAATTTTGGTTTTTAATTTGTTTTGGCGCATTTGATTTAGGAATTATGAGGTGCTTCTAGTAAAATGACACACGAAATTTCAACACGTGTAATTTTAATGTGCTGGGCATTCCAGATTTAATTAAAGTCAAAAACTGTTTATTCATTCGTTTTATCAGTAATATTTCAATAAGGTCAAAATATAAGCTAATCGCTATATAAATAAATAAGAGTATGTGTGTTTAGTTAAACTATAAAATTTTGCTAATGTTTGTAATACACAAAAGGGTTTGCGTTAGGCTAATTCTTTATAATACTGATTGATCTAACATCAGATTGTAATGGTATGGGATGGAGTCTATGATATGCGTTAAATGTATGCTTATGTATGTATATTTTGATGGAATTTAGAAACCAGACGAGCCCCGTGAAAATCGTTACGTATCACCTCGTACAACGCTTTACTCTGTATAAGGGACATGATGCGTAAAACATGTAAAGTAAAATATTGAAAGTTTTTTAAACAAAAATCGTCAATGTTTATTTGATGTACTAAATAAATGAGCCAATTTTGGTTCAGATATGTTTTTTTAACCCCTCTTAGAGTATTAAACCCTGCAAAACATTTAACAATTGCAATTTCTTACTTTTCGTCTACTTAAAACGCAGTAAATAAAGTAATGTAGAGTATTTATGAGTCAGTCCCGACCAATTACGATGCTTTACTTGTTCTTAATTGTTGGAATATTTTATTTTATATTATTTTAATTAATGTTTGGATACATTTCAGTTATTTAGATAAATTTATAATTTTTGAATGTGTTTGGGGGAAAAAATATCATAATAAATAAATAAAGCGAATAATGGTAAAATACTTTTTAAAAGTAATTCATAATTTTCTAAATACAATACTATTAGTTTATTTTACTTTTTACGATCAGTCATTTTGTGAGATTGGAAAATTTTATCACTCTTCACCAAGGAAAGGTTTTTATAAGTGCTACTGCATTGTGAATCTGCTACAGATCGACCATCACCTTCATCGCGACGAGATAGTTCATTAAATGGACTGGGAACCCGTTTAAGGGCATTTGAAGAATTTTCAGTTGTTGATTGTAGAATTACTCTTCCTGTGACTTCTGTACGAATTTTATTTTGGCGTTCAAGTATGTCAGCTGTGGTTAGATCACTGGCTTTTACAAGACTTGAAGGTAAATTACTAAGCCATGGTTTTATGTTGCCCTTTTTTTGTATAGTAGATGGTTTACAATAGCAGGTAACGCCAGATATTTCACCGCAATTGTTGCAGATACTTTTTTGATTTGAACTATTGTTGTAGTTAGTGTTCGCAGATGTGCTAACAGTATTCGTACAGTTATCAGAGTCGCTTAAAGTTGTATTAGCTGTGTTACTAGATAAGATATTTGAAATTCTGTTTTGTTCTATTTCGTTAGAGGATTTTACCAATGTGTTAACCGAATTTGTATTGGTTAAAACATTTGTTTTAGTAGTATCATTTTCTTGATAACTTTTATTTAATAATAGCTTTGAAAGGGGTGGCGCTAAGCCTAAACCAACATTGCGTTCATTATAGACTTCTGATAGTGTTATATTCATTTCTCTACTCATGTAGCGTGTAATAGCTTCTTGTAAAGATTTTTGCTTGCTTTTTATAGCTTCCTTATCTTCACTTACTGCAGTAGTACTTGTTGCGTTTGGCTTTACGTCTTTTTTTGCTTCGTGTAAAAGTTCATTATCGTCTTGTATGAAGTAAAGGTTCGAAGCATTTACTTTGAGCGTGTTACTATTCTCTTCAGGTAAATTTATAGGCTGGACATTGGATGTATTGCACGCAGAAATAGGACTCATTGTGCTATTGGCCAAGTACTTCGTACTTCCATAAATTTCTGTGCGCACACTCAAACGATCCATAAATAAAGCATGCTCTTTACTAACGCGTGCAGCTACAGATGATTGGGCATTTCCTAATTTAATTTTAGGCTTTAACCGAAACTGCGACATTGGTAACTGTTGTTCAATGCCTTCTGTCACATTGTTGATCTCGTTTTCTGGTTTAGTGTAATGAATTGTTGCTGAAGCGATAGTGTTTGTTATAATTCCAGGGGAGTTATTTTGTAGAAGGGGAGGATTCATACTGTTGTACATAGGTGTTATGGATGGTACGAGTTGTACATTATCAATCAAATTTAAATTTTGACGTGAGGGTGCTATTGGAGGTATGCGTCGTTGTGGTGGTTGTGATAAGTGTGCTATGCCCCGCCTAAGTATAGTTGCATGACCTGAGCCTTCCCAATCAGTAGTAGAACTTGTCGAACTGGAACTATCTGGACGATGTGCTCCAAGACAATGTGGAGCTCCCACTTCAGCAATTGAATTATCACCTAAGAAACTAACAGTACTTCCTGAATATAAATTGCGTATACGTGTTTGATGAGCCAAAGCCATAGATACATTTTGCTCTACTGTTTTGTTAGTAGTAACTGGGGGACTTGGTGTAAAAGCTGCGTCACTTTCACCTCCACCGCCCGGTCGTGAAACCCGAATTGGCGCTCTTAGATTCGAATAACCTAGTTTAGAAACCAAGGTTTTACTAAGATGACTTTGTGATATGTAGCCATCTG
Organism: Melophagus ovinus; assembly: GCA_023089585.1. Taxonomy (NCBI): domain Eukaryota; kingdom Metazoa; phylum Arthropoda; class Insecta; order Diptera; family Hippoboscidae; genus Melophagus; species Melophagus ovinus. Next base: position 2,855,256 of record JAKKIB010000255.1, on the reverse strand, counting down.
AAAGTTCACTATCAGTAGTATTATTTAAACTGGAATCTACAAAACAATGTATCCCGTTTGAGTTTTGTAAGACATTAGCTACACTAGACTCAGTATCAGTACGTCCACCATCGGGTTCACCTCGCCGACGCACATAAGAAGTAAAGGCACTACTGCTTGAACTTATTACTCTGGAGGGGTTTATGGGTAAAGGAGGTAAAGATATGTTTAAGCTGGAAGGTCTGCTTGAATTAGTACTTTGTTTACAATTGTTTGTAGCAGCTTGTCCTGTAGAACTAGGTACTGTTATACTGTTGTTAGCACTATCATCAATTAAAGATTCACAGCTACTGTTAGGCTCCACACCTAAACTTTTGGGAGCTTTTTGTGTATCTATAGAGGAATAGATTTGAATATTGTGATTAATTTTAATTTTTAAAATTGGGGATCTTACCAAATAGTGCTAGTAGTGCTTGTAATACGAATTGGCAGGTTCGGCGGTTGGTCTGTTTTCCAGTTCTTAAAGTAACTTGATCTTGACCAACTTCGGTTAAATCAAAACCCATTGAAGCTAATAATTCATGGCAACCTTCTATTCTCCATAAATGAACAATTATTGAAATTTCGATTGAGGTATCTACATCTGCATTAGTTTTTTGAGGAAATTGGGCTAAAATATTTTGTACAACGGCTATGATATCGTCACCCATATCTATACTATTTACTAGTTTTGCCAAAGCTTGAAGTGTCAAAGGTGTTAATGCTAACAATGCTTGTAAACTCGCTGAACATTGTGACAAGCGATTTTCAGGATCCGCCTGCGGAAAGAAAACACTGGATGGTATGCCATTGGCTGCCGGTTCAAATCTGAAACCCACTGCCATTAATAAGTCTTTCCAACCAGTAACTTGGCCAGCTTTATTTTCAATACTCTTTTGCGTCGTGTACATTGCATTTTTTTGACCGCGATGTATACGTTGCAATGATTTTTCTACTAAGTGCAAGCATACTCTCAAAGCGTCACGGCATTTATCTGGTGTACGAAGTAATTCACACAATGCATCGCCGATCAAAGCTACTTTATTAGATAGACGAACGTTACCTCCAATTAAAAGAAAACCTGCCCAATTTGCTGGATGAGCAAAGTGTTTAGTATGTTGTACTGTTTGCATTGCTTCCGCTAGAGCACTACCAAAAAAAATTAGTGAAATTGTACTATGTTACTAAAAAAATAGACAATTTATTTACTTAGCAGCACGGGTCCCTTGGAGTAGAGCAGAATAAAAAGCTCTAAGTAAAATTTTGGCTGCAGTTTCAGGCACAGGCCATAATGATATTAGAACGGCACTTGCTCCGGCATTTAACCAGCTGCATGCTAAATTACCTATGCCGTATCCTGTTATCGATTCAATAGAGTGGTAGGAACTTAAAACGACCAGCTTGGCATTAACTTTTGTATTTAATATGTCAGCTGGTGATAAAGTATAATCTGATAGCTGAGGCAGTTCCATATTTCCTACAGGAAGTTTTGATGCTTTTTTATCAATAGCATTTTCAGTTTGATAAAACCGTTTATGTGTAGACGAATCAGTAACATCGCCTGGACTTAAAACTACAGCTCCTAATTTCCAGCTAAGATTTGCTGCAAAGTGTACACATTCAGCTGTTGATAATTCCGACATAACAGCTTCTTTAGTAGCATTGCAACCAGTTAATGTTTTAGCCTGCAACATGTCCGCCACCATGGTAGCTTCTTGTAAAGAAGCTGATGATTCGGACCAGCCCCATTCTTCCATCATTGAAGCTGGTATGCGTGGTCCACCTACTACTAAGGCCGTATTTAAATTTTCAGTCAATTCTCGATTTTTTATAGCATCTGTATTTAATTGTAGTGATAGTAAAGACGACACCGTTATAAGAGAACAGCGTTCGGAGAGATATTCACCGTCTTCCTTAGAACTACGCAAAATGGCGAATGGTACTAAATAGAGTTCGCTATCTAATACCAAAATTACGTCTTTGCGGCCTTGTCGTTTTACTTTTTCACCTGTAGGCAATAAATCATCAAAAGCAGCAAGAAGTATATCAAAAAGTGTATGCAAACAGGAAGGACCTTGCCAAGACGGCACTGCGAATGCTCGACGAGAACGTGCAGATCCTTGCAAACTACCTACAGAGCAAGATGATCCCTGCAAACTAGCTACCGAACCTCCAACAGAACCCAAACTAAACAGGGAACTCAATGAATAGTTAGAAGAATTCATCATATGGTTGCGGTTAACCATACGTAAAAATCCTGAACGCTCATTAGAAAACTCATCCAATAAATTTTCTGAACTAGAACACCAACCACTTCCGTCACCTTCATGTAAATTACTTTCTGAGTTCACACCCAAATTATCGCGTACCATGTTAATATAACTTTCTAATAGACTTTCCTTACGATCAATGGATTTTGCATACTCCGAAAGCTTTTCACTAGATATTTTCAATGATTCTTCATTTACTTTAACAGCATGGAATCGTACAATACCTTTATGAGGTTGTAAAAACCAAGCATATAATTCATTCTCTGCTATACTAAAGTACAAGACACTAGTTTTGATGCGGTTCACTGTGTCATAAATAGTCTTACTACATGTTACAAAATTTTTACGAACTACACAGTTTGTGTTTAAAGTGTTTCGAGCTTTACATCGTTCTGCGGCAACTAAAGCATCTTCATTACGTTGTAGTATAACAAATATTTGTTGCAAAATTTGATAACAAGATGTTTGCAAATTAAACATGTTAATCCGTGCTTCTGGATTGCGTTGATCATATCGAATTGATTCCAGTAATTCAGCAGCATTTTCCATTTGGTTCTTAGCTTCTTCATTATCACCAAGAGCTTTTAAAGCAATACCTGTAAAGTAATCAAATTAAATTGTAATGGTGTAACTACTTTAATTGTTAGATCAAACTTACCAAGTTGATGCCTTATTTTGGCTTCTTCTTCCAACTTGTTAATAGATTGAGCTATGGAAAGACCTTGCTTTAAGTGGTGAATTGCTTGAGAATATTCACCCATATGATGAAAAACTCTACCTATTAAAGTTTTTTATTAATTTTTTAACATATGTATGTATTGAAAATGTATATACCTAAGGAAGTGTACGCGTATGCTTTACTCGAATGGTCTATAGATAAAGTCAACTGTTTTTCAAAAAATTTTACAGCGTCACAATAATTTCGCATAGCTTCATAAACGGTCCCTAAATTACCGCAGGCTCTGGCTTGCACAGAAGATGAATTAAGATATTCACCCATTTCTAAATCACTCTTATGCAACTTCAAAGCTTTATCATGATCACCCATTCGTTCATAAACACTACCTAGTGCACTAGTAGCGTCAGACACTAATATTCTGTCACGCAATTCCCTGGCAAGTTCTTGTTGATGCTCCAAACAATTAACAGCTTGTTCATAATTACCTAAAGCGCAATGTATATTACCTAAATCGCCATAAGCTATCGCCTTTACTTTAGGACTGCCTAATTCATGAGCAACCACTAAACGCTTTTCCAAACTAACCAATGCATCTTTTAGATTACCCAAAGCCCGATGGCTATGTCCTAAGCCACGATATGCTCGTTCTTGGTCCCGCAAGCTTTGTAATTGCGTGGCTAACTGTAAGTGACTTTCATGACATTTAATACCTTCTTCATAGTCACCTAAAGCATCGTAACAATCTCCCAAATGTCCTAAAGCTCTGGCTCTATCACTTAAAGTGGTAGATGTATTAACCCTTTCTAAAGTACCTAATTGTTGTTCCAAGTAGCCAATGGCATCTTCATAGTGACTCATATTAAGTTTAGCTATTCCCAAATTTCCATAAGCTTGAGCTTCAAGAGTGAAATCTTGCTGCTCTTGAGCTCTTTCCAATTGTTCTTGATAACATTTAACAGCATGCGTGTAATTATACAATGCCATATGTACCGCTCCCAAATGGCTGTGCGCTTTACATTCACCCGTTATATCGGACATCTCCTGCCGCAAAGTCAACTCTTGAGTGTGATAACCTAATGCCTTGTCGTATTTTTTTATTAAGCGGTACGCTAAACCTAAAGCACCGCACGCGACTGCCTCCATTGCTCTGTCACGACCTTGACGAGCCAAACTCAACTGACGCTGATACATTTTGATAGCTTCTTCAACATCATTTGTGTGTATTAATATATCGCCTATGTTACCTAAAGCACGAAATTTTCCAGGCAGATGATTTGTCATATGAGCGACTGCAAGAAAATATTTTTGACATTCTAGTGCTGCTTGTGTGTTGCCAAGAGCCATATGAGCTAGACCAAGGTTACAATAAGCACGACCCATGTTCATTTTATCTTGTAGATCTTTAGCTAATGCTAAGTCTTGATCATAGTACCGCACAGCTTCACGATAATTTCCAATGCAATAATGAGCATATCCCAAAAAGTGACATGCTTTACCTTCTGCTGATGCATCACCAAGTTCTTGAGATAACATTAAATATTGTTCATAATATGGCACAGCCTGAGAAAATTCCTGCCGCGAACTTAAACAATTGCCGAGATTTAAAAGTGCACAAGCTTCGCCTTGTGTATCTTTCAATTCACGAGCAGTACTTAGGTGAGAACGATAATGTATAAGAGCCATATCATGTGCTCCGAGAGCCTGATAAGCAACAGCTAGATTACCATGCGTGGAAGCTTCGGCACTACGATCGTTTACTTCTTTACTAATTATTAATTCTTGTTTATGGTATTTAATAGCCGCTTCGTACAGACCAGCTGACGAATAAGCATTTCCTATGTTACCATATGCACGCCCCATTCCAGCACGATCGTGCAATTGGCGGGCAATTGTTAAATGAGCTTGGTGTAATTTTAGAGCGGCATCATGCTCTCCTAATAACTGATACACTATACCTAAGTTTGAACATGCCCTACCTTCACCGACTTTATCACGAATAGCCAATGCGATTTCCAATTGTTTTTCATGCCATTTTTTAGCTTGTGTAAAATCACCAGCACATCGGGCAGCATGACCCAGACCAGCATATGCACGAGCCTCAATATTGCGATCCCCTAATTGCTGAGCTATTCTTAGAACCTGCTCGTGAAATGTTATCGCTTGTGAATAATTTCTTCTGTAGTGATGACTAGAACCCAAATTTGAATAAGCCCTAGCTTCTTCTATTTGATTACCTAATTTACGTGCCAATCGTAAATGTTGGGTGTGACAATCCACAGCTGAATCAAATTCTCCCATGGCTAAATATACCGCACCGACATTACCAATTTCACGAGCTTCTTGTAGTCGATCGCCAATTTGCTTAACCAACTGAACGCATTGTTTATGACTAGCTAAAGCGTTTGGATAATCCCCAATGGCCGTATACACATGGCCTAAGGAAGTCAAAGCAGTTGCAGCTGCTTGAGTATCTTTACATTTCATAGCTAGTACCAACTGATAACGATGAGCAGTTAGAGCTTCTTTATATGAACCTTTACTGAAATAAGCTGAACCTAAGTTACCGTGAGCTCGACATTCGCCATTTGTATCGTTTAAACTTTTGGCAACAGCTAAATCCTGTTGCATATAACAAATAGCTTTTTCCAATTGATTTAAAGCCCAATGAGCAGAACTTAAGGCACTAAACACTGAGCCTCGCAACTTCAGGGAACAAGATCCTATGCGCAAAGCTGCTTCTAAAACAGTCACTGCAGATTGATATTGTCCCGCTTGTAACAATTCTTGTCCTACAACGGAAATCACCACAAATGGCGATTGATTCAAATTCATATTGCACAATTGTTGAAAAGTAGGTTCTAATGCATGTCGTAAGGGACTTTTGATAGATGCTTCTATTAAGCCTTGTAAAAGCTGTTTGTTTTCAGGATCTTGTCCCAGGCCGGACGCAAAACATGCCAATGCTTCTCCATAACGACCTAAGCATTGTAAAGCCACACCCTGACGAAAGTATGCTTTAGGCCATTGCGGACGTAATTCACGAGCTTTTGTAGCGTCTTGTAAGGCTAAAGCAAACTGTCCCTGTTTAAGCCGAGCCACTGACCGGTTACTATATAAAATGTAGTTGTTTGGATCTAACTGCAAAGCTTCGGTATAAAGTAGAACAGCTGTGGCAAAATCACCAGTTTGACATGCTGCATTTGATTGGCGCACTTTTTCCAAAAATAAAGCTTGATTTGCTGCCGGTAGTTCAGGGGTACAATCAAGTTCACTCTGCAATTAAATAAAAACACATTTTCATAGCTAGGATAAAAAACGATCAAAACCGTAAAAGAAATATTTGGCAAAAATATTTATATACAAACGAAATTACGCATTTTGATTAGTGAACTTATTATACTTCTGAGGACAAAGCATGGACTGACTTATATAGACTTGTCACATATATTGCCAAAAGTTTCAAAAGTGCTTACTTGAAATTCCTATTAACATTAAGAATTTAGAATTCTTTTTTGAAATTTATTCTATATTGATATCGATAACGTAAAATTATTCATTATTATCGAGTGTATCGTGTGGTTATTACCATTTCTGTGAAAGCGGCATATCTATGTATGATTTGTGGGATAAGGTCTCTTAATTTTTTAAAGGAATGTAAAAATATTTAATTTTAGACTTGATAAAAGTCAATAACACCAATACAAACATTTTTATGAACTTTTTATTTTAAGCAGAAATTGGAATGCAAATTATATATGCAAATCTTGAATACACCACAGCCTCCACACAATATGCGGTATTTGGTGATCATGTTCATTATAAATTGCATGAAATTTTCATTACCTTCATTTTTATCTGAATCAATTTACACATGTCTATCTGTCTATAATATCTGTTTATAATATATAATATAAAAAATATATATTATGGATAATATAACATGTAGAATAAAAGATAGCTGAAATTTAACACGTGTGTAAAAACAATGTTTAATAATGACTGAAATTGGGCATGCCTAACAGATTTTATACAATGGTTAATGGTTACTTCCATTTTTCTAAAACAAAAAATTTAAACACAAAATTGGGCAGGCAAAAACGTATTAAGATGGAAAATAGCACACTTTGCACCACTGGGTTTTTATGTATGATGAAATTTAATGAGATGCCAGTCGAAGTCTTAGCCGATGCATCGAAAGCAACAAGCAACTTAGTACTGCTACTGTCTGGCTTTAGCACACAGTGATGTGGAAAGAATAATCCTGTGGATGTTTGATCCTTTGATTGGACTCTTTTCATGTGCCCTAACTGATTATATTATTCCATGACTTTCACGTATTCCCTTTTGAGTTCCGGTTGCTTGCTTAGCCGTTGCTCCAGTGAATGAAAACGTCTTACGGTGGTCGTCTTTGAATGGCGCAACGCTGAATCACTATCAAAAAGTAAATCGATTATCTTCGTTTCTCGTTGTGGTCATTGAGAAATGAGATTCACATTGCTGGTCAGGCAGTGACATTGGCTTAGCCGCTTCAATTTCATCCAACTTCCAAAAACGACCCACCTTGTGTTCGAGGGAAGCTCCGACAAAGTCAAGACTACAGTTTCGTATATGAAACTTAACACCAACCAAAAATAATTTTCTTACTTCTTTTAGACTAATATTTATTACTCGAAAAAATTTATATTGTGCCTGCAAATGTTGTAAATGGGACTTCTGTATAATAAACAAATCTACTATCTGTAAAATTAACTGTGCGCCATCTAAGGGTACCAATACTATTTAAGCTTTCTTTTATTGATAATTAAGTTTATAATTATTACGCATTTTTCAAAATATGAATTTAATGTTCAAATGGGTAATTTGCCAAGTGAAAAGAAAAACGCACATTTACTTTTTGCATCAACAAAATGGAATTAAGATTAGAATAGAACCTTATAAATAAATAACCAAGAACAGACTTATAGAAATGAACATAGACAGATAGAGAATTAAGAAATATGCAGGCAGAGAAAATAAGAATCCGTGTATTCTTTAATTAAAGTGAACACTTTCATGTACGTTAATATATCTAAAGAGTATTAGAGTAGAGTGCTTTCAATAAAATATTGAACCAAAGCTGCTTCTACCTTAAGATTTTGCGCTAGATTGCTTACATAGATAATGTAGAATAAAGACTTTACTTTAATTATTGTCTTTCTACTATTATTAAAAATCTCTTTCCCATTTAGAAAACGTAGATAAATTTTATAGTTTAATATAATGATGTTTTTGAAGTAATTGGTAATTGCAAGGGGAAGAAAACCTAACAACTAAAAAAGTTATATTTGACTTAGGCCAAATTTTGGATGCTCATACGACGAATAATTTGGAGTAGTACAATCTTCGAAAAGTGAGACCGATTTGACTTTTATATAGGAATTGTAGTCTTAGCTTCCAAGTTATGAGCGAAAAACTATAAATTTTTACTTAAATAAACAGAGATGTTCTCAGTTTATGTTATATTGCAGGTGTGACATTTGACCGATTTGCCCCACTTTTAATACTAACTAACGTACATGAATTTCCCCGTATTTATTGTCACAAGGAAAATGATTACTTTACACGGGCAGACAGATAAATATGTCTAAATCGATTCAGAATTTGATGCTAATCAAAAATATATGTATTTTGCAGGATCCTCGATGGTTCTTTTTTTCGTTGAAAACATAACAGCAAAGTAAGAATACTCTCAAATTGTGGGTGTGGCGGATATAAAAATATTGTTACGTATATGTATGTAAAAAAGAAGTGGGGTATGTAAGGCCATCTGTATGTTTCAAAGAATTTTGTAAGTAATTGCATACCATCATAGTTTTTGCAGCTTTGTTATTATCATATTGAAAATTTTACATTTATCGTTAAAGTGAGTACATTGTAGCAATTTAAAAAATATATATAATAAAGACAAGCAAGAAGAAAATTATATTTGGCTGGAGCTAAATCTTTGATACCAACCATCCAGACACTAACAGTATTCAGTAATTTATGCTACAGACAATTTGAAGTTGTATAATTTCGGTTAGGCCGTCATAAATATTTTTTTGCCAATATATTAAAAGGCAACTTTTTTCATATTTGTGAAAAATTTGATTTCGGCATCTGAACTACTTTTTGAATGATAAGTAATATGTGTAAATAAAAAAGTGACCAGTGACCAAATAGATGCCACCGATTTGCACAATTCTTATACAGAATTGTTTGTGTAAAATTATGTGATGGACACTCACGAGCAACATGCAAACAACGGCAAAATTTTTCTCTAAAAAACTGAGATGTTCTTAGTTTTCATTGCTTTGTGGACCTATTCTAGGACCGATTTTGCACATTTTCAATACCAATTAACCTACATGTGTTTCCAAAATTTCTGCCAAACTTGAACTTAATAACTCTTCTCTTGCGACTAGGAGAGTGCTTATTACAAGTTGACAGACGGATGTACATTTTTATATTTTGGATATCCAATTTGTGTGGAACATTTATTAAACGACTTATCACAAATAAATTACTTTAATGAATGGATGAACGGAAATATTGCGAACATTAATTGGTATAATATAAAGAAAATATGAAGTAAAAAGCAGAAATATTGTTGACTGCAAATAGAATTAAGATGGTGCGTGCCGTGTTTTAACGAGATTTTTTAAGCTTGTCGTTTTTGACTCATGAAATTAACAAAAGTACATACATACAATACTAATAATAATAAAATCCGTTCACGTTTGTCTATCTAGAGAAATCTGAAGTAAATAAACAGCAAAACCAACCAACCAAACAAAAAAAAAAACGTTCAACTATGCAGTCATCCTTTCATTTCTATATTTGATTTTACTCATCTCTTGTGGCAGTTGTTCCTTTTATTATTCTTGTCTATTTGCACGTCTGTCAGTCTACATTTAATATGTATGTTCGTTTGTTCATTTCGTATGCATATGCCTGTTTGAACGCATTTATATCATTTACACTTGAATGCATTTTTTTACCTATTGGATTTAGGTACCCAAATACATTCGATGGAGCTTTACTTGACAATGAACTTCTTGCAGAAGTAAAAATAAAATTTAATAAAATAAGAAAGTAAATTATAGGTAGGTATTATGGAGCCAAATCATGGGTACTCACCACCCAAACACTATGATTGTTTGGGTGGTTGGACTGTTTCAGTTTTTGACAAACATGGAAAATTAATAATTTGATAATGTATACTTTTACATTAGTGTGACCTATTTGCATCAGTTTTCTACAGGAATTGTAGAACAATGGTCGTAATATTTGCATGAAATTTCCGCTTTCTATATTGTGCTGTTTGCGAATAACAAGAAAACAATAATCAAATTCTGCTTTAAAAAATTCAGATGTTCTCATCCTTCATTGCACTTTTACTGATCCATTTTGCTCATTTTTAATATCAACATGCCTACAAGAACTTCTAATATTATTACTAAATTCAGCTGAATATTTTAGATTTTATGATCAGGAGAATATTAACAACATAATGGACAAATGGATGGAGAGACAGATGTATTTAAAACGTTTCAGAATTTAATTATGATCAAAAATATATGTAGATTTGAGGGGCTTTGACGTTTCTTTCCGTGTGTTATAAATATTATGATAAAATGAATGTACCCTTAAACTCTTTGAAGTGGGTATAACAAATCATCTTCTCCTTATAAGGTACGTGTTATTGCTCTATTGCTAAACTATGGTTACAGTAAATTCCACTTATGTTTACGCTTGGCATGTATAACTCTTTTTATATACATACATATATATATATATATATATATATATATATATATATATATATATATCTCATAATAAAACGACTTTATGTTGAAAGTCGTGTATATATGAATGAAGTTATTGCCCGTTTACGATTGAATAATTGCTGTGGAAGATAAAGTGTATCACTCACTTTCATGTATACCGTACTTCATAACCGAATCCACATACTATTATGCATTTAAGTGTGGACTCAATTAAATTCCGCTTTCATAATTTGCATCACTTTTCCTGTGAAGATTTCAAGTGTTCACATGAATTATATAAAGCGCCTTCAAATTAAACAAAGTTATGTCGTACGTTTATACGAATATACGTTGAAAAAATGTATATTCATGATATTTCTTTTTGAGTAACAATTGCGAATAAATAAATCCACAAAAATACTTTTATTAAACCCATTTGAAGTTGGTCATCGTGAAAGAAAATGTAAATGTACGCAGTTGCAATTTAAAGGGTGATATATATTTCTTTTTTTTGAAATAAGTTGGAAGTAAATAAGTTGCAGGCGCGACAAAAAGCCGAGGAGACAGGAAATGCTTATTTAAAACAGTTTTCACTAATTGGCCACCGGACATTGTTTTGTATCCATATTATTTAATTTAGCAACTGTAGATATTTCAATCAATATGTCAGATATCATTGAAAAAATTCAAAGACATTAACAATAGTTTTCTGTCTAATGAGCAGCACATAGAGGTTTTAGCTGGCGCCAAATTTTGGATACCCATTACCCAACCCATCATGATATTATGATTCACATTCTGTTTTAGTTTTTTGTTGGTAGATGGAATCTAAACATAAAAAAGTAAAAATTGAATATTGTATAATTTCCCGTATAATTCTTGGAGAAATGCTGTAAACTGATGGCATTACCACTTGTACAGAATTTCAATTTTCCATATTTTGTAGTTTATAAATAATATATATCTTTTTTTTGGATGGTAACAATAAACCAGAAGATGGACAGACACACAAATCAATACAGAATTTGATTTGACAAAGAATGTATGACCTTTATTTAGTAAAATTTACAATCCTCCAAAATAAATTAGTTGATATCTATTTAGCTTTCCATTCAAAGTGTATATTGCATCTTATATGCAAAACTTACTTATTGTTGAAAAGTAGATCCTTTTTAAAATAATAAAACCAAGTTTATAGCGCAAATCTCACCATCTATTAAATATATAAATTAACAATCATTACTCGTGATGTTGGTACCACATTTACCACAATGCCAATTTTTGTTTCACCATACGGTATTGTAACAGTTTATCCTGTCACATTAAATTAACTCTTTGGTCCGATCTCGTAAAGCTCATAAGTGATACTAAAATTTCCTGCTTAGCTATATAGCACTATATCTGTACAAGTTAATATTTATATGTATATTCTAAGAATTGAAAATTAGAATTGAAAATTAGATAAAGCATGAAAATACAGAAAATTGTGCCTTGTACTTTTATTTTCCTAATTTAGAAAGTTAAGCTTAAGTTAAGTTAAGTTAAGTTCAATCTTATTTAAATTAAATAAGATTGAACTTAAAGGATGATATTAAAAATAGATCAAGTGGTCCATTTAATTTGCTACAAGTTGAGTACAAACTCTCACATTCTTAAAGAAATTCTTATAAGAAATTTTGATTTTTCTGACTCACTATTTGTGAATTGAATAATGTGCATATTGAATTCAAAACTTGATTCTAATCAAATACTGCTATCTTTTTTAAAATGTCGTTTCTTTTATTGTTTCTCTGGTATTTAATGGGGTTTTATTTAGTTGCATGCTCATGAAACTTTAAAATAACTTAAAATGTGATGTGGGAGTCATTACTTTTTCATTTATATTTCAATTCCGGTAAGATTTATTAATACAAAATCAAATGTTAATTAAACTGAAAGTAAAATGTTCCTTGAAACTTTCGAAGATAATGTCGATGATAAAATGAAATTTTTGTCTTCTTGATTTTGTTTCTTGCCTTTCTAAATGTAATCGGCACTTCTGTTGTGAGTTGTCTTTGATATCTTCAAATTTTTTCTGATGCGGTAATTTTCATACTCACCATCCAGAGCATATATCTCTAATCCATTTTTTTTTATGTTTATAACAAGAAGCTTCGGAGACCCTACAAAGTACATATATTCTTGATTAGCATTAAATTCTGAATCGTTTTAAATAAGACCCTTTGCCTCTCCATCTGTCAGTTATGTTGTTTATGAAAATAAAAACTGAGATGTCGATACCAAATTTAGCAGAATCATTAGAAATCCATGTACGTGAGGTTAATATTGAAAATATGTAAAATTTGTCAAAGTATACGTCCACAGCGTAATGTTAACTGAGAACACTTTAAATTTTCAAAGCAAAATTTAGTCGTTTTTTTCCTAAATACTGGTAAATTTCGTGTAAGTATTAGAGCTATTAGTGTACAATGCCTGTAAAAAATGACTTAAATCGGACACGCCTGTAAAATATTATACAATTATGTTTTCCGTCTATTACTCAGAATCTAAAGCAATTACAGTATTATAATGCTGTAATGTTTGGGTGGCGCGTATTCAAGATTTGCTCCAACCTCCTCCCCCCCTCCCCACGCATGCAATCCCACCACTCAAACAATAATTTTCTTACTTGTTGATTATGCTGTTTTTTCTAGCCAAGTCCTTTGATACGTTTATATTATTGTACTTTGTTTATTTAATTTACACGTGATATATTTTTTGATTTTTCTTTTCTTTTTGTGGTGTTTGAAAAGGCGCATAATGTAGATCAACAATGAAGCAACAAAAATTGCTACTGTTGCTTTTATTTAGTTATCTTGTTAATTCCTTTCAATGCTGATGTATCTGATTGTTGAGTTGATTTTATGTGGCCCACAAGAACATTCATTGTAACAAATATGAAACCTTACTTTCAAAGTAACAAAGTAAGTAACAAAGTTAAAATATGTTTACAGTTACAGTTACAGGCAAAGAAGTTTTGCATGGGTAACGAAAGAAACTTTTTTCGTTATGCTAACGACAGCTTACTATAAAACGTGAATTGATCGTAAAGATTTCTGTACAATTTGTATTTCTTGGGCCTTTTATTTTTTTGCCTCTTTTTAAGATTTTTTCTTTTGCATTTTCTTTTAATTTTTTTTTTATTGTGAATAAGAGGCGCACACATAATGTTGAATAATATAATGAAAGCTGGAGGTAGGCAGACAAGTGGCCGATACTACAAACACTTCTTGTAAACATAGTGAAGGGAATCCCCTTATTAAGGCTATGTAATTCAAATATTTGCGTGCAAGACCTAACAATTTTGTAAGCTTCTGCATCTTTCTACAGGAATAATTTTATAGATTGAATGGAACCTGTCGTTTCTTTAACACTATGAACCATTTAATGTTCAATTTTATGTATTTTTTTACTCATCATTCAGAAGTTGATGGTGCATTCACTTCTGTACTTCATTTTCATGTTGGTAATAAATTTAAGATCTAATGAATATATATATATATATATATATTTTTTGATTTCTACATTCAATGGATTCAGCAATAGCAATAGTACGTTCATTAAAGATTATGCAGTACCTTTTAAAATAAGGCTAGAACAATATTGGTGGCTTCGAAAGACCTTTATAAATTTGTGGTCACTATAAGCTGTGGTACTATAAGTTTAAGCGGATGTTTGCAACACCTAGAAAGGCTTTACATAGGTGATAACAAAAAAAAAAACAATCAATTCAAAATTCTTTTTCAAATGGCTTTAAATCTGCCTGCCCGTCAGTCTGTCTATGAGTCAGCCTTTGTAAATTTCTTATCAAATTATGTCATCTTATCAAATTATGCTACTCAACTGGGAGTGGCTCATGAGATGGTCGTTGGTGATGCTGGCCATCAGGGGGCATCATGAGTCACGAGAGCAGATCCAAAGATTTAATTTGGTACCACGGGATCACCAGTTTTAATATGCCCATTGTGGTGATATTGAGGTTTGTTTCGTGGGGACTGTGGTGCTCACAAACATATATATGCTTGTCGTGCTTGGTCCCGAATAAAATGGGTAGCTGGGTAGGCTTATCGGGCTAATCTAATCTAAGCCTAGGAGTAATAAGAAAGCTCGGAATCTTTATACCAAAGATTAAGCCATGTATATAAGGTGCAATGCAGGCTTTAAATTGGAAGCTAGTCGTGCCGGTAGCATGCACCCTGTGTGACGTGTCTACCAACGCTAGCGATCATTATGTACGTTTGTGTACCATGCATTTGAGCGTTCACGATAGGTATGCATGTAAAACACTCACTGCAATACACATATGTGTTAACTAATAGATGAACCCCATTGAATACAGTGAGAACGTGTGAATCGCGATTGCGTCCACTTTCCATATTACGTCATTTTATTCCTTATATAAGATTTGTTTTCTTAGTAAAATGCTTCTTATCTAACTTGAAATTTTGTGTGTTGGAATTTTAATAATATTTAGCAAAATAGCGTGTGGTCTGTAAGACTCGATGTCGACCGGCTAAAACGTATTCACTTTTTTCTTTAAATGTAACTCAGTAATAAAACCGTCTAAATACTATAAAACATTTAAAATTTTACACTATTATTTGTTTCCCATTTTTTTCTTTTTTTGAGATTTTTAAACCTTTTCCTTACTTAATTATGAAAAATATAATACAGATTGTTTTGAAGTGTTGTATAAAATAAAATATATTGAAATAGATCGATCATGGGTATTCAAGATTTGAAGTCAGTTAAAAAACTTTCTCATAAGTTAACAGAATTAGTTTATAAGGATTCTTTTACTAAATTACTCGAATTCACTTGTTTCCTACATTTTTTTTATATTTTTAAATTCTCTATAGTTATTTTTAGCATCCTAAAATTTTCCCATATTTTTTTTATTGGCTTTTTTGTTTTGTTTTTTAAAATCTTAGAATTGCTATGACATTGCTAACATTCTCGTGGTTGTAAAAAATGAGATACCCAGCTCTAATTTAGTGGGAACATTGGAAGTTAGCTGTTCCTGTTAGCTGTATTGAAAATAAGTCAAACTGATTAAAAGGCACGCTTACGGTGTAACATAAACATAACATAAATCTTTGCTGTTTGAGCCAAAATTTATAATATTTCACTGGCAACTTAAAAATGAAGTTTTGTGCTAATGTTAAGGCCATTATTCTACAATACTTATATAAAAAGCACGTAAAGTGGTTACGCCTTGATATTCCACACCGTTACATGTAAAATTTGTACATATTTTTTTGTACATATTTTCTATCAATTACCCAAAAAACTGTTTCAGATTCAGGACTCAAATCGTGCACTTATATGGAAAGCATTGACCAATCGTATTCGTGTTTCATGATCATTTAACTTTGCATCATATTCATGGTCTCAGACTTTAACACATTGCTCAAGCAAATAGACACTTCTAAACGTAGTATTTATCGAGAGGGGGCATTCAAGCTTTGATCCCAGCCAAATATAGCTTTTTTCATTTGTTTGCACTGTATTTGGTGATTTTACGCATATCATTCAAGAGCGAATCTTTTAATACTAATATCAACTGATTCAGTTTGTCTGCTCTGTTTCGGTTTTGTTTCTTTTAGTAATCCCATAGATGCTGTGTAGTATGCATATAGTAATTCTTAGCAATAGTAAGAATACAAAAATTAAATTGAGTTTTAGATCATCTTTTTATTTTATGTTTTTTTTTCTTTGTTTTCAAAGCAATTACAACAACAACAACAACAACAACAATACGAATAAAAACATATAAAAAAATTTTTAATTCAGTTCGGTTTAGTTATAAATTCAGTTTCAGCATTTCGTTTTTATATTTATATTTTATATTACTTATGGTGCAGGATATTATAAGTTTGTGCAAATGTTTGTAACAACTAAAAGGCGTTGAGATAGACCCTTTTAGAATTTCTTTCTGAATCAATTTAAGCTTGCATGTCCGACCGTCTGCTTATCTGCTATCTGTAAGCTACCTATCGAAATTGTAATGATATTTTATATATAGCTTATGACCCTGCCAAAAATGGTTAAAATCGGACCGTATAATGTCTTTATCGAAAAAAATCTTTATGTAGTTTAAGTTTATTCTTGTATAAATAGAATTTTAATTATATTTTAAAAAAAAATTGACGAGCTAATATATTTGGACACAAAAAATATGTGTACAAAATTTCCCATATGAAATCTTTTCAAATAATTTAATAATTAAAATTGTTAATTTTGTTGGCTTGCAATTTATGTTCATATTTAGCAAAATGGTCTAGAAAATTTGACGGCTGCTCATAACCGACTATACACTTCTTACTTTTATTTAGATACAAATGAATATTCGTAGTTTCATAAATTTCATTTACTATATATAAATATATATATATATATAAATATATTTGTATATATATAATATGATTGTGGAAGACTTGTTAACGCCCCTTTAACTAAAGTATTTCCTTTATTTTTCATCTTTTTTTATGACTGTAGATATAATTTCTTATATTTTTAATTTTTATGCTTTTTTAATTTATTAAAATTTTTTTTCCACCTTGCCTCAATTGTATTCATACACAGATGCACTTTACATTGTGGATATATATGTTTAATAGGAGGACTGTAAAGTAATCAAAATTTCTTCGACGATCTCATTTACAATGAGTTTTTGAACACGAGATCCGCTGCCGTATATGTGGCAGAATTTTTACGTTCAAGTTTTGTTATCAAAAACTTTTACTCACCCTAAGGAAAGTTAATAACGGAAAGACTACATTTATGCTATTGAATATCATTTCTGTTCGATTAAGGAGTGAAGATATGTGTTAAAGATGATTTAAAAAGTTTTAAAATGGATGTAACAATGTCAAAAAAAAACGACGACACTGTAATATTAGGCGATCATATCCTAAGGTTAGTAGTAGTCGTCAAAAACTTCTTCTGGGTGTTAAAAACATCTGCACGAACTTATCATATTCAAATCGTTAAATGAGAGGAGCTTTAAAAAATGGGTCTATCTGGACATAATTTGGTACACATATTCATTATGTCAAAATACAAAAGTCTCAATTTTCGTCGAAGTATATTAAAAATTGAAATTTTTATTCATATAAAGATTTTCTTTAAGAAAGGCATTATATGGGAAGTGGTCGTAAAAACATGTTGATCTAGATCAAATTGGGCACAAATGTTTTCTATGTTAAAATACAATTCACCGCTAATTTACGTTAAAATACATTTAAAAGTGTAATATTTTTCCGTATAACAACTTTCTTTTAGGAAAGACTTTATATCAGGAGTGGTCGACTTTAATCATTTTCTTTGCGCCAAAGCATACTTTTGCATCAAATTTCACTAAACTAATATAAAAATTGAGACCTGTACTTTCATAATAAATTTATATGGACAGACATCAGATGGGCACATGGATAGACAGACTTAACTCGAATCAGAGAGTGATTCTGAGTCAATCGATATAATAAAAATCGGAATGTGTTACAAACATCCGAGTAAACTTATGATACTCTGTATCACAAGTGGTATAGGGTACAGAACTAAAATTTTGATTTCCTTACTGTTTTGTTAATATATATTTATATATTGTACTATACATTTGCCTTTCAAAAAACTTTATGGATTGTTCAGCAATAGTTGAACTTATTAGGAAACATATGGCAAAGAATTATTGCTACTTTCATTAATACACAGTATATAATCTAATCAATTCTCCTTCAAACATTAAATAACGATCTTTGTATGAAATGCTTCATCATTCTTTTGTTTGTTGTTTTGTTTCTTTCAAATGTCTAAGAAGAGTTTCCTTTTCTTTTAAAAATGATTTCTCCAATCTATTCGATTGCATTAAATAATAGTTTCCCTCTTAAAAAATTGTATATGATTTAATAAAATTTTTTTTCTATATGTCTATAGTACACTTAAATATCAGGAACGTAGATAGAATTACAGACAAACAGGTAATGAAAAAAAGGACAGACAGTGAGCAAGAGAGAGAGAGAGAGAAGGATGATATAAATTATGTTATATTCATTTCAGTGCAATTGAAATGAAAAGGTAAGAATGGAAGAATAGTAACGAGAATGTTTAGCAATTTATTATTACTTACATTCTTTACGCAGTGTTATAAGAAAGTCTAACATGTTAAATTACAATTTTCGAATTATCTATCGATCAAGATGCATTTTTTGATAAATAGCCTTCAAAATAATTCAATATATAAGCATTCAAATCGAATGAAGTTGATTAGATAGAAATACAAGCTTAACAATAAAAATAACTGGTATCAATTGTTCTATGGTTAGTCAATTAATACTGTACTTTATGGTTAAAATAAACCAAACAAAGCAGAATATCGTGGGAGTTGAATTTTATAATAGAAGAATAAATGGTACGATCAAGCAGCACGTAAATTATTATTAATTTTTGTAATTTTGTTCATATAAATGGAATGCTTTTGTGGTTGTTGTTTTATTGTTTTAAATTTTTAAACAAATCCTCAAAAAATTGGTTCTACTTCACTACAAGTGGATAGCACTGTACTGGGCTGTTGATAAAACCATTTCTTATACACTATATAATTTGAAAAAACTTATACCGTGCAATAAATTTGATTCGATTTAGTTTATTGAGGAAATTTACACATGCCTATTTTATTGTATTATTAAATAATTTTATTGAATTTGAATAATTTAGATCGAAATGGACAATTGTTTGAAACACCATTTTATAGAAGATTTAATAAAATTTTTTGTAAATTTAATATTTTTATGGCATTATATTTAATTGTATTCATGGTAACAGAGTGCTGTATAGAAGTCGACATGTTTGAATAGAATTCTTCATGTGGATTAGATGTTGAGATATTGGATAAAGATCAGAATATCGAGTTGAAGTTGGAATGTCGTTATTGTTGTTATTGTAGAGTATCATACAAAGTATCATCGGCCAGTTGAATTCGTTAATAAAAGTAATACATAAATTGGAATTTCACATCTTACAGATTGAATAAGTACAATCCACCACAAGACTTTAAGGCAAGATAAATGCAAAGACAACAAAAGGAAAAATCAATAAACCCAAACTCAATACACAATAACTAGACATGAACAAGAAAGTGAAATATCAAAAAAAAAAAAAAAAAAACAAGAGACAATCCGAAAATATTTTAAAACAAAAAAATGGAAGACAAAAACCTATAAGGATTCCTTTCTTCATCTTCCGCTGTCATGTCACATACATGACCGTTTGTAGCTATCCAAAGTTGTTCTAAAATATAAATGGTGGTGCATAATAATCATATATGCATGTTCGTATACATAATCCACTGCTACGGTTTTTGTTGTTTTTATTGGGTGTGTGTGTTAAAGGTGCCATATATATTTGTATATATAATTGTAGGTATTCTTTATACGATCCCTTCAATAGTTGTTATTGTTAAAATTATATTATCTCTGGCTTAACCAAGGTACTTGGTACTTGGGTAGGGTTAAATTTTATTAAGCCGCCGCTAATGCATTGTTTAAAACTTTGTGGTAAGGATATTGTGAAATAATATTTGTCACATTCGTGCAAAAATTTCAACCTTCCATTTGTTGCAGTTTCTAAGTAATAGATTGAAAAAACTTGAAAGTATGTAAGTTAATATTCAATTTATGGCACTGATTTAAATCAGCCATTTTTGGCGTGGTTTTCTTTGCCAACAATAGTTATGCACGCTCAAATTTTCGGCTGATTATTTGTTTTAATTGTTTAATAAAAACTGAAAAATATAGAACCCAAAGTGATAATTAAATATTATATAATTTAGCGTATTCATTGCCGATTTATAAGATTTTTGGATACGTATCGCTTAATGATGGGTTTAATATTTCAAAAGTTGTAGCCCTTTTGGTGTTTGCAATTCTTAAGTTTTTTAATTGATTTAGCATATTTTGACTAGCAACTTGTGTGCAAGAACTTTCACAGCTTTTTCCAAATTTAAGCTTCATATCCATAATTTTACGCTCAGGCAAATATTTACAACAGACCTATACACGGGCGGGCAGACAAATAGATATGTATAAATCAGTAAAGAATTCGACAGAATACACTCCTAGGATTTTCGATGCTTTATTGTGTCGAATCAGGAGGTGATTTTGGGTCTATCATTATCATAATGTACTGCTTCTCTTTTTTTCTTGGCTAAAGTGTAGTATACCCAAGATGGCAGTTGAAACATTTAATTATTTCTCTCTAATAGATGGTCATATCTTAATTATACAGAAAACTTCATTTCTTGGTGGTCGACTCATGTGTGCACGAAGGACGCTTCCAAAATTGCCAATTCTTTTAAACTATATCTCATGTTCTGTGCAACATGTTTTATATGCCATATGAAAAACCTTTCTAATAGTATATAAATCATTATTGTGTGTTGGATACAGGTTATATGTGCCGTTACCTTAAATAAAAGATCACTTTTGGTTTTAAAGTCGCATATTTAAGGAAATGCATTACTATAAATCATAGAAAATATTCATTTATAAATTTCTGAATATATTGCAATTCGAAAGAAATCAGGCGCCTTTTATACTTATTATAGGAAGAGCCACAGTCCAATGATCAATTAAAGATTACATTTTAATCAATGAATATATCACATACTATTCACTACTCATACATTAATATCTTACGAAATAAGGCGTTTCAAAATATCAATTCGCTGTCTTTTGTCTTCTCAGTTAATGATTTTTCGATTTAAATATTTAATAGTGGAATATATGTTGCACTTATTCTTTAAATATTGATAACATCTAAAAATTATACAGAGCTGTCAAAAATATTTCCAGTACACAAGTGTGTCAGATGGAAGTTTACCTGTTGAGCAAACAATAGAAAGGAAATGTAAAAATATATTCTTATATAACTTTTAGAATCTTAAACATGAATAATTCAAATTTTTTCACGTTTAATTTTATATTTTTATTATTGTTTCAAAAATTTACAAATTTATGCTACAAATTAAAAAAATTTTTGCTTTTATTATGTGTCCCTTGATCGATGTGAACACACTCTTTCAATGTATTTGAATTTTGCGTTAGTGTATTTAAACTTTGTGCGTTGAGAGATAGTTATACAAATTTAGGGGCAGAGCCATTCAGAATTTCATGGATATTTTTGGTATTGTAAACGTTTTAAAGAAATGGATTAATTCCTAACGCAGGCATAACTAATGTAAATTTAAAGGCTAATGCAGGTTCTATATGAAGTCAACAAATTTTCTTTTTCTTTTTTTTTTTGTCTAAAAAATTCCATCAAGTTTCATTGTTAATACTTAATCTTCAAGACAATAAACATAAAATATCTTCTTTAATTTCAATCCGTTATATATCCGTGTCTCTGTAGTTCTTTTCCAGGCTTTTGTTTGGTTCATTATAGAATTAAATAATTAAACATTAAGTCGGATTTATACGCTTCAATGCTTTTTCCTTGGGTGTTTAGTTGTGTATTTTATTGTCCAAGAAATTGCCTACATTGTTAATGTTCCATGTTTGATCTTGCTGCTATTATTGTTGTTATTGTTATTGTGATACGATGCATATATATTTATATATGTTATTTTTAAAGCCATTTTGCTTAATGCGTTACGATGTAGTCGATGACAGTGAGCCAGGCTTTTACATGATGACACAAATCATCTGAGTTTGCTGCTCATTGAATATCTATACCTAAATTACTAATGATCATAAAAGACAATAGAAACTTTATACATATTTGAATAGCGTTGTTTTGCTTTAGTGAAATTGTTTGGCCTAAGTAAAATTATAGCCATCATTTATGACAGTAGAAGTTAATTAATAATTGCCTACATTTGAATTACGTAAGAATCATCTTTTCCTCTTCTTCTTATCGTTTAAATGTGAGTGCATAAAATTATCATGAAAAAGAATGTTTACCTTAGAAAATAAATTTTAGCATATTACTCATTTTAACAAAAAAAATTTTTTTATTATTTTTAAGATTCTCTGATTTTCTTACATATACATAACATAAAGTTATAACAGATAATTCACGCTTGCCAATAAAAAAAATAAATAAAAAATAATTTACAATTTTCCGTGGATGGGTATTGAAATAAAGTAATCGGTAAGGTGAAAATTGTTAAGGGCAGATATGCCAAGTGTAAATTGTTAGCAAAGCGATATCGTTAAACAGAAATCACATTCCGTACGCTTCGAAATTTGAAAGGAAGACCTAATCATAGTTAATATTGTTTTTTATCCGTACCCGAAAAATTTGTGACTAGAGTAACTATACAATATTAAATGTAGAGAACGTTTGCTCGATTCTATTTCGGAAATTTTTTATAACAACGATACATTTCACTCGGATAGGCCAGAGCCAGTTTAGATCTTTATCATCTCTTTTTTTTTTAATTTAATTCGCGCCTGTTTCTTTTTTTTTTTTTTTTTTGTTTCACAATTAGATTTTAGATGTAGCTTTTGAAAAATTAAAATACAAATAATTGAACATAAATTTACAATACCATTAAATAATTATTTCAACGTACCTCAGAAAATTCACGTTGTGACATATTGATGGCATCATGTGTCGCATTGGAAGTATTGGAAGTATTCAAATTGGAATTAATCAAAACTTCAACATTCTTATCATTACCATTAATATTAATTGGTTTATTTAGTAAATTCTCATAATTTGTCATTGTGGTATAAGAACAT
The DNA here is from genome assembly GCA_023089585.1 of Melophagus ovinus. Taxonomy (NCBI): domain Eukaryota; kingdom Metazoa; phylum Arthropoda; class Insecta; order Diptera; family Hippoboscidae; genus Melophagus; species Melophagus ovinus. The sequence goes on along the minus strand of JAKKIB010000255.1, from coordinate 2,831,723 downwards.
CTTTTTTTTAATTACTTGAGCTGGCGAAGACTTTTTTATTAAAACCCATTCAATCAATGTTTATTTGTAATAGGCATTTATCAAAAAGAACTGAAAAAGAAAATTAATAGTTCATTAAAATAAAATCAAATAAAATTAATGAGAAAATTATATATGGCTGTGGCCCATCATCCATGCACTATTCGGTATTTTACAGATAGATATTTTGAAGTTGTATAATTAATATATTGTGGTGTACCATACACCATGGATTTTTTACTTGCTTTTAAATATAAATGTTAAATTTAGTCTGAGTTTATTTTAATTTTATTCTTTTTTTTTTGGTAAGTTAATTAAAAGTAATGATTTATTTTGCTTGACTAGCACGACATTTTTATGAAGTTTATTATAATATTTATACTTGTTTGTATTTATCAGAAGGCCCGATTCCATCTAAATATGCAATAAAATCGAATGATGTTAATATGAAAATAAATCTCCTTCTATAAAGTTTTCATTGTAGTACATGTCAGGCTTAATATTCTCGTGCAATTAAAATTAATTATAATGTCTTAAAGCAGGCATAATATAACTCTCACTTATGGTCGGATGTGTATTACATATACATTGCCCTTTCAAATTACTTCTTATTTTGGATACATAGTAATTTTTTGTCTTAAGTGAATAAAAAAAAAACCCAAAAATTCTTAAATGCATTACTTGTATTTCTACTTTTGTTTTTAATTACCATTTTATAAATTTATATACATAAATGTATGTATAAATATAAAATATTTGTGGTTTAATACTAATTTGCTTTATGTCTTGAATACTATTTATGTGAACATGTAACATGTTGAACTTTCTCACAAATTTTAGTTTCATCAGCACGATTGAAATGCGTTACTTTTGCTTATCCCTTCTACCGCACAAAATATCATAATACAATATCACCAAAAAAAATATTGAAGAACTGTACAGACGTTAGGGGCCTACTCTACGTTTGCTTAATATTATTAATTTTATAAAAGTGAAAAAAGAGAATTACAAGGCAATAATATTGGAAAAATTATAATTTTTCAATTATTCAAAGAGTCTGTTGTGTGGGAGGAGTTTCAAAAAATGGAATCATCTGGACCCTTTTTTGTACACTTATTTATTATGTTAAAACTGCTAATGTATTCAAAATTGAAGCTTTTGTCCATATAAAGAGTTTTCCCGAAAAAAGACATTACATGGGAAGTGATCGTAAAAAATAGACCTATCTGAACAAAAAGTGTGACTTGTAACATTATAAAATTTTTATAATAAAATACAATAAATCGAATTAGAAAGTGTTTTTGAGTCGATTGGTATAATACCAGATGGGTCTGTCTCAACTCCTTTGGGGTGTAACAAACATATGCATTATACCTAAACCACAAGTGATGAAGTGTATAATAAAGCAGCAGATGAAAGGCTTAAACAGAAAAAAATCTTTTTCAAAAATTCCTTTTTATATACTTATAAACTTTTATGACTAAATTGTGGCAGTGTCTAAAAAAAGGCGAATCACAAAAGAACCATAAAAATACAGGAAAAGCAAGTAACAATTTAAAGGTCGGTCGTAGCCAACTGTTAAATACTCAATACCATTTTTCTTAATATGAATAATAAATCTAATACATAAATTACCAATAACGCCACCAAATTATTTAATTATTTCAATTAATTTGGACTAAATTTGGTATACAGATTTGAATATTTACAAAATAAAAAAAACTGAGTCTATATTAACTCATTCTGGCTGCTACAATCTTATAATACCTTACAGCACAAATGGTGTAGGGTATAACAACATAAAACAAATGCAACCACAACAAGTATCATATGTAAAGCGTATAAGACACGCATCGTGATTAAAAATGGAAAAATTGGAGAAAAATTCATAAACGAACGATTAAATAAAAAAATAATAATAAAAGATGAAAATGCGTTGAGAGAAAGCAAAAATAAAAATGAACATTAAAGCCGTAAAACCATACAAATGAGTAAAAGTTCAAAAGAGTTATCTTCCGAATTCAAAGAAGGTATATAAAATTTATTGTTTCACTTTTATTAGGTTTTATTTCAAAAAAGAAACAAACGTTTAGTTACGTCCAACATAAATATCATTGCTCTAATAACAATCAAAACTATAAAACTTATTTTATATATATTCCAATATATGATTTTCATGAATAAGATTTTTTTTTGGTAAAATTTTATTTGTCAACTTGAAAAATTCTGCTATATTTCACATAAGAAATATATGCTTTCAAGTTGGTTTAGATTGCTTCATTTTAGATTGCTTCATCACTTCCCAAGTAACAGCTTCTTCGAAAGAAAATCATTATATGGATGAAAATTGCAATTCTGAATATATTTTATTGTTTTTTGATATAAAATATGGGTGTACTAAATTTGGTCCAGATTGATCCATTTTGTTGGATTCCTCCCATATAACGAATTTTTCAAGTTATTCTAGAATTAAAATTTATTACTTTCTTAAAGTGTTATTTATTTATTTAACAATGTAGGGTATTTGAAAGTCAGCTGCAACCGTCTATAACATTGCTATTTATTTTTATGTAAGTAACATTAAAAGTAAGTTAAGTATATAAAATTACTAATTTTCTCAGTAATTGCAATTAAAAATACTTTTCTTCCTTAAACATATTTCTTTTATTAATTATTTATCTCAAAAGTTTTTCTTATTGAAATGATGACCCCAAAATATAGTACTATAAATTTTTCCCATAAAGTACCTTTGAATGTAAATTTTTGCTAAAATTAAGATAATCAATAATTAAGCTAATAAGTGGCCTGGCCTTAGTCTTGCATAGTACAATGTAAATTAGTGTAGTACAATGTAGATGTAAAGCCTTTATGGAAAAAATGAAAATTAAATAACTGTGAACAACTCCAAATAAATGGGAAATAGTTATGAAAGTATTATTTTATGTAAATGTTACACAATATGTAGTTTTTAAATTATCAGATTTCTAAAATAAAAATGTGGGATGCACAAAAAACTTGGCGAACTAAAGGTAATGCAAAAGTTATATCAAATAAATTATATTCATGATTATAAGTTTTTAATATCCTTTTGTGTTATCCTTTTAGGGAAAACTTAATCTTTTATATGTTTTTGTTCAAGGTATTAAGAAATAAAAGCAAAGTAATTTTAGCTCAAAAATCTAAATTTAAATTGTATTAAATTGATTAAAATGACCATTTATCAAGATTTGTTCTAAAGGGTCTAAAGGAGGCAATTCCGTTGTATTATGAGATATTTTAGAATATTCACTTTAGGATACTTTTGTATTCAATTTTTGGTGAAATTTGTTGGATCTAACAATATCGTACTTACTAGGAGGACAATTGAACATCGTCGAACAAAATCATACCTATTTACGTACATTAAATCTATGTAGCATTGAACATCCGCCATTCTACCAGGATGTACAGCAGATTTGGAAAGTTATACTAACAAGCCCAAGAACAGGCAACTAATAATAACCAATAACAGACACCCTAAACTCGCATAATAAGAACTATGATTAGATAACTCAATTTTAAGGTGTGTGCCCCATTTTGAATGGTGCACAATGAAGAGGCATTTCTTTACATCTGGTGTTGTACATCTCATCCCACCTCACCTCAGTACAATTCGCCTCACCACTCCTCACGACAACACATTTCATCACACTATTAAATCTAAATAATTAAAGATGTAGAACTATGTGCCAAACTGTGTGAAATAGTTTAATTCAATTAATCTTTTACATAACGATAACATATTGATGAGCAGTTAATGCTTATTTTTCTTAAAAGTTGTTTTTATGGTATTTCTTATGCATTTTCAATTCAACTGAAGAATTCATATGTTGGATGTTGTTGTGCATTGTTAGAATTTTTTAATTTGTTTTGCTTTGTTGTAATATTTGGAATGTTAATTATTCTTATTTTATTTTATTTTAATTTATTTTATTTTACTTTATCTTATCTTTATATTAAAACAAACACACACACTCGCACTGAATTTGCTGAATTCACGCATTCACTGAATTTCGATTTCAATATTTTCTTTAGCTTATAATTTCGTTGGTTTGGTTTGTTTTGTTTTAAATAAAAAACCTTAAAACTTGTTTGTTCACTACAAAAAGGAGACTCTTTTAAACAATTAAAAATAAAACTAATAATAATAGAAATAGTAAAAGAAAAAAAAAACGTAAACAAGCAGAACATTTTTCTTTTCCTACATTTTCGTTTCAAGTTTTCTTTGCTAATTTCTATTAACCCATAATAAAAAAAAAAAACTGTAATATTAAACATCAAAGTGCGTGGAATTTGTAAAAAAGTATTATAAATTAATTTAATTGCCTGGTTTTAGTTTTTGTTTTTATTTTCTTTCTGCTTTTGTTTTCATACTTGCTGCGATTTTTGATTATTTTGATTATGATTTTTATATAAAAAGGTGGCAGACATACAGAAGAAAAATATGTTATTGTTGCAATTGCATTTTACCTTCAACATTGCCCTGCAATTTGCTACAATGCACACACACACACACACACTCATACATGCAAACATAAATGCATATGAACAATATGTAAGAAATATTGCAATAAAAGTAAAATGAAATGAAAATCAAAATGAATTATAAATGATTACAGATGTAGGCATAAATGTTGCTTGAAAATAATTGAGGCAAATACATATCGAGAAGAAACAAGTACCTTTACCTTCACCTCCCCCTTCCACCACACCACAACAATCATATAAAAAAACAAAAAAAATAGAGGAAGGAAAAGCAAAACAACCAAATAATCAACAAAATCAAATAAATAACAGAAAAATTAAAAGCCAGATAAAAACTATAGAAACTTACATGTATAACGTGATATACGTAAATATGTATATATATATATATATATATATATATATAAACTTTATAATAAAAACCAAAAAACAAAAAAAAATCACAAAGTTTTAAGAAAAATTACTTTACGAGCAGAGTTTACAACCTTCAATGAATATAAAAGAAGAATGAGAAAAAAAATGAGAGGAAAAAAAGAGGAATATGAAGAAGAAGAAGAAAACGAAGAGAAAGATAAAGAAAATTGAGTTGAATAACAATGAGAGGAGTCAGAAGCAAACAAACAAAAACAAAACACGTTAAACAACTTTTATGCTGTTGCATGAAATACGCGCTCAGCAGCTGCATATGGATTTGAAGATACAAGCAAATACACTTTATATATATATATATCTGTGTTTTATATATATATTTCTAAATATATGTATATATATATATATATATAAATATGTATATTCTGCTTTATATCTGTTTGATGTCGCTGCTGCTGCATCATAACTGAGCTTTAGGAATTTAATACACATGCAACACTAAATAGAAAAACAAGAAAAAAAAATATGTTTAGCGAGGCACAGCGACAATTGTATTTCGAGTGAATAATATAAGTTTTTCTTAAAAAATACATACATTTTTGTTTTTTTTGGATTTGCTAATAAATTTTACATACAATTTAAAAAAAAGGAATTTCTTTGAATGAAAATTAAACATATGAACAATTTGAAATGAAATATAAGAGATTACCTTTTATAAAAATTATGCAGGTCACTCTGAAAGTTATAATAAGTTATATAAGTTTGTGCTTTTGCTGCTTGCACGATTAAATTTGCCTTTCTTTTATTTTCTTTATTTTATTTTATTTTATTTTATTTCACTTTATTTTATTTTTATTTTTTTTATTTTACCATATTTTTTCATGTAACACTTTTTTCTATTATTTTTTCATTTCATCTTAATTTTTTTGTATTTTTTTTAATATTAATTTTTAAACATTTTTTTGGGGTACATGAAAATAAACTTTAACTTTCCTGTTAATTTAAAATTAAAAAATTTTCTTTTTTCATTCTTTATTTACATTTTTTATTTTGCAATTTCTGCTTCTTAAATGTATGAGTATATTAAATATATAATCTCTCTCTTTTTTTCTTTTATTTATTACATAAATATAGAATTTTCTTGTATTTCCTAGATTTATTGCTTTTTTTTGGACTATCACGAATTTACCATGATTTTTTTATATAAATCACGCAAAAAATCTATATGCATATATGGATATAAATGTACGCCAGCCCACTAACACATATATATAAATATATATATTCTTTTTATAAAAGAAATACAAATTTTGATCCGAACATATTTTGAAATATTATTGTTACTCATTTAAGCTACCGTTGCATACTAAATTTTTGTGAATTACGCTCTAAATGACGACAACTCTCATATCCATAGTTATATTGTAACAACTGTGATCATGAATTACATCTGTTATAAAAGGAGTATCAAGCGTATAAAGGTTACATTTTGACAAATACATTTATTTGCTTATTTTTGCTAAGATTAATTAAGAAAAAGTAAAAAGCAAAAAGATACAATTAAAACTGTATGGCTCAGTGGTCATGCATTGTACAAAATAAGATTCCTAATTTTTTAAAATAAAATTCCAGCTAGAAAAGGAAATTACATTTACGCAAGATCAAATCTTACATACGCACCCACCATTCACCATCAAAAATTTACCACCCAGAATTCACCACACACCATTTATCATTCACCATTTACAATCCACCATTTACCATCCATTATTTACCATCCATCATTTATCATTCACCATTTGTGTGATGCATATAATGCAAATTTCACTATTAACACTTGCTTATGTATATTTATTGAGAGGAATGAAAGACTTAAGACACAAACCATTTTCATATAATATGTGTTCAAGGGCACAAGTGAAAAAATTATATTTGGCTATGGTTGGCTAATGTTTAATACACACAGATGAACGAACAGACGTTATGTTTAAATCGATTCAGAATTTTATGCTATTCAAAAAATCATAAAATCAAAAAAAAATCATAATTATTAAATTATTTGAAAAAATTGTTATATAGTTGAAAATCCAAAATGCAGACTGGCTTGAATCATATTTGATACACCTAGTTTTTTATGTTAAAATACAATAAAATGTAAGTTTTTATTAAAATATATTTGAAGTTATTATTTTTGTCAATTTAATGATCTTCTTTCGAAAATCGAGTTATATGGGAAATAGTTATAAAAAAAAGCCTATGTAGGCCACCGTTGGTACATATATATTAAAAAAAAAATTCGTTTGAAAATATTCAAAATTGTAAGTTTTTGTTTTTCGAAAAAGGTCTTACATGAGAAGTGGTCCTACAAATAGACCGATTTATACCAAATATACTACACATATTTTTTATGTTAAAGTAAAATAAAAAGCTTCATTTTCCTAAGAAAATCGGATCAACATTTAATAAATTTAATAGCGCAAACGCGCACATATAGCACGCATGCATATGTATAATAATCTATACGAATATTTCACCAACAAAAATTAAAGCACATATGTATTATGTACGTAATATATAATTTCCTTCCTCTTTTGCAATTCTATCGAAAATGTACTTAATATTAATATTTCGTCACATTTTTTCATTTTTACATAATTTTACAAATTTCCTTAAATTCAATGTTTCCCCTTTCCCTGGCTATCTTTATCTTTACTTTGATTACGATTTACTGTAAATTTTCTATGTGTGAGTAGAAAAAGGCTGAAAGCTGACAACCGCTCATTTTCATTTCATATTTACTTGCAGCTTACCTGGACATTAAATATGCTGTCCATTGCGTACGTTGCAAGGCAATTTTTAATAAAAGAGGTCAGCAAAGACTATGCTCAATAACTAGCAACGACTAAATTGCTTATCTTTGTTTAGAAAGGCGAAATTTGTCTATAAACAAGTTCAATTTTAAGTCTAATATTGGAGTGGATTCGAATCTAACTACCTACCTGACTCGTTGCTGTTACATTAGTTTTTTTGGGTGATTATGGATCTTCGAATTTCGATAGATTTAACAAAAAAAACTTTCGAATTATAAAGTATTGTTCTACAATTTTAGACGAGCCACTTCTATTAATAACAATAATGCCATAATAAAGTTATGCATAATAAATTCATAAAAATACTTGAAACATTTAACAGTTAACATTTTATTAAATTAATGAATTCAAAGTAATTTCCCAAATTATCTTTAAATTCTCTATGAAGATTATGAAATATGTCTTTCCGCTTTATAACTACTCATGTAAATTATGAATGAATGATTGAGTGCTGCAATTTTTATGGTACTTTAATAAATTTTGGTAACGTTGACATGTAACGAATATTACAGAAGGTAATTATTATCCCTTAGCGTTTAAAAATTTGAATTTTACTTAGCTTAAATCAATGTGCCCAAAATTATATCATATTAAATCTATGTGAAAAATTTTAAGCAAACTAGTTCATCTCAAATTTACAGTAACGTGTTTTCAATTGATATTCCCTTCTATTTATTGCACTGTGTAAAATTTTAATACATTTATGAGAAGAATATCTTATTTTAGAGATTTTGCCTAAGAGATTTATTGCAATTAAATCTATAAAAGTTCCAACAATGCATGAAGTGTAATTAACAAAAAATTCTAGATTATTTTCATTAATATTAAAACAAAAGTTAATATTAGTCATTTCATACAAGTCAAAAAGTCAAATAATTTACAGTAAACGGCACAAATTGTTAAAATAGATTAATTTTTTTCTTTTTGTTTAAATTACAGCATGAAAAATTAAGGATGCCAAATTGTAACCTTAATATGCTTCTTATTAATTATATTTACAGCTTTGGTAGAAGTTACAAGGAATATAATAAAGATTTATATAATTAATCATAAATTGTTAGGATAATATTTTATAGCTATATAAAACTTTTGTCTACCGAACGGAAATTATAAGAAATGTGATACCTATTGCCAAGCGGAGTGTTCTGCATTGCATAAACATTGCCTTATAAGGTATGAACGTTGTCTTAAAGGCTGTTATTACTACGATAGTTATATTCCTAATGCTGTTACATGCTGGTACATATACACCTATTGAACAGTGCTTTCAGTAAAACATAATCTCACGCAAATTAGATAGAAGCTTAAAAAAACCGAATAAATTAAATTACAACCAGTAAATTTGTTGATTTTTTTAAAACTTACAACATTAAATTGTAAAAAAATACTTTATGAAACTATTGCATTTATATTTATTTGTATTTGACTATATCAAATTGGTTGGTTGGTGTATTTAGGTAAGAATTATTATTACCTAAATACACCAACCAACCAAACCCATAGTCCAAACTACCAATGCCGTACTCCTTTGCGCCGATTATGTAAATTCTATGTAATGAATATTTTCAAGAGTCTATCAATAAGATCCCCGAATCAATCCTTTGTACATGATTGCCAGAGACATTATTATTATTCAAAACTCGTCTGTGTTTGCTTACTTATCTCTCACCCAAGGGAGGGGTGCCCTAAATTTGCTGACATATATGTGTTGCTACACATATTTATACACATGTATTTTAGCCTTAGTTATTTATATAATTTAAGTATTATAAGCATTTTCGTTTCTCGAGCTAGTTTAAAGTTTGTCTTTTTTCATGCATATCTTGTTTTTGTTGTTTTTTTATATTTTTTAATCTATTGTTGTGATTACTATCGCATTATTATAGTATTATTTTGTGTTAGTTGAATTAATTGCAATTTCTGATCTATAATAAATATATATTTCTCATTTACATAAGCGGCACAATAACATATAAAGTATTAATGCCCCAAGTAATTAACCTCTGGGAAATAGAAAAAATTTCTTTTCAATTTTTTATTGGTTCAATATGTATATATCCTTGAGAAATATTCAAGTATTCAGTGATTTAGTAAGCACTAAACTTCCAACTACATTTTGGTAGATCAATTTGAATAAGCAAACTTTATGATAAAAATGTGCTTAGAAGTTTATTTTATTGATGTATAGTACACGAATCGCGTAACACAACCAGGAATTCGAAAAATTTTTGTTTATTTTTTTTATTAATTTTAATTCTTTTTTGATTTCTTATATGTGTCGGGAATTATACCTAAATCGACCATTTCTTTATATAACGCTTTCCCGATTAAAGTCGGGTTAGGTGTAACCACTACATTAGAACTTACTAGAGCACTAATTTTATCTTGAGCACCACCTTTACCACCCGATATAATAGCACCAGCATGACCCATGCGACGTCCTGGGGGAGCTGTTAAACCAGCGATAAAACTAACCACTGGTTTACGTTTTGAACCACAATTATGATCTAACAAATATTCAGCTGCTTTTTCTTCAGCATCTCCACCGATTTCACCAATCATAACTATACCTTTACATTGATCATCTTTAAGAAATACGTCTAAGCAATCAATAAAATTTGTACCGTTAAATGGATCACCTCCAATGCCAACGCATAATGTTTGCCCAAGACCATACTCAGTGGTCTGATTTACAGCTTCATAGGTTAAAGTACCTGATCGTGAAACTATGCCAATTATCCCTTTTTTGTGTATATGGCCGGGCATTATACCTAATTTACATTGCTCAGGGGCAATAACACCTGGACAATTCGGTCCCACTAAGCGACTTTTGTCCTGTTGCAATAAACGGTATTTTATTTTAACCATGTCGTGTTGAGGTATACCCTCTGTAATTACTACAATTAACGGCATTTCTGCATCCAAAGCTTCCCCAATTGCTGCTGCTCCACCTGCAGGCGGAACATATATAACTGTGGCATGAGCACCAGTTGCTTCTTTAGCTTCTTTGACTGTTTTAAAGACGGGTAAATCTAAGTGCTTAGAACCGGCTTTTTTTGGCGATACGCCACCACATATTTTAGTACCATATTCTATAGCTGCTTTACTATGAAATGTGGCTGTTTTCCCTGTAAATCCTTGCACAATTACAACCGTATCCTTTGTCAGCATCAGGTTTTTATTAGTTTTGTCATAGCCAGCCTTATTACCCTTGAAACGCTTTTGACTTGTAAGTAAAACTTTATTTGTTATTTCCTTGAAACTGTTGCACCGTAAAACGTTTTTAACATTTTTTAAAGTAAACATTGTTTTCATCCAGATTTTCTTTTTTTTTTTTTTATAAAAAATATATATTCTTGCGAAATATCCAGAAATTTATATTGAAAAATTTTTAAAAGAACAATGGTGTAAAAGACGTTCACTTTAAATTTCGTGTAAAGCAAATTTAAACAGAGTTGAATTATATTACACAGAATACCAGTTTTAAAGTTACTCGCAAAATTCGCATATTATGAAAAAGTTAGATAAACTTTTAATTTCGTAAAGCAGAGACAATATAAATTTAAATCAAGTGTGAAAGCATGTAAGAATCTTGTAATCAGTCGTGCTAAATATCCTACATCACTACCGCATAAATTGCAAATCAAGAAATTAATTAAAGGAGAGTAAATTTTAAATAGTTTGAACAGCTCGTTATATAAACTATACAGGCTTGGAAATTCGGTACACATATTAAGTGCAAAAAATACATAGACACGTCCATTGTTCGTTAAAATTGACACTTGTTTTCATATAATGACTTTTATCGACGGCAGCTATAGTTGGGGTATTGTTGTAAAAATGGTCCGTTTTAAACCATTTTCAAGAGGGTTCGACTGTTTACTTAATCTCACGTATATTCTAAATGTCATTAATCTATATATCAAAAATTGACTCTTAACGCGATAAAAAATTTACATGGACAAACAGCAGATGGTGATACGGACGGACGCCGAAGGGAGTCTGAACCGATTGGTATTATAAAAGTTGAGTCTTTTTTAATATCTTCCGGCTATCGCAAACATTTGTAGAAACACGTAGTACCATATACCATAATTGATGTAAAGTATTAAAAGCAAATATGCTACAAAGAAAAACGAAATAGCAAACGTGGTTTCAGCAAAATCTGGAAAGAAATTTACTTACAAAACAGTTTAGGCATTAAATAATTCAGAAACTTAGCTAAATATATTATTGAATATAGGAGTTGCCAGTATGGTGTTCGTGTTTAATGACACCCCTGGTTTCATTAGGTATCACCCATTGATATATATAGCTCCAGTCATATATGATTTCTTTGCTTGTTTAGTCTAAAGCTGCAGAAATATATATTTACCAACAACTTGTGCACAAATTCCATAATATTCGACACCCAGAATGATTTGAAACAAATTTTTTATTACACTGATCTATTAGAATTAGATTCTTTACCAAGTCTAAATAGATTTAAATTTCTCTATCTGATGTACGTCCAAGTAAATTTTATATTAAAGTGTTGGCTATAGTTTTTGAAATGTTTAAATGGGCGTTGTATTAAATGGGCATAGTTAAAAGATCAGCGATATGGTTATGAATAATATCAGGCAATAAATGTCATGTAACATCTCCTTTAAAAAAATCGAGACTTGACATCAAGTGAAACTATCATCGTCGGCCGAGTACCTTTTACATAGTGTGATTAAATATTAATAGAATGACAAATATGGTTGATCTTGCGGAAGGAGACCCGAAAAATGCCCGATTTGGATGAATTTAGTACCACTATTTACTATGTCAAGCAATTAGGCCACACCAATTTCCATAGAAACGCGCCCTTTGTTTTTTCTATTTTTCTTTGTTTCAGATATTCAGTGATTTAGTAAGCATTGAACTTCCAACTACATTTTGGTAGATCAAGTTGAATAAGCAAACTTTATGATAAAAATGTGCTTAGAAGTTTATTTTATTGATGTATAGTACACGAATCGCGTAACACAACCAGGAATTCGAAAAATTTTTGTTTATTTTTTTTATTAATTTTAATTCTTTTTTGATTTCTTATATGTGTCGGGAATTATACCTAAATCGACCATTTCTTTATATAACGCTTTCCCGATTAAAGTCGGGTTAGGTGTAACCACTACATTAGAACTTACTAGAGCACTAATTTTATCTTGAGCACCACCTTTACCACCCGATATAATAGCACCAGCATGACCCATGCGACGTCCTGGGGGAGCTGTTAAACCAGCGATAAAACTAACCACTGGTTTACGTTTTGAACCACAATTATGATCTAACAAATATTCAGCTGCTTTTTCTTCAGCATCTCCACCGATTTCACCAATCATAACTATACCTTTACATTGATCATCTTTAAGAAATACGTCTAAGCAATCAATAAAATTTGTACCGTTAAATGGATCACCTCCAATGCCAACGCATAATGTTTGCCCAAGACCATACTCAGTGGTCTGATTTACAGCTTCATAGGTTAAAGTACCTGATCGTGAAACTATGCCAATTATCCCTTTTTTGTGTATATGGCCGGGCATTATACCTAATTTACATTGCTCAGGGGCAATAACACCTGGACAATTCGGTCCCACTAAGCGACTTTTGTCCTGTTGCAATAAACGGTATTTTATTTTAACCATGTCGTGTTGAGGTATACCCTCTGTAATTACTACAATTAACGGCATTTCTGCATCCAAAGCTTCCCCAATTGCTGCTGCTCCACCTGCAGGCGGAACATATATAACTGTGGCATGAGCACCAGTTGCTTCTTTAGCTTCTTTGACTGTTTTAAAGACGGGTAAATCTAAGTGCTTAGAACCGGCTTTTTTTGGCGATACGCCACCACATATTTTAGTACCATATTCTATAGCTGCTTTACTATGAAATGTGGCTGTTTTCCCTGTAAATCCTTGCACAATTACAACCGTATCCTTTGTCAGCATCAGGTTTTTATTAGTTTTGTCATAGCCAGCCTTATTACCCTTGAAACGCTTTTGACTTGTAAGTAAAACTTTATTTGTTATTTCCTTGAAACTGTTGCACCGTAAAACGTTTTTAACATTTTTTAAAGTAAACATTGTTTTCATCCAGATTTTCTTTTTTTTTTTTTATAAAAAATATATATTCTTGCGAAATACCCAGAAATTTATATTGAAAAATTTTGAAAAAAAAATAGTACAAAAGACGTCACCTAAAATTTCGTGCAAATAAACTTAAGCAGAGTTGAATACCAATTTTTCAGTTACTCGCAAAATTCGCATATTACGAAGAAGTTAGATAAAGTTTTAATTCCGTAAGGGAGGGATAACACAATCCTAAAATTATATTTGAACGTTTTTAAATCATTAATATAAAAGGGTACATTCTAATATGAAAAAAGTAAATTAAATGTTATTTTTTTAAAAATAAATGTAATGGTAAACTTGATTAATTTTTAAACTAAGGAATGTTTGTTCTATTCGATAAATCTTTTAAATGAATTTAAAGAAATATGCTAAAAAAGATATTGAAATAAGAAGATAAGTAAAATATTAGAAATGTATGCCACAAATTCGGGAAAAAATTTTTTTTACCAAATAATTTAGACATTATATTGCAATAATTAATTTACAGATCAACTTGAAATAGATAACTGAATATATCTTTTACTAAAGCGATTTTCAAACTAGGGAGCGATCCTTCTATATGGGCAACTACCTCAAAAAAGCAGAAGCGAAAAAATGTATTCTCTTGATTTTCATGAGAACTTTAACGTACTTTAACATAATATTACTTTTTTCTTAGTAACGCCTACTTCTAATTTCAAGCACATTACATTATTTGTACAGTGTTAGCTTTCATATTTCTCTAGGGTTTCCTTTGTCTATAGGACTCTGTTAATTTTTCATTCTTTTAATTTATTGTGATTGATAAGTTCTATAAACATATATTTATTTTTTCATTAAGTTTTGTAACACCTAGAAAGAAGCGTCGAAGTTCTTACAAAGTATATATGTTCTTGATCAGCATGAGATTCTGAATTAATATACACATGTCTGTCTGTCTATCTGTTTGACCGCCTGTTCATTCTTTTTGTCGTAATAAGAAATGTCGACATCAAATTTAGCGGAAAAATTGGAAGTTCATAAATGTTTATTTGTATTCAAATTGGGACAAAGGATAAGACCAATGTAACGTAAACTGAGAATATTTTTGGTTTTTTAGGCACAAAATTTTTAGTTTTTTGCTCATAACTCCGAAACTGCAATAGTTAGAAGGTTGAAATTTTGCAGAAATAGTAAAGTTATTATTCTATATAATCTTCCTAAAACTCAGTCACTCTCTCGAATAATGCTTATTCTGCTATTCTAATATTGATTTAAATAAAATCTCATAAAATCTCCGACATTTCCTTCTAGGCGTTACAAACATAATAATAAAGTGAATATACCCCTAACCTCTGTGTGATGGGTATAAAAATGAAAAATTTAGTTCAGATTGGTCCATTTACTTAACTTCCTCTTATAAAATGAAATTTTCAATTAATTTTTTCACTTAGTTGACTTTTAATCCTCTTATTTGACACCTTTATTATATTAGGCAAAGTGTTGTAGGGTATTTAGAAGGCTGTCCCAACCGACTATAAAGTTTGTACTCGTACTTTTCCAATTTTTAACCATTCATCACTAACTTAGTATACACAAATATACAATTACTTTCAAACAATACATTTATTAATAAAATGCCATGCTGCATCTGGCTTATTCTCCCTTCGAAATTTTTATCCAAGTCTTACGTACAGACGTCTAATTGCATTCAGTCGTTTTTTAGGTTGCTTAGATTTTAAATTGTGTAAAAATTTACCCAAAACATTTATTGAATAATTAGGTGCACTTGATAAATTTTGCATGAATGAATGTGAGTGCTGTGCACAGTGTTATACGATGTTACGATTTCTCGTTCTGATGTTATGATGTCTCGATTTTGATGATGATGTTTTGTCTAATGCAATGTATTCATTAATAATAAATCCTTAAAGTTCTTATACTTATTCCTTTTTTATTATTGGCTTTTTATTAATTAATAATAATAGTAATAATAATTTGGCTAAACATACAACAATTTTTACAATTACATTAATCTATTTAAATAATTACGTGTATATATATACATAATTAAAATGAATCATTTCAATTAAATTAATAATAATTGGTATGTTTTTATTAAGTGTATCCTTCTATTTGTAATTCTTTTTTTTTTTGTGAATCTAGTGTATTCTATGCACGTGCTTGATGATTGTTGTTAATGCTCATTTTTCTATTTGATTTTTTCTTTTATTTTTATTATTATTTCATTCACTTTTTTATTTTATTATAAAATCAGTCTAATAATGTAAGGCAACATGAGAGCTGGTATATTTATGTTATTTATGTATATGTATATGTATATGTAAATGTATATGTATATGTATATCTGTGTATATATCAAATATGTCAAAGTAATAATTATAATCATTTTAGTATTAATAATAATTACCATATTTTTTATTTTGATTCAGAACAAATTTTATATTAATATTAAATGTACATATTTATTAACATGTGCCTTATTATACATATTATTATAATTAAATCTAGTATTTACAAGTGAACAATAAAAACAATTATATAATAACAAGTGTTTCTTTTTTGTTTGTTTGGTTTGTTTCAATTGTATTCTTGTACTTACAAATTACAAATTATAATTTGTAAAAAATGCTTTTAATTATTAGAAGAATTTTATATCATATTTAAAAATGGTATTTTACAGAAATATTCTGCGAGAAAAATTCTATTTTCTTTGTACAACTTACAATGTGTTTGAGTTGAAAGGAAAAGGATATAACTTAAAGTTTTACATTTTTGCATTGTTTTAAATGATACATTTCATAAATGTTCTTAAAACATGAAGTACTTCATTCAAATGCTAAACTTCACCAACATCCTTAGCTTCTGATTTTGTCGTACTATTAATAACATTATTGTCGTTATTGACGATATCTATTAAAACATCACTTGAACTTTGCTTAGAACTTTCGTGCTCGCGAACACTCCTACTAGATAATGAGGGTGATAACGATTTACTTAAAAAATTAGAAATTTCATTTGGAATTTCATCAGGTTCTGTGCTTTCTTTTACTTCCTGGCATTTGTTATTGTTTTTCATTGTTTTAGCTTCCAGTTCAAGTTTATATTTTTTAACATGTTCAGTAGTTTGATTTTCCGTAATTTGCTTCCACATATTAATAAAGTTTTCGCGCCTTTGCAGTTCTAAATTTAATAAGTCGCTTTCATCCTCTGAACTACTGCTGCTAACTGCTTTTATTTTCATCTTATCACACGTTGTTTTCGATTTTGACATTGATGTTAATGTCTCAATATCGTTGTCTACAATTTCACCGGCCAATTGTGAGGTGGGAGATTCTAGGCTACTTCCTAGAATAGGTGTCAATACTCGTTCTATAAGATGATTATGTTGTTTTTGCTGTAATTGCCGCAATTCTAGAATATCCCTTTGTAATGAATTACGTCGTGATCTTTCTAATTCTTTAGAATTATTGCCATTTAGGGACCTATAGGGACGAACACCATTCTCTGTAACCGGTACATAATAATCGGCAATTTCTAATAAGTACAGGTTTCGATTAATTAGAGATCGATGTGTAATATTAGGATTATTGGGTGTCCATATATGTACCACAGTACCCATCATACCAATACGCGGTAACCAGCCTTTCCAATTGACACGCCCGCCTCTTAGACGCATGGCTTCATAAGGCCAAACAAAGTTACGACGTTCATCAAGACCATCATATATCTAAGAAATAAATGACAGAATACTAAGTAGCAGTGATATTATCCATAGTTCAATCATTTGAACAACACAACTCGTTAAGATTTTCTTTTATTTTAATACAAAAGTAAATGTCAAGTTCATAAAAAAAAAATAATCTATACGAGTTAAGTGTGGATGTATGGGACACTCAGAACGACCCATGTTTATTGCACCAATCAATTGAGCGAATTTCCTAATGTACTTACACGTTATACTTAAAAAAGGAAACTGCTTTGCATATTTTTTTTTATTAAAATTGATAAAGTAAGTGCATGCTGTAGCAAACTGAAACTTAAGAATCGATTGCAACAGACCAAAACGTTTTTCTTGTTGTATTTTTTTTAGAATAAATTTTAAACCATTTGAAATTATATCCAACTTGAGGCAGTCTTGTTTTAAATGAAATGACTATGTGACTTCGTGTGTTAAACATAACAATTATAAATTATACGAAATTAACTAGCAATTTGATTATTGTAATACGTTTTAACATAACTGAAATTAAAACGTGAATGACAGAAATGCAACCTTAAATAATTTACCTCTTGCTCATCAACTATAATAACCCTTTCAAATAGGTCAATTTGAGTTTTTCCAGTAGCATTATAT
Organism: Melophagus ovinus; assembly: GCA_023089585.1. Lineage (NCBI taxonomy): Eukaryota > Metazoa > Arthropoda > Insecta > Diptera > Hippoboscidae > Melophagus > Melophagus ovinus. The sequence continues at coordinate 2,813,445 of JAKKIB010000255.1, read as the reverse complement.
TCTGTGATATGTTGTGATAAGTTGGAAGCACCACCAGCCTGGGATAATAAACCAGCAGTTGTCGCCGTTAAACATATGGGACCTTTCGTTTTACGTGGGTATTCACCTGGCGTGGTAATTATATGGCCAATACCTACATTTCCCGAAGAAGAGTAAACTTTTGTGTAACAGGGGCCCGTATGAGCAACTGCTTCTCCTGTTCCTATACTTATGCTATCATTTGAGGTATCATTATCTTGAGAATATTCGTCCGATCCCTTGCTTTGTTCAGGTAAAGCGTAGCTTGTACTAGGCAACGTCGCTCTTCTTTCGCGTTCACTGCGATTGGTGGAACTCGAATAGTGTCCAGTTTTGTTAGATGTTCTTGAATCTTTTAATAATTCTTGATCTCTGCTTAGAAAACTCGCAAGTAAGGTAGTTGAATTCAGTTTTAAAGGTAATCCAGTTAAATTGTTGCGCATAGATGGCAGTGCTTCATTGCAATATTGATTGGTAAGTGGAGAAATAGGTATCCCCGTTGCAGCAGTTGTACGTGCAAGCATACTATTCATAGTTAATGTATTGTAAATTGGTGGAGAAATATAAACAGGTCGCAAGTCTCCACTACCCCCTACATTGTTAAAAGTAGTTGCGGGTAAACCAAAATGTGCAGTTTCCACAACTGAACCAGAACTACAACCTTGACGACACTTCTCACATATGCTATGCCACCATCCCATTATGTTATCTTTGATAGCTTCTGGCGTAATTGGTCCTCCAATTAGTTGTCTTAATTGTTCATTAGTGTCCGCATAAGATGTTGTGAGTGGGGAAACATATATTGGGTAACCTATTGGTTGATCGCAACTTGAATTTATAATATTACGCAAAGCCTGTTTAGCATTTTGTATACTGCCTCGTTCTGGGTTACGATTACGTAAATAAATCAATTCTTGTTGTTGACCGGCCCATAATCCTCTAACACATTCTCTATTTAGTTTAATAACACGAAAAGTAAGAAAGCGTTTAGTTAGACGTATAATACGATATTCATCTGAGCCGTCTTCCATTACATGGCGTAGCGCTAAAAGATTAGGCGCCCCACGAAGTACAGCACTTCGCCAAACAGGGTCGCCTTCGTGCGATATCACTAGATCTTTGGCACTGGACTCGATTGCTTCATATAATGCTGATGGATCACGAAATTCATCTGGATTAGAAATGTGATCCTGTTGTAACTTAAGAGCCATTTTAACAGCCGGAGCAACAACAGCATGTAGTAAATCCATATCAGCGAAGACCCACTCATCACGTGGTGAAGTTATGCGGAAATCACCTTTAAATAAGGCATGAAGGCCGTGTAAAAAAAATTCTACTCCTGTTAAAGAATTATGGGAAGCAGTAGCTAGCGATCGCCGAGCCAACAATCCCAGAGCTAGGCATAATGAAACTACTGAATGATCTTTGGCAATTGATGGTACTTTTAATTTAATAAATGGCGGTTTTTCACTTCCAGCACGAGTTGACTCTGCACTACGTTCTCTTTGTAACGATACGTAGTTACTATCACATTGGTTATTTCCACTACACCTCAAAGGCGCGGATTTAATAGAACGCGCCACGGGTGTATTACCAAAACCAGGCACGCTTTCTGATGCTTGATATGAAATATTCGCCAATGAATGTGAAACAGCCATACTATCAACATAATTAATTAGCACACCATCTCCACTACTCACCGTCGTAGTACATTTTTGTGATCGAGAACGTAATTGTTGAGTACTTGATAAATTCGGTGTACTAGAGGCTGTCGTAGAGTTGTTGATATTTGATGTTTTACATGTAGTACTAGTTACAGTCGATACTGATGCACAAGGAACTGCTGCTGTCACAGACTCCGGCTGAACTTGTATCGTAACAGATTGTTGAATAGTTTGTGCCTCTTTACGTTTGTCATAGCAGAAATTAATCCAATTGAGGTATACGGAACAAAAACTGGAGCGTGTTATACCTACAGCTCGAAAATCAAAATCTTCATCCAAATTAAAGTTAAAAATTGGATCCAAATCAACAAATTGTCTGCTCAAAGTATACTGAAGAGCGTCTTGTATAGATATAGATTTTAGCCACTCATCTAATTTTGCATTCTTCATCACATAATAAATAATGCTCTAAGAATGGAATGAATTTTACTTCAGTATCGTTGCAGAAAAAGAAGTACTTAAAAAGATATAATTAAAGCTTACTTTTATGTAGTACGTGATAAGGACTTTGCGGTATTCAAATACTTGAAGTGTAGCACTGGCCAAATTATCTGATATAGAATAACCTTCAACAACATATTGAGAGGCTACTACTTGCCAGGCTAACCAACGACTAGAAAACATCGCATTTACACTTAACATGCGTGGTAAATGGCCAGGATCACAACAGCAGCAACCATCATTATCTTCGACATCCTCAGTAATGGCTTCCACTTCGCGCTGTTGACAATAAGTCCCCCGAAATTCGAGACCACGCATTTGAAAAGTGCATAATCCATTACCCAATTCAATAACATGCACCAAACAGTTTAGATAATCAGAAGCTAACACTATCAAAAACGAATATTTTATAAAATATTTGTAACAGGCAAATACAGACTGCACGAATAAATACTTTGCATTTCACATTAAATTGATTAATATGCAAAGCAAAAAAATTATAATTTTGCTTTTCCAATTAAATTCTAGACGTGTAAATTTTCGTGAATTACTCTAACCAATTCTATTCATTAACTTTGAAAGTCATATTGGCTTACAACATTTAAAACTAGCTAAAAAAGGCTAAAAGCGAAACAGAACATTATACATGGCTGAAAGAAAAACCTTGGGTCCCATCACCACCCAGACACTTTGATGTAAATATTTGAATCATACAAAATATTTGAAGTTGCGTAATTTCGAATAGGTTTGCTTAAAGTTTTGGCCAGGCATTGTAGATAAGTAACCTTATTATTTGTACAAAATTTCAGATTGCTATCTTCTTGATGTTTCCAAGTAATGGAAAAAAGCGACCCAATTTTGCTTTAAAAACACTTTCCTGTGGGCGTGTCCTTGGACCAATTTTGCCCATTTTAATTGGGTGTTTGATTTTCTAATATTTTCGCTTAATTGGGGTTCGGTAACTTTTTTGCGATATCTTTTTTCCCCAAACAATGTGTATTTATTACAGAGTTGGTGTACTTGGTGCGGTAAAATTTATTCATTCTAATATCTTCTCAGTCCATATAAGCAATTTTCAACTTACCAAAACAATCACCTTGATTGACATCGCCCCAACGGCCCATTAATAAATCACCACATAATGAATGTTGTAAGGAATGTGTTAAATGCTCATAAAATATACTATTTAAATTATTATCATCGGCGCCTAAATCTCGTTCTAATTGCGAACTAAGTCGTGTATTAGAGTGATCAATGCGTCGAGTATTATAATCACGTTCCCAAAACTTTATTGGTCTGACGTAAGATGTTAAAAATATAGCACTACCTAAAAATGGATTTAGTGGAGTGGATAGAATCGCAGAAACTGCAGCCTGTAAAAAGAGCATTGCCGAGTGCGGTACACTAAATGGCTGAGCAAATGCATGAAAAGCTGAGCCCCATGTTATCTGCCATGGTGCTATATACGTGACAATGAATTGGAGCTGAAAGTAAAAAAGTTAATAAAATTATGTTTGGCTAAATCTGGGATACCCAACGATTTTAACAACGTGGACATAGAATTCACGTATACGTTTATGGCATTATTAATCTTTTATGTAACTTCAAAATAAATCAGTTAAAAATCTAATAAAGTATATGTATATTGAATATCTTGCAGGTAATGTATTGTATTTTTTAGTAAACGAGAATGTCTCTTTTCCAAGTCATCAATGTTAAAATGTACGAACAAACTTTCAACATTTTTTAACTCACTTGTAATAAATAAAAAGCAAGTAAAATAATTAGATTTGGCTGTGGCCAAATCTTAGATACCCAAGGCTAATACACGATAATAATGATATTACGATTCGGAACCTGACCCAATTTTTTTTTAGCAGTAAATTGAAAATGTAAACACATAAAAATGAAACTTTGACATTGTATAATTTCGCGTAGGCGTACTCGATTTGCATGACTTTTGGACAGATATTGTAGGCCAATAGTCTTCGGAACAATGTTGCCCATTTTCAATTGCAACCTGCCTGCAACAACTTTCAATGGTTCTGCCAAACTTGAATTCAATATTTCAAATTTTGCGACCAGGAGAATCTTTACAACAGATAGGCATAAGGATAGACATGTCCAAATCAATTTAGATTTTGATGCTAATCAAGAATATATATACGTCGCTTCCTTCTACGCGTTACAAACATAATGACAAATGAATATACTCCCAACCTTTGGGTGGCGGGTATAATAATAAAAATCGTTTTTCAACACACTACGTCTATGTTCAAAGATCGGTCAGTTTTTTGAACCTCTTTACTACTTTCTAAAAGTTTTTGTATCGAAAAAATTTACACCTAAATTTTCTTATAAATATCAGTACAAAGTCATATTTCGGTTAACGAAACCTATGTTCACTATTTTGCAAAAGTTCTTACGTGGAAAAATTTACAATTATGAATGTATTTTAATACTCGGGTACATTAAATCTACAAAATGTAAATCAGATGAATATTTCTCTATATAATGATTGTTCTATTTTTGCTTTTCTGATTAGTTTTGCTTATTATTTTTACATATATTTTGCTAAATAATGAGTAAACACCATTCAGAAAAGAAAATTTTTAATTTTTTCGAATTGGAAATCATTTTTCAGCACTGCTAATTAGATAAAGAGATGCAGAGTATGTGATAATCGGCCCTGGCGAACTATAATATGCTTAGTGTTGTATGTTATCTTTGTTTACTTAATTTTACTTACCTTTAATAAAAAATCACAGAATTTTCGAAACACAAAAGATACAAAAAAATAGTCTATTAGAAATGTTTCTGAAGCAAACTCGAAGTCAATACTGAAAATTAAAACCGTAAACAATACGATCAGATACTGGTTACTTAGATCTGAATAAGCGTTCCGGATGACTATAAAATTAAAAATTCATATAATTATAACATATAGAGTTGAATAAACGTCTTTTGTGCTCACATTTCAGTCCACAAATTGCAACAATTAATGTACCCCAACCAATTCCATACTTATTTGCTATAACCACTGAATCTGCCGTTAGAGCAGATATTACTAGAAGTGGGTAGAGAACATTTTTCTCTAAGGTACACATGTATATGTAAAACTTTTCGAACCACATTATTTGTGGGGCATGTGATACTTCATAACGACCGTGCTCTTTTTGTTTAAGTATAGGACGAGCAAAACATAACCATGGCATATGTTTCCGCATTTGGGGTATTATATAATGCAGTAAAAAGCCAAACGATCCTGTAAAACTGTAAAGGATAATATTCAAATCTGGTTGAAGTACTGTAAATACTGTACTACAATGTAAACTGAACACTAGTGCTGCTAAAAATATACTGACAACAGCATCATTTTTTAAGCGAGCATTAACAGTTTGCTGAAGCTTTTTCGGCAGGGGATCTACGCTTTCTGTAGGATCGTCTGTTGAGCGATCTGCACAATTAATATTACAATTAAACTCTTCAGTAGGTAATGGCTCATTGAGGCCTATTGTATATGTAGATATTTCTGCCGGTTGTGTAGTAGAATTGGTGGATGATACTTTATCTGCTTCTGTTGTTACATTTTTATTAGAATACCTATCACCGTTGTGATTAGATATGCATAAATTGCTTGGTGCTGCCGTCATTAATTTTATAAGCACATGGTTATTGCTATTACTGCCTTCTGAGCAATTTTTTGATTTACTACACTTATGAAAATATAACACATCTTCATTTTCTATTTCGCCCGCTGAAGATTTTACAGATGCATTTTCTTTTTCCTCTTGAACATCCGGGATATCAATTTTTTCTAAAGATGTCATTTCTATTGTTTCATTTGCTCCGTGCTTCTCTGAACTTGTAACTTGAAATTTGGTTTGATTACTGTTTTGGCTTTGTTTACATGTGTTTAAAGGAAACTTTTGATTACTGTTAATGCTGGTTGTGTTACTTAATTCATCATCATCATCGTGATATGTACTCATAATACACTGCTTAATAATAGACCAAGTATTGCTAAAATCGCTAGGTGAACGCGATAAGTGATATCCAATAGGAATTAGCAAGGCACAAAATATTGAAAAGAGGATATTTTGTGTGCCTTTTGATTCAGCTAATGCCGCATGCAAAGGACCGTAAAGAATAGAAATGCCACATAATGAACGGCAAACGCACATAAAGGATCCTGTATATATATGAAATCATATTTCTTTAGAACAATTTGAAAATCTGTACTTCAAAATACTTACCTAATAAACTACCAACGGCATTACCACCAAATATATGCATGTCAATTTGTTCCATTAAGTATATTACAAATGTATTGATTTGAGGAAATAGACCCAAAGAAAAAATTACTGGAAAACTTAGTAAAAATATGTAAAGCCCTTCCATAATATAGTTATTCAATTCAGATGGCGAAAAAGTTATACCAAACAAAAGAAACGGAGATGGTTCAACGCCTTTCAATCGCAGATTGTCGTAACGCTCATGTATGCGTTTCAGTAGTAATAGTAGAATGCCGCAAAGACAAAAATAAATAGGACGAGAATATGCAACAGTTTTGTTAAAACCATGAACAGGGGAAGCGGCATCTGGTTGTACACTTTTCAGTAGGGAATACTGAGAGCCAGCTATGACAGCACAAAAAAAAAGTGCAAATATATCTTTGTAATAATTATGCTGTAAAATGCAAGCCCCCAAGTAAGCTACTAAAGTACTTAATGTCACCGCTAGTACTATGTGAACCCAATACAGATCACGATCGAATAGAGCTAATAAGTCTAAACGATCCATGCATATTTTAAATTCATGGGAAAAGCCCCAGCATTTTAAGTGATATTTATAAAAAGACTTAGAAGGTGTAGATGGTTTTTCTGCATTTAATATGCAAGCTGGTCGCCAGTACTCGCAATAGTTTTCCAAATTTTGTCCATCGACATTTAATATCCCTGTATTTCCAGAGTTATGACTTACGTCGATACTAGCCTGTAAAGTTGTCGATCCCATACGCACACTGTTTGATCCCATGGCACGAAATTCATCAGAAATGATGTCATGAAAAAAACCCTGTAAAGAGATTGTTGTGGCATTGCTAATGTTGCGGTTATTTAATACAGCGAGGGGTGAATCAGTGGGTCGTTCCGCGACGACGTCAAGAAGATTCGCAGACGGTCGCGAACTAGCTGCACAAGGAACGGTGTTATTCTGAAGCGAACTAATATCCAATGTATTAGAACAATCATTAATATCTGAAGAGTCTTTCCTTCCACTTTGTTTTAGAAACTGTTGGCGTCCGAAAATTAAACGTTCGGCAGAAGATATGTCATTTAAAGCTTTGAATGCATCTTGATAAACTTGTAACTGTTCATTGGACATCTGATTAGATGACGATGTCAACGAAATTGCTGGTAGTGGTGGCATATTCGGCACTGAGGCTAAATTGTTACTCTCATTGCCAAGGTGCCGCCCCCTATCGTTTACATTTCCACCATGCATTAACCAGAGCATTTTGTGCATATCTGTGCCAAATGACTCCGCACTGACACTTTGCAAACTATTAGACGATGAAGAATTTCGAGATACAACCTTTGTATCCAGTAAGTTAGTCTTGTCTGAACCATAAGATGGAACAACGGCTGTCCAATTTCCAGCATATCGCTTGTGCATTTTAACAATAGCCGCGGCAGTTTTGCTTCTAAATTCCATATCGTCGACTTCACGATGATATTGGGCCGTGTTCAGTGAACATTCTCCTCCTTCATTTTCTACATCGACCTTTCGTTTGCAGTCTATTTCATCCACTGCACGATCTTTAACCATTTTCGAAATGGTGCCAGCAGTCTTACTTTTAAATTGTAATTCATTTACCTCGCGGCATTGAACAATTTTTGGAATGGCTCCCAAATTTCTAGTACCCATAAGGTCGCTATGTTCATCACTTGTTTCATTTTGGTTGACCGTAATTTGGTCATCGTTTTTAACGTTTTTTAGAGAGAGTAAGTTCAAATTGTTTGTTGCTGTATTATTATTACTAACTTGTGATTTAACATCCTCTTTACCTGTTCCACAGTCCACTTTCGCCAGAAGTATATCTTTAGAAATTGAATTAACTTGTTCGCGGTCATTTGAAGGGCCGCCGGAGTCGAACTCAGATGGTAGTGACGTGGAAGCTGGAATGGTAGTAGGAACTCTTGAATTTGATACTACTTCAATTGCTTCTTTATGCTTTCCATTGTTTACAGTACAGTGTTTATGTTGTGCTGTAAGAACTTCTTTACGTTGTATTGTATCATGTTGCCAGCTTTTATTACTTAATAACGGAGATCTGGAACCATTATTTTCCGATTCAGAATCTGTAGACTGTAAGCGTTCACTGTTACATAAAACTCCGCTACCTTCATTACTATGATTAACATCATTGCTAACATTATTTGTATTTTCATTATTACTTAATTCAATATTGATTTTTGAGAAGCTGCGTACGTCACTTAAAATGTGTTGATCCTTTAAATCAGCGTCCAATTGATTTTCCGTCTGTTGTAAGCCATACAAAATGTTCTCTACATCGTAATCAAAGTCTTTAAACTCATCACCGTTTTCTCCTTCTGTATTATTATCAATATTATTTCCGTTTTCTAGATCTTCACCTTTCTCGTTTGATTTATTTACTGCATCTTTTAGAAAATTCCCAACATCAGATTCACCATTGTGCTTATTTTGAGGTGATGTACAGTCATTTTGATAAAAAAGACATGAAGCAATACCACCTGTGGCGTCTACATTATTTTGATCGTTTATTTCAAGTAAGTCTGAACTATGACTTTCCTTTTCCTTTTCTTCTTCTTCATCCTCACTTTTTGTCAGACATTTAATTTCTTTATCACAATTTTCTGTTTGCAAATTAGTATTCTGATCTATATGCACTATCCTGTTCGGAATTGAAGTGGCGTTCGTTCGAATGTGCGATCGATCTTTATTATGTGTGATATATGAGTCAATTAGAGCGTTTGTTGATCCAAAGTCTAAACTGCTGGTTGTAGAACTATCACCAAAGGTTTCACCATCAGCTGCACTAGTAGGACAACCTGCGCCACCATCGCTACCACTGCTAAACTGATGCCGTACACTTAAACGAGTGCATGGTAAACGTTTACTGGCTGGTGGATGCAAGTCATTTTCTGGATTTTTAAGTTGATCTTTACAGCCAGTATTCTCTGAGTTAATTGGTTGAGGACAAAAGTTGGATACGAAAGATCGTGTGCAAGGAGCTTCCACAGTTCTACTTTTTAAGTGCCTAACAGTATTATCTGAAGAATCTTGATAGTTGACAATTGTATTTGAGGAAGTACCGTCCACTGGACGTTGAACTGATGTTATAGTATTAGAGTACTGCTTCTGTCTAGAACAGGAACGATTTACCCCACTCCGATTAAAAGACGCTCGACATGTCAATGGCATAGGATTAGTTACTGGTAGTTGCAACGCTGACTTTGTATTTGTTGTGTCTCCGCTATGACAGTGATGTGGATTTCGTAAGCGAAATAATTGTTGATGATTGGAACGGAAATTACCAGGCATCTTGTGTTGCTGACATTGTTTATGGAGTTGCAATGAACCACAACTGTTGCGCGATATGGTATTCCCATCTAATTGTTCAATACCTAAATCAGATTTTGTGTAACTATCATCCTCAACAAAAACATCTGATGATGAACCTATAACATATAATGAAGGTATAGTAATATGCTGGTAATGTGTAAATAATATGTACCTAAAAACCACGATTTTAACGTGCCTATTTTGGTATCTGTCATAACGCTACAAGCACTACTGCCTAAATCTAATTCTAATTCATCAACATTTAATGTCCCGCTGCTAGACATATGTTGATCACCACCGCTGCCACCTCTGTGATGTGTGAGGGTATGATGGTGCTTGTAGTTATGATGATGATGTGCTGATGATGATGTTGAAGCATCAGGTAATCTGTGGGCCGTACATTTGTTACGTTGTTGTGCCTTTAAACATTCATCATGAGTTTCCGAACTGCGATGCCTTTGTAAACGCTTATTTATTACATTATTGTTGCTTGAATGGGAGTCTGTCCCTGAGGCATTGGTAGCTTTAACTGTTGCACTTGTCGTCGTTGCATGAAATCTCTGGGGTGTTACTTTCAACAATGTTTGATGGTTCTGTTGTTGCAGCAACATGCTATTACTGCGCGATACTACTGAAGTATTGTTTAATAAATTTTCTGTATCAGTTTTCAAATTACGAGCATGCACCAAGCTCCCATGACACTGGTTTTGAACTGCTAAAACTGTATTATCTTTTTCATCTAAAGATTTTCGAATAAGCTTTACTGCAATAGCTGATTCTGCAGCTGCGTCTAAGCTATTCTGGCGTTCTAGGCGACGCCTTAATTGCCCTCTTACAACCTCTGACGATTTCCTTAATAAACGAGGTGGTCGTGTAGCTAAATGAACAACTGATGGTTGAACGCTACTATTATTGGCACTAATTATCATTTGATTTCTATTGTTTTTCGGACTGTTATCATTAGAATAAGCTGATCCATATTTAGTAGTACCAATTGTTGTGCTAGAAGTGCCAGAAGTGTCATTTGGTAATGAATTTTTAACGGCACGAGTGGGTCGCACTAATTTGGATCCATTAGCCATATCTGTCAATAATTGTTGATCATTTTGGGTGTTCTCTAACATCATACTAGGGGCATAAAACATCAGCTCTATGGACTCTGAACTATTTTTGCGATGTACATCTACCTTAAGATCTGCTGTACATAATATATACAATAGTATTACAAAACCACGCATTAAACACTTAATAGAAAGTTACCTATTATGCTATTGATATTTTCTATGGACACTGCACTATTTTCTGCGCTAACTCCACTAATGACTTGATCCGCTGTATTGCATAAATCACCACCCCGCATTACTTTCATTTCAATACCATCTTCATGATCGACATATCTTTCACTAGTTAAAGTGTTTAAGTTTTTATTAATTTTTCTTTCCTCAAGTTCACAATTTCTTATCACATACTTGCCATCCCGCTCTTCGGTTATTTTAAAGAAATGTTGTTTAATATTACTCTCAGATGTAGTTTGAGCTTTATCATAAAGGCGATGCAAACCCATGTTTGCTAATTTTAATACCAACGTAGTTACAGTTATAATAATGCAGTATGTGGACCAAGTTACCCACGTACTCGGGAAGTACAGGTACGCGACAAAAGGTGAGCACAACAAAAACAACCACAAGTACAAATGGACTACATTACAAAAAACGCTTTGATGTGGATCGTAGAACCAGCCACCCGTCAATGAGGCCCAGACTCCCTGGCGTAATATTTCCAACGTTTGAGAACCCATGTCTCATAATCTGGCATTGCCAACACTCGTACTTTTTACTAACTAATTAAGTTTACTAGAAATAAACGGCACAATTTAGAGGTATAAAATTAATTGCTGTAAAACCAATATACAATACGTTTATATACATTTATATTTATATATATCCATCTATATATTATATATATATATATATATATATATACGTACATACATATATATATATATATATATATATATATATATATATATATATATACATAACATTTACATTACATATATATTACGATATCCACATAATAATACCGTTACTGCCGTATATTATTTTAATTATTTCTTCCATAAGTTTCATTTATTATACTTAAAATTATCATATTGTCCTAATTATACAATCCAATTTCCTTTATAAAATAAATAATTTTTGTTCTTTTTTTAATATTTCACATTATTTCACTAAATTTCACTTTTTTGTTTTACTACTCATCCACATTCTATTTTCTCTTTTTTCTATTAAGGGATATTAACAAAATGGTATAAACAAATTGTACTAAACGCATGCTACAACATAAAAAACTTTAACACCTTCTGTAAACAGCTGCCATCAGTCGAAGTCTTCGACGAAAATAGGACTAAAAAATATAGTTATATCTGTCGAGAATTTCGACGGAAATAAAACTGTTCCTCTTTGTACCTGTTTTTCGTTAAATTAAATGAAAGAGATAGAGAAACTGTAACGGTTCTCTTGAAAAATTTTACAAAATAGAAAAATTATAAATTTGAATTTCTGTACGAGTAGTAAATAACGGAAAGAACGAGATTAAGTTAGAAAACTATAAAATGGCTGACACTTCCATTTCCTTTTTTTTTGATTTATTTGCTTGTTATCATCTTAATGGACATAGGCGGAGCAATGGCAAGACGTTATATGTGTTGACGTAGTTTATTTAACCTTTGCCATTTTTTTTGTGATTTATTTTAAATATTTTGATTATTGAATTACAAATGTAACATATTAAATAATAAAATCACAAATAATTGCATTATAATTTATTTAATGTCTTTCATAATAATCACTATGTCCATTGGCGCTATCATCATCATTATACACTTTATGTTCATAATTATGATGATGATGAATATGTTCTTCCTCAGTTTCATCATGTTCAATTGGTTTTATATCAACATTTTTCTTGTACTCATGCTTATGTTCATGCTCATGTTTATGCTCATGCTTAGCATTATAATGATGGTGATGATCATGAGATACATGCTCTTGTTTTATAATAGGATTATGATGCTCCTCAACAATTTTCTTCTCCTCTTTAACAACAACCGGTTTATGATGATGATGTATATGCTTAATTATTGTATGAGTATGATGTTCAGTTTTTTTATGTACTGGTACATGGATGACAACTTTTTTATGTTTCTCCTGGTGACCACTATACTTGATAATTATAAATATTAATAATATTATTAGAAGATTCATGTGAAAAATTTGAGATATAAAGAATTATTTTAATTCTTACCCGGAATAAGCTGTTTGAATCATTAACAATAACATGAATATACCAAAAATGGAATTTTTTATTATCTATAACATTAGAATAAACCATTGTTAGAATAATACAATTTGAATAGTAATAGTAATAATAGTAAGAGTCCGTTTTAAAGCAGACAAATATTATACCTCGCGATAAATGTTCATATTACATAAAAAAATGTATAAAGTAGATTTGCTTTATTTATTTTTTTTTTGTGAATATAACAATAACAATATATATATTATTTGTACTGATTGAAATTTTGTTAAGTTATGAGTGATATCGTCTTCATTCCAAGACTTTTATACAACGAAAAAGTAAACGTCAAATAGTTGCATATACATTTGATATGAAGTAACAGGGTATTTGTTATTTTATATATGTTATTTTCTTGGATTAAGTTAAATTTTAATGAAATTAGTTTAATAATGCCATTTGGAGTTAATTTGATTGGTTGTGCATTTACCAGCAACATAACTATTTATTTATTTGTTTATTTACTTATTTTGTTTTGTATTTGGAACCATTCATTTGAAACGGTTTTTTCTTGTTTGTTTTAATTTCACTCTTTCTTTTTATTATTATTATTATTATTGTTATTTTCTTCTCTCTTTTACTCAACCATACTTCTTAACACTGTCTATCTTATCCTTCTATATTACATGTAATTAGTATAATATGGATGCGTAATTTCGCGTGGTTTAAGCATCTTCACACATTTATTTTTATACGTTACACCATTTGAGGCACAAGGTATTGTAAGTTTGTAGATAAATTTGTATTATCAATATAAGTATGCTTGTAACACAATCAAAGGTTTGAGATAAACTCACATTTTTCAGTATATCAGATGATTCAGAATCACTTTATATATTGATCTAAACTTGCCTGCCGGCGTTGTCTATTCATCTGTTCATCCGTCCCACTGTTGTCTGTGAACGTAAATTTATTATTAAGCTACAAGTTGCAATTATTTAAATATTTTATGAAATGTGATGCACAGCTATGTTTTGGTTCAAAGATGAGTTCTACTGAGAATTATTGAGATAGAACCATTTTCACAATCACGTCGTGTAGAAGGCTTTTCTCGAAATAAAACATTTTATGGAAAAAGGTACAATTTTAAATATTATTACACTAAATGTGTTTACATGGACCAATCTAATTGGTCTAAATCGGATTATTTATTGGATCATCATTTTTATAAAACGCTTTTCTTTTACTTTTTTATAAAATACTTATTCTGATTGACTTGTTAATCATATAATATTTAATGATGTAAGGTATTTAAAAGCCGTCATCAACAAACTATAATGTCCTTTTTTTTTGTTTAAGGTTTTTTTAAATTTCTCAATTATATCTGGTAAACTGTACCAAATTCAATGGTTTCTGAATAATGAATGAATGAAGAGTGCCCAATGCTTGATATGAAAACTAGAAGAAATTATCTCATCTCGTCAAATACAATGCAACGCTAAATATTTTTTTCGGTATTTTTAAATTGGCTTATGTTTAATTATTACTTGAGAGAATGTAAATTTTTTTAAGTCTGAAATGTCGGTTACACAATAATAGTAATACGCACAATTCAAATGTATAATTACATTATTATTATTTCTAATGTAAATGTCTAGATAATGATTAATGAGTAATAAGCATAAGCATGGCAAATTAGATCCCAATCGAATCTTCTTAATAAAGTCTTCTATTTCGTTTATCAACTTCTCCATCTAGAACCAAAAAATTGTTTATGCATACATTAAAGTTGAAATTATATTGGATGGCGTAGAATGGATCCATCTAGTGAAATACAATGCATGATGGTGGGTGCACAAGATTTACCATTAGTCGAATGTAACTTTCTTGCTTGTACGTTTATATTAATTTTCTTTTAAAATTCGTGTATTGTACAATTGAATTTTTTTGTTGGTGCGTCCGTCTGCTATCGTATGGAATGTCTAAAAACGAAAGCAAAAACTTTAAGTTTAATCAAAAAAGAAACACGTGAATTGTATTGAAACACATTTAACATTTTTAGGTTTTTTTTATGCCCAAATTAAAGGCCAAATTTGGGCTACCCACCATCTAAGCACTTTAATTTCGTAATTTATAGTACAGACAGATAAATTAAAGTTCTCTTGTAACGGTAAGGCGTGGTCGATTTGGAAATTTGTAGATTAACGGCTTTAATATTTTTATAAAATGTCAGCTGTCCATCTGATTCAGTTTTTAAGTTAGGAACAAGAAATTATAAATTTTTGCTTAAAAAAACAGAGATATTCGCACTTTATATTTTACGGGCGGTTGTACGAGGGAGGGTAGGCTTTAAGAGATTTGTCTCATTTACAATCCTAAATAATATGTGTGAACTTTCAAATTTTACCTCCGTATCTCCTATTTTGAGATTAGGACCACACATAAACATACGGACAGACAAACCTAAAGCGATTCAGAATTTGATGTATATGTGTATGTTGTAGGATCTCTAACGCTTTATTTTAGATGGTACAAAACCTGATCATACAACCTCTGGATGGTGGCTATAAAAAGAAATTTATATATATCGTTGAAATAGAAATGTGAAATTATGTGAAATCAGTAAATGTAAAGTTAGATGTTTCCATGATTCAACACTTCATTCTGGTAGGTGAAGTGCATAGATTACTATTGAATACTCAAACAAAGTTCAAGACTATACCAATTATGATACTAGAGTATAATGAATTTGTGCGGATGAAAAGCTTGAGATGGACTCAGCTTTTATTATACGAATCAGAAGAATTTTAGGTTTTGATTTAGGTTTGTCCCTCCGTTTGAACGCCATTTTTAAGATATTTAGATTAAATTTAATAGTCTGGTGTGTTTAATTTATGAAATTTAAGCGAAAAATGTAGAAAATGTAAATGAGAAATATTAAATACTTAATAATTTTGTTTTAATCTTATAAGTCATTAAGTAGACAGTTTAATCTTGGTGGATTAAGTCTTGCTATTTCTTTTATACTAAAATTTATTTTCAGACAAATTCTTCAAAATTAAAATTTCTAATTTGAAATCTACTTGTTTGTCGACTTGCTCTAGAAGACCTGGCCTTCCTCTCTACATTCTTTAGTCAAAATTCCATTTATTATTTAAAAATCTATTAACATTGGATAGTGCGATTTTGACCTAAATAATTTTCAAAGTATTTAATTGCACCAAAAGATCAAATTAAGAAAATTACATTATTTAATTAGAATGTTTCTGATTGATAACCAACTGATCTAAAAGTAAAATTTTTAAATGTACGTTTATTACATATATACATACGTATATATATATATATATATGTTTGTGTATTACGCAGCAAACTTCAATTATATTTAAGGCTATTAATTGATAATAGGCTGGCCTTTGAACACCATATTAACTGACTGCCAACTGCTAAAGTAGGATTTATGCTGCGACGGATATAAAGCTCAAAGTTGGCGCACACTTTACTAATACATTAATTATGTATTGGAGATTTATGCTGGCACCAGCCAGACCCTTGCCCATAAGTTAAGGCTAATTTTGTGTCGAATTGTTAGATGTGCCTTTGGGCTTTGTACATTTGATGTCAGTCTTTGGGGTTGTTTCTTTTTTGGCTGCTTGTTTTCTACATATTTTATAGCAAGTAGTTTGCTACTTCTTTACGGAACAGCTATTACTGTTCCACCTGCAAGGTGGTACCGAACCACCTTGAGTCTGCAGTATGAAAATAAGAAAATTAATAATATTATATAATAATCATATATATATATTTGCTTTTTACATAAATATTTATGCCTTTTTATTTATTATTATTTTTATTTACTTACTTTTATTCTACTTACAATCGCTCAAAAGTCGATCGAAGCATCTTCTTTTTTTGCTAAAGTTAAACTTACGGATGGCTTCAAATTACGGTAGGTAATCTTAGGCTCCATTCCGCGAGTTGAATAAATAAATAAATAAACAAATTCACGTCTAATTTTTATACTAGCAGTTAACTGCAGCAAAAAGTTGCCAGGAGTACGTACAGTATAAGTTGAAATACATTGTACATTTAATATCATTAATAATAAAATATTTTCACAATAATAAAAAATACATCTTCAGAGATTGTATTTGCAGTTTTTTAAATTATAAAAAATTTTAAATATTTATCACTTATTGTTTTAATATTTATCACAAGTTGTTTCGATTTAATGCAAATTTGCTTTTTTTTGTAAACTAATACAGCAGAATGAATAGCATATAAAAACATAAGGATCAAATAATTGTTATACTCTATTACAGAAACTAAAATTTCTGAGAAAAGTTTATTGAAATAATAAAGGCAATGTAATTTTTGTAAAAATTTTCGAGAGAATTAGCTACGTTTTTTTTGTTTTGCTTTCTCTTTCGAATATGAACGAATACTGGCCAATTGTTAGAGTGTTCTTTTGTTAATTAGCTTAGTGAGTTTTAAAAGTGAAATGACTACAGTGATTGTGGTGTAGTGTACAATAGTGGTACTCTTCTTCTATGTTTTGTAGTAATAACAATCTTTTTTCATTTGTAGTAATAATAATAATAATAAAATATTGTGACTAGTTCATATAAAAACATTTAATAAGTTATAATATATTGTAAAGTAGTTTAATATATTTGATAATTTTAGAAAAGAAGTTAAATGATAAAATCAAAGTTTAATTACACGTAATTATCAAAATATCATTATAAGAGTACGTTAATGGCGTGGAGCAAATACTCATCCATACATATTGATATTAAAGATGAAAATCTGATTGAACTAGTTCGAGCAAATCGTATCATTTATAACAAGAGTGAAAGCGGCTCCAATCCAGAACGTAAATTAGCGGCTTGGAGAAGAATAGCTGCACAATTGGGTGATACTGGTAAAACATTTGTCGTCATAGTTTTGTCATAGTAATTAGATATTAATTCCATTTGTATGTACACGTATATATATATATATATATATATATATATATTATATATTTATATATATATATACATTGATTATATAGAGGAACGATGCCAAAGCAGATGGAAAACTTTAAGAGAACGTTACGCAAGGGAGTTAAAAAAGATGAATGCTGCTGAAGAAGTAGGTGCAACTGGTATAGATAAATGGCAACTTTATGATTATATGGATTTTTTAAGGGAATATGTGAAACCTAGAGGGTATGTCTATACTTTCAATAAATTGCAATTATAGTTCGTGCATTATATATTCTTCAAAAAATTTAAAGTGACCACCAAATGACAATATAAAATAAAGCATCCATTTGTAAGCCGAGTGTTACTAAAATTTTATAGTCGGCCGTGACTCTACATCATCTTGTTTAAATAAAAACACAAATAAATTGCAAGTCAACACAGCCAAATATTACAATTATTAAATTATTTGGCAATTTCAATATATGGGGGTTTAAAAAGTGAACAGATCTAGCCATAACTTAATAAACACATTTTTTTGTTAAAATACAATAACGTGCCAATTTTCGTTAATATACAAAAAATTCGAAGTTATGTTCATTGCAACAAATAGGTTGAAAATGATCTTAAGGGTAAATCGTATTGCATCAAATTTATATATTATATATTTTAGGCTGTCAGAGTGTAACTTGTATTGTCATATACTCAAATGCATTTTTTTCGAAAAAGGCCTAATACGAAGAATAGTCTTACAAATAATACGATTTTAACGACTTTTATTAGGTTTCGTGTCTGGGCCAAAACTCCTATGTACCAAATTTCGTTAAATATTTTGACAATTTTGACGTGTACTTTTATGTCAGAAGCCCAGATAGATTTAAATCGAATCAGAAAGTAATTCTTATTCAATGGGCCTAACAATGCTTGTTACAAACACACTCACTCTTCGTAGATTCATGATTTCGCTTATTATGAGTGTTAAATATAACTGATTGTAGTATATTGCGTACAATATATGCGTGCGAATAATTTAGTACAAACCATTCTGAACACATGCAGAAAAGGTTCTGAATATATTTTAACATTTCATTGACTTTTAAAATTCAAAATTTATTCTCATTTCTTGGTGTTTGACTATAGGGCTCGTGGTATTAGAAGTAAAATTTATCGTGAAATAAAAGGCGAAGTTAGAGGTGAAAT
The DNA here is from genome assembly GCA_023089585.1 of Melophagus ovinus. Taxonomy (NCBI): domain Eukaryota; kingdom Metazoa; phylum Arthropoda; class Insecta; order Diptera; family Hippoboscidae; genus Melophagus; species Melophagus ovinus. The sequence goes on along the minus strand of JAKKIB010000255.1, from coordinate 2,794,190 downwards.
GAAAGCTGAAAATTTTGATGTATCATATGATATGGATCCTCTCTCCCCACAGGGAGATGCATCGCAATTATCACCCTGCCAAGTAGAAGCTGAAGCACAAATTGTACCGCCCAAAACAAAAAGACGGCGGCGAAATTCAGAATCATTAGAAGAAATGCTACTGGATGCCTTAAATGCCCATAAAAACCTATATGAAGCACGTTCATCAAAATATACAGATTGTGTGCGTACATTTGGTGATATGGTTATGGCGAATTTGGCTGAAATGGAAACTGTACAACAAGCGCAAGCAATGAAAAGTATTTCCGACATTTTAATGACTATGAGAATGGGTGTTGACATTGATCATAATTACACAATGTGAATAAAAATAATTTTTAAGAAAAACATAGAAAATATTAATTAAAAAAGAGGGCCCATGGAAAAGCCGTTGTTCTGGTTATAGATGATTTCAATTTGGGCACGAAATTATTGATTAGAAAAATTTCTATTATATTTCGGTAGTAACTAAATGTCCTAAACTGTATATCAGTATTCTATATAAACACAATTTATATATGATTTTTAAGAAATCACTAAACCCCACTTACTTCTCGTCGTAAATTTGTTCAGTTAAGGTAAATATCATTCCGATTGTGCCTGAATATGTAATCGAGAAAAATTATTTCGTATATTTGTATATACAAGTCACTGAAACAATACTTATTAAAATGCATAAATTTAGAAATGACTGATTATGTGACCTATGTCAAACTATGTGTTCATAATTTAAATTTTTTTAAAAACATGCTAATAAAGTACCTATTCATCCAAAAGTTGGGATGCTGATCCCGTATGAAAGCAGAAGAATATAGATTTTTAATACTGCTAGTATCGAATTGATGTGGCTGCATGTTAAACAATCTAATTTAAAACATCAGTTGGATTTAAGTAACGCAATCATGTATGTACTATAAAATTGAAGTATGATTGCAACAATTAAAGTTATAAGCATATATATATATATATATATATATATATATATATATATATATATATACAAGCCATGCATATATGACTGAGCAATTTATAAATTTGTTTTGTTTTTTTTTTTCAAAATTTATAAAATTCGAATATTTATATAAAACTGCGCATGTTGCACATTTTAGAAAAATATTTACTTAAGTGCCTATTCCTATTTAAAACATTCCTCAAAATCAACTTGTTGTGAATTAGTTGCAACAAATGTAGAAACATGATTCAATTGTAAACTTGTATACATCGATATATCGATATATTGTTTTCAATTAATTATCGATATACAACCCTTGTATTTTGTTTCTACTTATCTGCACGAACAATTTAATCATTTTTAAATTCTCTTCAAAAGTTATCAATTTTTGCATAAGCGCAGTATTTTTTAAATCACTAAATTAAAATTTAAATTTTAAATTTTGCATCGTATGAATTAAAACTTCTATAATAATTATTTAATATAAAATATTGTATATACTATTTTAAATTTTGCATCGTATGAATTAAAACTTCTATAATAATTATTTAATATAATATTGTATATATTAAGGCGTTTACTTTCTAGAACTTTTTAGAAAACGTAAGAAAATTTGTGCCCTTACATTTTGAGTAATATTAATTCGAAATAAATATTGAATATATTTCGCATACTCATTGTCACTTTGTCACTCTCTCAACAACAATTTTTGTGAGAGCCTTTGCTAAAAAAAATTAACAACAAATTCGATAGCATGTATGTAATAATCGAAACATCTATATAAGGTTAATGATGAGTGCAAAATTTTTGTTATATATCAAAACGACATTATATATGCATTGTAGTGCATTTGCGCACGGATAAGTGTTGTCCCAGAAAAAGGATATTTATATTGAATTGAATTAAAATTATTCTGTGTAATTAAACAAAATTAAAACTATTAAATTACAAATGAAAATAAAAAATTTATTCATTATAAATTAATTTTAATGTAGAAGGAAGCAAAAGAAAATAAAAACGTTCACTATCCAGTCATAACGTTTAATTCGTACATATTTGGTTTTAAATGAAAAATATACAAAAAACAAAAAAAAAAAATTGAAAAGTGTGATTCATATTCATACTCTCCATTACAAACTCTGTATTGGAAAGGAAAAAAAGAATTGTAACGTATAAAAGTAGAGAAGAAAGAAAAGAAAGATCTCTTTTTTTTCGGTTTTTGTCCTTTGTGATGCCCCATTAACCAGTTGGTATCCCTTGGTAAAGATGGCTACATAAAACAAATTTTAATTAAACCCATAAAAATTAAATATATAAAGCTTAGTTTTTGCAATGTACTTTTTTTAAAAGGGGTGTGGCAGATATACATTTATAATCTAAGATACTTAATTGATAACTTTTTTCAAAGATTAAATTCTTAGTGAAAATATAAGAAAAATACAAGAAATTGTGAGAAAAGTACAAGTACAATAATTAATAACAATTTAAATTAATTTTGAATGCAAAAATTAAGTCGACTAATATCATTAATAATTAATAAAATGTTCGATAAGCGGCATTTAATACAAATGTTGAAATTTCTAATCATAACCACTGTCATTTCAACGGTTCAGGTGAGTCATATTTATTTTCAATGCGTATATTACCATCCTTGACTATTTTTCTCTCAACCTCTTACAATTTCTTTCATATTCTTGAACGATATATATATATATATATATATATATATATATATATATATATATCTTGATACATATTTATCTATTTATATAGGCTTAAATAAATAAGGGTAATTTATAGTATTAAATGAAATGCATTGCTCTCTTTCATAATGACATATTTTTCTCCTTTTGATTTGATGTTTATTCTCCTATAGCACCAATTTTTTTCTTTTTTTTTATCGATTTACCTCCTCCTTTACTGAGCATTACAACGACCACTATACAAAAGGATTTTTATATATTTACATATACAAATACCTATATAAATGTATGTATGTATATACGGAATAGAAAAAATGCCAATTTAATATTTTTAAAAATTAGAATTGCACCAAAAGAGAGATGAAATATAAAAGCAAATGGGGATACCATTAATGAAATGGTGAAATTAAAAAATTAAGCAAGAATTCATTTAATTAAGTAGGTGATCAAACCAAAAACTTTACTAATAAAATGTAGCAGGCGATTACTCGAATCGATGCATCGAATTATAGGAATGATTAACACAAAAATCCATTAGGATTATTGATGCAAAAACATAAAAGGAAGTTATGTGTAGAATTTATAGAAGAAGACGTTATCAAGTAGGGCTTATTAAGTCTGATAATATCAAACATAAAATCGATTTTTACTTTGTTAATTCTCCTTAATTCCTGTTAAAAAAAATTTTAAGATAATGAGTTCATTCATAATTGTGGCACCGGTAAATTTTAATTTGTCTTATTGAGGAATTTAAATTTTCCATTTAATTTTTCATTACACGTTTATCGATCATTTTGTTAATGTTTTCTTTTTTTTAGCAAAAGCCTTCCGGAGAATTTTGATTAGCATAAAATATTGATATTTGTTTTCATCATGTCTGTCCCTCTGGCCATCTGTGTTTGTGAACATCTCGGTTTGTTAAGCAAAAATTTTATGTGTTTTGCTCATAACTGAAAAATCTACAACAGATAAAGAATTGAAAATTTAAAATTGTAAATTTGCACAAATTTTTTATGGGAGATCTTTAAGTAAATTTGTCTCAATTATAAAGAATGCTTCATTTTTTTGCAGTCCATTCTCGCATACTCGAGACACTCTGCTGCAATTAGAAATTTCTTCAGTTGTATCTCAGACTCGGTTCAATATAAACATTTATGCAATATGCAAATTTGGTATGATATCTTTCATCATTATAAATCTAATAAAGTACAAGTTGTAAGTGCCATTAACTTAGATAAGGGGTCATTTTTGGTTTAAAGATAACAATTTGAAGAAAAACATAGAAAACTGTAAATTTTAAAATTTTTGCATACATTTTTTAAATGGCATGAAATACGTTGTTGTAAACTTTACCGTTATTCTTTTATATTTAATTAAAGAAAGTAATTTACAATATTTTTATATCAACTTGTATATAGAAAATTCTATAAATTTATACTTTTGTGTCTCTGTGTAACTTATAGTGACATCTACATTTTATGTAAAATGGGACTTACACGTGTTTTCTAAAAAAATGTAATAAATGCATATTTGATGAATACTTTTTACTTTGCACAATTTTTTTTTTTTATATAAGTTACACAAATATGATTTATGATTTATTTTGTTAGAGTTATTTTTTTATTTGGTAAAATTAAATCGAAACATACTTAACAGTATTATTTATAATATGGAAAAAAGTGACCGGCGACTTTTTTATATAACCTCATAATTTTATTAAATAAATAAGTAAATAAAATATTGGCATTGTTAAATGATTTGTTTAATGATTTGTACAATAATTTTTATATAATTTTAGCAAAAATTCTATTGGACAAACAAAATATAAATGACAAAATATGACCTAAATGTTAATCAGCTTAAAATGTAACACCAAACACAAATTAAAATGAGTTTAGAGTTTAAATGAATTAACTGAAAATCCGAGAATAGTACTTTTAATTAAATATAACAGAATAATGATCAAACTTACAATAAAATTGAAAGATTCAGAAACTTCAAAGAACTTCGTAACTTCTTTACGTATGCGCTTTTAAGGCTAAAAATGATCCTTTTTGTAAGGTGATGGCATTTACAACTTGCACTCTACTTAGGATATTGTAATGATATACCTAAATTCTTAGAAAAGACTTTCATTTGGCATATATGTTTACCAAAAAATGTTGCATCGAAAATGATATATGAGATATAGTTAAAAAATTTACAATTTTAGAAGAAAATTCGGTGCATGCGAGAACCGACTGCCAAGAAATGAAACTTTCTTCATAATCAGGGTATGACCTTCTGTTAAAAAAAATTTAATCAAGTTTTTTTTATATGCACCACCCAAAGGCAGATGGTATACTTATTTTGTTATTGTGTTTTTAATGCCTAAAAATAAATTTCAGAAACTATAATGTACATACATTTTTGGTCAACTTTAAATTGTGCATCCATTTAAGATGCCTTTCCGTTCGTCTGTTCGGTCATGTATGGTAAACAGAAATCAGCATCAGAGTCGAAAAACATTGGAAGTTCATGTACGCTGAAATTGCCAAATTGCTCACAGTTCATAGTTTTTCAATAATAACTCGAAAATCTGAAACAAATAGGAAGCTGAAATTTTGTAAAACTGTATGTAGAGTCAGTATTTTATAGTAAAAATTGGGTAAATGGGCCACACTTACGCTAAATTATAATAATATCAAGTTATCTATATGTATCATAAATTAACAAGTAGCTGTGGTGAGTATTCAGGATTTGGTTGCAACTAAATATAATTTCTTTATTTGTTTAATATACAAAATGACTATTTTTAATCTTTTACGTAAAATTTATTCTTTAATAATTTTGTTAAGTTACAAATATTTCAGATTGAAGTCTTTGAAATGCAGCTCACCTTTTACTACTGCCTATTGTTTCAGAATTTCTTCTTGCATTGACCTGTGCCTAAGTGCCCGTCTGCCATTCGATCTGATAGCTCTTCTATGAAAACGCATTACAAAAGTTTACCTTATGATTTCAAAGATAAGCTTCTTTGTTTATAAAAAAAGTCAATGTATGAAGAAATTTCCAATATAGAAAATTTTATAACATTGGTATAAGAAAATTTGTGTATATTGTTCACTTAATAATAAATTTAAATAAGCTTACGAAAATTTGATCTAGATCGATCCATAATGAACATAATGAATCTTTTAAATGCTTCAAATTTTTTTTACTTACTCTCATTTTGTTGACAGACTAGTCCATGGTTTTTTTTTAAACCAAGGCCTAGACTACCATATGAAAGGTTACTGTAAAATTGGCTTGATATTAACTATTACTAGATTTCATGACATTTCGTTTTGATAAAAAGTTTACATATAGGCTTATGTAAAATTATAAACTGATTTTGAATCGATGAGTTCAAAAGCTCCTCTGGGCATTACAAACATTCATGCAAGCTTATAAAATCTTGTACTATAATATCTTGTGCGTAAAAATTATTTACACAACTCTAAAGTTCTTCTTAATAATATATAAATTGTCAAACTACTCGTTGCATAGCATAACGACATCACATTCGTTATGCTATGCAACGAGTGGTTTTTAAAATTAAAAATGCGCATTTCAAAAAAAAAAAATTCCCGCTTATTTAGGAAGATATTGGACAAGTATGTGAGGCTTCATTTCAATTAGCTATCATACATACACATAAAAAATTGAAGCCACTAACAAAAGTGTAAAAAAAAATAAAAGTATACATCTTTGTTGTGATATTGAAACGTATAGTTACTCAAAATTGAATCGACATATCAGGATGATCGAAAGAAAGACATTCACTGGTATTTAGTTAGTTTTATTTTGGGAAAACATTGAACTAGTATAATCATCAAGTTGTTCGTACCTGAAATTTTAAAGAAGAGAAGCGCGATTCTTGCCATAAGTTTTCTCTAATTATTAGTTAGTTTACTTATTATTAGCGAATAGCAAACTAATAAGAGTATTTAAATTAAAAAAAAGGAAGAAGCTTATTTAAGTTAATTAAGTTAGCAAATTAGGACAATTCCTTACTCAAAGTGATTATTACATAAGGTCATAAAAACTATCGCTTACTGTCACCTTCTATTGAAATATTTCTAAAATTGTAGCTTATATGTTGAAATAATATATATAGGTATTAGGTAAACAGGCTTAAATTGCTTTAGATAATGATTCCAAGTCGATTGGTTACGATTTTGTTAAACCTTTCTACTAAGTTCGTATGCACGAAATTGTCACTAATTTACACCTAAAATGTAAAAAATGTAAAAAAATGGAAACCTAAGTGAATGTTTTAAGTTGTTTTGCTTTAATAACAAAGCGTTATAAAATTAGTATGCACAATTATGTTTTCTCTAAAGGCTTCATATTTTTTACTCTCTAATTGCAGCTTTCTAGGATCAATATATACAATTTGATCTAGATTTAGACGAAAAAGTTATACAAATTTCTTCCTCTGTGATATAAATTGATGCTTTCTTTACTTGTGCTTATTTTTGTCTTTTACAGACCTCTTCACCACGCTGGGAACCTCAAATTGCGGTATTATGTGAAGGTGGGCAAGTATATCAACCACAATATTTATCTGAAGATGGACTTTGGGTGACAGATTTATCTAATAAAGCATCAACTTCTACATGCCTACGCGATAAACTTGATTTACTGGATTATTGTAAAAAGGTACGAACTTGGAATTTTTATAATTTATTTTAAATTTAATCAAGATATAAAACAGTCAAAACATTTCCTATTTTAAGAAAATTTATATATATATAAATATATATCTATATATACATTTTCGATGAATCCCTACTTTGCACTATCTTGGCTTCTAAGTAAGTACAGCGACTCCTGAATTAGATTAATAAGAAGTTTTACCCATCCAAAGTCAATTGCGCAATGTTGCCCCTTTATCTTATTTGTACTCTAATTTATATTTCAAAAGTTTTAAGATAATTTTATGGTCTTTGCCTATGATTTCTTCAGCATTTTTAGCCACTCTATCAGATAGTAAGAGTTAAGAACATAAAGTAACTCGCTGTGTAATAGATTACACGTGCTATACGTTGAAATCTTTGCTTTTGAAAACAAAAAAAGGACTAACAATAAGGATAAGTATTATCAAATGTGTTTACAAGGCGTTTGATTACGTGTGATGTATAATTAATAAATAGTATAAAAAGTACTGATGCCGTTATTGTTTGCTTAAACTTTTTGGATGTTAATTCATTACTTTATTTGCATGTAAAATGATTAATGGGGGAACGTACAACGCAATTCATCCATAGATTGTTCGATTCAAGTAATTGAAAAATTATAATCCAAGTAAGCTTAATAAACTTATGGCATAGAATGAAAGGTATTTGTATGGATTAAACAGCTTTGGCAGAGACCTAATTTTTACAATACCGATCAACTCAAAATTCAGCTTAAATGATGCTTAAATCATGCTTCAATTTAAGTGCTTTCGTTGGGGGTTCATGAAAATTTGTTATCAAAAGAAATATCGAAATAGTGAAGTTATTTGAATAACGGAATATATATAGCACCAAGACTTCTGGCAATATGCATGGATAAATTCGACCACTTTTATCATAGAACGTCTTATTTAACGCAACATTTTCATGGCTTAAAATTACAATTATAAATAAAAGTCAGAGACAACGAATCCATGTTCAAACATAACATTATTAAATATAACACAGAGAGGAAAAAGAGTGGTCATGCAGTTTAGTATAAAGTATAATATTTATGGCATTCAATGTTTAAACATAAAAATTAAGTTAAGTTTAATGGAAGATATAAATTGTTGTACCCGACAGGACCACCCTTTCTCTCTTTTTCTGTCACTCTCTTTGTACCCCTCACTCTGGGAGTAATTAGTCCCGAGAAGCACCTGCCCAACTGAGAGTGGCTCATGAGATGGTTGTTAGTTCTCCGTTGCCATCAGGGGGCATCACGAGTCACGGGAGCAGATCCAAAGATTTAATTTGGTACCACGAGATCACCAGTTTTAATATGCCCATTATGCTGATAGTGGGATTGGCTTCGTGGGTGCTGTGGTGCCCATATCGCGGGCGTTGCTCGTTCAAACATATATATGCTTGTCGTGCGGGGTCCCATTTCCCAAATAAAATGGGTAACTGGATAGGCTTATTGAGCTTATCAAAGTAAGCTAAGGAGTAATGTTAAGCCTCCGAATCTAAATACCAAAGATTAAGCCATATATATAAGGTGCAATACAGGCTTTAAATTGGAAGCCAGTCGTGACGGTAGCATGCACCATGCGTGATATGACTACCAATGCTAGCCCTTATTATGTACGTTTATGTACCATGCAGTTAAGCCTTCACGGCAGGTATGCATGTAAAACACTTACTGCACTGTACCCCCTCTCTGGTATATAGATTTGTGTTTTTTAATGGAACTTATGGAACTGGGAATGTTACATGCGAATAATTATAACTTCGTCGATTTGGTTTCTAATGTTGATCAAATATATCATTTTGTTATTAGTTTATTCCACTTAAATGAATGAAGCGGCCTGATTTATAAAATCTTCAAGTATCATGAAATTGATAAATAGTTCGGTTTTAAATTATTGAAATTTTTTTATTACTTCTTCTTACGTTACGTTTTTTTGTAACTACAAATCAGGCTTTGTTTAAACCATAAATTGATACTAATATTTGATCAAGATATAGTAATATTTAAACATGCAAATGGGCCAACTCTAAGTATCGATCGTCAAGAAGTTAAGTATTATTTAAAGTCTTTCTAATAAAAGTCAATTGTTAAATTTCTCTACTGGAATTTTCGATGTAATTGATTAGCTTGATTTTTAGTTGTTCTTTAAAAAGAATTTATATTTAAATTTTTCTTAATGTCACTATCAAATGACACAAAGCTAAAAATTAGTTATATGAAACTCAAGGCAGTTGAAATTTATTTAGATAAGTGTTAAAAGTTCGATTTCGTTCATTTAGCATAGTTAAGTCATTGTTAAGTTATTGTTAATGGCTTTAAATTTTATATATATTTTAGGCCTACCCAAATCGTGATATTACAAATATAGTTGAATCATCACATTATCAGAAAATTGGAAGTTGGTGCCGCCAAAGTGCCGTGAATGCAGCTAAATGCAAAGGATCACATCGCTGGATTAAACCTTTCCGTTGTTTGGGTAAGTTTCTTTGTTGTGTGTGTGCAGATATTTTTAAAATTATATTATTATTTGGTAAATCTGTACAATCCTTTATATATAAAAAAAAAGAGAAAAAAATATTATATATGAGTAAATCGATTTAATTTTGTTTAATTGTTGAAATTGATATTATTGATTTTAATTGAATAGAAGGACCATTCCAATCGGATGCTTTATTAGTACCGGAGGGTTGTCTTTTTGATCACATACATAATGCATCACGTTGCTGGCCATTTATTAGATGGAATCAAACTGGGGCAGCTGCATGTCAAGAACGTGGCATGCAAATGCGCAGTTTTGCCATGCTATTACCATGCGGCATATCTTTATTTTCAGGAGTAGAGTTTGTCTGCTGCCCCAAACATTTTAAAAGTATGTATAATTGGAACTTCACTACTCTTCTACTCTACAATATCTTTCAACTATTATTATCTCTATAAGATCATTTTATTGCACATCTAATTCATACGTTTTGCATATTAAGCAGAAATGTCTAAAGCCTTGCTCAAAATGTGGTCCTATATACAATATATTTATCTTATAAAATGCATTAACGAATTTAAAATAATTACTTGAGCTATTTACGCTCGGGTGCTTGTGATCAATTTAGATGTCATCATCTAGGTTAACGATTTTGTTCACTGATGAAAGCCAATAAGAATTTTATAAAATATTATTAGGAATAGGACATGTCGAATTAGTATTATTGTATCAGTTTTTTATACCCATTATCATAAGAAAAATCAGAAATTCGGTTTTTGATGAGCATTCAATTTTGCTATCTACCTCCTGTGTCCTGTCTATCTGTGGGTCGAGTAGTCTCCTGGAGGAAACTTATAGAAAATCGGTACATGTTGTGAATTTTAATTAGCAAATAATTAAGATTTTCTGTCAAATTAGAAAACTATATATACGAATTTTTGTGACCTGGACTGGCAGACTGATATGCATGTCTAGATAAATTCAGAATTTAAGGCTGGACAATATAACATACATAAATTTCTGCTTTTAGTTAAAAATTTAATTTTAATTCAATTACAGTAGAAAGAAATTTTCTTTTCCCTTTCGTGAATGTAAATATATAAATTTTTTTATTAATACATACATATTTTTTCACAGTTGATGATATTCGTGTAAAGAAAACAGATTTAGCTGTTTTGCCACGTGCAGTAATATCAACTTCAAGTGATGATTTACAAGATGATGATAATAATGATGATGATGATGATGATGATGATGATATTGATGATGATGATGATGATGTAGATTTAAATTATTCAAAAGAAAGTGGCGACGATGGTATAGACGATGATATAGAAGATGATTTCTTAGCCAATGATGAGGATGATGAAATGTCTGCGAATGAAATAGCTTCCAATGGTGATGATATTAAAACTAACGAATACGATTCTACTAATGATAATGATAATAATTATGATGAAGGTGGTACTATAATGGATAGTTCAAATCAAGGCGGTAGCTCAAATGGTGCTAAAATAGATGTGTCAAAGACGAATATAAATATAAATAAAGCTGATTTAACGAAATTATCAAACGATCAAAAAACAAATGATCAAAATTTAAATTTAATATTGTCTGTGGGTAATTTACCACAATTGCCACCCACTACCGGTCAACCCACACCGGATCCCTATTTTACCCATTTTGATCCACATTATGAGCATCAGAGCTACAAAGTAAGTGAAAAAGTAAGTGTTTTCTCATATTTAGACATTTCTTACCAAACACAAAACGTATAAATTCTAATACAAGGAAGCACAACAACGTCTCGAGGAATCCCATCGAGAAAAGGTAACTAGGGTGATGAAGGATTGGTCTGATTTAGAGGAAAAATATCAGGATATGCGTTTAGCTGATCCCAAGGCAGCTCAAAGTTTCAAACAACGCATGACTGCTCGCTTCCAGGTGATGTAATATTTTTTTTAACAAATTCATTTCATTAGCTGAGTGCTCATCATTATCATTATCATCATCATAAATATTAATTTCTCAATTTACATAATGATTCTTGTTTTTTTACAAGAGCTTCTTTTGTAAAATTCTCAGAGTTTGCAAATTTTTTTCAAAGTTTGTAATTTTTATTTTCCTTATTTTTAAGTTTATTTTATTACGTATCCTTTGCCCTTATTCATACGTTAAAAAGTATATTTAGTTTATTAAAACTGCATAAAATGGGAGCGAAAGAATCATCAGATAAGATAACAAATTTTTCATTTCAAAATGTCCGGAAATTAAAATAGTTTGCTTTCACTAAAAAACAGCATACATAAATAAGATGTCAAAATAAATATTTAATAAAAACAAAAAAAAAAAAAAAGGAAATCACCCCTTTTGCAAAGTCTAACCAAATGTTATGCTACACTATCTCTTTATTCTCTTCAATGGCAAAAAGCAAAAAAAAAGCATATTCCTATAATTAACGTATAATTATAAAATATTTTTACTATTGCCCAGCCAATGCGAGATGAGTATGTATGTACTTAATGCAATTATGCATTAAGTAGATAAGGCAGAATAAATCAAATACAATTATACACATTAATTTATAAGAAAAAATTGTAATACTCAGGCAAGAAGATGCAACAATATAAATAATGTTGTAATGAAAGTAAAAGGTTTTCCAGCTTCTCTCTGATAGTCTTTCTCTCTTAATGTGCAATACTTTCCTTATATGGATATATAATTTTAGACTTCTGTTCAGGCACTCGAAGAGGAGGGCAATGCTGAGAAGCATCAGTTGGCAGCTATACATCAGCAAAGGGTTCTAGCTCATATTAATCAACGTAAACGAGAAGCTATGACTTGTTACACTCAGGCACTTACAGAACAACCACCAAATGCCCATCATGTAGAAAAATGTTTGCAAAAATTGTTACGAGCTTTACATAAAGATCGTGCACATGCTTTGGCACATTACCGGCATCTCTTAAATTCGGGTGGAACTGGGGGTTTAGAGGCTGCCGCTTCTGAACGTCCACGCACTTTAGAGCGCTTAATAGACATTGATCGGGCAGTTAATCAATCAATGACAATGTTAAAACGATATCCTGAGCTTTCCGCCAAAATTTCTCAATTAATGAATGATTATATTTTAGCATTGAGAAGTAAAGATGATATACCTGGCTCTTCTTTGGGTATGAGTGAGGAAGCTGAAACGACTATTTTAAATAAATATCGTGTAGAAATTGAACGTAAAGTTGCTGAAAAAGAACGTTTACGGTTAGCAGAGAAACAACGCAAAGAACAACGTGCAGTCGAACGCGAAAAATTACGTAAAGAGCAGATGCGTTTGAAAGCTCAAAAAGTCGATGATTTGTTGAAATCTGAGAAGCAGACCCTTACAATAATGAAGGAAGAAGCCAAAGATATGAAAGAAATAACAGGGCCAGTAAATGCAGGAGACATAGTAGATTCCCCTAAGTTAGTAGGCAATGAAAAAAATTCAAATCACGAGAATAATGTGGAAGTCACGACTAGGTAATGAAATATATTTAATAATTTAGTAATTGAATTAAGTCCGGAATAAAATATATTAAAATATTATAAGGTAGTTTTTGCTTAGGCTTATTAGGCCGAGTTAAATATTTCAATTAAAAAAAAAAATGCTCATGATCAACAGATATTTAAGTTCAACATAAAAATATATATCTAATGTTGGTTAAACGATTTTGTTAAAGTATTTAGTAGTGATGCAAATGGATTTCTTCCAATCAATATCTCTCAAACTAGACTAAAATATAACTAGCAAAAAGGAAGTACTAAAGTACTTTAATTGACAATTCAATTTTGACTTGGATCTTGATACGCATTTTAGTATAAGTAAAAATTTTATTTTATAATTTTATGTTATTCAAAATTACCGATCAATGTGATTGAAATCAATTAATGCATGAAATAATTTTATGAAATAAATTTTCACAAATTGTGCAAATTTCCACATGAACTTGATATGGCGAAAAGTATTCAAAAATGAAAATTTATTCAAAATATTTGTTTTCGAATCACATCCTATTATCGTCCATATTTAATCTTCTTTAATGAAGTGACAAAGATAGTTTCTATAATTTAGCAAAATTTTAGAGCTCTTGTGATGTGACGCATTATCTGTTAAGTTTGCATAGAAATGGAATGAAATTTTATAGCTATTTATTATTTCAAAATATTTATTAACTTAAAATACTATTTTTGTAAATCATCTTGTTGCAGATAATTAGATGATTTATTGATTAATTTTACATTTCAATTTTGCGTTTGTGTGTGTGATTTATAGCGGTAAAATTCAAACAGTCCTGCCTACGGTGGACGATGAGGCCGTTCAGCGTGCTGTGGAAGATGTTGCTGCTGTAGTAGCACATCAGGATGTTGAACCTAAAGTTCAACATTTTCTATCACATGATTTGGTGCATCATGAATCGGTATCCAAATGAATTTATTCAGCAATTGCCTGTATATGACTTCTCTTAGACAACCGATACATATCTTACATTTTTACAGGGTTTTTCCTTACGTAGAGAATACGGTCACGCTACAATGCCGCATCCAAATAAAGAGGGGCGCAATGTTTACTTCACTCTCTCATTTGCTGGCATTGCCTTAATTGCAGCAATATTTGTTGGTGTAGCTGTAGCCAAATGGCGAACTTCACGTTCACCTCATGGTCAAGGTTTTATTGAAGTGGAACAAGTATGGAATACATAATGCAATTCTATTTTTAAAATAATATCAATTTATTTCATTTTTGCCTAAATATATATGACTTTTTCCTTCTTGATATAATTTGTTACATTAGAATACCACCATCCATCATCCAATAGTGGCGGAAGATAAAATTTTACCCAATATGCAAATTAATGGTTACGAGAATCCCACTTATAAATATTTTGAAGTTAAAGAGTAAAATACACAAAGAGTGAAGCATCAAAAATTTGCTAATATTTGCGTTAGCATCGAGCATACAAAATGATGCCACATTTTCAATAGTATAGTTTAATGAACAAATTTCAATAATATTAAAAAGGCTTAAGCATAGATATGATTGAAAAAAACAAAAACTTAAAAAGAGAAACAAAAAAAAAAAAACAAATCTATAAAAACCAAACCAAATCAAGAAACCAAAAAAAAAAAAAAAACAAAACAAAAAAAAAAGACACAGATATAACAAGCTAAACAAAAGCGAAAAATCATCTAATCAAAGTGTGTAGTGTGCACAGTGAACAAAGAATAATGACATCACACAAAAATACAATAAAACCAAACAAAAAACAAAACATTCCAAAGAAATTGTAATTGAGGAAATTTCATTTTTATAATTTCTACCTTTTGTTTCTTTTTTTTTTTTTCTTGATAGATTTCCTTTTTTTTTTTAAGATTTCTATTATCTGTAAGAGCCTAGGCGCTTTTTCCATTTAATAGTATAATAATAAATAAAGAAGACATAAAATAAAAAATAAGGCAACACAAATGTGAATCAATTTAAAATGTTTATTGTGCTTTATTAATACAAAATAATTTAGCAGATATGAGAAATGAAATAATACAAATTAATGTGAATTGGCAAATCAAATCAATTAAATATAAGTTTTTCAAAAAAGAGTAATCAAAAAAAAAAATAAAATAAAATAATAAACAACGGAAAAGGAAAACGCAGAAATAAAAGTAAAAGAAAAGAACATTAAAATATGATATGAAAATGTTTACATGACAGAGAAAGGATAAATGATGATAATCAGATAATGATAAGAATAATAATGATGAGAATCAGAATGTTAATGATAGTAAACACCAACAAAACATACATAACATTTATGCAATAGAAAAATGCTTCACACATTACTAATAATAATTCTAAGAAATATTTACATATTTTACATTTTTTTTACATTTTTTTTTTACATATTTTACATTTTTTTTCTATGCCTTTGTTAATAATAATTTCTTTTTCTGAAATTAGATTTAAATAATTTAAATTAATATTGTGTTGCACACAACAAATGATATATTTTCAATTGTAAAAAAAAAAATATTTAAATTCTTTTACCATTTTCTTATACCAGCACTTTCACTTTCATTTTCACTTATACTTTCGTTTTGTACTTACACTTTTAGATTATTTATTTATTTTTTACGAGATACTTTTAAGTATTTTCAGTTGTTATGCTTTAGATTTTTAACATTGTACTTATGTATAAGATTTTTGTTGTTAAATCTAATTTTCATCGATTTGAAAGCTAATGATTTACCTTTGATAAATATTCAGTTCAAACTTCAGTTTGAGTTGCCTCATTCAAGGAAGAATGAAATATTCAAAAAAAAAGAAAAAAAGAAAATACAAAATTAATTGATTTAATTAATTTAAGCTAACT
Organism: Melophagus ovinus; assembly: GCA_023089585.1. NCBI lineage: Eukaryota > Metazoa > Arthropoda > Insecta > Diptera > Hippoboscidae > Melophagus > Melophagus ovinus. The sequence continues at coordinate 2,777,906 of JAKKIB010000255.1, read as the reverse complement.
GACTAATTATATATATATATATATATATATATATATATATATATATACATAAATTTATATATATATGTATATAAAAATATCTATATATAAACGCGTATATGTATCAATGCTATGTAACAATTAGGCCTTTTATTTATATAAGCTTTTCATCTCATGCCTCACATAAATGAATGCTCTAGCAAACAAATATTTAAATGCATCCACACATATGCACACACCCAAATACACACATGCACACTTATACACAAACAAACAAACAAATAGATATGCGTATTTTGTATGTAAAATTTTGAAAACACTTGATGCATCATGACACGTAAATAATTTTTTACACATATTTGTATTGAGTTTTAGTTTAATTATTGAACATAAAAAGTAGCTTTTCTTATGACTTTTTTATTTTTATTGTTATTTACTGCACTATGCCACCATTATCCTTAGATATAAAATCTTTAATTTCTCCTCTGTTTTCGTTTCTCTGATCTACTCAAAGGAAAAGTAAAAATGTTACAGTTGTTTGAGACTGATCCAGTTGTTTGGAACTACATCATTCGTCTTATTGGTTTTGAAATTGTCAAGTAAATATTGAACAATTCAAGAATTTATAAACATACATTGCAATTATCGCTTGTTTTGAATTGATCATTCATATGAAATGGGCATACTTCTAAAAACTCTAATGATTTTTATGAAATTTGCCACGTATATTCAAAATATAAAATTTTTAGCTTTTAAGGCTTTTTAGAAGAATTTTTTTTATTAAATTGTAATTACATTTTATATTTTTCTTCAAAGAATTATATGCGAAAAAATTTTGTTTGTCTTTAGCATCAAAATAGAAGCATCTAAAAAATTTTATAAAACTATCTTCAAAATTGTATCTTACCCATGGGCAGGCATTGAACGGTTAGATAGACCCAAATGGTGTCTGATTAATTGAGTATTGATATAAAAAGCAGGGGATCCAATTCAAACTCTTTTAAATCGTTTGTCTTAAAATTTTCTGATTAATCCACCTAAAACTTTTCGGTATGCTATACATCTACATCTTTCCAAACTAATTGGACCTCACACCACAAGTGTTATAGGATATAAAAATAAACGAGCCAAGTGAATATTTTTAAATTAAAAAAAAAAAAAAAACCAAAATGTTTAAATTGTGCAAAAGCGTAAGAATGAAAAATCAAAATTCATTTAAAAGACAAAAGAAAAGCTTTGCCATCTCAATTTTCTTAATTCAATTCATATAACTGGCTCTTTGCATTCTACTTCAATTGATTTTAAATTTTCGATTTTTGCACATTTCCAATGAAAATTTTTCATACCTTATAAAATTAATAACTTCTAAAATTTTGTTCAAAAATACAACTCCATTACTTGTTACTCATGAAAATAGTTAAAAAAAAAAAGCATAAAAAGGATCGAAATTTTTAACATTTTTTTTGGATATTTGATGTTTCTTGAACATTTGCACATAAAAATCAACACGAAAGTACGTTCTAATCGATCAGAGCCGACTCTTAAATATGTGCCCTACACCATTTGGCTAATGCTTAATTAAAATATTAATAAAAGGCTGTAAAATTAAATTCATGATAAAATTTCAAATATTTAAAAAAATTCGTCTTATAGAAGGACATTTTTCGAATAGTTAAAAGTCAAATGTGTAGTAGAATGTTCCGTAATTGTGCCCAGGCATTTTTTGCTTTAAAACATGCCCTCAACTTTAATGACAGATTTAAATAGACAGACGGACGGATGGACATTTGGACGTATAGACAGATGTACAGACAGCAGGACAGATAAATCTACCTCAAATATTTCACGGTATTACATACGTCCGCAGATTTTTTATAATAATTAATCTTGTAAGGCAAGTGGTATAGATTATAAAAGCGATATTTGAATAGTAATTACTCAACATTTCATCTTAGCCATATCTCCCTATTTTATTATTTATTTATATTTTTTCTCCATCTCTTAAAGATTTTTTGTTTGCACTAATTACGAGCTTGTAACTTTTCCATGTAACTTCTTGAAAATATATGCAAATTCATTGAAGTCATTTGTGAAAGAAATTTAATATATACATCTTTTACATGGGAACACAAACACATGCACATACATACACTAAATCTTTAAATACAAATAAATGAAAGCAAAGCAGTTGAAATAAAAAAAAAAAGGAAAACTTAAAGAAACATATAAATGAAAAAATAAATGCAGAGAGAAAATTGAAGTCAAGCAAGAGAAAACACAAAAAAGAAGAAGAAGAAAATAAAAAGAAAAAAAAAACATTGAATGCTTTGTCTTAATCATTTACTCAAGAATTTTTTGTTTTTTTTTAAATATACTTGAGAAAAACAAACAATATAAACAAGAAAATCTAAGATAGCAAAACTAAGAAAACAAAACAAGAAAAAAGAAAAAAAGCAAAAACAATTTAAAATGTAAAATAAAGAAAGAAACAAAACGATAGAAATGAGTGTCAACAAAGAAGAATACAAGAAGAAAAATAACCCCGTCCTGTGTATAAGAAAAGCAAAACAAAATAAAATAAAATAATAAAAAATGAAATGAAATGAATTGAAATCAAAGCAAATAAAAAAAAAAATACAATAAAATCAAAGAGAAGAAACCGGAGAAACAAAGTAGAAAACAAAAAACATATAAAAACATTCTTATAAAATTTTATTCACACATACGTACATAAACACACGCACATTGTGGCACTTTGCAAATAATTTGACCAGATTTTTATTGTTTCTTTTTTTTTTTTTTTGTATTTTTATTTCATTCTTATTACAATTTTATTTCATTTATATTCTTTCAATGTAATGAACGAAATAAAATTCAGCACAATTTTTGTAAACATTTTATATTTATTAAAACTCATAACAATAATAACAAAAATTAAAACAAAGGAAGAAAACAAAGCTAACAAAATAAAAATCATCCTATGAAAATTACATTTGTCGGAGGCTAAAGCTTGAAAGCAAATCATTTAAACAATTTTTAGTTATTTATCATACGTTTAGATAATTTACAGTTATATAATTTCAGATAGGCGTGATTGATTTGCGCAATTTCTGTATTAAATTTCACTTTACCCAAATATTTTTAATTTTTCATCTTATAAGCGAAAAACTATCAAATTTTGCTTTAAAAAAATCTGAAATGTTTATTGTACATTGCACTGTGGGTATGTCCTTTAACCAATTTGATCCATTTTCAATATCAATCAATGCCCATGAACATTAAATACTTTTGTCAAATTTCAAATCGATAACTCTTATGTTGCGACTAAAAAAAATGTTAACCATGCAAGAAGGCATTGATACATTGAGAGACGTATAGACGGATGGACGAATAGACGGACAAATATATCTAAAGCCAACTTCGCCAACTTGTAGTTCTTAAGTATAACAACAACAAAAATTTGTGCATGCATAATTTTTTTTGGCAAATTTTTTTTTTTTTGGTTTTTTGGTACCACAAATGCAAATAAAATATTAATGAAATCATAAAATGAATTTTTTAAATTTTAAATTAAAAATATTGAATTACTTATTGCAAAAACTAAAAAGGTTAAATGTAACGGAATCATTATAAAATCATAAAAAGTAACATAATGGAGAGAAAATAAGAGAAAATGGCAAAAGCAAAACAGGACAAAGTAGAAAAGCAGAAGTAAAATCAATTTTATTTAGTTATTTCAATTTATTTCATTGATTCGTTAACTTATTTATTTTCTGTTATTGTTTTTCTAATTTCTTATTATATGTCTCATTTTCAATTTCTGGTATCATTAGCCGTCACAAAAAAAAAAAGAACAATACTTGAGTAACAAATCAAATGAAAATGAACAAGATTAAAAGAAGAATAAAAAAATATACAAAAATAGAAATAAAAATCAAAAATCAGAAAAATTTTTGATGACGTAATATAATAAAAAAATGATTAGAAATAATTGATGAATATTAATATGTAAGCCCATCAATGTTTGTGTTCTCTTTTTGAAATATTTTGCATCAACAAAGAAATAAAATAAAATAAAATAAAATAAATACAAAAATCTATAAAACAAAGACCCAAAACAAAAACCAAAAAAAAAAAAAGGAACAAAATTCGCTTCTTTCTAAAGCTTCTTAATCCACAATAATAATTGAAGATTATTTTACCAAGTATTGGAATTAATTAAAGGCATGCAACGTTTCATAAAAAGTAATACAAATCTATTTGCTGAGAATAAGGATCTTTATTTGGCTTAGGAAGTCTTGCAATTTTGAGTTACAAAATTTGATTTTCTACATTTTGCGAATGGTAATTTTTAATCGCAAATTTTAAAGAGAAGAACGCAAATTTGCCTCAGCAAACTACAATAAAAGTAGTCAATTGGATGCTTAAGTAGATTGAGCCTGCTCCTTGGTAAACTGAGCTCGATTCTGGTGGAAATTTTCTCCAAAAAGGAATAATACAGCAATTTTGTGTATAAAAACAGAATTCCGCAAGCAAGCATTTTAGCTGAGGCATTGGACTCTGGAGATCAGCCAATGCTGTAATATCTCATAAATTTCATTTCAGAATATTTCAAGTAGGCTTAGTAATATCATTGCACTTTACAATTTAGTTCTATTCAGAATGTTAAATCAAACTTAGTTAACAGTTGGTGGAGGGTTCTTGGGACGTAAACGAATTTGATCTTGGCAACGAAAAAAAATATTACAAATTTTAATTTTTAAATCATTTAAAAGTATGGAACGATATAGGTCATATTTGGCACACTCACTCACCAAGAAAAGTTGCTACTGAATGATTATTCAGTAGCAACTTTTCTTAAAAACTTGTCAAAACTTTTCCATACTTTTTTTTAAAATAGGACGCCATATGACTTCGTAAAAGCATTCAAATCTCGTCCATATTCATTTATCGTTAGTCGTTTTAGGACAAAACACGCCCATCTATCAAAATTTTATCAAGTTTTATATAGAAATATAAGTAAATCTTTAAAATTATGAACTTTGCTTTAATCGCAAATTTATATGGCCAAATAAATGGACAGACAAGTTTCTGTTGATTCAGACAACATTTCATTTTGCGTAGCGTTCTTTAAAAAGAGTTAAAATTAACTTAACCTCTTATTGCATGTTACATACATCTACATAAACACATTATACTTTGTAGGGTGCAAATACACAAGTAATAATTTGATATTCGTGCACTTCTAAATATCTCATTATTGAAATTTTATGTTATCGAATAGATTATGTAAATGTACATGTGAAAGACCCACACGGAGAATTTCAGACTTCCAATATTCAAAGTCTCTTATACGAATACCTAAAGGCAAAAAGATGGGACGGAGTAAATATGTGCATTAAAATCAGAAAAAATCTTTGCACGTTGATTTCACTTAAGTGTTGGCAGTACCTTTGCCAGAGAACATGGGCATCCTTCAGATGTACGCTATAAAAATCACTGAAAGGCATTTTTGTGTACACACATAAAATAAAATCTATTATCGACTAGATAAATGAAAAAGTAAAATTGTTATATTTGGCTGAAGTTAAATTTGGAATGCTCGCTAATCATTAAATAATTTTAGCCAATTTTTTCATGTTGAAACACAAAAAAGGGCAACCAAATGGAGTATATATTATGAATAATGAAAAAAAATAACAGTGAATTTTTATACATAAGATCATGCTGGCTAAATTCAATTTTTAAATAAAGTAGAGAATCATATTTAGATTTATTTTAAATTAGCTTAAAGTCTACAACAATCTTAATAAAACTTAAATAGTGAGTGTGCCATTTCTTCAATTTTATCCACTTTAATAATTTTGTAAAATTATGAGGCAATATCTCAACTTCTGGGACGACTCTGGGAATATTCACCTTTCCTAGTATCTTTTGTAAAGATATTTATGTATTTAGGTATTTAGGTATTCTGAATTAAGACTACATATATATGTAAATAAAAAAATTAAAGTGTAACAAGTATTTTATTTATCAAGTAGAACGTTATTTGGTTACAATTGCCTTATGCGAAGCAATAGAAATAATGCAACGACAAAATGACAAATTGAGTATTTGTTGAAAGTATTAGAATAGTAAATTCTGTGATAGACGACGACAGGTATGATTATTATTATTTACACAATGTAATAGCAGAATTAACAATAAAATAAGTAACATTTAAAAGTGAGATAAGAATTTTGCCTTGTGCTTATACTACTCAATACACATAAATTATTCTTAGTTATTATCATTGAATTGCATTATTTTAAATACCTTTATGGCTCCAATTTTTAATTTGTACAGAAAGTCTACAATATATGCCACGTATGTAAAATGGGTTTACTTGTATGAATTATTTTTATAAATGAACAAGTGACATTAAATGGACTTGAATTAAAGAATTGAAAGAGCGTTTGATTATTATTTATAATAATTTATGCGCTAACTCAGGATATAAAATAATTTAAAAACTGTTAAAAAAAACTAAATTACTTTTTTTTATGTGTTGTTTTTTATGTGTTAATAAATTTTTTAGGCATGTATAACTTTGCTTTCGTAGATTACCTTCATGTAGCTTGGACTTTATACTTTCTGGTTTCTAAAAATATGAGTATAATTTTGATGGTCCATTTTTAATAGAATTATTTAATTTTTAACTATCAAAAATGATGTTTTAATATCAGAAATCAGCAACTGACACACCCAAATATTTGCAGATGTTTATAACAAGAAAATTACATTCAGATTAATTTGGTTACTCCCCCGCCTAAAACTTGGTGCTATTATAAGACAAGATTAGATAGAAAATATAAACTAAAAAAATTGTACATAATTTAAGTGCTCTATTTTTTATTGCTTAAAAGTAGTGAATGAAAAACGACGAAAATTTGCTTTATAAAATGGGAGAGATCTCAGTGTACTTTGCATTATGGTTGGATCCTTTAAACGATTTAGCCCATTTTCAGCATTAAGCTGACTGCAAGAACTTCCAATGTTTATGACATATTTAAACTAGATATCTCAATTTTAATGGCCAGAAGCCTCCATGTCCAAATCAATTCAGAATTTGATACTGATTAATTCTTTTGGATCTTATAAATGTAATGGCAAAATTATGGATGATGGGTGGAAAACGAGAAAAATGCTTTCAATTTTTAGTACTCTTATTTGTCCAGTTATCATAAAAGCTGTAAGAGACAATGTAACAGAAATAAATGTATAAAAATATATTTATTGTCTTTAAATATTCAAACCTTTTTTCTATCGTTTTCATTGCAGTAAATCTTCATAAATTTATATATAAAATCCTTAGAGAAACTCTAAGATAGATTAAGTAACGATAGAAAGGAAGGCAAAAGTTTAAAAAAAGTTTAAAAGTTAAAAAAAAAATATATAAACTACAATTTATGATAACATACACAAACACATGAACATGTATAAATTTATATGAGAAACGTAACATAAAATTCTTTTGCGCGTTATATAATCTGTGGAATTATTTATAAAAATACTTCACTTACGATATTGTAAATATAAAACAGAAATAACGTAGTGGCATTAATTTTTAACAAGTAAGAAAATTATATTTGGCTGGGACAAAATTTTGAATACCCACCACCATATACCATGATAATACGATTCAGAACCTGATTAATGTTTTCATTTGTAAATTTGTAAGAAAACATAAACATGAGAAGATGAAAATTTGAATTTGTTTGAATTTCGCGTAGGCGTGATCTATTTGCATGATTTTTAGATGAACGCTGTAAACCCATAGCCCTTTTACTTGTATACAATATGAACTTTCTATTTTTTGATAAAAAGTAAGAAACTATACAATTTAGCTTTAAAAATAGAGGGGCTTTTAAATTACTTTGCACTGTGGAAGTGTTCTTTAATCGATTTTGCCCATTTTCAATATGAACCTGTTTGCATAAACTTTCAATGATTTTGCCAAAGCTCGATGTTGCTTCTTTCGTGATCTAGAAAATGTTAATAAACACAAGGACAGGCGGACACGCAGACAGACATATCTAAACCGATTCATAATTCTTTTTGGATATTACGAACATAATGATGAAATGAATATAGCTCCAACCTATGGGTGGTGGGTATATTAATCAAATGTCCTTGTAAAATTCATGTGCTATTTAATACCATGACTCGATAAAGTACGTATACTATTTATTGCATTTCTTTGTCAAAATTTATAAATATTTTCTTTAAGATCGACGGCGGTTACTAAATATATCACACCACAATTTGAATAATTAGAGAGAAAAATACCAATATTTGAAAAATTTGTTTTATTTGAAATTTTGTGAATTTAAAACTAAAAAAATTTAACATAATGAGCAAAATTTTCATAGACTTAAAATGGTAAGAAAGTAAGACGCCAAAGAATGTTCAATTGTTAAAGAATTATTAAATTATATAACTTTTTTATGTCCTACATGATTTGTGGCACATGGTCTAGTGGTTTAAGGGTTGTGTGAATTTATCCAACATTTAGAAGGACTTGAGATAGATCTATCTCTTATTATAGTGGTGGAGTCAATGTGGCTTTCTAAAACGAGAGAATTTTCTAAGACTATTTGTCTCTCTAATATCTGTTGATGTAGGAGATATTTTTACAAATATGTTATGGTCCAAAGTCAAATTCTGTTGAAAATATAACGATCTGAACCACTCACACTTATTTAATGTGTCTCATAACTGGTTTTCTTTAAAAGTGGTGAGTGCAGTGAGTGTTTTACATGCATACCTGCCATGAAGGCTTAACTGCATGGTACACAAACGTACAAAATGAGCGCTAGCGTTGGTAGTCATCTCACCGTCACAAATAGCTTCCAATTTAGCGTCTGCATTGCACCTTATATACATGGCTTAATTTTTGGTATTTAGATTCGGAGCCTTCCTATTACTCTTAGGCTTAGCTTAAATTAGCCCAATATGCCTACCCAGCTACCTGTTTCATTCTGTATATATATGTTTGAACGAGCAACGCCCGTGATGTGGACACCACAGCTCCCACGAAGCCAACCTTAACATCACCATAATGGCCATATTAAAACTGGTGATCCCGAGGTACTAAATTAAATCTTTGGATCTGATCTAGTGACTCATGATGCCTCCTGATGGCAACGGGGAACCAACAACTATCTCAGGTTGAGAAGGTGCTTCTCGGGACTGGTTGCCCCCATTTTGAAAGGGTCGTGAAAATTAGTCGATCTCATGCATGTTGAACCTTACACCAAACTTCGTTAAAATACCTGTAAAGTTGCGACAAATATTTAAAAGGCCACTAGACAAGTTAGGTTCTAATCGATTCAGTAAGCCTTCCTGAGTAAACGATGAGAATGTCTTAATTTGTTCTAGATATTACCATTCTACAACTGATATAGAGTGCAATAAAAGAAATTTCACTTTTTTATACCCGCCACCCAGAGAATGGGGGTACATTCATTTTATAATTATGTTTTTAATACCCAAAAGATAGCGTAAAAAAAATTAATATATATTCGTGATCAGTAACGAATTCTAAATCGATTTAGACATGTCTGTCGGTCCATGTGTTGTTAAAATTCCCCTAGTTACGAGAAAACAGATATTAATCCAAAACTTGGCTGAAATATTGGAATTTCTTGCATTGAAAATGGGCAAAATCGGTTCAGGGTCACACCTACAGTGCAGTAAAGACTGAAAATATCTCTGTTATTGAGAGCAAAATCTTATGCTTCTTTGCTTTTTACTTGAAAACTGCAAATAATTGGAAGTTGAAATTGTATACATCAGAATGCATATTGGTCTACAACATTCATCCAAAAATTATGCGAATTTTCACATTTTCAACGAAAAACTGAAACAGACATTGAATTATGGTGTATACGTAGTGGGTATCCAAGGTTTGGCGCCAACTAAGTACAATCAAAAGAAGTCTTGAAGACCCTATAAAGTATATGCATTCTTTCTAATCCGTTTGGACAGATCTCTTCGTCTGTCTATGTGCTACTTGTACATGTCCGCTATATGATGACATCAGGAATCTAGATAGGATGGGTATTAAAATGACTAACGGGACTTTTATGTTCAATGAAATACTTTTGAATAGAGAGTATTTTGAACATTTTAAGGTTTTTGCAGGCACAGTCTTCAGAAGACGTCGGATGCTGATTAGAAGTTTGCCGACGGCATAAGTATAGTAGTATATGTGTATTGTTATGTAGAATAGTTTTTAAAATTATTATTAGTTCAGATAACCTATTTTTCATTACAGGTGTCTTAATGGTGGTTTCAGCATTTAGCTTAGAATTCATTGCTCAAAAGTCGGGTAATCCTTCATTGAGCAGTGAATCATACAATTTTGGCATCGGCCAATTTTTTTTTTTTTTTTTTTCCAATATTACATGTGCTGTCGTTATATTCTGTATAACGAACATGCACATGTGCATATTATTGCTTTATGGTCTCACCCGGAGTCCTTAAACCGGTACCACGGGATGTTGGAAGCCCCAACATATGGTGTAGGCCCCCTTGTGGGAGTATCGTGGTGGCTGTGGTGGATGTCCTCCGTCCGATGCAACATGCATGTGTATTTACATTATTATTTTATTTCTTTTCATTCCTTTTCTTTTCGTTGACACATGCATTTATTTACCCCCGCACTTAAGTTCAGACTGGGTGCCGTGTGTTTGAGCCTTCCCGGCAGGTACACACGTAAAGCCAAATCTGTACTGTCTATGTGCTACTGGTCGTGAACATATATGGTTCAAGTTTGGCAGAAACATTACATGTTCTTTTACGCAGTTTATTATTGAAAATGACACAAATCGATCAAAGGGCACGTCCATAATGCAATGTAAAGATCTGTGATTTTTAAAGTAAAATTTGGTCGCAAACAGCAAACGATAGAAACCTAGAACTTTATGCAAGTATTATATTATTAACATTAGAAAACTGTCGCAAAACGGCTGCGCGCACGTGAAATAATACAATATAAATTTTTCGCTTTTTTTCCGCTATACGGAGTCGTTTTCATAAAATGCACGAATCGTGAGTTGAAAATTTAAAGCCATGAAAAATATGCAAATGCTATTTATTAGAATTTTACCCTTCTAATTTTTGCATGGACAATAAAGTATACTTTTCTTGTATTATTAAACAGATACATTTTTAATATAAAAAAATTGAAAAATCGTAAAATTTGTTACGATATAATATCCAGCCGATATTCTCTATTATACCCGCCATCCTGAGATTGGGGGTCTATTCATCTTGTCATTATGTTTGTAATGCCTAGATGAAGGCGTCGGGGATCCTATTAAGTATATATATTTTTGAACAGAATGAAATTCTGAATCGATTTAGACGTGTCTGTCCGTCTGTGTATCTGTCTGTTGCACAGACGGACGTAAAATTTAAGATACAGAGTTTATATTCAGCAGAATCATTAGAAGTTCTTTAACGTAAGTTGTGATTGAAAATGGGCTAAATCGATTGAAGGACAAGCCCACAGTGCAACATAAACTGAAAAAACCTCATTTTTTAAAAGCAAGACTTTGGTAGTTTTTTTGCTCATAATTTGCAAACTGTAAAAATAGAAAGCTGAAGTTTTGCAGAAGTAGAGAAACTATTGGCCTATAATGTCTTTCTAAAAATCATGCTAAAAATTCATTTTTTATGTTTAAATTTTTAACTTACTCTTAAAAAACTGAATTAGCTTCTAAATCATAATAACATGGTATCTGGGTGGTGGATGGTGGATGGTGGGTGGTGGGTATCCAAGATTGGGTAATTATCTTACTTGTTATAGATTTTGTAAATCAATAGACGAATTATATGTGTAATATTTCAGGTCTTTAATTGTGGACATTCGCAAGGAGGCAGCAAGTCTCAAAAAGCACTTGTGCAAGTGAAAAACTTAATTTTATATCAAGGTATCATCAGTTCGAATGTTCATTGTGTCAACGCAGAGGGTACAATGACGATATCTCGCCTTAACGAATTTTAAATAGGCTTGTAGAAATTATGAATGTTGCTTAGAGAATTTTTTGAATATAAACGAAAAAATACAGTACAGTCGGTTGTGTCGGTTACATCACATTTTTACAGAAGAAAATTGAGAAATAAATCATTGTGTACAGGATGATCGTAGTAATAATTTGACCATACCCAATTATCTAAATGTTTATAAAATAAAATTATTTTCCTCTTAAAGAGTTTCTATAAACTAGACCTTAAGCATCCCGCAGTTTAAGTTTCTACATTAATGCCCAATTTGAAGCTTCAAATTGGTGCATGGAGAAGGGAGTACTATGAACGCGTCATAAACATAATCCTCCGGTAAAAATATTACTTCATGTATACCAAATGTGTGCACCCGCACTGGGTTCATGTGCTAAGCACTTAATAACATAACTAAAACGATTAGATTTAGAAAACGATATTGATCAAGAAAATGAAAAGTTTATGACAAATATTTTGTTCAAATTAATAAACCTGCACTCGGTGTATAAAAATTATGTAAATACTTTACTTTAATATTACATAAATTATAATATGTACGCCGAATTACGCGTTTAGTATTACAGACAATCGTCGTATATATTGACAAAAATACAAATAAATAAAGTACACAAAATAAAAATAAAATCACGGAAAATAAATAAGATAAATAATCATATAAATTGTACGGTATTGTATAATAATAATAATGATTATACTTGTGTATGGTTTAGGTCATCTATAGAATAACTTTGAGACCGTAATATGTAAGAATTTCATGAAGCGTTTACAGTCACTTTGCGTAATGAAATTTCCTTTGCGACAAACGCTTCTAAACTAGATCATTTATATTTTGATGAGCAATAGATGGATAAAGCTTTTTAGATTGAAATAATATAATATTTTAATAATATTTTACCATAAAAATGTAACAACAAATCATCGGATCATCATCCGATCATCATCAGATCATGAGATCACCATTTATAATGATCTCAATATATGTTAGCTTAATTTAATTTTAGACAGACAGGCAGACAGAGAAGCAGCCAGAGAGATAAACAGACAGACAAACAGACAGACAGACAGACTATATTTACTATTTAATATCATTCGAAAATTTTTTAGGTTACCAACATTTGTAGGGTTTCATGCACTGTAAATATGGCATAACAGCAGAAATCGCTATCTTTGAAAGCGATATCAATAATGTTGATTATATAAAAATATATAGAAATATATATATATATATATATATATATGTATATATCAGCGGCTTTGTGTACATAACAGAAATAAATAATAAGTTTTTTGCTCATGTAACGGTACGAAAGAAATGTGTCATAGTTAATTAACTAACTAACTAACGTAAGTAACTGATTCTCGCTACTTAAATGTGAATGTAGGTTTTTCCTTTCAATATAAAAACGATCAATTATTTATAAAAAGAAAAAAAAATTACAATCGCGGCTTCCCCCATATACGAACTATAAAGTAAAGGTGCGCCTTTTCAAATTATTATTTTACATTTTATTAATAATAAGTTTATATTTTGTGTAAGTGCAAATGCAAGCATTGTGAATTTCAATAATACAAAAAGTAGCAAATACAAAAAACAAAAAAAAAAAAAAAAAAAGAGAGAAAGAAGAAAAAACCAGGAATTATTTTATGCTTATTATTATAAAATTGAAATTTTTTATAACATTTTGCAACTATTGAATGAAATTAGATAAATAAATTTAAAAAGTCATTTATATGGGGCAACATTTGCCTCAATTTCAAGATGACACAATATAATCCCAATAGCAATTATTATGATGATTACAGTGGCAGTTATTACATGGCAAATGGCAATATGTACACCACGGATTATTGTCTACCATCAGATTATACTGAATACAATGATCATGTTTATGAGTAAGTAACCATAATTATAAATAAATTGGAATATGTGACATAATTTCGCTCAAATCAAGTTATTAGTTATTAGTTTTCTGAAAATAATTTATTCATCCATACGGAGGCACTTCTAGAGACTAAAGGAATTTCAGATTGCATTAAGCTAGGCGTTATGCCCACTTTGCTCTCTCAACCACTAAATTTCAGATATCAATTAAAATATTTCAGAGATACATATGCAGGAATATTTACATTTTTTGAAAGGCAATACAAAGATAAAAATGAAAAAGGCTTATTGCACGATTTAAAGATGTTATCAATTTAGTCCATAAAGTACTTTAGTCCATAAGGTACTTTTTTTTTTATAGAAAATTGCTTCTTTTCACTTAGCAATTTTAAATGCTCAATAAAGCAAAAAAATCAAAAAAATCAAAAAAAAACAAAATCTGAAAAATATGGCTTTCTCAAATAAAAGTTTTCGACAAAACTATTTGTGCTCTTTCATTTTATTAGTATTAAAAGTGGAACATCACATTGCCAGCTTGACAGAAGTTACATGTAAATGCTAAATAAGATCATTGAATTTTTAAGACTCATAATGGCTTTTGTGAAAGTTTAGATTACAAAAGAGATTCTATGACAAATTTAATTTTAATAAATGTTCGAGCTATAAAACCTATTTAATCCATTTATTCAAAATCCAATTATTCAAACATGTAATTGCTCATAATGAAATTGTCCCCTTAATAATATGCCTCTACTAAGAGGGCAACTATCATGTACCCTTCAAAGTTTTTATATCTTCTTTTTCAGGAGATCATTTTATTCCGATTAAAATGAAATGATTTATTTGCTTGGTAACAGACCCCTTTTTGCTTGCAAAATTCCAACTTATTTTGTCTACATATTTTTTTAAAATTTATTCCCGAAATAGAAAAGATAATGTTGAACTTCATTCAAATTAATAACGTTCAATTTTACAAACTTTTTACATCAACATGTGTAAAAAGTTCAAAGGGCTTTTTATGATCATCTGAAATAAAAATAGGTAAAGTTAATGACTTTATCAATTTTCGGATTCAAAATTGCATTTTTCCAAAAAAAAAAATATTTTTATTATCATCTATAAAAAATTCGTAATTACTCAGTTGTTATTGGCAAATATTTTAAGTTTAAAATGCAATATAAAATATTTTTGAAACTTTTATAATTTATTATTTTGCATTGATTCAAAATGATCTTAAGGTAAAAAAAAAAAAAAATCAAATAAAATAGGTAAAATAGATTTTAACTTTAGAAGTGTCTCTCACACAAAGAAGAATAGAAAGTGTAGCTGTGGATCTAAGTTTCCTTTCTATCAAAGAAAAATTCTCTATTTTAAATGAAATTAAAATTATGCTTAAAAAAGTTGTCATTCTTAAAAGCAAATTCAATTTTAGTAAATATTTAGCCAATTTGAATGTGACTGCATTTTTCTCTCAAAATTAAACCTGTTTAATTAAAACATTGTCATTTTTTATTAGAATTGGTCTTCCAAATATCAACTTTGTATTTCCACTTAACAATTTCTTTAGAATATGAAAACTTTACAACTGAAAAACTTTTCTAAAATTTATTTATTTTATTTCACAATTAAAAAAATGTCATCTATTAAAATCATAACTTTTTTACACGTCTTTAACGTCTTTAACGTCTTTAACGTCTTAAAGAATAAGCGAACCAAAATCAAAACATATGTTAAGGCTTAACAAAGGCCATCTCTTAGAAAACCCAACATACGAGCAAAATTGTGATTATAAATTGTCTGTCAGAGATGAAGCGCATTGTAAAATGAAATATAAATTATATATGAAAAAAAAAAAAAATAAAAACAAAAACAAAAACAAAAACATAATATGATTTGTAATAAAGCTAAATACCTTTAAATGACATTATTGATAAACAGCATTAGATGAGATTATCTTAAGATAAAATAGCAAACCAATTACACGTTTACAGACAGACAACTACAAGACTACAAGCTACATTATAAACAATATCCAATATTTATTTATCTATAATCTACATATATATACCCACATACACATACACACACACACACATTAATACACATACACACACACACATATATACACACATATGCAAGCATATGAGAGAATGTTTAAATGTGAAACCTGTTTTGGATGGAAACAATTGAAAATTCAAGTAAGTAAAAGACGAAATATGTTTAATGGAGTCTATGGATAAGAGCGAGAAAGAGATAGAGTGAGAAAGACGAAGTGGGATGAAAAGTAAATGTAAGATAATGGAAAATAGAAAATAGAAAATTTGAAAAAAAAAAAAACAAAAAAAGGAAACAACGACATTATGTCTGGCATGTTATTGTGGTAATTTCCAAACGATTTCACTCCCATTTTTTTCTGAGGTTTTCGTTTTCTTACTTTTCTCTTTTTTCTCATTCTATTGTTAAAATATATATTTATTTTGGTGCATTTGTTGTATAATAAACTCTTATTGTATTTAGAGTTGTGTTTATGAAAATAGTACAACAACAATAATAATAACAACAACAATATTAATGCCCAATACAACGCAATACATTCCTTTTTTTTGCCTTTTTTCTTTTTTTTTTTTTTTTTTTTTTGTTATAATATCCCAGATTTATATAAAAGTTGTATGCAACAAATTATCCTTTTCAATTTTTGCCTTTCCTTTTCTTTTCCTTAATTTTCTTTACTTTTCTTTTCATTCTTTTTGTTTTTTTTTTTTTTTTTTTTTTTTTTTTTTTTTTGGTACACTTTTTTGCAGTTTTGATGAAAGCAGAAATCATTGTACGCATAAATTCATATGTAAACAATGTACGAGTATTTAACAAGGACAACGAACAAAAAGGAAGGTGACAAAGTGGAAATAATTTACTTGATGTAATACTGACATTTACACAACTGTACTTATATAAAGTTTTCATTATACATTCTATATTTCTCTTTGTTACAATTTTCCAATTATATTCCAACATAATATCAAAGGTTAGAATAGTCAAAAAAAAACAAAAAAAAAAAAAAACAAAAAAAAAAAGAAAGAAGTTCAACTCAAAAGAGAAAATTTGGTAAGAACGGCCGCTCAACAATTGGATTAAGCTTATTACAATCTTTTTATTGCAATAATAATCCAATAGCAAATAATTGCAATGAATCTGCATAGAATCTGCAAAGAAGTTGAGTTTAAGTTTGTTTGGGGTCACATCGCATCAAAAACAATTTTTTTTATATTAAACAAAAATTAGGCAAATTTTATGTTTTATGAATTCAAACATTTTCGGAAATTATAAATGTGATTGATCTATTTTTATTTTGATAATGATTTTGAAAAAAACTTAAACTTTCTCAATTATTTAAAAAGTTTGTTATAGGAGAGGGAGCGATATAGACCAAATTTCGTATTCATACTCGAATTTTTTTTTATGGGAATATACAAAACTGCCAATTTTCCCTAAAATATATTCAAAATTGTAATTTTAAAACGTTAAACGAGAAATGTCCATAAAAATAGAATTATTTGGACCAAATTTGGTATATACGTTTTCCATATTAAAATACAAGTCAGCGCCAAACAAATCATAATTTTTTTTTCATAAAATCACTCTTTTTTAAAAAGACGGTATATGGGGCGTGGTCGTAAAAATGATCCGATTTTAATTTATTTTCCATAAAGTTTCCTTCGGGGCCAAAATGTACACATATATCAAATTTTATTAAAATATTTCTAAAATTGTGATTTGTAGCTTGATAATAAATTTTCAGAAGGACGGACGTACAGACTTAAATCGAATCAGAGAGCGATTCTTAGACGATTGGCATAATAAAAAATGCGTCTACTTTAACTTCTGTTCTGCTCTGTTACAAACATTTGTACAAAGTCAGAATACGCTGTACCGCAAGTGAATTTGAATTTGAAAGTTGGAGAGTTTTTAAATAGCAAAGTTAATGCTAAAATATCTTGTTTATTTTTACGTGACAGACTTAAATTTTGGCGAAAATTCTTTGTAATTAATCAAAGAAGAACCCACATGAAATATTTTCAATAAGGCTCAATGTTTGTTTAAAACACAGATATTTCATAAAAATATTTGAAAAATTTCACTCTTTTGCTTCATAACAAATTTATATGAACATTTTCAACAACAGTTTAACAGATAACGAGACAAGAAAATAACTTTTAACCAACATGTAATTTAATGCTAAGTTTTGTAACAAAAGTTGGGCCTAACTTAAATCCTTCTAAGGAATATAAATATTTTAATAAAATGAGTGGTACAGGATATAAAAAGGAAACAACATTCCATAAGCAACATTAAACTGTTAAGTTAAAGTTAAATATTCCAAGATTTTTCAAACACAAATTTTTTACGCAAATTCATTTGTAAAGTATTTTCAGGAAATATTTTTGTCTATGTATATCGTCAATTGCCATGCAAATATAAAGATGTACATAGCTAAGTGTATAAATCTAATGAAAAAGATGCTCTAAGCAATGCAT
Source organism: Melophagus ovinus (assembly GCA_023089585.1). Lineage (NCBI taxonomy): Eukaryota > Metazoa > Arthropoda > Insecta > Diptera > Hippoboscidae > Melophagus > Melophagus ovinus. Next base: position 2,759,444 of record JAKKIB010000255.1, on the reverse strand, counting down.
ATAATTTGTGTGCGATATTTTAGTTAGATAACAAAAGCCAAAATGAGAAAAAGCCAAAAGTAAAAATATCATTTATTCTTGAAACAAGAATAACCACTGTAGCTCAATTCGATGAAACAATATACCAATAATAACCATAACAATACAGACAATTAAATTTCCTTCATAAAAAGTGTTCTTTAGAAAATACTGAATTAAATATTCTCCATAGAGCATATCGTCCAAAAAACTATTAGAAATAAATTACCATCTTATGCATGTGTATGCGTGTATTGATCTTTATTCATATGTGCATTATTTTCTTATTTATATATGTATGTATATTTTTATCTTTGATTTGTGAGAGGCAAAATGAGATGGAATGAATGGTAAAGATCTCAAGCTGTGGCAATGAAAAGGAAATAAGGAAGTGAGAGGAAGTTGTACAAACAGTTACTTTTCTATATTTATACATATATATGCAAACACACACATACACACACACAAAAATATACACAAACATATATGCATGCATATTAACGTGACTACTTTACTATAAAAATGCAGTATTTCATTGACATACCGAAACCGAAACCGAAACCGAAACCGAAATGTTTGCTCGAACCATGCTCGATTTATTCTATTTGTTTGAATGTGTGTTTCTCAGTTAGAGAGTGAGAGTGATGCATTTATCATGCATAGAAAACTGTACATAATATGAAATATATAAGCATGAAATTTATGTATAATTTCATAAAGAAAATTCAATAAAATTGTTATTACCAAGATCACTCTCTCTCTCTCTCTCTCTATCTCTCTGTTACCTTTTCATCATCAATATGATGATCTATATGGATAATTGTTTAGTACAATTAATTAAATACAACTTTAACGTTTAATTTGTTTTTTTTTTCATTTCTTCTTTTCTAAATTTTTTCTTTTTGTTTCGTTCTATTGTTTCTAAATTTTTTTTTTAACACCTCACTTCTATGATACACATCAATGTAATTTTTAATGAATTATTTCTTTGAATATGTTGCATCCGGTACCATTCTATTGAATGGAACGTTTCTTTTTTTGTGTATAAAGTACAAAACAAAAAAAAAAACTTCCTTCTTTTTTTTGCGACAAGCGATTGTTTGTTGTTTGTTTCTTTGTTGCTTTGCTTATTTGTTTGTTTGTGTATGCCTGTGTGTGTGTGTGTGTGTGTGTGAGTTTCCTACTAAATTGTTTTAAAGTAGGAAACCATTTGTAAGGATTAATATCAATGCCAATACCTAAATAAAATAAATAAAAATTGATTTCCGAAAATACAATTAAACTTTAATTTAAGCAAATTATTTATACGAATGATACGTCATTTCACTTACAATAAAAAATTTTTAAAACAAAAAAACAAAAGAAAAATATTATGCTACACTTAACAATTGCATTATTCGATGATCGGTGAATGCTCCAAAAAATTTTTTTTTATTATTTATGAAGTTTTCGAAATCTTTGTCAGCAACCATTTCTGTAACATCCGGAAATTTTAAGTGTCAGTGTCCGTCGGTGATGACTAAAACTGTAACGAAAATTATAAGCGTTTTTACATAGAAAACCTTTGCAAAATAGATCGTAATAATAGTTTGGTCTTGCTCATACTTATTCTCAAGTATTTTGGGCTAAGAAACATTCATATACCTTAATTGATTCAGAAAGTTACTCGAAGTCTGTACCACGATATGAATTTGTTATAAACGCAAAAGTGCTAAGTAACGTTTTACTTATGAAAATTAGGCCATGTAGATTTTAATATTTTAAGTGAAAGTAATTGCTAATTGAAAGCACTTTTTTTTGTATGGTGACAGTGACGGGCATGTGAACTCCATAACTAACACCGGAACGCCTACTTTAGCCTTTGAAGTAAAGTATCATTTATGCCAGTTATGGAGGTTTTCTTTACTTTACCCACGTAAAATGTAAGGCCCCAAAGTCCTTTTCACTTTGTTAAAATATCTATAACATGGAAAAGAAAGCCAGAGAAGTTATAGACTTCCAGAAAGTTTAAATCGATTTAGATACGATTATGTATCTCTTCGGGAGTTGTTAATATTACTAATTGAGCCAAAGTGGGTCAATTATCGATCGAACACAAATGAGTGGATTTTGATCTAAAGGCAAACGGGAATGCAATATAAGCAAGATCGGATAATGCTTACGATTCCCTAAAAAGGAATGTTAATATGTGAAAAAAAATTGTAATTTCAAATAGTTTTCCCAAAACACTTATCTTTACAGCAGACGTATTGCATAAATGTACCAAATACGACTTAAAACAATTCTAAATCCACCAAAAATGTATCTTTTTTTTAAGTGCGCCATATTGAAGAACTATCAATATATTGACAAATTATCAATATACTTTCTATCAAAAGTGGCTTACAGTTAAAAAAAAAAATATTGAAGTGATAGTTTAAAACTTTTCGTATGAATAACTTAATAAAAAATGTACGACGAATATGAAGGAAAAGAAACAAAAACAAATCTACTTCAATAAGTTTCAAAAAATTTGTCTCAAAATTATTTCTTTCGATTTATTTGATTCTTATAAACATATGAATATATTTACACATACGTGAAACATTTGATAAGTCCATTGAATTTGTTTATTGAGGTCCAATGTGTCAGTTAAATTAAATTTTCATGAATTTTCTTCAATATAAATTGTACGTTACGTATTAACGATGAAATCTATCGGGTAATGCTGGACGATCTAAGAAAGGAAATTACTCACAGTGTCTGAAGCTCTTGGCACCTCTTTGAGCACCTCAACCGATAAAAAATGCTGCCATATGATCATTTTAAATAACGCTGCTGTTGAACAGTGAAAGATTAATCTTTTTTTTTTTGTGTAAAATATCCCAAAATTATTAAAGGACTCTTCGTGTATTTATTTTTGAATATTTGTTGAAGGCTTTACTTTTTAATAGAATTGAAAACATGTAGAATAAGCATGAATGTTTAAATTGAGGTGAACTGTCATACAAATAATGCAAACAAAAAGAAGGAAAAAATATTAAAAACAAAGAAAGCAAAATGCACCGCAAGTGTAGCCGTCGCCGAAATCAGGCATATATAAACATGTAAATAAAATTTGATACAAGCAAATTATATTGTATCAATAGTAACAATAAAAGGAATTGCAACAACAATAATAATAACAACAACAACAATATAAGTGTTGTAGTGATAAAATATTATTCGATGAAACAACACTAAACACTTTTCAAGATAATCGAAAAAAATGTTCATTATAATGAAAGTAAAATGTACAAATGTCTGTTCGCTTACATCATACTTATGGTACATAAGAGGCCACTCCAATATATATATACATATATACACATATGTAATGTCTCTATATTTGTAACTAACTATTCAACTTCAATCATACAAGAACAAGAAATTATATGCAGAATGTAATATATGTAAGCACATGCAAGCGCATGCAAATGCATGCATACATGCATGCCCATATTTTTTTAGGTATATGTGCATGTCTCGTTTACACATTCTCATCTAAATAGTTCGTGTCCTTTTCTCAGCTTTGCTACTTTTTCGTTTGTTTTCTTTTTTTCTTTTTCGTGAAATTGTGGTTGAATTGAAAATGCCAGAGAAATTACAAAAAACCAAATAACAAAAATTATGTTTGGCTAAAGCCGGATTTTGATTGCCCACCCAGACACTGTTTGATACTTTGTAGTAGCACAAGAAAAAATTTAAAAAATTAATAAAATGATAATGTGTAATATCTGGTAGATATGGCCGATTTGTGCCATTCCGTGTTAAGTAATGTGGAGAGTAGTAGAAAACTTGGCTTTTCATCTCTCGCAATTCTTAAGTAATAGGAAAAAATCTAAAGTAAAACGTGATACGTATTATAGAATTTTGGATAGGCCTAATCGATTCGCAGTATTATTGAAAAAATATTGTGGGAAATTTGCTATAATCATTGTGCAAATTTTCAGCTTTCTTTTTGTTGTAACTTTCGAATTTTGAGCTAAAAATTATACCTTTTCATTTGAAATAAACATATGTTCTTAATTTACATTGCACTGTCTAAATCGCTTCAGGATTTGATGATCTGCAATGATTCTTTTTAGGCGTTACAAATGTTACGATAAATTGAGTATCAAACTCTGTGTGGTGTATTATATGGGAGAGTAAGTGAGACATATATTGCTATAATGCTATATTACGTGTGAAGTGGATAGAAAAAGAGCACATTATATACAAAATATATAAACCAATCAAAATTCATCAAAAAATGTTTTTCTGCAACATTGTACTTACATACATACATATATATTTAATCGTATTAGAAAATTTACGCCTTTTTCTTTTTTTTTGAAATTTTACTACATTTTTCATTCTAACTAACTTAGCACTATGAAAATTTGCACAGCATTAACTAATATTTTGTAGTTTCATAAATTATCGCTAAAGAAAAATCTTTGATATTAATTCAAAAATTTTAACTTAAATGTTTGTAATTATGAATTAAATTAATGTAAAAAATTATGAATTAAATTAAACTAAAAATTTATTATTATTGATTTTTATTTTATACATCTTTATAATAATTTTTATAAAATTTGCAAAAACGTTATGATCAAACGGAAATTATTTTTTAACACTTTGCACTATACTTTGCTTAAAAAATCGTAAAAAATCATAATTTTCAAGTGATTCTGAAAAATTCATTGCATGAATATAAGTTCAAAAAATACTCCGCTTCAAAGTGACAGAGAGAGAGAGAGAGAGAGAGCTTTGGACCCAAATAATTTCAGGAGGATATCATATGGATTCACAATAGATTTAAAGATAAACCAACCAACCAATGAACTGAGTAAAATCCAAATAGAAAGTGATTTTGATTCGATTTCATTCATATAAAAAAACGATCATAAATTCTACTCGCATAAATTTCTACTAACTTGAATCATTTGTTATGAAGAATGTATTTGTGAGAGTTGAAAGGCTTATACTTCTAATCTTAACAAAATATTTTTAGATAACAAATTCATTGCAATTACGAAATAATTCTTCTGTAAATAAATGTTTAAGAAATTATTCGGACAATTCCTTTAATCATTCTTTATGAAGTATAAGCAAAAAAAAAAAAAAAAAGAAACAAAAAAGAAAATCGAATATAAAAAATTAAGCTAAGAATAAAGTTAAGAGTTTGCAAATGTTGGCTTTTACCGCCTTCGTATTTTCTAATATTTATGGAAATTTTGTAAATTTCTTTGAGCAATTTCTTTCTTACAATTTTTCTGAAACATTCAGCGTTCAGAAATTTATTATATGAAAAGAAATTCCAAGGCTTAGAAAAAAATCATCAATTGCATGCCTAAAAATTGTCCAAAGAGAAAATATGATATGCCTGATATTACTTATGGAGCCAAAGCTGAAGAAATGAGTCTCCAGTTGGCCTTTAGCGTAATTAAGAACTCATGTATCCATGGCATGTAGAGCAGTACCTAAGTCCATTTATTTTTACACATTTACAAACCGTCTTATTAGATTTGATTGTAGATTTTTTTTTTCTTGAAATTTTCATTTTTTTGGTTTGATTGGCTAAAAATGTCAAAAGTTTCAAGTAAAAAAGTCTGTAAAGTTTAGTTGTTATAGACGTTTATTATTAATGATTCATGTAATTATGGAAAATGTTCTTGTTCTTGTTCTTGTTCTTGTTCTTGTTCTAGGCACACTTTTTCATAATTCTATGAGACGTGTAATGCAATACAATTTTTATTAATATTAATAAATTTTAAGATTTGTAAGTGAGCCACAACCCACACAACCAAATCTCATTTACTTTAATTAATTTACAGACTTGCGCTTTTGAAATGTATTCACGAAAATATTTAATGTAGCTTCAATTTTTAAGTAACTTTGAAATATTCAAATAGAGATTAGCAACATATGAATATATTTAAAAATATTTTTTAAATATATGAAATGTGAATGCTTTCCATCATGATCTATGCTTTTTATTGTTGTCACGATTTAATTATATAACAATTATAAATTTAATTAATGCATTAATTATAATCATCAATTTTTAAGAAGGCAATTGAAAATTTAGAATAATCACACAAAAAAAAAAATAATAAAAGAAAAAACTTAAAATAAAAATAGAAAAACATAAAAGAAATTTAAAATTTTTTAAATTTATTAGATTGCAATAGTTTTGATGGTATTTGGTATTTGCTATTTGCTATTTGCTATTTGCATGCATTGTATGCTTTTCTAATTTGTAATATATTCGAATATAATTGAATTGAAAAGAAGAAAAGAGAGTAGAGAATATGAATATTTATAAGTAGAATGGTAGCAACGAAACCTTTAGCCAAATGAAAAATACTCAACAATGATTAAAAGAGTAAAAATAATTTAATCAAGCAAATTTAGTTGAATGGTTAAATCTCAATCATGGTTAGCTAATAAATTGTACTGTATTTGAAAACGCATGCAAAATTTATGCATTAAGCCCGGAAACGAGCAAAAGTAAATTTCATGAAATAAACAGAAGAAATTTCCCAAATAATAAGAGAGAGAGAGAGATAAAGAGAGAATGAGTGAAAAAAGGAAAATTAAATGTTATGGCAAAGCTGTAATGAAAACTGTACCACGAAAGTGTAAAATTTAAGATGAAAACTTCAATTCAAGTATCGCAACATAAATAAAACAATAGTAGTAACAAAGCAAAGCGCAAAAAAAAAAAAAAAAAATAAACAAAGCAAAGCGAAACGAAAAAAAAATCAAATCAAATCAAATGAAATTAAATCAAAAAAGAAATGAAGAGTGTGCGCAGGAGAAAAAAGGTCTGAGACAACCATATTCATACTTTAGATGCTGCTCTGACGTATGCAGTAAATGTGCATTTGTCATCATACCCTGCGTGCTGAGCATTTGCTTCAAGTGACTTAACGTGAGTAGATTGATACTTGAAAGCAATTGGTGTTGACGCTACATAGATAAAGTGATGCTTGTTCTTATTCGACAACGTTATTTTCATTTTTCTATTTAAGTTGCGTTTTTTCTTTACTTTCCTTATATTGTTGTTATTTAATGTAAAAGTTGTTGTTGCTTATTGAATAAAAACAATAATGAATAATGAAATGAGATAGTGAATTATCGATCTCTCGATTGTCCAAAAACTTGTACTTCTCCAATGTAATTCTCTAATGAATAAGGGTATTTAATAATAAAAATGGCTGCAGATGAAAATATTTTTGTTGTATGTTATTTTGTTGTTGTTCTTTGTAAGCGACTCTTCTTCATATGAAGTATAATTGTGATGGTGGTAGTTCGGCTTCTTATTGTTGTAGTAGTTATTATTGTTATTATTGTTGTTATTGTTATTATTGTTGTTATTGTTATTATTGTCAGATGCTTAGCCAACCACTTTTCAGTTGCAAGCTGGTTAGAATGTTTGAGTGCTCGTTAGTTATTGATAATACTTCAAATAGTTTAGTATTAACGGTACACGGTTTCTATATTTGATTGCACAATCGTTAATCGTTAATCGTTAATTGTTAATCGTTAATAATTTGCGAATACATATACGAATGCCCAAATGAATGCAAATTTTGCATAATTGTTTTTGATCTAAATGTGAAAATAGAAAATTTATAACTCGAAACATGAAATTAGAAAATTTTGCAAAAATTAATGAATGAATGCATCTTAAATTATCTTAAAGTGTTACAATTGTAAAAGATTTACATTTATATGGTATTTTTGAAAGGGGTACCTAAAAAAAATTATTAACACTTTTTTTCTTGTATAAATAAATATACATGTATATATAAGTATATAAATGCATATATATATATATGTATATATGTATATATGTATGTAAATATATATAAATATATGTATATTTATATATGAAAACGTAGTTGTAAACAGCATCAAAGTGGCTGAGAAACGTAAGCGTTCACCTACACCCGCACGATTACCGAGTGGTCGGAAATCGTGTGAAACTGTGTCACAATTATCAGAATCTCCTACCAGTCCCCCAGAAATTATATATACAACAACAACAAGTACGCCATCATCAACAATACAATTATTGTCAACACGATCACCAACAATTTCCGTACGAAATATAATTCCGAAAACTTTCGCCGAATTCGAAAATTGTGAAAGGCAATCTCCTCAGGCATCTCTAACAACTATAACAACAACAACTGTACCTGCAAAATATAATCAAGAATCTCTATATCTGCCAGCTACGTGCACTACTGATTTTGGTGGGTTTACTTCTTTACATCATATGAGCAGTTTAATGAGTCCGTCGGCGGCAGCAGCAGCTGCTGTTGCCGCTGCCCCTTTCCTTCATTGGTCCCCGATGCTTTTACCAACATGGAGTCATGCTCTACTCCCAGCTGCTTTTTACCCTGCAGCTCTACGAAACGCTCTTCCTAGGTAAGATGGTTTTTCCCTTTTTTTTTTTATTTTTATTTTTTTTTTTGGTTTTTTTTTTTTTTTGTATACGACTTTAAAGTGATTAATACGAATATTTTTTATGAATTTAAGAATTAAACTAATTTGCTTGTCACTTTATTATTTTCTTTGGTAAACGGTAAACCATTAAATCTTATAAAATATTTCAATTAAAGATTCATGGCAATTTTGCATAAGCCTTTAAATTACATAAAATTTATATTATAAAATTTCCAACAAAATTCTGTGGTTTAACTCTAAAATAATTTCTGATAACTTATTCGCAATATGCAATGTAATGTAATATAAATCAAAACCAATCAGATCAATTACAAATAATTTTTAATATTTAAATTAAATTTATTCGTTTATTAAAATAAACCTTTGAAATGGATATTTTTATTTTATAAAAAATTGAAAAGTTTTGCTTTTGTTATTTAAAATATTGATTATTTGATTGTAGCAATAATCATTCGTAAATGGTAGCTAAAAAAAGTTGGTAGCTAAACATCACCAATAATTTTGATGACCAATAATAACATTTCAGCCATCATTTAGCTGTACAAGGTATCCGTATTTATTTATAAACTGAAGTGTCTCCCTAATTTGGGGCTTAACAAAAGAATGGCAAAAAAAAAAAAAAAAAAAAAAAAAAATAGACGACTGGGAATGAGTTTAAATATCTTCTCAGTATAAAAATTTACTAAAGTAATTTATCAGTTAAGAAAGGGGCAAAATGGTGATTGCTGAATGAATCATGACTAATTTGACCATCAGGATTATCATTAATTATACAAACGAAATTATAAATTTCATGTATAGATTTTTTTTGAAATAGCCAGTTATATGGAGAATGATTGTAAAAATGATTCGATCTTAAGCATTTTTCATTTTTATCTTTAGTTTTCGCTATTGGAACAATATCTGCCTGTTATTTAAAATTTTTTTTTAGATGGCATCCGATGCAAGAGCAGACTGGGTTATAACGAAATGTATAACTAAATTTTAATAAATTGTACTACAAGTAACACAAGTTTTTGCTTGATTGTTTTAAACCACAATTATTTCAATAATTTATTATCAAAAGCTTCTTAACTTGATAATATTTACATATAAGATTTTATTCCAATAAATTGATGCACTTATTCACGTGCAAGGTGCTTCAAATATTATCAATGAATACTTGTTGGGGTTATGAATGAATGCAAGTGCTAATGTATTGGAAATTCCACAAATAATTATTTCTAATACGATAAATGAAAAAAAAAAAGTAAAATACAATACTAAACACTAAATCTAGTTTTAGACTCTAACGAGCCAAAATATGTTTACCAAACATGTGTACACCAGACATTTTCTTGCCTTATATTTCGTTTTAGGCGTCAAGCTGTCTGGTAAAATCATTTATGCTTTTAATTTTGTTGTTATTATTACTATTGTTATTATTATTGTTATTGTTATTGTTATTACTGGTGTTACTGGTGTTAATGGTGTTACTGGTGCTATTGCCTAAGTCAGGTTATGGGAAATACCATTTCACACAAAAAATTTCAAGTTCTTCGGAGAGTTTTATAAGAGTGACCTTTACAATTTAATTATGTATGTGCACATGATGCTATTTACCTGTTAAATGTAAGGCATAATATCATTTATATAATACCATCCTCATCTTTGCCATATGGACAAAAATTTCTTTTACATATGGGAATTCCAAAAGTGTTCCATAAAGCACGTACACATGTTTTGTATTAAGAAGAATATTTGAGGTTTTAAGACTAAAATATCACATCAATTTTTAAAACATGTGCCATTTTGTGAAAATATCGTCAGGTAGTGATTTTAGTTATTTGTTATTGCTTTTTTATTTTTGCCTAATCTTTCTTTTTTTTTTTTTTTTTTTAGCTTTTTTCAATTTATTATCAAGTGCAATGAAAATGTTGAAAATAAAATAAATAATAAAAAAAAATCTCTACTTTTTTATTTACAAACGCCCATTTTATAAACTAAACATACATTGAAAACTATTTCTCATAATGACATTGAATTAATTCCATTGAAAAATTGCATGAATCTGTATAATGAATCTTAATATATTCTCAATTTTAATTTGAATTTTAGCCTATTTGATACGAAAGCACCTACAGCGCAGCGTTCATCGGGTTTTCATATATCAGATATATTAAATTTGGAAAATTCTGAATTTAATAAGAGTAGCACAGCACAACCAATAAACGTACATCCCTGCCATATAAATAATTCAACACAATCTAGTCACTCGTCACAATCAACAAATGTTAGCAATAATAGTCATACAAGCAATTTAAATCATGGAGATGAACATATGATGTCATCAACATCATTAATGCCAGTGCCTACAGTAAATCAGACATTTTTAACGAATTTACAACAACGCAATGGAAGTACTTCATCTAATACTGATATAACAACAACATCAACAGTACAAGCTCAAGCAGCAGCAGCACAATTATTAGCTAATCATGGTGCTGGCGCTGTAGTAGCTATTGCTGGTCAGTGTTTACCAAAAGGATTCATAAACGCTTATAATAATGATGTGACATCACATCAAATGGCACATACTTTAACAACTTATGCTGGACGTGATTTAAATTGGAGCAAACGAAATGAAATATACGGTAAATGAATATCATAAAAATTTTAATATAAATTTATATTAAAAAGCATTTGACTTCGGTTTGTCACATTAAAAAAAAAATTTTTTTAATTAAGAAATTTAAATTTTTAACTAATTTGGCGTTGTGGCGTTAGGTATTTGATCCGATCAGATTTATCTTAGTAATACGCTTTGTTTCTGTATATAAAATTTCTTTTCATTGAGATTTAACTTTTATCCATGTAAAATGTTTAATCAGCCTTTAAATTTCGATTTTTAAAGTACTTTTATGAAATTTTTCAAAACAACACTGTAATGCAATCTTAAATATGTTGAAAATCGCACTATTTTTATGCAATCAAATCATTATAAAAACGATAATGATGCGAAACTTACTTCTTACTACTTTTCTTAAGATGCTTATTCGATGTTTTAAATAAGCTTGTCCAATGTCAATTTCTTTGACGTTCTATTTCTCAGCATGATACTTTTAATTTTATCGACTTTTTTAAGAGATTTATTTAATTTTTTGTTCATATAACGTAAATAGGGGCATGATAATTAATCATTAATTAATGATAGGGCTCGCTATTATGCTTTGCCTTGTTTACCATTAAACGTTAAGTAAATGAGAGTCATACAGGGCAAGGTTCAGAATAAGCGAGGAACACATTGAATGTTCGCAAACACTTAGATTACGATGCGTAAAAAATATGTTTTATTTTTGAAGTTGCTGCTTGGTACATCTTGTTTGTTTAAGCGGTTTAATTAAATTTATCCGATCGAAGGAGCTTCAATGCTACCAATAACCATCAATCCAGGTCTTTCGCTTTAGTTTAGTGCTTTCGCTATCTCTTAGCATCTTTTATTATAAATTCGCTCTACAAAGTGGCTGACTAGATTAAAATTTTGAAAATGGAATCGACTAACCAATGTTGGATCTAGCATTCTTAGAATTTTTACCATAAATTGCATAAATAATTCTGGTTTTTTTTTTAAAGTTTTATCTTTTACCGTTTTCATAGGACTAAAACGTTATGCGACATATTATTTTGGATTCTTCGCTTATTTTAAAAAAAAATTCGATCAATTACACAGTTCTTATAATGTCAAATATCCCATGAAATGCTAATTTTCAAAATTTGTTTACTTGACATAAACGGATCAGTGTTGCCATATTTGTAGATACTTTTTAACGAAAAATCATGGATTATTTTTTGCATGAAGCAATTTATTTCGCTTCATATAATAAACCATACTGCTCACAGAATTTTAGTGGCAAAATATATTTCTACGTGTATTCCAAAGTATGGAATATATTTAGATGATGCTACATAATCTATTTAAAATTGATAAAATTCAAAATTTGACCTTAACTGCATACACATTAAGCATTTCGTGTTTTAAATGTAACGAACAAAAAATTGAACTAAAGGGCAACGGTTTCAGAATTCTATAGACTTTTAGAGTTTTCTAAATTCTCTGAATTTTATGTGAGTTAGTTTGAGGTTTGTAAGGTACCTGATATTCACAGATTATACAATTGGCATGCCCAAGCTAAATATTATTTATTGAAAGTGCATGGGAATTTTAGTATCATAAGCACTTAGTTAGGAAAGTATAAAAAATAAAGATTTTTCAGAAATTTAAAGCAGCACAAAATACGCCAAAATAACGTAACCTTTTTGTAAATCTTGCATTGATTCATAATTCAAAAATTTAAATTTATGCTAAAAGAAAGTTCATTGATAATTAATTATAATTTTCTCCAATAGATTATGCCTTTCCATGACACTTTTACTTTTACTTACTTTGGGTATTGGCCCAGCCACTTTATTTTATTAAAACGATATCAGTCTTATCTAACAACCCTTATTTTTTACTAGAACATACGATCATTTGTCAAAATTATACATGAAAATGAAATTTTTTTGGCAAAAAATTAGATTAAATTTCCAAGAGACGTGAAATTATGCCAAACAAATTTTTTTTTTTTTTTTTTTTTTTTTTTTGTGATATAAATTTCGTTTACAAATTCTTAGGTAGAAATAACTATATAAAATAGTGAAATAAAGTCAAGTAAAGTGTTTAGATATGACTGTCTCTTTTCAATACCATTTTTATTATATGAAATTAATTGACATTTTATATTGGTTAATAACTTTAAGATCGATGGTATGTTTTTAGGGTAATTAAATAAAAGGCAAACAATGTACAATTTATATAACAATATTATAAGAAACAATGGTCCAACCCCGTTTGTATAACGGGCGTTACCTTAGTCAGTTATATTTGATTTCTTTATGTTTTCCTCTTTTTATTTTTATTTTTTTTTTTTGTTTTTTTCATTGTCACAAAACATTGTCTATTATCGATTGAATGTACTTAAATGAATTGCAAAATAATGTTGGTTGATCGGTTACTTCCTATTTCCCCATATTGTATTATTATTATTATTATTATTATTCTAACATGCATTTATGCCTTTAAAATTAAAATTAAAAAGTCATATTGTAAAATAATATTTCTCTTTGTTATGCATGTTTTGCATTCTATCGATTTATTTACCTTATCAAAGTATTTAATTTTTGTATAATATTTATCATCTAGTGAGCATACAAACATTACGTTACAATTAACCAAAAAAAAAAAAAAATAATAATAATAAAATAAAAAAATAAAAAAAAAAAAGGCAGATGTTCTTTTCTGTTTTGGTCTTTTCTCTTCTGTTCTTCTCTTCTCTTCTCTTCTGTTCTCTTCTCTTAACCGTTTTGTTCAGTTAGCATTATCTTATTAACTGGCAAGGAAGTGAATTTTCGTTAATAACGTACCAACCACCCCTCAATATGACATGAAGTTATGAGTGAAGCATTTTTCTTATTATTGTTGTTATTCCTTGTCCTTTTTTACTTTTTCTTTTTTTTTTTTTCTAACAGTGTACCTTTTAATTTTGTTTTTTGGTTTTTTGCTTTTTCGTTTTTTCTCTATTTTTTTTTTCTCTATTTTTTATTTATATTAAATGCCAGTATATAATCTTAACCAATAACTTAGGCGTTTAACACTTTAGGATTATTTTGTTTTAAGCCTCAATCAAAAATTTTGCATGCATTTTCTATCATTTCCGGGCAAACATTTAATACTTTTATAACGTTTTACCTTTTTTCTTACCAATTTTTCAATTTTTTTTGTTCCTTTTTTGTTTTTATTATTATTATTATTTTTTTTTTTGTTTTTTTGGTTCATTTGTTAGCGCAAATTCATACAGCTGTCGATTAATTCAATAGATATATTTTATCTATTATTGCATTTTATGCTTTTGAAGTTTATTTTATTAAGTTATTAATCGCACTCATAAGCCCATTTCAATTCGTTGGCATAGAAACATTTAAAAACTTTTGAAAACCTTTGTAAAGCATATATTCTTCTGTCATATCATGCCACATCATGCCACATCATGCCACATCATGCCATGCCCTGCTATATAACGCAGATGAGTATGAGCTTACTTTAACAATTCAACCGATAGAAAGGTAGCATTTTATATCCACTTGTTTATCAAGAAACTTATGCATTACACATGAACACATTAACCATCTAAAGTCTAATAATAAACAGCAATCAAATCATGCCTGACAAGCAGGATTTGCGTTATTATCCAGCGGTCGCCTAAACAGCTCCTCGTGACTTTAATCTAAAGTTGTTTTATTGTAAAATCTTCCTTAAAAGTTTAAAAAAATTTTACAAGTTTTTCATGGACAGTAAAAGCGCACCTGTTGTTCATACACTTCAGTACTAAAAAATTGCATAAAAGTACTAAAAATTAAACTAAAATCAAAGTAATCAAATTAAATCTCTAATAAGAGATTTAGAGATTCAAATACGTAAGTAAATTATTACAAAAATGTACCCGCTATCCAACATTTTACAACTTACAATTTTTAAACTATAAATGCAATTTTTATATACTAAAAAGAAATTTACAAATCAGCTGGATCTGGGGGACGAATCTTAGATACTCACCTACCGGACACTACTTGATACAGACAAATAATTTGAAGTTGTATCATTTTGGTTAGGTGTAATTGAATTATACCTTATTTTATATAGACATTGCAGAACAACCTCTTTAATATTTATACAGAATTCACTGTGGGCGTGTCTTTTGACCAATTTAGAGCATTTTCCTTTTACCAACCAACTTAAACTCTCAATGTTTCTTCCATGTTGCTAATTTGTGTGAAAAGGTTCTCAATGATGAAAAGGCATGAATGCAGCATATGTAGAATGTTCAGACCCAAAATTACATTGGAACTTTTCTAATATATTATTTTCTGAGAGGTGCTCTTAGAGTTTAAGTAAAATATGCAAAAAGTTTACCAACATTCGATAGAAGCATGTCAGTCAAATGCTCTACCAATATGTTGGCTTTGCCCATTTTGTCGTAAATTAAAATGGAATTATAACCAAGAATACCAAAAATTTAAAAGGGTTGCGTATTCTGAAAGCCAACTTAAATTTTTTTTAAAATATAATTATCCTTCTTTATGTTTCTGGTATGTGGCATTTAGTAGTTCTATTTGTAAGTGTTATTGAAAGTCTTTTATATCTTAATCCAAATTTTTGGTAATAGCTATTAAGGTATATCTTTCTGAATTAAGAGTTCTTCGCAATGTTCTTTTGTAATTGCACTTCCGCGAGGCCAGATTATGAGAATACACTAAAGATGGGGCCACTGTACGCAAAATTTTTTCATGTTAATGAAGAATCCGCCCCAGACTTACCAACTCTATGGGTGTCTTTGAGTAGCTCAAGATAATTAGATTCATTGACGGGTATTGTATCAAGCCAGGAGTGCAGAATGTTCAAATAATTTGATTTTATAGTAGAAAAATTATTAAAAAAAATTTTTTTTTGGCAATAAAGTCAAATTAAGGGGAAACTCTAAATTAGGGATACGTCAATTGTCAAGGTCGCATAATTTTAAACCAAGCAATTATCACTAATTCAGAATGAACGTTATTTATGGGCTTTAAAGCTTTTATAAAAACTAATCTACTTTTAGAGATATCAAATAAAATTTTTTATCGTAAATTTATATGTATTATGCATTTAGGTATTCAGCAGCCCGCTAGTCCTGATAGTACCTCACCAGTTAACTCTGAAATATCATACACTATTATGGGTCCTAATTGTCAGACATCTCCGGCACTTTCAAATGATTATAAATCTTTTAGACATTCAATGGATAGTAGCGCTGTGTCAATGGGTGGTAGCGACAGTCAACTGCATCAACATCAAACCTTACCAAAGTTACCAAATGATTCCTGCCACATAGCAGCAAGTGATATTTCTGCTGAGGCACAAGAGGACAGCTTAATAGAAGATGGACTTGATGGTATTGAAGAGGAAATCGATGATGAAAATGATCAAGGTGAGGGTGATAACGGTAATGGTGGTGCTAGTAGTTCAAGCTGTATAGGAGCAGATGGTATGCCTACGAAAAAACGTAAGCGACGTGTTTTATTCACAAAAGCTCAAACCTATGAATTAGAAAGACGTTTCCGTCAACAACGTTATCTCTCGGCCCCCGAAAGAGAACACTTAGCCAGTTTAATACGTTTAACACCCACTCAAGTGAAAATATGGTTTCAAAATCATCGCTATAAAACCAAGCGTGCCCAGAATGAGAAAGGTATTTATGAACAACATCCCGCTTTACACAGTCATCCACATCATCCGTCAGGCATACCGCCGCCACGACGAGTGGCAGTGCCTGTTTTAGTACGAAATGGAAAGCCCTGCCTTGGAGAAACTATAAAATTGCCACAAGACTGTGTTACAGCATCAATACAAAATGCAGCCCACCATTTAGTACTGACCAATGGTGCAGCTGCCTATCAACATGCAGCTGCCGCCGCTGCAGCTGGACTGCATGCAGCACATCCACATCAAAGATCTTGGTGGCACTAAAACAACGTTAAGTAAACTAAAGTTAATGACATGTAATTGTAATCTACGAAATTTTATAAAATAAAAACTAAATTTGGTAAAATGTCCAATGTTTTGATATTTCATAAACTATTAGCTACTGTTATCTTGATTAGTTCTTCTTCTTCTTTTTGTTTTAATAATAAAGACTCGTAGCCATATAAAATGCATTCGAATAATCACAATTAAAAGTGTCTTTTAATTTTGATTGATCATTTAAAGTACTCCTCATTTAATAATTTTTCAGATTCAATGCAAAAGAAACTTATAATTAACCGATCTATATTGTAATACATATTTACAAAAATATAAATCAAAATTTTCATTCCAAATGCATTTTTCAAAAATCATTGTATATATAAACAAATCGAATAATTTTGATGCGAGCAATTCTTAAATGATAAACTCAAAAGAAAAATGTGGACATTTTTAATAAAGACATAACAAAATATGAAATTTTATAAATATATTTAATACATCCAAAAAAATTATATTTGTTCGAGGGAGGTGAAATCTTGTTCACTGTTTGGTACTTAGTACTTTGGGCTGCAGACGGTACGTCATGTATATAAATCTCAAATAAAGTTGCAAACAAGAACTTAAAGAACCAAAATAAGTAAAAAAAATTATATTTGTCTGGGTCGCCATGCTGTTTGATATTTTGTGGTACAGAAACAAACGACTTATAATTATTCATTAAAATTACGTAGCAGCCTCTTAAAAAACGGGAGTAAAATGTAATTTTGTATAACTTTAGGTAGGCGTGATCGTTTTAAATGATTTTTAGAAAGGTATTGTGGGATAATATTTTTTATATTCTTACAAACTTTAAACCTTCTATCTATCGAACTTTTAAAGATATGACCCAGCAAATTATAAAAATGAAAGTAAACATTTGATTGTTTATAATTTTTGGTAGGCCTGATCGATTTTAAGAATATTCGAAAAAGTGTTTTCTAGATACGTTCACAATTTCCGCTGTGCTTTTGTTGTACTTTTCGTGTTATAAGTAGAATATTTTGATAAAGTATTAGTGTTGTGTAAGTTAGTGTTGACGTAACTAATTTGTATGATATTTTTTGAAACATTGTGAAACAATGGCCTGAATATTAATATGAAATTTTATCTTTCTAATTGTTTTAGTTTTCGAATTATAAGCATAAAATTATAAAATTTTTGTTAAAAAAAAAAAACAGAGATATCTTCAGTTTTCGTTGAATTATGGGCATGACCTTTGACTGTTTCCAAGCAATCAACACCCAAACAGACAAACAGATTCAGAATTTCATACTGATTTAGAAGCTTCTCCGAGGTATCCATTTGGGCGTTTCAAATATTATGACAAATTGAGTACACCTCCTTCCACACTTGATATAACTCGTTTTATTGTTTTTTAAAAATATTAAATACGTTTTATAAAATTGTAAATATTTAAAAAGTGTAGAAATTTGAAAATTAAATGAAAATTCTTCAATTACTTTAAATTATTTCTTAATCCATTGAATCATTTAGATGCTTACTTTTAATCCATTTTAAGGACTAATGCGTTTGAATTTCAAACTTGAGCAATATGAATATTTAGAGTCTCCTAAATGCAGAGTGCATTTAAAGTGTGCATATTATTGATCAATATGGATTTTTGAATCGTGTTGAAATGTTTATCCTTTTGTAATTTTGTAAACATTGTAATTGTCATATAAATTGAAATATCCAAAATAGTTAAGAACTATAGTCAACCATAATGGAGCGTTTTACCTTTTAAAAGCTTTTAAAAGAATCAGTTACGTAATTATGACATTAGCCTATTTTCCGCACGCTCTTTGTATCCACCACTTAAAGGTTGGGAGTGTACTTATTTTGTCATAATGTTTGTCACACCTAAAACAAAAATGTAAAAAAGAAAAATGTAAAAAAGTATATTTGTTCGTGATCAGCATTCAATTCTGAAACGATTTAAACCTGTTTGTCTGTTTGGGCAACTATCACTCTGTCCGTATGATGTTAAGATTCTCATGGCCATAAAAAAGAGCTGGCCCAATTTTGGCAGGAAAATTGAAAGTTTTTCACAGGTTGATATTAAAAAAAGACGAAATTAGGCAAATGACACGCCCACAAGGCAATGAAGGCTAAGAATATATTTATTTTTTTAAATAAAATTTGCTCGTCGTTTGCTCATTACTTTCAAACAGCAAAAGGTTAAAAAAATTATGGTAATCGGTCGCGCCTTCGTAAATTTATACAATATCAAATTTTCAATTTTATATGTTTATATTTTCAATGTATTACTCAAAATATATATATCACAGAAACAGTTTCTGCATCATAATACCAAAACGTTTATGTAGTCTGTAGAAGGTGACATACTTTATAAATTATACTTTTTTTTCATTTCAACAAACAACGTGGTAACAAAATTTTATATGGCAACGTACGATTACTTTCCTTATTTCTTTCTTATGCAAAAATTATTCATATTGCCCACTCATAATCAAATTATATATAAATTATCACTCTTACATCTGTTGGCAAGAGATCAGTTCGCTGATCAAAGTTCGCGAAAGTCAACTTTAATATTCTTGCACTAAGAAAGTAATTTGAATGCTTTTCATATCCAACACCATTTGTGGTACAGAATATTATAAATTTGTGCAGTTATTTGCAGAAAGGGTTGAGTTAGACTCATTTAACGATCCAATCAGAGTCACTTCCTGATTTGATGAAAACTTGTCTGCTCCTCAAGCAGACAAGTCTGCTTGTCAATCTGATCTATCTGTCAATCTGATCTTTTTTTCTATTTATATTTAATTTGTTTAAATTTTTTTTTAATGATGGGAAAAGTTGTCCATTTCCAGATTCAAATGCATCTCCCAATATTCATACTAATTCATTAAATAAATTGGATACGCATAATATTTGCTGTTGGCGTAATTTTTTAAAATGTTTTTCAATTCATTTTTTACCATCTACTACTTTACTACTTTAGCGAATTTAACATCAATATCTCAATTATTATAATTTGAAAAAATTTACCGCTGGCCAACTTTATGCTTAATACACGCATATTGAATTTAAAGGACTAATAAAACTTTTTGCAAAATCTTATTTAAGTTTCAAATAAATCTAATCTAATTTAATTTAATCTAATTTAATGTAATGTTGTTTTAGCTAAAAATTTTTGATGAGTTACAACATTTAAGTGAAAATCTTTATTACCAGTGAAACTACTAATCATCTTACCCACATTTTTCTTATTACAATGGATTTGTGTACATATATATAACGTACATGTAGGGCAAACAGTTAATCACTTTTAAATTAAGTTGAAATCAAGAAAAAGATTTATAATAGTCATATCTCAAAGAAAATTATCTAAAAATTTCAAACAATTACTGAAGCACAAATCAAATACAATAATCGCATATATTACGTAATATTATTGAAAAAGCAATTTAGAAATCATAAACAACATATATCGTCATAAATGAATGTGATGAAAATTGCATAAAATTTTTGCCGTTTAAGACTTTTAATTGATATACTTTCATCGATATATAAACAAGTACAATTTTATAAATATATATAAAATAAAAAGAACATACATTTTAATAGTAAATGAATTAATTGGTGCTTTCATCATCATTATCATCATTATCATCATCATTATCATCATCATCATCATTATCATCATTATCATCATTAACTTGTATGTATTGGGCTTTGTCCTTTATCTTTTATATTTTGGATGGTTAATATCTCATTTTTCAAATAACAATTAAGAAATTTACGCGCCTTATCTGTTACATTATTACCATGTACGCCTGACTGGCGCACAATGTATTATTATTATGCTTAAGTAGTAACTTCTTTTGTACGTTTTACTTGTTTACCAATTATCTTGGTTGAAAGAATAGAATACGTTTGGTGGTGGATTTCCGTTTCCGTGTTAAATATAATCAATATTATAGAAAGGCATTATGAATGAAAATGTTAATATAAATATGTATAAATTTTAAACTTCTCCTATTACATTACACTACTAAAAAAATTAAAATTCTTTTACCAATAACAATTACTTTATTTGTTTAACAAAATTCTATAAAATTTGTATATATATATATATGCATTTATATCTAAGCTAACACATACATGCACATATGCATACATGCATATATGCATATGTATATAAAAAAAAAATTCATTAATTAATTTCACACTTACAAAATGTATTTATATGAATGTATTTAAATGTGAAAACTGAATGTAACATAATTACAAGCATTATAAATATAAAATTTTATAGGGTTTGAAAATTTGTTAAACTTTCATTAGAATGAATAAGAAAAACTTTTACTCATACATATTTAATTATATAAAATATTATTATTAATTTTTATACACTCCAACATTATCAACTAATTTTATTTTTATTTCTATTATTTTTTTATTATATTATTGTGGTTGTTTGACCTCGAACGGCGTTAACCATTTCAAGCACTAAAACGACACGTGCCAGTTGGTTTTTAAAATTCAATTTCCGTCATGTAATCCCCAGTAACATCAATTGTTTTATTATTAACTTACATACCAATTAAATACACAATATCGATATCGACCATTGATCTACTGTGTAACTGTAAATAAATTTACATTTAAATATATATAACATTTTTTCTAAATATAATCATCTCAGTTATCTTCTGTGTAAATTGAATAAAACACAAGCAAAAATTTGCTAGCAAGTCAAGGCCGGCACCTTTTTTTTTTTGTACCCACAATTCAGAGATTGGGGTGTATCCTTATTTTGTCATTATGTTTGTAATGCCTAGAAGGAAATTCTTTATCAGCTTCAAATTCTGTATCGATGTAAAAATGTCTGTCCATCTTTATATCTAGCTGTTGTAAAAATTCTCCTGATGGTAAAATTTGGAAAATCTTGCATGCAAATTGGGTTTGCGTACAAGTTTTTAATCGATTTCCTGTCCTGCCTGTCTGTTGTCTGGGTATATAAATTTATTATCACATTTGTTATCCATGCCATAATATTAGTGAAATGCGGTTGGTAGGCGTCTTTTATTTCAAGATTTACCAAGAATGAATACCGGACAATATTACAAGTTCTTTCTACATATTTTACAAAAAGGCGACACATAAAAAAAATTACAAATTTCAACATTTATTTGATAAAGATTGATGCGCTAATTGGCAGCATCCTAAATGTGTATGCTAAATTTAGTGAGGGTAGAACTATTTTTTAAATCCCTTATCATACCAAAAACTTTTTAAATAATTTGAAAACTAAAATTTTTTTAGTTTCGTGTCTCATAATTAACTTTCTTTTTTAATATCAACGAGCTTAAAAAATCACAGTTAAACAAATATATACATTAGAGACAGTCAATGCCCCTTATTAAATACTCTACACCACATGTTTGTAAAAGATTACCCAAAATTGTTGGTTGCTCCACATAAAAACACTTTGTAAAATAAGTCGTTGCATGAAGCATGAAGCGTGATCGTAATAATTATCTAATCTTTTCCATAATCATTCCCTGGAGTCTTTGAGCTAAATCACACTAAAGGTCATTTCAAAAATTGTACTCTGTATTTTGATAACAAGCTTACATGAACAGACATCAGATAGACGAACAGACAACCTTTTAGACAGACATTGTAGACTAATAGCCTTCCTGGTTGTGCAAAGTTTCTGTTATCCATCTTTTGCAGTTTACCTTATTGGAAAACGAAAGGTATATTACGTTAGTATATACGAAATGTGCAATCTATTGTAGACTGATATCCCAAAGAACAGTACAATAAGATTATAAGTACATTCCGTATTACTGTTGTACATCTTTGTAACTTTAAAGAGTTTGATAATTAATTTAAATTTCAAGACGTTAGACGAGCAAATAGTCGGATAGGCTTAAATCAAAATTTTTTACTAAAGCATTTCAAGATTGAATTGTTTGACTATATAAGATTTTTGTTCGAAAGAGACGTTATATGGAAAATGGCTTGTTATATGGACTAAATTTGTTACAATTATTTTTTATATCAAAATACAAGGTAGAGCCAATTTACACTAAAATATAAAGCTTTTGTCCATATAAAGAATTTTTTAGGAAGTGATCATAAATATGGACCAAGCTAAACCAAGTAAGGCACATATATTTTCTATGGTCAAATACAATTCAACATTAAAATATATTTAAAATTGTAAGCTTCTTTTATGTAACGACTTTTTTTTAAGAAAGACATTATATGGGGAGTTATCGAAATAATAATCAGATTTTAACCATTTTCAATAGAGTTTGTCTCTGCATCGAAGCATATCCACGTGTCAATTTTTTTTTTTTAAATTAATTTTCAAAATTGCGACCTGTAGCTTGCATACAAATTTACATGGACTCACATCAGGCAGACAAAAAGATGGAAATGCTTTAAAGGAATGATGAGGTGTTTCTACATCGATTGGTATAATAAAAAACGGGTCTGTCTCAACACTTTTTAGATGTTATACACCACAAACGGTATAAAGTATAATGGAAAATGCATTATTCATACATATATGAAGGCTTATTAAGAAACAAAATTTTTAGTAAGTGATAATTTGATAAGCAATATAACAAATAAAAATTTTCTACACAATATATCAAATCAAAACAAATCAAATCCATTGAAATTAAGCATGTATGCAATTGCAATACATTTATAAACAATAATTAACTTTCGTGTTTGATTTGTAAACCCACAAACGGAAATCATTAAAAGTCACCTTAATTGAAAGGGTTGCCATATAACCGCACCATATTGTATGGTTAATTATCTCATACCTGTGAACACACGGTATCACCCCTTTTCATTTACAATTAATTATATTAGATTTTAAATAATATTATATATAAAAAAAAAAAATAAAGACAATGACGCAGTATGAAAGTGTGAGATAGAGGAAGAAATAAAGTGCTCAAATTTTTTATAATTTTTATAATGTCTGATGCACTTTTCGTTTTATATACATGTATAATTTTATATTAACAGCAGCCCATAACTTTCACTAGCTTATGCTAAGTAAACGCCCTAACACGTGCAACTTTATTATATTTATTTTCATATAAATAACAAGAATGGTGAGAAACTTTACTTAATTGTTTTCCTTAAACATTAATGGTCAATATTACATTTCAATAATGACATTACATTTTTTACACAACGTACACAATTCATTAGCGAATTTATATAACATCATATAAAGCAGCGTTAATATTTACAAAAAAGTCGAAAATTCTATAGAAGTATGTAAATTCTGGATTATAAATGGAAAAATTCAAATGCCTAACGTATAAAAATTATTATTTAATTAAATTGACTAATAATTTTTAAATCTAAATTAATCAAGGAAATAAAATGAAATGAGAATGATATAAAGAGATTAATTTATGGAAAATGGTACAATGAAATGGAACGATTTAAACCAATCGAAATCTATTTTTATTCAAACTTTTTATCAGTTATAGAATGAAATTAATTAATATGTAAATTTCTTGAAAGCATCAAATATCCAAATTAAATACTTACCAAACTTTCATAATAGAAATAGAATTAATTATGGCAAGCCATCCATTATTTTGAGCTGATTACTTATTACATAAAAAATTTAATTGATAATAAACAAAAATTGTAATAGCCAAAAATTTCTCATCAATCAAATTTAAATTAAAAATATCCATATCACAGCTATTTTGCACAATAATTAGCATTAAATTGTACTTTTCATTTTCATTAAATGCGCAACAACCCCAAAAAAATTGACTTTTAATATTACGCTTTTATGGTGATGTCTTTATTAAATAAATCAACCAATACATTGTTCTCTTTGCATAATCACAGTTACAGCAGTTTAAACATTTATCCATTATACATTTATTTATTTATGTTTATATATAAAATCTTCTCACATTGTAACAGTTATTCAGATGAGTATAATTCCCACTTTTAAAAAACTAAAAGCAACAGCTTTAAGAATACAATTTGAATGAAATTTTCAATACGATTCAGTCTAATTGATAGTAGTCCAGTCAGCGTTTTACATGCATACCTGCCATGAAGGCTTAACTGCATGGTATAGAAACGTACACAGTGAGCGTTAGCGTTGGTAGTCATCTCACGCATGGTGCATGCTACCGTCATAACTAGCTTCTAGTTTAAAGCCTGCATTGTACAAAGTTTAATCTTCGGGGCCTTCTCATTACTCCTTGATTTAGTTTGGTTAGCTCAACAAGACCACCCAGTTTAACCATTTTATTCGGGAAATGTGACCCTGTATGACAAGCATATTGTATGTTTAAACGAGC
This sequence comes from Melophagus ovinus, assembly GCA_023089585.1. Classification (NCBI taxonomy): domain Eukaryota; kingdom Metazoa; phylum Arthropoda; class Insecta; order Diptera; family Hippoboscidae; genus Melophagus; species Melophagus ovinus. Next base: position 2,733,992 of record JAKKIB010000255.1, on the reverse strand, counting down.
ACAGCCCTCACGAAGCCAACCTCAATAGCAGCATCATATGGGCATCATCAAAACTGATACCAAAGTAAATCTTTGGTGCGATCATGTGACTCATAATGCCCCCTGATGGCAACGAAACACGAACGGCCATCTCATAAGCCATTACCAATTGGGCGGGTGCTTCTCGAAACTGGTTGCCCCCCAATTGTTAGTAGTGACTTGAAGGAAATAATAATAAGTAAAAAATTGAGTTGAGTTAGATTAATAAGTATGGAATGTTGAAACTTTCGGCCACACGATTCTTGGATCGTTAGGGCCTTTTCTATGAACATGTTGTAACGCAGATTTGTAAACATTTAAAAGGGTTTCTAACGAATAATCTTCAACTATCACGAATGGTTAAAATGCACTTTCTTAACAAGTTAAAATTTTTAAATAATTCAGAAAATTCGCTATGTTGAAGAGAATTCAAAAAATCGTGTGATTTGGAAAAATTAGCATGTGTAAAATAGATGAAATTGTAAATTTTTATACCCGCACTCACCTGTGGCATAGAATAATTTATAACTATTTCCCCTAAGAAGTCTATTTTTTCTAGAAGCTATTAGTGAAAAAATTAACAACCTTAAACAGTTTTATTGCATATATTAAATAAGCGTGCCAAATTTGGTCCACATATACCCATTTGTTAGATTTGTTTTTAATGATTCAAAAATTGTAATGTTTTACCTTCTTGACTTGCAATTAATTTTTGGGATTTTTTATTCACACTAAGCAGTCACTTCAAGAGATATTTTCAAGCGACTGAAACGCTTTTTCTAAGTTTGTAATACTTAAAAAAAATTTGAATTCGACACTTAGAAGCCTACAAAGTACAAGCAACACAATATAATGAATTATGATAAGTCATTCATAGAAATTTTATTCGGATGAACTAAACTACTAATTTCACCAATAATGAGATTCTTCTTTCCCAAGATGCAGCAAGTATATAGATTATAGTCGACCGATGTCAATTTATTAAATACCCTGCACACTCCACATTTTCCTAAAGGACTACCAAGAATTATAAGTTTTTTCACTCATTGCAAAAAGAGTCGTTCTACAGAGCGTGCTCATAATTATTACCGATCATTGATAATAACTTCATACGAACAGACAGCAGATGAAAGACTGGTCTATCTCAAACTTTTCTGCACAAACTGCGAACTAAAAATAATGTAGGATATAAAAATCATATGGACTTTCTAAATCATAAAGTAGTGTTGTTTGTAAATCTAATGATTTCTTTTCGTATGAAAATCAACAATAAATTTGAGTATCAAAAAAATTAACGAGGATGGATGATTGTGAAAAATGTACGTCAAACGGGTAAAGAAAATCTTAAATATAAGTTTTCTCATAGTTTATTAATATTTTAATAATAAAAATTTGCTGAGCTTGAAAATATTAAGGACGCTTGACCAAACTTTTTTACAAATCATAAATCATTATATGAATATTTCTAAATTCGTCCGACTTTCATATGTGCAGGTGCATGTAATGAAACATTTTATATAAATATCTTATTGCACATGGAAATATTTATAAATTGCTATCTCTAGTTTACACTTAACTGCACAATCAATATGATATAAATAAGAAAGCAGAGCCACCATTTAGAGGGGTTGGGAGTCAAATATTATACCATAACTTTTTGATAAATATTCAAGATTTGCTTAATATCGAATATAATTTTTCTACTTGTTATTATGGTCTGTCATAATGTCCTTTATATAACCATAACTATTAAATATCAAGAGATTCACAAAAAGGAAAAAAAAAATATGCTTACCCAGATTTTATATATAAATAAATTATTGTTTATGAATAAGAATAAATATGACGTGTGGCCTTTACCACCAAAAACATATGCACCACATAATGGGATTATTCAAGAATTAAGACCCTTTTTAGATTTACTTTTCAAACATATGTAATAATTACTCATGAATCTTAATAAAGAAAGTAAACACCTAAATTCTTCGTGTGCGTGTGTGGGTCTGGGTGTGGAAATCGAAAATCATTAATTAAGCACGTACAGTTGCAACTAATAATTGAAACTTTTAGAAATCCGTAAATGCTTACCAAAATGCTTACCCAGCTAGATCGTTTTAAAATTTCTGATGATTCTTTTACTCTGGTTCGGGGCGGTTACAATTATGCACATGCCCATATTTGTAAAATTTGTAACTTCCCTTAGTCGCTTCACATCGAGCAAAGCGAGTAAAGAGAGCAAAGCGCAAATCTGCAACTTAGAAACTTGCAGGATTTCCAGGACAGAAATGCTATTAAATTAGAGGAGAACTTTCGAACAAATAAACTCTTGTTATTTATGCATTGACTTTTAAATATTAGTAACTGAATAATAATAAGGAAAAAATGGGCATTTTAATTTAAGTGAACTAAATAGTGAATAGAAGTGAAATGGAGAATTGTTAAGCCATGCGGTATATCAAAATTCACTCTACGGAAGGTTCATTGTGATAAATTATTCCACTTTAAATGGCAAACGATTTTGGCTTGATATTTGAAAAGCATTATAAAACATTCAGTTTTTCCTGCAATCAAATATTGAAAATATCGATGAAATTTTTTATTATAATAAAATTCAATTTTAATAAAATAAGACTTTTAATAGAATTTAAAGTTAGCATGTATCTGAAATGAAAAGAAATGGACATATCAGGATATGCTTGTTGTTAATACAATTATCAAAATTTCTATTACTTCTTAAGTTCAAATAAATCAAAATTTAATCCATACGCTTTGCAATTCTCCCTGCAGTTAATCTTAATTTAAGTCTGCCTGCAATCACACAATTCGCATAGAAAATTTGATAATTTTTTATAAAGAAAAAATTTTTATTCCAATAAAATTGTATGATACAAATAGATTCAATTATTCATATTATTAGCATATGGAATCTAGAATATAAAGTCCAAGCCTTATATGTGAAATATTATTTTAATTCAAATGGAAATTTCATTGGCATTAATATTCCAATTTCTTTTCAATTACTTTTCTACAGAAGCTACAGAAGTGATATTCAAAATTAAAATCATTTATTTCAATTATTTTTTCTATTTAAAGGGACATGTCAGAAGTCCAGTAGCTTCTCTTTAAAGGATTTCAAAATTAAATTAAAATGAATTGAATGTAAAAAGTAAACTTCCTTTAACAATTGTTATTCTTTTTTTTTTTTATTTATTATTTAATACCAAGAAATCACGCCCACCATGTTGCCATTACTATTGTGTAAACAATAATGAATTGTCCAATTTATTTTACATGACCATTTAATAAAGCAACAAAAATAAAATATATCTGCTCTATTTTGTAACAGGAAGCTTAATGTTAATAATTGGTCTGAACGATGATGTCAACTAGTAATTGAACTGATTGGAAATTTTGTTTTTCTTAATGCCGGTCCCTCGAACTTCCTTCCACCACCACCACCACCACCCCCCCCCCCCCCCCTTCCTCTCGCCCACTCCTTTGTTGGAAGCGACAAAAAATCAATAACCAAAAATTTGTTTAGATTAGCAATAATGATGTTGTTGACATTAAAAACATAAGGCGATAGCATTTTGTTGTAGTACAATGTTGTACACCAAACAATACGTTTTCAAACAGCCATAAAAAACTTCACACAAAATAAATGTCAATTGAGAATAAATGGACGTATCTTAAGGGGAGATACAAAAAAATAGAGCAGGAGGCAAAAATTTACAAACTTTTTTTTTTTCAGTAAAATATTCAATAAAGAAGAAGAGAGCACATAGAGCATAAAAAAAAGCCCAAAGTATGAGCAAATGTTTACCCGAGATTCTATTAGCACTGTTACATTTTTATTGACCTTGCACAATGGTACACACAAAAAATGTATAAACAAACAAAAACAAACAAAAAGGGTCATAAAAACCAAACCCTTCTGAATGATTTGATAAGTCATCCATAACTTTTTTAGGCTATTGAAGTATTACAAAACATTCAAAGGAAGCAAAACAAAAAAAAAAAAAAAAACAAGAGAGAAAACGAAAGTCCTTTGAGTTATTTTATCTATACACTTGGAAAATATCAAGGAATTTATTTAAGTGAACAGAATTCAATGTGAATTGTACTTCACAATTTACTATAAAAGGAAATATATTTTTGAACAATCACTTGACGAAGCCATTTGAACATATTTATTATACTCTACACTATTTTTGTTATTGGGTATTACAAATATGTGCAAATGCTTGTAACACCCAAAAGGAGTAAGGATATAACCATCTTTTATTATATTCATCATCTTAGAATGACTTCCTGATTCAATTTAAGTCTGTCTGTTTGCTTGTTCGTCTGATGTCTGTACATGTAAATTTGTTAGCAAACGACATATCGCATTTTTTTTTTTAGATATTTTAATGACATTTGACCTAAACCTATTGAAAATGGTTAAAATGGTATCATTTTTACAGCTAAGTCCCATTTAACGCTTTTCTTGAAAAAATTATTAAATTGCAAGAAATTACAATTTTAAATACATTTTAACGTAAATTGGCACTGAATTTGTATATTAACATAGAATTTGATCCAGTTTCAACCATTCTAATGACCACTTTACTTTGCTTTCCTGCCATTTTCGAAAAATCTACTTATATTAGTAAAAATTTTGAATTTTGAATATATCTTAGCAAAAATAGGCACTACCTTGTATTTTAACATAAAAAATTTATATATCTAATTTATTCCAGATGGACTCATTTTTTGAACCTCCTCTCATATATCGAACTTCAAGTCCCTTTTGTGACTACACATCACATTAAGCAAAGTGTTGTAGAGTATTTAAGAGTGTCTGCCCCAACTGATTATAAAGTTCTTACTTGTTTTAATTGTCATATTTATTTAAAAAGTTATATAATTAGATATTTATAATAAGATGTCGATTTCAATTACAAGCAAAACTTTTTCTATAATTTTGAGTAATTTAAGCAAATTTATGTTACGAACTTGACCACTTGTGATATAAAATATTATAACTTTTTGAGTAAACGGTTTAAAACAAAGTTTTTGTTTATTATAACGATTCATTTTTTATATTTTATTAAACCAATCCATCTATTATAATCCTGATCCTGATCCTGATCCTGATCCGCTTTCTTTAATTAAACTGATTCAAAATCATTTTCTAATTCAATTATCGTTAGCAACTTTTGAAATATTTTATAGAAATTAAATGGACCGTTATTTTTGATCTATTATCTAATTCTATTAAAAGTGAATATGATTGGAATAATATCATTTCTACGATTACTTCTCATATCACATCTTCGGAATATTGAAATATGTCAAAAGAAAAATATTTAAACAAAATAAAAAAAAGGAAAATTTTTTACTTTCGCTGGAGTTTATTATGGATTTGTATAACTTACATTAAAAAAAATTATGTACATTATTTTAAAATCCGTCTCGTACGACTGCCCCGAACATGTTTCCTACTCGACTAAAAAATTTCATTGTCTAAACTTTTGTCACAATATTTTTTTCCAGTGTTTTTATACCTCTACGTCTCATCGCAATATTCTTTGTACAACAAGATTGTTCTGTTAAATGATATGTAAACAAATATATCTATATGTAGCATTTGAATATTTTTGTTAAAGGACCAAGAGATAGAAAGGACTAACAATAGAAAGTAAAATAAGATGACATTTGTATGAATAACCATAAAAACTTATAGAATAATATGACAATAATAATAATAACAATAACAATAGAACTGAAGGGCTGATGAGAAAGAGAAAGAAAAAACTAAAAATTATAAGATACATATTTGAACGGATGCGGAAATGTTACAAATGTCATTGATAGAGAAATTTTTTTTTGTTTTTTTTTTTTTTACATTTTTCTTGACAAATTATCTGAAACTTAAAATTATGGTAAAATTATATTTTTTTTCTCTTACGTCAATTTTAAAATAAGCATGAATTAAAAAACCAGATATATATTTTTAAATAAGGAAAATCGTTTTATTTTCTTCCCCTTGTAAAGCAAATTGCATTTGTTAAGTTTTTTGCGGTTGATAATGAAGTGTAAGGAAAACACACTTACAAGAAATTATATGGAAAAGAAAATAATAAAAGCAAAATAAAAAACCCGAAAGAGTAAATCATTTTTTGTAAAAAGAAAATACTATTTTAAAAAATCAATCTTTAATAAATATTAGAATATTATATAGAAAATTTTTGCAATTAAATTTCTATAAAAGTTTCCTCTTTTTTTTTTTAAGACTTTTACGTTGAATAATGATTTTGTTAAAGTTTGTATTGTAATTTATTGTATTAAACGGAAGGGCTGCTAACTGTGTTGGTTTCTTCTAATTTTTTTTTTTTGTTTGTTTCTGCTTATACCCAGTAGTAAACAAGTAAGACAAGGTCGACTTTTGAATACACCCCACAATAATAAAAAATTTAATAAATGAATTATACATCAATAAAGTAAAAAATTGTAATTTCAGATTATTTGAAATGTTATATGTTATATGTTATATGGGAGGAGATTCCAAAGTAAACCCATCTGGACTAATTTCGATATATAAATGAAAACTTTTATTAAAATATATCAAAAATTGTACCTTTTGTATCGCTTTTGTTTATAATATAATTGTTTTCTAAAAAGGTCTAATATAGAAAGTGTTTGTAAAAATGGTCCAACTTTAATCAATTTCTAACAAGATTCATCCCTAAAATTTCAATCTCTACTATGATAACAAATTTACAAATGGAAAAGCAAGTGAACTTCCGGAAAAGTGTTTCTGAGTCGATTAATATAAAAAAAGTCCATCTATCTCAAGCCTTTTTGGGTTCTACAAATATCCTCACAAACTTATAATATCCTGTACCATAAGCCGATTCTTAAATATCCTGCACCATTTTGGAGTATGTGATTACAAATTTAAAGAAATAAATTACAAATTTACAAAGTAAAATATTGCAATTTTGAATTTTGAAATTATTTAAAAGGCCCAGTATATGAAAGCAGATTTAAAAAATGGATCCATCTGGATAAAATTTTACAGATATCATATTGCAAGGCCGTGCAAGTGTATTGAAAATTTGTAACTTTTGTTTATATAATGAAATTTGCGTGAATTTCGTAAAACTAGATCGATCTTTTTCAAATTTGATTTACATTAAACTACAACAGCATGTCAATTCGATAAATTATATTTAAAATTCTAAGTATTTTTTCTATAAAGTTGTTTTTTTTTTTTTTGGAGATGTTTTATATGGAATGGTCGCAAAAACTCCTTTCAAAGAAGTTCCATACTGGATTAAAGCACGCCCATTTAGCAAATTTTATAAGAATATTGTAAAAATTGTGATCTTTCAAGTCGCAATTTTCCAATTCAAGGCAATTCAATTTGGAAAATAATTCTCATAGATAAATTCACATTTAAAGGAAATATGGGTCTATCTTAATTTTTTCTAGGCGCTACAAGCACCTGCCCAAACTTATAACACCCTATACCACATGACGTGTAAGGCATAAAAAAATACATAAATTTTAATTTATCTTTTAAAATATAAATATATAAATAAATATTTATATATTTGCAGTACTGCTGCCAGTATGGTCATGTACCAAAATTACTTAGCTTTAGTTTTACTCTTCATTTTTCTATACCTTTCATACACATACATATATATATATTTTTGGCTAGGCCTTCTGTTTTAATTTTCTTTTTTTTTTTTTTTTGATTATTATTTTTCTTTGTAACTTTCATTTACAAATCTACATTTATTGTTTATTAACCGTTATGTTTGCTCTTGTCTAACTTCCGCAATTTAATGGTCTGAATCCTTTCTATGAATGAATATACATATTAAAAAAGCAAAAAAAAAGTATTTTATTATTATTTAGTTGGTTAGTTGTTTGGTTCGGTATTTGTGGAATACTTTCAAAATTTTCATATATTATTCATTTTACATTATTATTATAATTGTGTAGCTAAACCAAAACGAACGATCTTGTTATAGCAGACTTTGTTTTATTTTATTATTTATCTTTCTACCTTTTTTTTTGTTTTATGGACATCAAAAGGCAATTATTACATAAATCATTAAGTCTTCCTATTTCATTTTTTTTTTTTTTGCTCTTCCATAATTCTTCAACTTTTACGATTTGTCATCTAATGTTCAGTATGCATACTATTTTTGCTATGTATGTGTGCGCGTATGTATAAATTGTAGTAATAAATCTGCGCAAATAAGTAACTAACTATAAATGTATATGTTGTTTATACCGACGACAATATTGTGAATTTTACACAATTCATTTTATTTAATAAAAAAAAAAGAAACAAAAAAAAAGGGATAAATACTTTACTAAGTGCGTTGTCTTTTTTTTTTCAATTCTATATTAAATGAAGACGCCTGTTGAGTTTAATATTCTGACATATAAGTTAAGTGATTCATTATTTCACTTATTTAATTATTTCGAAAGAGGGTGGAGCTTTTTTTATTCATTTATACACACACACACACACGTTTAAATATAAGAACACAAAATAATCAAAGCGTTGTTTGCAATGAAAAATTGAAAATCTCTTTAATATTGTTGCCTTAGCCCTTATAAGGCAAACATTAGAAAAGAACGGTTACAACAACAACAACAACAACAAAACCAAATAGCAAATAAATTAACTGTCTAATTTTCTGAGGGTAATTTTTATATTCACTAACATGAATATATGTTGTGAATTCGATTGATTTGATGCCATCTAGAAAAATGTTATGCCCTAAGAAGTCTATATTTTTAACCACAAATGTGCATTTGTTGGACTTGATATCCAGTCCGCAAGGTGTGACAGATGATCTTTTTTATTTGTTTCAATTATCAGTTATCGATGTTTACGAATACCAATTTTAAACCATTAAAAACTTCACTTAAAAGTCGTTGAAGGTCTATGCTACATTTCTGAGGCCAATAAGCAAATAGACGAGCCCGAACATTTGGAACGGCGTACTTATCAGCCGTTGGTATTTGTTGGCACGTTTATACTGAATTAAATTTTGAAATTTTTATTAAATATTTCATTAAAGAGGTTTATTATGTTAAGGTGATGTGTGAAAGTGGATAACGATCAACGGCGGTTGTGCCGTTAAGTTTTTTAAAATCATTACACGGACGCCAATCATTAACTTTTTCTTTTTGAAACTAAATGTAATGGTGCTTTGGGAACTCTGAATACGCCAGTTTTGAATAAAAATTTAAATTCTTCAACAGATTTAGCCCATCATCTGTGAGCTTTCAGTGTTTTCTCCCAATTTGACAGTTAGTCAAACATGTCTAATTCGATCCAGAATTTGACGCTGATTAGAGATATATGAACTACGTAGGATTTCTGATGCTTCCTTTTAGGCGTTTCATATATAAAGACAAAACGAGTACACACCTAACCTTTACACTTTATTATTATGCCACTACCTCTGGGTGGTAGATACCGTAAATCTTTCCCAATTAAATCGGATTTAGCAATCTTTTAAAATATTACACTACACTTTTATAATTTCAACTTTTTTTGGAATTTGATTCACAATTGAAGAGATTACTTTAGTTATATAAATCGGAAAACAGTTGCATTTTATCTGGATGTACGAAATATTTAATGTAAAACACTGAAATGTATTTGAAAGTGTAAAAATGATCTTCAATATAATTGCAATAATTTTGTAATTTTTTAAGGTAACTTTATTCAATTTTACCTTAATTTTTTATTTTTTTTTTTTTTTTTTTTACTTATCATAGGTAAATATTAAAACTTAAAATTAATATTTCATTACGTTTGATACAAGTTACGGTACAATTAAAGAAATGTTAGTATTGCTACTTTTTCGCTTACATACTGAAGAACTTAAAATACAGCGCAACATCATTGATGCAAGATGTTTCAATTCTTAGGAATTAGAACATTATTTTACCCTACACCATTTTGTAATATAGAGTATTATAAGTAAGTTTTTAAATCGAAACATCCATCCATTCTAGATGGATGATTCGTGTTCAGAGTAGAAGCTGCAACCTGAGAGTGTTTTAGATCAAAAATAACTGTGCTTGCATATGGAAAAATGGGACAATTTTTAGGATCATTTTCCACATAACGACATATTTTGAATATTCCTTGATAAAAATTTATGAATTTTCATTAATTGGTGGACTAATTATGCGGGGAAAATTTAGTCCAAAAAAGCTCAATTTTTTGAATTAACTGCAATAGAACGAACTTTTCAAAACATTCGCAAAATTAGAATATTTACTTTCTAGCAGGGACAATAATTTGCTAGACTTTATCATATAATCCAATTAGTGTAGGGTACTCAAAATGCGGTCTTGACCGATTATTTTACATTAAATTAATTATAATGTTATTGATATTATTCTATTTTTATGCATGTAATATAAAATAAATTGCCCAATAAATTTTCAAATAAAACATGAACATCATAGATAATGTATAAAAATCCTTATGCGCAAGGCAAGTATGTACTAATTTGAAGCTGAACAATTATTTTAGATCTTAAAAATAACAAAAAAAAAAAAAAAAAAAAAAAAGACATGAAATATACAAATTGTATTATTCGAAAATTAATGTTTATGAGGGAACTAACTTACAGAACAATATAAAATCTACAGCAAATATCTTAATGTATGTTTTGTATATACATAAAATGTATTTTGTTAATGAAAACTTGATAATATAATGAAATTGCCCCTCTCTCAATTATGTATGTACATTTGAAATTGGAATATGTATAACATGCAAGTTAAGCAAATATGTACAATATGACACAGACTAAGTAAGTCGCTTATAAAATTTTTATCAATATTTTAGGTTAAGCAAGAATGCACTTTTACATGTAAACATATAAATAATAAGCTATAAAAATCTTACAATGAAAAAATGTTATTTAAAAAAGAAATGAATGAATGAAACGATGCAATAAATTTGGCCAATAGTGTTTCATGTATTGGATAATTTATATATAATTCAATTGAATAGTCCAAATAACTTGAGATAAATATCATGTTTACTAAGCTTGTCTGTCCACTTGTACATTTTATTAAATACATGAAATGGATTAAAATTACCATGCACTTAAAATGAGCTAAGTTTAATTGGCCACACAAATCATGGGCTCTAATGAATAACTTAATTTGAAGAAATTATTACAAAAAAAAAAAAAAAAAAACAGAAGTTTAATGAACAAATTCGTTAGCGCGTTTCAAAAAAAAAAAAAAATATATATATATATATAACTATACAATATTTTTTTTAAAATTATCAATTATACTAAATTTAGATTGTATTACATTACAACTTATATTTCAGATATTTTCCAAACAATAAAAAAAAACAAAAAAAAAATTGAATTCTTCACATTTTTATTTTCATTTTGAATATTCTTTTTCACCACTTTCATAAGCAATCATTAACTAACTTTATAAATATAATACAATTTGTATAAAAAGTATATGTAAAATCTCCGATTCTTGTTTTAGCGCACTTCTTTAATTACTTTTTTCAATTTATTTTCCTCATTTTCTGCATAATATATTAAAAAGATATATATAAAAAAAAAATCAATTTATATATAAGAATTTAATATCTTTTGCTTTTATATTAATTTTAATGTGGCTTGGTCTTGCTTTATTCTGCTCTATTTGTTTGCGCTTCTATCTATTGATTTTTCGTTTTCCTTTTTTCTTTGTTTTCTCTTTCTCTTTCGCTATTTTCTATTATTTTGCACTGCACTTTCATTAGCTTGTGAGAATATTGTTCACATTGTGTACATATACATAGACATTTTATATATGTATTATTTAGATGAATTTAAATAAGGGCTGAAGAAAGTTCTAGAAATTTGAAAATGCATTGGAAAAGAAAAAGGCAAATTAAGATTAGTTTAAGATTTGAAATTAACATTGAAAAAAGAAAACGTACTTTCGTTTGATTAACTAATGCCAAATGTTGCTGCTGTTGTTGCTGTTGTTGTTGCAATAATTGTTGTTGCTGTTGCTGCTGTTGTTGTTGCTGCTGCTGCTGTATATGCTGATTTAATTGTTGTGGTATTGATAAACCGCTCACATTATTAACACTATTCTGAAAATGTATATACCATACACACAAAATAAGAAGAAGACATTAACACTGGCATTATAATTGGACACAAATTATCTAATACATTTTTCTGCCTTAATGAGGTAAAATATTTTTTGTTGTTGTAATATTATAATATTCAATTAATTGAAACATATTATTCTCTATATCTACCAACCGTCCTACTAAAGCTGCAAGCTTCTTTGGAGGTATGAATAAATAAATAAATGATTTTTTAAGCCATTTATTAGTTTAAATTATGGCAGATGAGTTTAAAATAACTTAGATATATGAAATGAAAGATGCAAAGATAACCTCAATTTATAGAACATATTTTTCGTATCGCTTAAAAAACCTGATTCATTATTTAATGAATTATATGATGATTAAAATTGTAAGGTTTTAATTGGTTTGGGCCTGTTATGCACAATTACTAATCAATAATTGAAAAAATTAAAATAATGGGATTTACTTAAGTCTACATGTAAGAATAATAAGCAAATAAGAAACTTATATTTGGCTTGTGCCAAATTTCCGATACCCACCCCACTTCACATACAGCACGATATTAAGATTCAAAGCCTATCTCAGTATTTCTGTGGTAGACAGAAAACGCAAACATGAAAAAGTGTAAACTTGGTAATGCATCACTACGGGTAGACGTGGTCGATTTGCATTATTTTTGGGCAAATTTTATGGATTAATGGCCTTGCTCTTTATACAAAGTTATAGCTTTGTATTTTTACAAATTTGCAAATAATAAGCATAAACCAACAAAATTTTATTTAAAAGCATCGTGTTATCAATTTATTTTGCACTGTGGCAGTGCCCTTCGACCGACTCTGCCCACTTTCAATAACAAAGTTGTTATTGAAAATTTGTAGAATTATATTGAAAATTGCAAGAACTTCTATGGTTTCTGTCATTTGCGATCTCGATATCTTTTTTCTTGGTACCCAGAGAATGTTAACAACACAACAAATAGGCGGGCCGACAGACAGACGGACATGTATTTGATGCTGATCAAAAATATCCAACGATTGTTTTTGAGTGTAACAAACATAATGACAAAATAAGTATACCCTAAAACTCGATGTGGTGGATATAAAAATTAATAATAAATTAAAGTAAATTAAGTAATTTATGAACAATTTCTGATTTATATTACTCGTATATAATTACCTTATTTTTATTTTTCGGAGGACGGCCACCTAAAATATCAGTTTGTTAATTTTTATAAAAGAATATCGAAATAAAAAGAATACGAGAAAATGTGTACTTATTAATTAGATGAATTGCTTTCTTAAAATATAAAACATAAAAATGAAAAATAATCCATGAAAAAATATCTACTATAAAAAGGCCTAAAAGAATGATAGAAATCAATATGAATAAAATAGAACATAGAAAATGCACCACAAAATCATCATTTTTTTCAAAAGAATTAATATACAAAGCGAAATACTAAAAAATTAGAATATAAATAAGTAAAAACAAAAATACGATGGAACACCCAAAAAGCCTAAAGCAAAATACATAAAAACTTTCAAAAATGATACACATTTTAAACGCTGGGACCCCCTTAAAATAAAAATACTACGTTTTTTCTTCTGGTGTTTCTTTTAAAAAAAATATATTTTTTGCAATTGCTTAATATTTTTCTCAGCGATATTAAAGCATGATAATATTCAATAAATTAATCGGCTCGGCTAAAGTACTTTTTTAAGTAAACTGAATGTATTACCATTTTTAGCAAAATGGTAATTTTTTAGTCTCGTACTTTTCTTTTTACATTCGCTTCAAACACTAAACAAAACCCTTATATCAATATTTTTAATTTAAGAGAAATGTGTGTATTTCAAATTTAGCAAAAACCTTGAGATCTTTAAAGTCGCATTTTTGACGATTAATGCCGTAAATTTCAAATGATATCATACGAAATTTGTCGTATATGCAAAACATTTTTAAAACTGGATCAATGCAATCTAAATTTGAGACATAGTCTAAATATAGTCAAAATATCACAATCCAAAATATTGGATTTATAGTTAAAATCCAAAGCGATATCTTCCAGATAACAATTTTTTTCTAAAACAAAGACATACGTATAGTGGCCTTAAAACGTATTGAATATTAATATGGCAAAAAAACAAAGTTGCTAGATTTCATATAACTATTTAACAAATCGCTTGGAATTAAATGCAGATTGATAACACAAAGGATTTCTATAACGGGCAGTACGCCAATCAATGGAAAATTTCTTATATCATATGCCACATAATTAGTGTAGGATATTAAATTACTAATAATAAATAAATATTTACGAAAGTTTAATAAAATGAGCAAAAATAATTAAAGTACTCAATATACTATTCATTCAAATTAGAGGCATGTGACGTAAAAAATTATCTTAGTGTTAGTTCAAGCGAATGCAAAGTTTAAATTACGAAATTTTGTTTAGAAAATGCATATCAAATTCATCAAAGGCAAACAATAATAAAAGAACATTAACTAACTATAAAAATAGATATTTTGTTTTGTATATAAATGAAATTAGTTTTAAACAGTGCAATATAAGTAAAATACTGCGTCTTCTTGTAACGAGCAAAATGCTAAATATAAATAAAACATGCATGTTTATAATAAATTCCATGTAAAGGAAATTAAATATTAAACAATAAACAAAACAATTTGCTTCAATTGCATTTGAAATGCATAAGATACACATCAAATGATCTTATTGAAATTCTTTATGATTGATAAACATACGTTGTGGCGCATGTTGCAGCGATAAAGGTTGACCGATCATTGTAACAGGTTGAGGTTGTGGCGGTTGCAGTGTTATCGATTTCTTTGAACGTTTCGGTGGCGGTAGCTCAGTATGCGAATGACTATTTAATAGATGCTTGGAGAGATGTTGACGAACAGCAAACGATTCATTACAATTGGCCACTGGGCAAGAGAGATATCTAATTAAATGCAATTTTAATTAAAGAAAACAAAAAAAAAGACAATTTCTGCATAAATATCGAATAATCAAAGTGCAAACGAAATATAATTATTAATTTTTTCTTTTTTGTAATAATAGAATTATTATGCGAACTTAAGTTCTTGCCAGCACCTGCCCTCTAAATGGCGTTGCTCATGTTTTTTCAGCAACGACTCTTGATTAAACGAACTAGGACATATATTGCATTTGAATTTGAACTCATCATGCATTTTTAAATGTTGATCCAAATGGGCTTGCTGCAAAAATTTTTCATCACATTTCGAGCATTCAAATGGGAAGGCCAGACCATGCGATTTCATGTGGGTGTGCAATTGTGATTGTTGTTTAAAAGTTTTTTCCGGACATCGCGGACAATAATACCCTGTAATGCCCGCATGCGCTTGCAAATGCTGGTTTAATGATGTAACTTGAGTAAACTTTTTCGGACATTGATTGCAACAATACTGCTGAACCTTGTGGTGGGTTTTCATGTGATTATTTAGATTAGTGACCTGCGCAAACGATCGCCCACACTCTGGTTCTATACATACAAATGGTCTCTCTCCCGTATGCAAACGACGATGATTATTCAAATTCGTTATCTACAATTAAAAAAAAAAAAAAAGTAAAAAAAAAAAAACAAACATTCTTGCTTTTAATTGATTTAAAATTCACTTTGTTGTTTCAATTTATCACCTGCGTAAATGTTTTACCACAATCTCCGCATACATATGGACGATCATTTGTATGTATACGCTCATGATTTCGCAAATTAGCTGCTTGAGTAAATCCTTTATGACAATATGTACAAACGAATTTTCTTTCTACTGCATGATTACGTATGTGCGTTAACAGAGAAGATTTACGCGAAAAAGTTTTATTGCACAGAGGACACGATCCCTCCTCATTAAATATTAAATCCACCTGAATCACAAATATTTATTCTATTAATTAATTAATCGCCCAAAATAATGCTCAATTATACACCTACTTAAAATAATAAGAATATACAAGTGCTTCCAAAAAAAAAAAATAAATAAATAAATAAAAAAATAAATTGTCCTAAGATTATTAAATAAGAAGTAAAACAATTTAAATTTCATTTACCACCCGATTACCGAATTATATCTGATAGACGTCTAAATATTCCAATTTCAGTTTAGTGAGTTATTATTATTATCGGTTATCTGTCATGTGATATTTAAGTGATGATGAGTACAAGAACTTCCTTCAAATATTTGTGTCAAATTTGACAAGTTGATATTTCAATTTTTGGATTCATTGTCTTCTTCTTATTTACAACAAACAGACTGACAAACAGATATTGCAAGAATGATTTAGAATTTTATGCTAATCACGCATGCGTGTACTTTATAGAGTTCTTTGAAGCGTGCTTGTAAGAGTTGTGAACGTTTTGACAAAATGAGTTTACTCTACCAAATTGCAAGTTTAGGTGAAAATAAATAATATAAAAACTCAAAATGGAGATGGACTTCTTATAAAGCTACTTCAATATATACAAGTACAAAATCTATAACTCAGTGATTTGTATCACTTGCAAAGTAGCAGTAACCTTAAGTTACTTAAGGATGTCGCTAGGAGACTAGAATTAATTTAACAAAACAAAAAAAAAATGTGATTTCTAATTATTACAAAATAATGATATTTACTCCATAGATATTAAAAATATGCTTAATCAAAGACACCTAAAATGAGCAAGTGGAGATTCCAAATATATATTGAGAAAATCATATTTTAATAGTTAACTGATATAAGATTTTTTCATGTATTTGCTTAATTTATTCCCTTTAATTTTAAAAGTAAATTAAAAAACAGATCCAAGAAATTGAAAACGTTTCACCTCTACTGAATACGTATTTCATTATGAATGATCGATCGCTCAATAACAACGATTGCTTCAATTATTATGCCAAAAACGTTAACTAGGGCTTAAAGCGTCTCCGTCTGTTCGACTGAAATATGTCCATTTGTTATGAAATATGATGAACGTCTTTTGGATCGTATTTCATATGGTCTCTATTGAATATGGTTAAAGTCAAATTATTTTTTCGGCCATTTGCTATTTCAAAGAAAATCGATATATAAAAATAATTGACAATTTCGAATATACTTTAATGAAAATCAGAGACCTCGTCTTATATAATGAACTGTTCATTTTGAAAATTGAATTTTTTTTTTTGGTGTATTAACTTGTGATTCATTTTCTTGATTAGCTAATAGGTTTAAGTAGCAAATGATGGAGCATATTCAAAAGTCGGCCCTGACCCGACTCTAACAGTTTCACTTGTTACATAATGTTTTTCTTTTTTTTTTAGAAAGATTCGTTGTGATCTACTATTTTTATATCTACTATTTTTATATCTACTATATTTATATAGAATTAAAGTATGTATATAATATGTACATCTAATTGTTGTATTGTCTTCTCCAATTCAAAAGAAGACATGGTGATTTGTTGCAATTTATTTTTAACGCCGTTTTGTCGTGGCCGGCGTGTTTGACGCTGCTGATGCTGGGGCTGCAGTCATATTGCATAATGTGAGAAAAATCGATTTCGGTAGACATTTAAAATGAAATAGATAAGAAGAAGAAAAATATAAAAAAAATAACGAATGGAATGTATTTTAATTTTCATTATTTTATGTTATCAATTCATACAAAAGCAAGCACACATTTGCTTATATTAAGAGGCAGAGAAAAACTGTATAATCAGAAAAATAATAAAAAATAATAATAAAAAGTGAAAGAGAAGCAAACGAAGTGTTAGAAAGAAAATTACAATTAGAGAAAGATTAGAGAATTTAACGCATAAAAATTTTTTGTCATATGTCCAACATTAAGCGTGTACAAACGTTCAGAAAACATACTCGCAATTAAAGTAGTGCAATTTTTTTAAAACAAATACAAATAAATCAACAATAGAAATTTTAAATAATCGTCATTATTACATTCTATGGATTGATAAGTATTTACAAATTGTATGCGTATTATTTCCAAGAAATGAGTTAAAATGCATAAAAATCATTAACAAGAAAGTTAATTTTTTAAAACTAATTTTTATGTAACAAATAAGAAACATATATTTGACGGGGACCATATCTTGAATAACCACCACCCAAACAGTATTTGGTACTTTATGGAACATGAAGGTACACTAAAGTGGTTAATTTGAATTATATTTATATAGACATAACATAACGTCCCTAATATTTTACCGAAAGATTAGTTATGAACGAAAAACTAAAAATTTTTTCCTACTAAAAGACAGAGACATTCCCAGTTTGCGCTGCACGCTGAACATGTTCCTTTGTGCTTTTTGATCGATTTGGTCTTTTTTAAACATCAACCAACGTACATGAACTTACATATCTGTATATCGTCTTTTTGTGACCAAGACGGACGGACGGACAGATTTGTTTAAATCGGGCACTTTGTGGGGTCTCTACTGCTTTCTTTATTTGCGTTATAAGCGCAATATACACAAATAGGTATACCACCAACCTCCGGAGAGGGGAGGCGGGTTTACTCCTTTAAATAAATTTTTAGTTAGGCTGTGGTTATCTATGCTTATTTAAGCCATGAAATATAAGACCCATTCAAGTACTTATATGGATACACTTGCATCACTCGATTCAAAATTTTCCACTGATATCAAAAACGTGTTTATTTTAATTGATCGTGTTCTTAAACTTCCGTTTTGAATAATATAAGTGTTTTCAGCGGTGATACAAATTTAATTTCTGAATGGTGGATACATTTAAAAAAAGAGAGGAGAGTGTCAACACTTTACCTCTTCCGTTTCTTCGTTACTTTGAATATTGTCTTGATTAGAATTTTGCTGTTGTAATTGTTGTATTTGTGCTTGTTGCTGTTGTTGACTTAAAGATGTATTGGTATTACCGACGGCGCTAGCTGCACTGGCAGCTGCTACGCCACTAGCCACTGCTACTGCTGCTGCCGCTGTGGCTGTGGCTGTTGATGCTGAAACGGATGAATAGAAACCGTTTCCACCACTGGTCAAATGCTCTGAGCACTTAACACAAGTTGGTATATTATAACCAGGAACCTGAAACAACTGTAAATAAATAGATATAACAAAATATTTAGTAAGATAATTGCCACTACGAAAATTAAGTTTAAACTAATGTGAGGATCACAAAAGAATAGTGAAAAGGAGTTAAAATAGATCCTTTTTTTATTATTCCGATCGACTCAGAATAACTTCCCTATTCGATTTAAACCTGTTTATTCGTCTATATGCTTGTTATAGATCTCTATTTTAGATATATTCTAATGAAATGCGGCAGATGGGTCCGCTTTAACCCAAAGACAAAAATGATTTGATTCGGACTACTTTTACGACCACGCCCCGTGTAGCGCCTTCCCTAAAAAAATCATTATATGGAAAATAAAAATCTTGACGCAAATTGACGCTTAAAATTACTTCAATATAAACAACAAATTTGGTCTAAATCGATCTATTTTTATGACCCCCTCTCGTATAACCTTATTATATGGCCAAAAAATGAATATATTGTAGTGCAATTGGCACTGCCCTATTCAAAACAATGCCAACTGAAACTATTTTCATTTTATGAAACTACTCTCAAAATAACTTATAAGTTTAATAACTTAAAATTTTCTTCAATTTTGTGGACTTATACTTTTCTTATTTGATTTTAATTACCTTAAGCAAAATGGTGCACGGTATTTTAAAGTCGGCTCCGACCGACCATAAAGTTATTGTCTTTAATACCGTACGCCACTTGTACCTGTGGTACAAGGTATTTAAAGTTTGTGCAGATGTTTGTAACATCCAAAAGGAGTTAAGATAAACCGACCTTTTATTACATCGATCGACTCAGAATCACTACCTCATTTGATTTAAGCCTGTCTGCCCATCTGAGGTCTGTTCATGTAAATTTTGTTACCAAGCTATAGATCACAATTTTTGACATGTTTTAATGAAATTTGATATATAGGTCTACTTGGGCCCAGAGACGAAGCCTTATTGACAATGGTTAAAATCGGACCATTCTTAATAAAAGGTAGTTATACGAAAAAACATACCATTTTAAATATATTTTAACATAAATTGGCGATGAATTGTATTTTAACATAAAAAATATGTGTGCTAAAATTGGTCCAGATCGGTCCATTTTTACTACATTTCTATACTATATTTTCGAAGGAAAGCTTTTATATGGGCCAAATATAATGAACTTTTGAAAATACTTTATTTATTACAATTTTTCAATTTTCTTGACTTTTAATTTTCTTATCTGACTTTATGCACATTAAGTAAAGTGGTGATCGACTATAAAGTCCTTATTTATCTTTTAATAATAATTATTATTATTATACCAGCCACCCAAATATTGAAGATATACTCATTTATCATTACGATTATAACGCCTAAAAAAACCGTCCGATGCGTTACAAAATATCTATTTTCTTAATGAGTATCAAATTCATAAATAAAAGCAAGGCAAAAAATATATGTAATATCAAAAGTTAAATATAAGTAAAAAAAATTTAAAATTGTAATAATTTGAAAAGTTCATTATGCGGGAAGGGACTTAAAAGCGGACCAATCTGAACCAAACTTTGCATATTTATTAAGTATTCTAAATAACCAATAAGCAGCAATTTTATAAAAACCATACGAAAATTATCATATTTTTCATATATCAATTGTTTAAACCAGAACATTATAAAACATGCAGTGAAATTGTAATACTTTGCCCATTCTTTGGCCAACAAGAGCATGTCACAAATTTCATTGAAAGGTCTCTAATATTGTGGCCGGTATTTTCGATACTACAGTGACGTTGAAATTTTCATAACCATAATTTTTTTTATATTCATGAATCATAAGAGGTATTTGTTTCTTAAAATTTATGTAAAATTTTTCAAGACATCGCTGCATTATCTGTGCCTTTAAGTACCATAAAGTACCGTATAAAGTTTAGATGATAGATATTAAAGATTAGGCTACAGCCAAAATTGTCTTACATTTTACTGATTATTTTTTTCCTGGCAACCAACAGGTAATAAGAAGCATACATAAAATATTGACAATTCTCCGAAATAAATGCAAGATATTCTGCAAAATTTGTATATTATTGATAAGCATACGCCTGGCCAAGGATTTTCCTTTATTCTAGGATTTCAAGGTAGCATTTCTTAGGCGAACAATGTTATCAATATGCCTTCCAAAAACATAAATTCACAAATGTACGATGCTTAATCTGATACAACTTTCATAATTTCTAAAACCAAATAAAAAGTATAGTAGCTCACGGCCAGATAAGCAGACAGACAGGTAAATTTAAACTGAAGCAATCGGTATAATAAAAAGTTCATGTAACAAAAGCCGTTCTATAATATACATTCAAGAAAATGTCTTATAAGTAGTTTATGGTATAAAATGAGGGTATTTCCGGTTGAAAGTCTATTTTTAAAGAGAAAGTCTCCAAACCATCACTCTATGGGTACAAAAATACTCCCATCTAACATACATTGCAAATACACACACCAGTCTTTTAAAGGCTAAAATCTCTACAACTAGATCATTACACGCATATACATACAATCCATAGGGTTAGATGAGTCTTGCAATAGTATTAGTTCCCGCCATATGGTAGGATAATAAGTCTTTAATTTAAGACACATACATCATTATGGTAAATCATAATCAACCTTTTGGGCCTACATTTCATTTTAAGAATTAGTTTCGAAAAAATTGTAATTTCACTTTCCTCAGTTTAAAAATTTTTTTTAAATAATAGGCCTGTGAACTTGTACGTTTTAAAATTAACACAAATAAAACAAATTGGCGAGACTTTTGGTCATATTGTCCTAAAAATTTTATCTTAAATTTTAACAAGTAAAAAAAATATATGTGACTGGATCCAAATCTTGGATACCCACCATCAACACATCACGACATTACGATTCAGAATCTGATTCAGTTTTTTAGGAGTAAATTGAAAACGTAAGCATAAAAAAATGAATGTTTGGTATTGTACAAATTTCGCGTAGACGTATCCGATTCGCATGAGTTTTGAAGAGGCTACTGGTGTGTAATGTCTCTTGCGTAGAATTTCAGCTTTTTATCTTTTGCAAACAATAAGAAAAACACTACCAACTTTTGCTTTAAAAAATTAGTTGTTCTCAGTTTATGTTCTACTGTGGGCGTGTTTCTCGACCGATTTTATTAATTTTCAGTGACAATCTGCCTGCAACAATTTCCAATGCTTCTACCATATGTGAGCTCGATATCTCGTTTTGCGACCAGGAGAATGTTAACAGGCAAACAGACATATCTAAATCGATTCAGAATTTGATGCTGATGATGATCAAATATATATATATTTTATAGGGTCCCCAATACCTATTTCTAGTCAGTGTAAACATAAGGACGAAGTAAATATACCCCTAACCTCTGGTTGGTGGGTATAAAAAACTAACAATATGCAGGTACTATTAGTGCTGGTTTTCATTACACAAATAATTATTGCAATTTGGCATAAACAAAGTGGAAAAAGGCTTCTGATTTTTGGTTGAAATTAAAGTTATATTTGTAGAATTTTTAGTCAAACAAGATACATGAGAGGAATTTTACAAAATTGGCTAAGGAAATTCTCACGCATAAGGGAAAGTTGCGTTTCTAAAACTACATGCACACTTATACACATCACCTAGAGGTTGGGGATATACTGCTTTTGCCAGCACGTTTGCAACATATAAAAAAAGTAGAGATTCTATAAAAGATGGATATTTTTATCTGCATGAAATTCTAGAAGCAATTTGGACTTATGTACATATCTGTCAGTGTAGTATTAAAATTTTTCTAGTCGTAAAATTTGAGACATTAAACTCAAATGGGACAGAAAATTAAAAGTTCGTCCACGTTAATTGCTACTGAAAATAACTTAAATCGGTCAGGAGACACGCCCACAATGCAACAAAAATTGAGAGCACTTATGTTTTTCTAGTAAAATTTGGTAGATTTTTGCTCATTACTAGCAAACATCAACAGGTAATAATCTGATATTTGATGCAAATATTAAGGTTATTGTCTACACTATCGGTAGCAAAAGTTACGAATCGGCCACACATATGCGAATTTATTCAATATGAAATTTTCACTTTTTACATTTATGTTTTCTATTGCTGCAAAACTGAAACACTCTCAGTACTATAATACAGTGTTGGGGTGGTGGGTATACAAAATTCAGCTCCAGCTAAATATAACTTTCTTACTTGTTGTTTTTACTTTCCTTTTTTTTTTTTTTTACAATTTTTTGGGGATTGAAAACACTTGTCGCTTTATCTATTTTGATTGCTTTGCTTACCTTTTTTAATATACAAATCTACAATATTTACTCAAAAAAAAAAAACCGTATAAACAAAACTTTGTTTTGATAAGAAACTAAAATAAGTATAAATCAACCCCTCTATGCATACGAATTGAATGTAATTCAATGGGATATTTTTTTGCAAAAGAAAGTATTTTCTCTTTTCATAATAATATTATCAACCGCTAAGGAGCACGCTCTCTGATAAAGTATTTAATGCATCATTGCTCTTATATTTTTGATTCACACACTTTGGGTCAGTGTTGCATTCATTAGAGTATTAGCATTTTACTTTCACCTTTTGTTTAAATGTGTAATTTATGTACATGCATTGGAAAGAAGAGTGAAAAAATTCTAAAAAAGAATGTAAAATAAATATTTTTAATTTTCGCAGAAAGGGAAAGAGATGTTTTCTGTCATTTCGTGCCAATGGGAATCATTGAGATAATCGGTAAAGTAATGTCGGGCGTGAAAAAATCGATAAAAATGACAAAATACTCAATTTTGCATCAAAGAGTTCTTCAATAACAATAAAAGACGCGCGCAAATTGTTTTACTTTCCCCAACTCTGACAGAATTTTGTTTATCTAGTTTTTTTTGAGACTGTACCACACACATATTCACATGTATAGATATATCCCTATATATATATATATATATATCTATATATATATATATATGTATATATACTTACCGCTGCTGGTTGAAAACACAGTCTACAAATGCTTTCCATGTCCTTTACAAGCGCCTAAATATATCATTAATTTTGGTACTAGCATTTAAAAGGATTTTTTCCTTGATGAGTACTATAAAATAGTGTTTGGTAAAAGGTCCACGTTTTTAGCTGTGTAACTTAGACGCAAAGTGCAAGTAAGATTTACCGCATATCATACTCTTGTTATTATTTAATATTTTTTCAAGAAGTTAATCATAAAACACTGCATGTAATTTAAGCAAAATTTATCGTAATTGAAAATGCTTTTAAAGCACACCTCTACCCGCATTATAATAAGCACAATATTTACACGTTAATATTCTTTTTTTTTATCATCTTTTCTATTTGGAAAAACTGATTTCGGCCAAACAAAATAATAAACCTTTTTTCTGCCTGAAATGAAAAAAAAGTGTCGAAGCGTTGACAATTCATTGTTAAACATATAATGGCGTGAGCTTAACAACTATCTATAAAATATGGCACCAAGTAAGTTGTATATACAGGTGGCAAGTCCTTTCTGTTTAATATAAACTTTGCGCAACGAAAGTCATCCCTCAATATGATTAGATAAAAAATCTCGTATATAAATTAATAAGATAGTGAAACAATATTAAATTTTAAATAAGATTTTACAAATTTCATAATAATTATTACTCTAACTATTATTAATACTGCAATTACATTATTTTGTAGAAAAGTAACAGTATTATTTAAGTACATTGTTGTGCCATCTCTAATTTTTAAATTGTACCTTTTCTATTAAATAGTGAGTAAACATATTTTGTTGTTATGTGGTTACTTTTTTGCTGCGATCTTTATAAAGTAAACGAAGGGATTAAAGGAATTAATATTAAGAAGATGCTTTTATAATAGTTAGCATACTAAACATCAAAATAAATAAATCGGACAAATATAATTACTTCATAATTATTTATAAAGAAAAATCTAAACAAAGGAATGAACATAATTTTTTGGATATTCAGAAAACTCGTTCCCTACATTAATCAATGGGTGGCTTATATGTGCACCACTATTCAATTACGTTTATTGAACCAAATCAAAACAATACCAAATATAATTTAGTTATGCTTAACAAATTTTTTAGCTAAAAATCAACGAAACTATTTGCACGCAATTGTTCATTTGTGTGTTCGATTTGTGTTCAATTTGTAATAATAAAAAGGTAAGTGTAATGTTAAAAATAAAAAAATATTTACATTAATTATTAATTATTATTATTATTAGTCTGGTTTTTATAAGTTTTACCGGTAGAATGATCAATTTAACTTTAACTTGTTAGCAAAGGTAAAGGCGTTGCTATTAATGGCTATTTGATTCCGTACAATTATTCCTGATATTAAATGTAAATTACATTTCATAAAGAAGTGATTAATTTTGTTGAGACATCCCTCTTATTTATGTACCATTCGGCACGGGATACTGATAGCACAGCAGTACCAAATTTTCTCATTAATTCTTGCATAAGGATATATGAGGAAAGTAATTAAAAAAGAATTAAAATATTATTATTCTAACGGATTCTAACATGATAAAATTATTTCTTGATTTGTCTTTGAAATTACCTCTTCTGCAAATCAATTCGCCTTCATATATTCTCAATATATTTCATCATATAAATTCATATGTCATTTTTTAACGGTAACTTATTGGACAGAACATTTTTATTTAAATGTTTTTCGCCGTACATATCAGTGTCGAAATATTGTTTAGTATTTTTTTTTTTTCAATATGCATGAGCATCAAGCACATGAATGCTACAAGAAAGCTCATCTAGAGATATATAGACAAAGAATATATCCTGGGTATGTCCAAAGTATGTCATCGAACTTTTTTTAACTTGTGAAACTGACCAGTAATGAGAATTTACTCAATTTTTGAATAATTTTTTACACCAATCAGTAGGCAATAATATTCACGTAACTGTATTAAAATGCTTTGAATCAATTGTCTACATATGAGAAATCATCAGCTTTAAATAAACTCAGTAAAATGTCCTTCGAAATTTCATATATATTGTGCATCATTTTAAAACGTATAAATTTAGCATAATTAAATTAATTGGCTTCTTGTTAAATACTGATAAAAAATAATTTGAAAGAATGCTGCCTTAATTTAAAGAAATGTATCAAAGCATTATATTAGGACATTTTCAAGTTTTAAGACAATCACAGATATATAAACGATTTATGTGCCACTTGATCATCATCATATTTGTACACTGTACTTTTAAAATAAGTCATTTTACGACAAAAATGTAAAATGAATATTTCCTAGTATTAAAGATGATTATGAGAAAGAATAAAATCGAAACTCTTACAAAAAATCATTTGGTTTCTTTTTTTTTTTTTTGGTTATATCGGAAATGAGTTATATTTGTTAATAAATCTATTTCGTTTGATTACTTCTGCAATAATTTGTTCTTTATTTATTTGTTGGTTACTTGATTTAAGGTCCATAGTGTCAATTTGTAACAATAAGTCTCCACAAAGTAGAACCTATCCAATCATTTCACTTGGAAGATTTTAATTTGATTTTGATAACGAAAGTTGTGATGGGCGCTTATGATTTTGTGTATGTACTTGCATTTTTACAATTTTTAATGCTTTTTACAATTTCAGAGAAATAGGTTGTATGTTTTCATAATTGCTTTTGCTATACTTGTAGAAATTTTTGCCTTAGGAATCTTTGTATTTACTCATTTTTCTTTTTTTATTTTCATCACTTCCTCATTCACTTTGTGATGATGTTTTTAACAGCTGAAGAAAGTCTTAGATACGCCTAAAGCCCCAGATACCCTTCTTTGCATTATTGTAATGAAATTTTGAATAAATATAGACACGCGATCATCTGATCGTCCGTGTGTCTAACTGCGCTTCATATTTCTTGGGTTGCAAAAATCAAGATATTTGGCAGTCCATGTACACTAATTTATATTAAGAATGCGTTAACTCGGATTAAAGGCACGCCTACAGCCCAACAAATGTTTGTCAAAACTTTTACTGGATAAAACACTAAAAATTAGTTCATAATTTCATAATTTGCATAATTAAGTCTTCATTATATATTTACAAATGGAGAAAATGTGCAACTGTCAAAAATTCGAAGATAGTGTCATTTTCATTATTTTCATATTTTTTCTGCCCTTACTCGTAATCGTAGGTACCACTAAGTATAACTCTTACACTTTATCTACAAGTTTTGGATACGGTGATATACTATCTCTATCAGTGATATTCTAAGTGGTATTTCATAAAGTTGTATTAATACAGATTGTAAAGTTTGGCTTTAAGGTGCTTTGTTTTCGCTGATCCTTTACAAAATTCAAATTAATAATTGTACTCGATAACTTCACCAACGTAACTAACATTTTTTTTATAGGCATTTTCGAATGAAACAAGTGTAATTTTTTGTCTCTTTTTAGAAGTACCGTGAAAGACTTGATACATTAAAAGGTTTTATTTTTGGTGAAATTATCGAAAGAATCAGCTATAGTTTCTATTGGTAGCTATATTTCTTTCTAAAATTTAAATTGGATGGTATAATATTTTGGGAGTTTTATAATGTATTATTTGTGTATTTTCGAACGAATTAAAGAAAAAATGTCTAATATATAGATAAACTTTTGCCAATATTTATCGTTTAGATTGAGTTGAGTACTTTAAAAGTAATTCGAAATTGATATTGTACATTCATATAAACTCATTAGCTAGGGCTATTTTTTTTTATATAGTCTGTCTTATTAGTACTATATTAGCTACTTCCTTCTTGCACGTACGTTATACAGTGATCGTGTGCTTCGCTGCATAAATAACTACAATAAAGTAAGATGGGGTTGCCAGCGTATTAAAAATAGTGCTACGATCGGCTTATGGAGTATGGCGCATATTAAAGACGTAGAAGATTGTTAAATAAATAATAAAAAGAAAATAAATAATAAAAAGGAAACAATAAACTAACAACGAATTTTAGTGGAAAGTCTTCTTTTTTATTTCGAGCGTGCTAATTTCACTTTTTTGTTTTTACGTTTTTCGTGTCGTGCAAATAACAAGTACATCAATATCATTACAATATACGCATACTCAACTAGCTTTTTTTTATATATATAATACTTACTATAAGCAATACAATTGAAAGCTTTGTAAAAAAAATTATATATATATATATGATAGTGTTAGTATTATTATGAGAAATAGTATAAAAAAAAAGAAATGAAGAAGTAAAGAAATTATAGAAGTAGTAAGCGACGAAGTATGATCAAACTAAAATCATTATTTCGTAGAGGGCAAGGTCCCTCACAGGGTATTTCATCCAAACATTCTAATAGCAACAGCAATAACAATTGCAATAAATCTCAATCAATTCAATCGATTAATACCACGGAAAATGAGAACAATCAGCAACACAAAAATTGTGAGGCATTTACTGGCTCAGTTATTGTACATACAACTAGAAACTCAGAGTGCAATGAAGATGATAGCCATTTAACCACTAGCAATCCGAGTTTAGAGGTTAAACCAAAAAATAGTATTCCAACAGTGAATGTAACTGCTGAATTACATGCACATACATTACCACATAAAAAGCAAAAAGGTACAACACCAAAGAAAGGTCAAAAGCAACGTAAACAAAGTGTCACTTCCACTACTGCTGTCAATACCACTCCTACCATTTTAAATTGGTCAACTTTCAATGATGCTGGCGCCACACCTACGTCTACAATGGCTACATTGACTCAAATTGCGCGATTTCCCAGCAATGCAATTTGCACAACTTCTGATGACACACAAAGTAATCGTGACAGCATAGCTGATTCTGTTGCCTTGACTCATAAGGAAATAACACCGACCGTTGCGAATAACACGTCTCCTACAAGTAACGTGACTAATGACACAAATGCTTTGAATTCAGCTTATGTGGCGGCTACAGCAACTGTCGGTTATGAACTTAGCAAAGATCATCAAAAAACAGAGGTACATGATTATTATACCACCCACCCAGAGGTGAAGGGTATGCTAATTTTATCATCATGTTTGCAATATCTAAAGAGAGTGTCAAAGGCCCTACAAAGCATATATTCTTGATCTGCATCAAAATTCGATTAAGCTATGTTTGCCTGTCTGTCCGTCTGTGTTTTCATGTTTTTGGCACTCTCTTGATCGCAAAATTTGATATATGGAGCTCAAATTTGTCAGGAGCGTTAGAAGTTCTTGCGTAAAAGTTATTAATTAAATCGGTTAAATACACAGCCGCAGTGTGATATAAACTGAAACCATTTCTGTTTTTTTAAGTTTTATTTGTTCATACAACAGTTGGGTAACTGAAAATTTGCACAATTATTAGACATTGCTTTACAATGCCTAATAATTGTCTATAATCTATAACAATTATGCAAATTGGCCACATCTATCCGAAATTATGTAGTATTATATTTCCTAATTATTTAAAAACTACCAGAGATAGAAAGCTGAAATCGACCACGCCTATCAGAAGTCATACGGAGTGGATTTTTTCTTTAATTTTTTATAAGTTTATCTGATATGTAACTTTACCTGATAGTTATAAATACGATGATTCCTCATCTGTAGTATAAAGTATAAAGCAGTACATGGGCGGTGGGTACCCAAGACTTGGCCATAGACAGTTGTAATATTTGTCCTTGTTTTTATACTTGTCAGAAGTCAAGTTATTAATTTTGTCAAACTATTTGGAACATTTAAGAGCAGTATAAGTTTGCAGGCGCAAATTTTATTCATAAGTTTTGGCCGGCAGACGAACCCTATTGAAAATGGTTGGCATCGGACATTATTTATGATAACTTTGCATGAAAAAGAGTTACAATCTTAAATATATATTAATAAAAAACGGCGTATTATTATCTTTTAACAAGGAAAATATTTGTATGACATTTGGTCCAAGTTGGTAAATTTTTACGACTTTTTCTTTTCGAAAAAGTTACAATTTTAAATATACTATACTTTTACTTTTGCCTTGTATTTTGACATAAAAATATCTGGTGCTAAATTTTATCCACTCATGTAACGTACCTTTCACATAATTAAATAATTACAATTTTTTGATTTTTTAATAATACTAGACAAAATGGTGTGGGGCCCCGACCGAGTGTAAAAGAGTATTTAAGAATCGTTTTTTTTTTTTAACAAACAATATTTAAGATTTTAATATCTGTTATAAAGACTGAAATACTTTGTAAAATGAATAATACTTAGCAAGTACAAAATTTTGTATAATTTAATTTTTACACTACAACTAAAACAAAGTACATTGTATTAAATACATAACTGTATTGTCTAGATCTTTCACAAATCATTTTGTAACGGTATTTTATTAAAGAATTATTACATCTTTAAGGTTGCACATTACACTAGAGAAAGATTAATTTCTAGAAACTGATTTTTAATACGTTATCTGTATGAATAATAACCAGACGTTGAAGAAGCTAAATGAAGAACAAGGATAATAAAATATTAAGTACTGTTCTTGTCAGCAAAATATTGTAGCTCTCCCCCTCATGTTTATTGTAAGTATTGCAAATATTGCACATTTTTAAGGCACTTTTATTTGTCCACTTATTTAGTTGCCCATAAAATATTAGTCCAAAAGTTAAATGTTTTGGCCTTGTCTAGTTGTAGTTGTAAATAATTACAAAAAAATAAAGTTTCCGCTTTTTTTTTGTTACTTTTAGAACCCGCACCAATTTCTTGAAATATATTCAAAGTATCGTATGAAAATATGTTTATACATTTTGAATTTAATGTGGATACTTAAAAAAAAAACTGAATTTTTTCTGGGTGGTGAATATATAATATATAGCTTCCTAGATAAATATAGCATTCTTATTATTAATTGTATTGTATTCATTATAATACGGTTATATAGGAAGAAGCCACGGCTAAAAAAATGGGAGAATTGGAAATAGAATTGGTTCGATTGAGTCATGAAAAACTATTAGCTGAAACCCGCATCACAGAATTATTACCCTACCAGGGTGAAGCAGCCAAACTGAAAGCTGAATTAATAAAAATGCAGGTGAATATATTTTAAAACACATTAAAAAATTATAGCCGGTTGAAGCCAACTATTAAGTCCTCTATACCAAATGTTAATCTAATAAAGAGTAATTATGTGAATTGAAAAAACCTTATATGGAAGGAGATCCATATCAATATGGAACAAATTCAATACACTTATTTAATTATCAAATATCCAAGGTGCATCGATTACCTTTACATAAATTTCTAAATTGTAATTTCTACACCTTGCATATCCGTTGGTACAAGATATATTAAGTTTGACAATGTCCAGAAATACTGACTTTCTGCCTGTCCGTCTGTGAAATGTCTGCCAATGTGAATTTGTTATCAAAGTAAATGCCGAAATTGTAGAGATTATTTTATTAATAAAATCAGATGTGTACTATGTGACTTAAAGACGACTGTGAAGGAATGGAATGTGCCTCGACTTTTTATGACCACTGCATGTTTAATTTAGAAAAATTCGTTTAAGGTAATAGAATTTATAATACTGAATAAAATTTTAAAGTAAATCGATTAGTTTTTTAGTTAGTTAATATTCTTAATGGACACGCGAAATAAGTGCTCATATAAAGATCTACCAATAATTTGCGCTTAACGCTATGCAATGATTCTAAATAGTTTAAAAATTACAAATTTTGTTTTTTTGAAGTAATTTTAAAATTTTTTAATCACATAAAACAAAGAGTATTTAAGAAACAGTGCAGACCTACTATAATCTTTTTTTTATATAATGTAGAGTGTGGCGGAAAAGCTTCAACTAGACATTGCCAACTTAAAGTATGAAAATGAATCGTTAAGGAATCGTTTGCGCGATGTGGTCAATTCTCCATTATCCGATGCAGAGAAACATCAAATCATACAAGATTCACAACGTTTACATAGTTCAGCACCAGCTTCTATAGCATTACCAAATAATGCTACGGATAACGAAGTAGCAGATGGAATTACGGCCTACTTACTACCTGAATGGGATAAACATTCATCATCCAGTGAAGTATCTGTGGCCTGTTTACAGGACAAAATTATACAAATGGAGGAAACTCATTACTCTACCAACGAAGAATTACAAGCTACTCTTCAAGAATTAGCTGATCTTCAGGCTCAACTGAGTGATGCTCAGGTAGAGAATGAACGTTTAGTTGAAGAAAAAGATGTGCTGTTCCAATCATTGTGCCGTCAAACTGAAAAACTTAATGAAAGTCGATCCCAAATAAATAACCTTCAAGAAATGTTATTGCGTGATACTAAACAAAGTGAAACAGTTTCTGAAATGGTAGAGGGTAACCAAGAACGTGAGAAAAAACTGTTAGATTTGATACGAACTGCTCAAAATGAACGGGAGGCAGTCTTAATTAAACAAGAAGAGCTTAATGCAGAACTGCAAGAGTTACGTCATAACAATGAAGTTGTCTCAAACGAACAAACACGATTGCGAGAAAGGATTTCATTATTGGAATCAACTATTGAAACTGAACATGCCCAACGTAAACAATTGGAGTCTCAAATTTTAATGGCCAAAGAAGAAATCTCTCAACGTATAATAGAAATTGATCGTTTAACTACCTTGTTGGAGAATGCAAAATCGAAAATCGAAGAGTTAGAGCAAGATTTAGCGCGTGGAGATAAAACTGATCTAAGCGATTTGTTAGATTCGGCTCGCAAAGAAAAAGATATACTTGAAGAACGTGTAGCCACTCTGCAGGAGCAATACGCACGTAGTCAAGCTGAAATTCGCCGGTTAAAAGAACAACTAGTCGATGAAGCAAAAGAAATTAAAATAGCGAAAAATAATGCTAAATGCGCACTTTCCCATTTGGAGTATCGCTTGGGGCAATTGCAATTGGAAAAAGATAGGCTCTCTGCTGATCATCAACAGCTATGCGAAAATACTGCCGAATTACAGGTGCAATGTAAATGTCATTTAGAAGATAAAGCGCAATTTCAGACATTATTGTCGGAAAGTCAAAAGCATTTAGTCGACGTTGAGCGTAAATTAGAAGAAACCCAAAAGAAACTAGAAGAAGTACAAGAATTGCGGCAAAAAGAAAACGAGGAATGGCAACAATTTCAGGCTGATCTCCTAATGACTGTACGAGTTGCTAACGATTTTAAGACTGAAGCATTAAGCGCTCGTGAGCAATTGGTATTGGAAAATAAAATACACAAGGAAAAAATACGAATGCTAGAGCAACAAATTGAGAAATTGGCCAAACAGCAGCAACAACAAAATGAGACGCAGCAATCTGTATTAAGTACTGTTCAGCAAGAAATGGCATCTAGACGTAATAAATTGGGTAGCTTTTCCCGACAAGATTCGCGATTATCCGTTAAAACATTAATTGAAAGCATAGAAAATAATAAACAGAATAAATTAGAAGAAGCTACAGAGTCGCATTATAGTTCATCTTCAAGTTTAAATAATGTAACGCCGGAAGCACGTAACACTCTCTTACAAACACCCGTTAGTACTAATGATTGGCCTGAAAATGTTAATCGATTTACACCTTTAATAAGCAGCTTCAGTACAAATGTAACTGCGACAACTACGAACACAATAATTACCAACAATCCAATAATAACGGCGTCGACAGTTTTAGTTAATTCTTTACAAACAACGGTCAAAAGTTCTCTACGGGAACAACAACAACAACAACAACAACAGCAATCGCAACAGCTGCAAACACCCTTGGTTAATAATATTCATTTAAGTAATTTAGGCAATATGTCCAAATCATTATTAAATGGTGAGCGTAAAGATCCTTTAAATATGTTAGCAAAGAATGGTGGTTCCAAACGAAATGCATTATTAAAATGGTGCCAAAATAAAACTGTGGGTTATCGCAATATTGATATCACAAATTTCAGTTCGTCATGGAACGATGGTTTAGCATTTTGTGCAATTCTGCATTCCTATCTACCTGACCGAATACCATATGATACGTTAAGTCCAGCTAATAAAAAAAGAAATTTTACATTAGCTTTTGCAGCTGCTGAATCTGTGGGCATACCTACGACTTTAGTATGTATACGTGATGCATTTTATTTATTATTAATTATTCCTATTTTTTCTATTACTTGATAAAAATAATTATTAACTATTCTTAAAAACTATTATAATCCTCATATTTATTGTAATACATGTACTTTTTATTGATTTGATTTTAGAATATCATTGATATGTGCCAGATTGAGCGTCCGGATTGGACACATGTTATGTCGTATGTCACTGCTATTTACAAGCATTTTGAAACTTAATAATAATAATAATAATAATAATAATAATAATAATAATAATTTTGTATAGAAATATATTTATAGTAAACTCATTTCTTTGAATTAATGTATTAATTCTCTAGTTTTTTACATAATTTATAATCTTGTCAACGGAAATTTGATATGATAAGCACGGTGGAATGTGATGGAATACCTTACAACTATGGGTATGTCCCTTTTTGTTTTTAAGCATAAGTGATTTAGTATGCGTTTAGATAGAGTTAAAAAATAATTAAATATTACTTGACCAAGCTTGATATGTAGTCAACTAACTCTACGTGACGTAAGCATTATTTTAATATTTTTTACCAAATATTTCATTTGTGTTTCATGATAATATTGATCATGTACTGCCTTGTTCTTCTTTGGGAGCTGTTCTTGATTTAACTACTAAGAAATTTAATAGGAATTTTTTTTTTCTAATACCCAAGATTACTTAGTTTCTCGACTTGGCCTCGCTTGCGCCATCATGATTTGCTAGTTATTCTAGAAGCGACAGATTCCTTTAAAGTTAGTGTTTTTTAAATTAATTTTTTTAACTGAAGGATTATTTATATTCACATCAGATTAACAGACAAATGGATGAATAGGCTTAAATCGGATTAAGAAGTGATTCTAAATCGATCAAAGTAATTAAAGTTGATATGTTACAAACATTCGCACGAACTTATAGTTCCACAAATGGCGCAGAGTATATAAAATGGCAATTCCTTCTGTCGTATTACTTTTACAAATCAAGTCCACGCTATTACAGTACGATAAATTGAAGAGTCAAAGTACAATTGTGTAAAATAATGCAATATAAAAATTATGCATAAAAGAAAAAAAAGTTATTAGAGATTTATTTTTTAAGTTTAATATTTGTTGAGTTTTCGTTTAAAAGATTTAAACTGAAAAAATATCGCAAGTATTTGCTATCTATTCGTAGTGAATGATGTAATTTAATAAGAATTAAGTACGGTTTATCAGATGAGTGGCCGTACGTGAGAATTTTGATTAAGGTATGGTGGGGTATGTTTGTTTTATTTACAGGAATTATAATCGCACGGTAATTCTTGAATGAAAATAAAGTGCATATGTTGGTTAAATACATTTTATACTTTAATTTTAAATAATCGTTTCCGCGCATTTTAATTTACGACGGCCAGTTTACGTTTCTTCCAACAGCAATGGATAATAATTGGATAAAACTAACAGATCGAGCACGTCACGGTATAAAAATAATAAATAAATTATCTTATCCCACATTTTGCAACGTGTTAGAATATGTGAATAAGCAAATGGTAAACAGCAAAAGTTCTAGTGCGGAGAGTTCTACAAATACATCAATACATCAAGAAAATGAAAATGCTTTGGAAGAATTGGAACGAATGGTTGGTATCAGCCGCTCTGATTTTTTGCTTCTGATCAAAACTATATCTTACATATTGAGACGCATTGGTACATATATAATTAAGCCATCATTATTGCAAAGTGAATTAAAGGAAAAACTTCAAATTCAAGACGAAGCAAAAATTGACGCCATTGTTCATTTATGGATACAACAAACGACACCGCTTATATACAGTTTAAACAAAAATGGTTACGAAGAAAATATTTTGATTGATATGGCATGGAAACTGAATGTCCAAATATCGTCAAACTGCCGCCAAAACGACAAAACTACTTTAGCATTGATACAATTAAAAACATGTGCAGGAGAAGACATTAATTGGGAGATGAATTTTGAAGAATTAAACCAATTGAACGGAGAACTCGAATCTATACAAAGTGAATTAAATGCAATATGTCCATCATAGATACAAAATTTATATCAAAATTATTTCAAACAAAGAACTCTTTTTTTTTTTTTTGAATGTAAACAGTTTTCCACCCAAATGAATTCCCGTCAAAATGTGCTGGCTGTAAAATGCATATAAAAGTGAGTAGCATGAGCCAACAAGGTTTCAATTCATATACACATATATCTATCCATATTATGTAACTATTGAAATGAACATCTACAAAATAACACAATAATAGAGTGACCTACACAGATTATAAAATTTTTTTAGATAATTTCATCAACAATGTAATACGTCCTATGTCCACAACGTAGATGTTGGGGTTTTAGTCATTTTGTAAGCAAATTTAATTCGTATGGGTGGGGGAGGGGTGGGGGTAAAAAATTAAAAATATATGTAATTAATAATATATTCAATTTTGAGTTATTTTACTGCAAGTTCGATTTGTAAACGTAATGTATAATAACAGAAGTTACTTCTTCTTCTTCTTCTTCTTCTAATTTTGCCTTTCCTCAATAAAATTTTTACAAAAGTTGACCCAAGAAATGAAACGTGCATGTTCTGATATGAATTCGTAGAGGTTGAGGGTATATTCACTTATAACACCTAAAACGAAGCGTTGGAGATTCTATGTATTCTTGATCAGCAACACATTCTAAAGCGACTTCTCTGTCCATCTGTCCGCCTGTGTGTCTGTCTGTTTTAAACATTCCCCTGGTCGTAAAATTTGAGATATTAAGTTCAAATTTGGCAAAATCCTTGGAAATTCTTGTAAGCAAGTTGATATTGAAAATGAGGAAAATTGGTCAAAGAATTTGCTAAGTACAATATAAATTTTGGTAGTTTTTTGCTCATCTTTGTCACTTTCATGGAATAAGCTTTCATTAATGGTAGTAAATACCATTTAAATACTATTAAATATCATTTCTATAGTAATACCGCGACCGATTCTGCACTGATTGACAGTATGCAAGTTCTATTAACTCCAGTGGATGCGTTACGCCATTTCCAAATTTCATATTTTCTTTGCCTTCAACCTACGATGGGTACTTCATTGTGAACAATGAATTTAATTTTTCTGTGGTATGTAAGATGCGCAATAAACTATGCTGGACGATCAGCCAAAATTGCTTTTTATCCAATCTTTTGTTGGCGACAGGCATAAGAGGAATGTTATTCGTTACAATATTTGTAAAAAGCCCGAATTTTTGTTTTACAAGGATTATAATAAATTTTACGATTTACTATCTATGATCAACTGGAATTTAAATTACAACAATACTGATAAATGCCTACCTATTGTGTAAAATATTCTCTTTAATATTATCAAGATGGCGATAGCTTTAGGTGTGGCCAGAATTACTAACAAATGCCCTAATTGCTTTACCGCTGAAATAAAAGAACTTAGAACTAGGAGAAGCAGATTTTTGATAAGTTCAAGCTCGGTAGGTTAGGTGTATTATACTCTGTTAGCTGCTTATACTCTGCTTGTGGACATGATTTTAATGTCTTAAACCGCTTCTGTTATAAGAATAATTTAGAAATACGAAAAGCAAACATTATAGGGATTCCAAGCAATTTTTGAAAGTCGATGACTAAAAGAAAAATCAACGATTATCTGAATATTATGAAACATGGAGATGTCTTTTCTTGCACTCTTTCTGAGATAGCTAACACGTTTGCTCATTTTTTCACAGCGTCTTAAGCAAATTTTATTAAGTCTCCTAATCCTACAATTTATCGTTACATAATTAATTCGTTCGATAGATTTTCCATTTAACACTTTTCTGAAATCGAAATATACCACGCATTCGTTTTACTTAAAATTGTTCACACACTACTATATTCAAAATTATATTTGTTGGGTCTTCCCAACAACTAAATCCAGTTATTGCATTCATTCTTGTAGAAGTCGGGCTATCATTTTTAAGTGAGGCAATTTATGTTTCACCGATGTTGTTGCATTGGGAAGTCCATACGCATCCCTATTTTTCGCAGTGACTTACCATCATGTACTCGAGATGCTCGCGTGTCAAAGTTTACCAATGATATAAAAATCTTTCACTTTTATAATAAATATAGTGGAATAGGCCAAATCCAATATGATTTGAACAAATTCTCAATCTATTAAAGTGCAACTTGGCAAACTTCAATACTTTCAGAATATAACATCAATAACATTATTTTGGTAAATGCTTTGTCATTTCTAGATCTTGCTTGACCCCAAGCTTACATTTAACCTGCACATTCATTCATGTACCGATAAGGTCATTAGCACTTTTGCTTTTGCAAAAGACTAGGCCTAACTTTACTACTTTGGAAAATAGAAAATTTTGAAAAAAAAAAAAGAGAAAAGACAAAGCAACCAAAGCAACCATGTCTATTTATTGATCCTTTTATTATGAAATGAATGAGCTTATTTCAATTTTCTGAATGCATTCAGATAATTGTTATGTGATTTAACTTTACGTATTTTATTTACAACAATTTCAATTTCGACAAAATTATACCAAGCAACAAAAGAAAAAAGTTAAAAGCATTCTCTCAAGGCCATCAAAATCGGAGCTCAGTTATACGAAATGGAAAGGGAAATTAGTGAAATTATTATAGTTGACCCATAACAAATTCTACAGTGTTTTGTCTAATACTTTTAAAGAGGGTGGGACACAAAACAAAATTTCAAGAAGATTTTAAAATATTTTGAAACAAGACGATTTAAACGAAAAAAAGTTGTAATTCTCCAAATTGCAAATTATCTGTTGTATAAATAGTTTTTGTTTTAGTTATCTTTTGTTTTATAAAAGAAAGTAGTATGTCAAAATGCGGTCCTTTCTTTGATTTAGAATTTCCAAAAAATAAATCTCAAGATTTTATCAATTACTTTTTCAAAATCGTATCAAATATAATTAAAGAACAACGATCACCTTATTTTTGATTTTTCTTATTTTTAACTGATTCACATTAAAAAGTACTTAGCGTATTCAAAAGTAATAGAGAAAATGATAGAGAAATGATAGATACGTGTTGTATTATTGTTAAAATTTCCTCTGAAATTGAATGTTTCTCTACTTATACTTTTACTTGGTTATACTATGCAAGAATAAAAGTATAAAAGGTATAAGGAGGTAGAGGTTCATAAAATGTATGAGAAAATACTTCATTTACACGACTTGCAGTGTACAAACTGAAACAATTGTACGAATTGTAAAAAAAAAAAAAAAAAAACGGCAAAAGTAATTAAGAAAGAAGTAAATATAGAATAGTGAGTACACACCGAATGTTAAATACCCTACACCAATTTATCTAATTTAATGTGTGTGATTAACCATGTTAAAACGGCTTTCTAATTTCAAAAAATGGAAAAAAAAATAGACTGCTGTGGTTCATATTTTAGATATAGGCGCAAATATGACTCTTG
Source organism: Melophagus ovinus (assembly GCA_023089585.1). Lineage (NCBI taxonomy): Eukaryota > Metazoa > Arthropoda > Insecta > Diptera > Hippoboscidae > Melophagus > Melophagus ovinus. The sequence goes on along the minus strand of JAKKIB010000255.1, from coordinate 2,694,187 downwards.
TTTCATCCTTTATTCAAAAAATACCCTCAATTGTAAGTTACTCCCCTACACACAACCCTTTCCAAAATAATTCGTTTTATGGGGCGTTGTAATCGTAATAATATACCGATTATAATTCATTTCGGGCATCTTTGGGCGAACATCCGCACAAAAGCGAAATACTTTATATCATAAATGGTGTTGAAAATGACGTATCAAGAGTAGTGAATAAGGCAGAATAAAGTTTTTCATTTTTAATTATATTCTGTGTAAGGACTTACATTGCTCGACTTTGTAAGGCTTCCTTGGCCAGTCCACTCCTTTATATTGTTATTGTTGTTGTTATTCCACTTTCTTCATTTGATTTCACCTTTTTTTTTTTGCATCACTACTATTTAATTTTATTTTATAATACAAATGCATTTAGTTGTGTATTCATATGGCTACACAACACACAAATGTTAATTCTATCATTTTTAAAGAAATTCTAAATAGTTTTTTTTTTTTTTTGCTTTATTTTGCTTTCTATTACATCATTTATCATTTACGTTGTTGTTTTTCATTTAAAGAAAAAAGAAAATGAAGATTCTCTACTAACTTTCGCATAAAGATTTTTTGGTGTTCACTTAAAGCTTAAAGGTTAAGACTTAAAATTTTCAGCCATGTTCATTGAAACCAAAAAAAAACAGAAAACTTAAAAATTATTTATATTGGCATTTACATGTACATACCCATATACATGTGTACATATATATGAACATGGAGGCCTATATTCAAAATGGAATTGAATGACCTGGGTGATATGATGTTGTGATGCTGCAATGGATTCTAAGTTTAAGTGGAGTAAGAATTGCTTTAAAAAAGAAATCTTTTATGTCATTTAACATTTAATAAAATTGTATTCTTTATTTCGAAGAAATTGGCATTTATTTCGATTTTATTTGCCTCTGCCTCCGTACGAAAGCCATTTGAAATTAATTACTATGCCTACTTTTTCGAAGCGTCAGGAAATGTTGCCAGTTACCTTTTTAGCAAAACTGATTCAGGGTGATATTAACTCTCCAACTTTGCTGCAGGGCATTTCATTAAATACAACTGCGAGATTATCAAGGTACTATGTTGCGATTAAGCGGCTAGAATGCCGTACCAACTACAAACTTTGTAATCCAGTCAATAGTTTTCAGTAGTTTTTGGCTCTGCCACATGTAAATGTACACATTTCCTCAGAGCGTTACCTGGTTGCTTATCTGATCGTGTTTTGGAAAATGCGTGCATAGTTTATGATCATCCTAGACCTACTGGAAGGTCAACTTTTGTTTTTTTTTTTGTAGGTACATAATGTTTTACTTTTTTATAACTATTTTTCTGCTTTTTATCGTTTTTAGCTAGTTATTTCCTTTTTTTGTTTCTTTTTTCATTTGGTTGTTGTGGTTGTTGCTTCTTTGTTTTTTTTTTTGTTATTTTTTTTTTAAATATTTTTTTAAATTTATATTGTTTTTTTGTCTGTCCATGCAAAATTTTTATCACGTTACAGGTCATTATTTTTAAGGCATTTTAATGTAATTTAATCTGTAGTTTGGTTTTCCACAAGAGATGAACTTTATCAAAAGTGATTAAAATCGGACCGTTTTACGATCACGCCCCTTAAGAGAAATCGCCTTTCTTAAGGCGATTATATGGAAAACATTTCAATTTTAAATGTATTTTAATCTAAATTGAAGTTTTATATTAAAAACTAAATCGATTACATAGGTCCATTTGTACGATCACACTGCATGTTACGCCTTTTTCAAAAAAAAAAAAAAAAACGTTTTGTAGATAAAAAATTACAATTTTAAATATATTTTATAGAAAACTTGCCCTTTAATTTAGATTTAAAAAAATCTGTGTAATAAATTTGGTCTAGATCGTTTTATATTTTGAAGCTTCTCCCATAAAATTCCTTTTAAATAATTTTCAAGTAATTGAAAAATCTACATTTATTTTGAATTCTTTTATTTGACTCTTTAGTCATATTAGGCAAAATGATGTAAGTAAATTTCATTTAAAAAATTGGTAACTTATTATGAAAGTCCTGGATTTTTTATTCATTTACTTGTAGCCTTCAAAAAGCAAAAGTCTAAAAAAATGATCAACCTTAACATTTTGAAAGTTAGGTTTAATTGATATATCGAATTTGCTTTCTCTTGACGAAATATATTTTTTGAATTACTTTTGCAAAATTTTTTTTTAAGTCTGACACAACATGAAATGTCGCATGCGTTCTTTTGCGCTATTTAAATTAAACCATGATACAACTAACTACTCGTTCGTTTATCATTTATTAAGTGTACCATATGAAACATAAATCCTTATTATTTAGTTAGTTGAATGTCTTGTAATAATACAAAAAAGAAAAATAAACAAAAGCAAGAAAAAGTACACAAACTTTCGTTTTTGCCATTTTCCATTTTGTATTTTTTCTAAGTTCTTTTACTGCGATTTTATTGTATGTAAGTATTAAATTGTAAGAGATTTCCCTAATCCATTGCATTTTTTCTAAAGGTATATTCATTTTGCTTAAATGTTTGTAACATCCATAAGACAATCACATTCTAATATTCACATTTTTAATCAACATAAATTTCTAGATATGATTGATTCTACATTTTGCCGTTTTTCTGATGTTCGCATATGATGCTGATAATTAGCAGAAACATATAAAATTCTCGAAAGCAGAATGTTAAATTATTAAATGGTAAGACCAGGTTTAGAAAACGGTATAAATTGAGAAAATTTTTATTTGTGGAGTTCAAATATATTTCTTTGCTTATCATTTATAAATTATGGTACATAGAGAGATTAAACTTAATCGAGCTAAATTCTAAAATGTAAAATTTTCATATACAAATTTTTATAATTTTTTCACTACTCCGTCTATATTTTTGGTGTGGATTATTAATTTCTTTACTACATTCATTCGTTTGGATGACGCGTATATAAAATTTTAACCCACCTAAATATAATTTTCAAGGATAATATCTTTCCTTAATATCTTTGGTTTCCTTGTGTTTATTTTTTTCCATTCTCTATGGCACACGTGATTTCAGTACCATGATTTAACAAGTTCAAATATAAAGAGTGCTATAGAAGGAATAAATATAAATAAAATATTTAAAACAGATATGAAATTTATATTCGGCTGGGACCTAATCTGTTATACCCAGCACTCATGCACTCATGTTTGTTATTTTGTAATATAATTATAATGCGTATAAAAATTTGAAAAGGTGAAAGTAAAATTTAATATTGTACGGCTTTTAATAGGTCTGAGCGATTTAAGGTATTGTACTACAATCTTTTTATATCAACCACCAAGAGATTGGTGTCATATTCATATTGCCAATGTTTATAACATCCAAAAGGAAACTTTAGAGACCCTGCAATGTATATAAATTCTTAATCGATTTAGATATGTCCGCCTATCTGTCCGTCTGCTACATTTAAAATCGATAATGGAATTTTTGTGATTAGGAGAATGTTTTCAATAGACAGACCCAGACAAATGGACATGTTTAAGGCGATTCATAATTTGTTGCTAATCAAGGATGTTCGATGTTGCTTTCTAGATATTACAACGGATATATAACGGTAAAATTGGTATGCCCTTAAAAACATAATAACAACAACAGCAACAATAATCATAAGACACACAAAAACAAAGTTAAATATTTTTCTATTTCATGTTTTCATGTTTTACGTGGCTCCATTGTTATTATGTTTTTATTTTTCTTTATTATATTTATTGTCATTGCTATTACTGCTCTCATTGTTACAATTTACTTTTTTAACAAATTGTGTAAATAGGAAAAGAGAGAAAAAGCAAAGTCAAAGTTATGCTTAAAAGCAGAATAATAAAAAATGAAATGAAAAAAAAAGAGTAAAGAGTAAAGAGTAAAAAAGTAAAATAAAAGAGTAAAGAAAGAGATACATCTATTTATAAGAAATTATTCCATTCAATTTTATAGAAGAATCGGAGTCACATTCGCAATATTTTATTATCATAATTTAAATTCACAACAATTGTTGTAGTTGTTTGCATTTGCAATTATTGTTGTTGTTATTAGTAGAATATCGATACTTGAAATTTTCATCGTTCTCAGCTTCACCATAATAAATAATTTTATAATGTTTTATTTGTCGTTGTTTTACTTTTTTAGTACGATTTGTCTTTATACTTAAATTTTTCTTAGTTCTTTTTAGGTTTTTTGTTTAAAACATTGTTTTAAAGAACGCTTTAAAAATGAATTAACTTTTAAAATTTCCTTGTTTAATTGTTTATTTTGTTTTCCTTCAATTTAACTCGATTTTTCATGTTAAATATTTTTTAGCGTAAATTTAAATTCTGTACATAAAAATTTAGAATAACTTTTACTTTATTATGCTTTTTACCATTAAGTGTTATTAAGCTATAAAATTTTCAAAGTAAACACCAATTAAAACATAAAATAAGATTATCATGATTTTCATCACCTTTGATCTATGAGCTCTTTGCCCTTCAAAATGTAGATGAAATGCGTGTGCATGTAGAAGAAGTAACAGAAAAGCCTTATAAGGTAGCAAAAATGCATCTTTTAAGCTATTTCTTTTTGCTTTTAGGAAATGTACATAAAATTTATTGGCTTCTAAGCTAAAATAAGTAGAGCAGTCTTTTTAATTGTAAACCCTAAAAATTTGGTCTTTTGTCCTACTAGATCAAATTTTCCAATCTAACCTAGAATAAAAAATATAGCTGTTAAATTGCCTAAGAGAAGAAAAAATTTTAAGAGTATCTATAGTCCTTTCGGGCTGACTTATAAATACCCTACACAAAATGGTCTGATGTAAAGGAATAACAATTCGTCAAAATTATAAAAAAAAATTGTAATTCTTAAATTATATGAACATTCCTGAATAATTATTAAATTTTTCGTAAATATTTGGGAGAGGGTTTAAATTATGGACTGCCTTGAACTAAATTTGGTACATTTATTTTTTTTATGTCAAAATACAAGACAATACTAAAATTCTGTAAATGTATCCATATTATGAATTTTTTAGAGAAAGGCATCATATGTGGCGAAGTTCGTTCTGGATCAAACTGAATGCTCACAATTTCTTTATTCAAATGCAATAATATGTCACATACAATTTTCATTAAAATAAATTTCAATTTCAATAATTTCTTTTCATATCATATTCAATATTCATATTCCGAAACTATTTACCTAACAAATTTTATTAAAATGTCTCAAAATTGCAAACTCCGAAATCCGTTTTACTTAACAGACAATAAGTTTAGAAAGAACTCTCTAAAATGATCTTGTGGAATTCTCTTTCAGGTAGTGATAATAACTAAAGACATTAACTGCCATCATTTCATTTTTTAATCTAATTTATCAAACGGAATAAAATGTTAATGCGAACTTCTTTTCCTAACTCCTACTTCATTTTTCAAAAAAAAAACTAAGACATTGCTTGGCTTCTTCATGCATAAAGCACGCATTGATTTGCAAAGCCAATTTTATACAAGTTCATTGGCAAATTTGCATACGTCAGTGATATTCAAACTGTACAAATATTATATATATATATATATATATTATACATTATGGAAATAAATGTGGGCTTTTGTTCACATATTCAAGCATTGTTGAATATAATTTACAAGACAGTATTGGAATTTCAATATAAAGATTCCCAAGACTTTTCAATGAGTAGTCTTTAATTAGAGAGAGATAGAATGAAATGTTTGTCTAGATAAATAAAGTATAAAGCTCTTTTATCCTAATTTATTTTATCTATCTCTGTTTCTGCCTTTATATACATTTATTCTTTCTTTTTATTTTATTTTTATTTTTTGTATTTTTATTTTTATTCATTTAATTTGAAATGCATACATTGAAAGGCAATACTGATTTATAGTAAGAAATTTTTTTTACAAAAATTTTCAAATTGTACTCATCTGAAATCATCATGTTCATTTTAGTTGCTGTAAAATTTTATCTCTGTATTTATCATTGCCTCTCATTCTTTATAAATTTATCTACTTATTTATCTGCATATTTTATGTTGATATTAAACATATTTTTAATAGGTGTGAAAAAGAAGGAAACGGAAATGTGACGCTTATTGGAGGTAAATTTAACGAAAATTACTTTAAAAAATATTCTCACATCATTTGTTCATAAATACACACACATTCATACATATATGCAGCCATTAAATGATGTACATATTTAATTGTTATGCCATTAGGGATCATTTGAGCATTGATTAAGGAATGGCTAAATGAAGAAATTTAATATTTTTCTAATAAATTGAAGTTATTATAAGTAAGTGAGTTTTATAATGAAAGATGATTTTATATTAACTCCTTCTGGATGTTACATATATTCGCACAAAGCTCCTATTTGCAAGAGAAATTATTATAAAGCGACTACTAATAGGTTTTTTATTATTTAATTTTATACTTACCCTCCAGAAATTGAAAATATATACTTGTATTGTCATTAAAATTTTTGTTAATCTATTCGCGTGTCCTGGTCGCATGAATTGTTATATCAGCTTTAAATTTGGCAGAAGCATTGCAAGCATTGAAAATGAGCTCATCTGGCACAAGGCATGAAAAGGCAGAGTTCCATCTGTAGAAAATTAAAAGAAAAAATACTCCCACACCCATTTCCAGATACAGACTTCTTAACATATTCCCAGAGAAAACTTAAACTTTACTAAAGTAAAATTTCTCAAATGTAACCTGAAATTTTCAAGTAAACTAAGAACTCAAATTATTTCATAAAATAAGTTACTTAGTAGAAACTTTTAGTTTTAAGTTTTAGTCTTAAGATAAACAATTGCAGTTAGTAAATTAAAATTTATTTTATTAAATAAACGAAATTAAAGAAAATAAAATTAAAAAATGGAAGTATTTACAAAAATTAAATACAAGTCGCGCACAGAGCAATGTAAATTTATAACATCTCTATTTTCTTAAGCCAAATTTAAACTTATAATATAAAGATTAAAGCAGATAGAAATCTGAAATTTTGTATAATTATTATGGTCCATATTTTATAATGTCTATATAAAAATTGTGCAAATCGGCCATAAGTACTCAAAATTATACAACTTCAATTTCATAGAATTCCAAATAGTTTTCGAATGGTAGATATCCAAGATTTGGCCTCAATTAAATATAATTTTCTTAGAGAATTGAAATATTTGACATTAAAATGAATCATTCGTTTAATTATACAGAATTATTATAATGCTTAATTATTCTTAAAATAATTATTGTATCATGAAATTTAATTTATTATTAGTTAGCCGCTTCCATAAATTTCTCTAACGGGCCCTAACAGAAATTTATAAATCCACAATATAAATTATTAAATAAATCATATTTATGGATATCTATTAAAAGAAATTTTACAATCACTTAATTTATTTATTATTATTTATTATTACTTATTATATTTTATTATTTATTTATTTATATATTTACTAATACGGAGAAAAATACAAATAAAATACTTGAGTTATAAAAATAAGAAAAATTGTAACAAATGCAAAAAAAAAAACAAAAAAAGCAACAACAAAAACCAAAATAAAAAAAACACAAAAATATACAAAAAAAAAAAAAATATCAATACGCTAGAAATGCGGCACAGATAATGTTACAAAATATGAACCTTCATGGGCCGACTAAGCTAATGAAAGCTCATGAAGTATAAGGACATTATTAAGAGCGTGATAATCGAAATGAGCAACACGCTTTCAAAAATATGCATATTTACAAATTATACTACATATTTGATATAATTTGGCGAGTTAATAGACGAGTCGAACAAATGAAAATAGTCATTGTATAATTTGTCCAATACGCGGAAAGGATTATAAAGTTGGTAGTTGGCACGACATTGTGGCAGCTTTATAGATATAAAATGCCTAGAAAATCTTGCACGGATATGAAATGAAATGTCCAAGTAGCAGTGTCGGTGAGGAAATATCGCCTTGTAACAATCTAACCATAAAAATAACGGACAACATTTCATGACGTTTAGACAGAATGGACAAATTGAGTAGCTTTAGATGAAATTTCATACGGAGGCAAGGGTTGGTTAACATTCCACTGCAAACGTAAGAAAGTTTTTTTGTACGGCTTCCGTATGGTCAATATAGCAGTTACAAGTCGGAATCCACACAACAATAGAGTGCTCGAGTATTGGTCTTACAAGTAAAGTAATTAATTAAATTAAATTTTTGATATTCAATTTTATTTGTATTAAACTATTTTCAAAGTTTTTCTAGAATTTTCTATTTATAAATGAAATAAAAGTTGATAGACATTTTGAGAATTGTAAAAATCGCAAGCGCTATTCATACGATAATACGTTAATAATTATTACTATAATTAAAGCATTAATTAATAATAATTAATTCATAAATTTGTATTAAAATAAATATTTTGTATTTTGATGATTTTACAAAAATTGGAAAGTAAACACTACAAAAGTTTCTTATTTCAATTCTTAAGAGAAAATTTAATGCTAATTTTTCGATTTTCTTGCTATATCAATGATTTTTTTTTTTTCATTTTGCTTGTTTGAGATTTTCACATTTTCGCATATGAAGAAAATTTGACAAAAGCATTTGAAAGCATATTTTTAACATTCATATGCCCAACATAAAACAAAGATATGCATCACATGATGTAATACATGAGATTCAATGTTAAAATCTATTTATGATTATCAATAATCAATTCAGCTAGTATTCGGCAAGTAACAATTGAAAACTAAACCAAGCAAGAACAATATTAATCGAGTTTTTTCGTTTGCTTGCAAAAATGCAACAATTTAATAAGCAACGCAAGGTAATCAGATGAATACTTGGAAAATGGAACAAAAAAAGATAGAGAGAGTGAGAAGGCTAGACATAAAGGGACAAAATGTTAGAATTAGAAAGAATGAGAGAACGAGATATAGAGAGGCATATGAACAGCACAAAATTTATAATTGGAATATTCAAGGTTGCTAAGGCACAGCAGCAACCAGAATAACATCAACAAGAACTCTCTTTCATTCATTCATGCACTCACTGCTATTCAAAGTCTTTTGGGGACGTCTATTTCAGAGCCTTCTGAGTGTTACAAATATCTACACAAATTTATAACACTTTGCACCGCAAAAGGAGATAGATTATAATGAAGGTGTAAAAAGAACGAAAAAATGAAAGAATGGGAAATGAAATAGAGGATCGGAGCCGTGGTACCCCCTTGATATAATTTTTCTTTAATTTTTCCACATCAAAATTCTTTGTAGAATAGGTTGCATAGTATGGGGCATAGATGTCAAAATTATACCCTGCATCTTTGGGCTAAATTACGCCTACATAATAACTTTTATTCAAATAGCTTTAAAATTCTGTTTTGTATTTTAATAAATAACAAATTTATATGGACAGGCGTTCAGGCAGATGGGCAGAAAGGTAGTCGGGCTAAAATCGATTCATAAAATGATTCTGAGTGAATCAGTGTAAATAAAGGTGGTTTTGTATCAGCTCTTTCTGGGTATTACACACATTCGCACAAAATCATAATACCACCCTGTACCATAAGTGGTGTAAGGTATAAAAAGAAAAAATATTTTCTGCAGAATACAGTATTGAGTGTACAGAGTGTGTACGCCATTAAGATATGTTTTATAAAGTCCAACAGGTAGAGGACCTTGAAGAGCTTTTCTTTACCTTCATCACCATTACAGAATAAAAGTAATAATGATGATGATAATTATGAGTATGATGATAATAAGAATGCCTTGACGATATTGATAATGATGCTGATGTTGTTCAAAAAAAAAAATTCATCTAAAGGAAGCAACACGTTATTAGAAGCTTTTTAATTCTTACATATTTCTATTGAAGCAACATGTAAACGAAAACGGAAGTTTCAGCGCTTGTCTAATATGAGAGTAAATTGAGAGGAAAGAGAGAGCAAGAAACTATTTTAAAATAATAAGAGAAATTGACAAATAGCGAAATAGGGGAATAGAAAAAACAGGTGGAGAAAAGAGACTAGACTAGAGAGAGTTGGACATCAGCATCCTTGAATCAAAAATACAACAAACAATAAAAAAATCTATTGGCATTCATTTGCACATGTTTCACAACATATGACCATAAGTCTGTCAATTCGACCATTCATTCATCCATGTAAACGTCGAATCTATAAAAGCAGGACCACATTTGTGTAAATGAACAGTTGCTAATAACTAGTTGAACATTTAACAACAAACATTCAAACACTCTAACACAGGATTATATCATTATACATTCTAAGGGAGATAAACAAAAAAAAAAAAGTAAGCAGAGAATACAGAGAATACTAAGAGAGACGTTGTAAAAAAAAGAGAAAGAAAGAAAGAAAGAATTCGTGTGAATTTGAAGAACGTAAAAGAAACGACAAACCGAAAAGAAAAAAATTATTATATTGCAAAATCAAATGCTGATGAAGAAGAAGAAGAAGAAGAAAAAGAAGAAGAGAGAAAATAGATACTGAACAAATAAAATGCAGCATTTAAAATAGTAAAAATAAAAGTTCTCTAAAATACAACATAAAAAAACCATACAAAAAAAGAACCAACAATGAAAGAGAGCGAAATGATTTTCAAATGTTTAGTTGTGTGCATTGTTTTACTGTAAAATAAAAGCCCAAAAATTTAAAATTACAACAATACAAACATTTAACATACATTAACAATAATAACAATAACAACAATATAATATAAAAAGCAAACAACAAATAGCAAATGCTTATGTTGGCTGCATTGAAAGCATTGTAATCGAATAAGTTGAACGCAGCGGCAATCAATTAACAAAAAAAGAAGAACGCAGAAGAAAGAAGAGAGAGAGTTTAAGAAAAGTAAAGTAAAAGAAAGAAACACTATAAAAAGGTCTCTTCTATTTTCGCTGATTATGGCTATAGAAATTTTTATATCGCTCATACACACATAAATCCAAGATAGTTATTGAAATATTCAAATAGAGATGTGTGAATTTTTGACGAAAACTTTTTCCTTTCACCATTTTAACGATTGTTAAAGGATGCTTGACAAATATTTCTATTGTTATTGCTAAAGTTAAGCTGTTAGTTTGTTGTCACAACAAGAGTTACAAGACAAAGATCAACAGCAGCAATCCCGCTAACTAATATTAATAATAACACTGACTTTAACTTTGACTTTGACGATTAATTTAACGGTTAATAAAAGCATCAAGAACATTTGTAAAGAGACAAAGAAAATTACATGAATATTTAGAGGATGAATTTGCGTATGCTTAACAATTCCATATAAATGAACAATGACAATATGTAAACAACTAAGTAAGCGTAGTAAAACAAAATGCTAAGCAAATTCTTCTGTTGATAAAACAGGAGACACTTTGTAACTCCAATTTAGGTTTATATAAAATTTTTGAAAGTTTGGTTGTGCACAAATGTGCATACGAGAGTAGGCATATTTCATTACCTGGTTATAGCAATCACAATTATAACAACAACAACAACAACAACAACAACAAGCAAACAAACAACTTTAATAACTAAAAGCAAGCAACGCAATGTTTAATAATTCTTTAATTACAACATTTTGCTGTACCAATAACATTTTATAAATGTGCAATATATAAAGTATGGCATTTTAGTTGTACTGTTTATGAGATGAGATGTAAATCTGTGCAAGTATATGTAATGATAATAACAATGACAATAACAATAGAATCCGATGAAAAATTAGGTCAAGTTATTTCTGTCTCCGTGTTTTCTTCTTTTTTGTTTTTTTTTTTTTTTTTGCTATTTGCGCTTTTGTTAAAGTTAAAGTTAAGGTAACAACTTGTTGCTGAATTTTCTAAACTGGGTCTTTGTCATTTTCATTCTATTTTCGTTGGCAATCACATCAAGTTTTCTAATAATTCATTTTCAATAATTTATTTCAATGTAAATTAGAAGAAAATACGGACGGTTAATTTTTGAGAACAACAAGTTAAAAATATATAAAAAATTTTTTCTAAAAGATTTATCAAACACCATCAAACTTTATAAAATATTTAATTAATAATTTTTAAATTTCGTGAATTTTATTTTAAGGATATAAAATGTATAATGAAATAAGTAAAAAAATATTTAAAATAAATACAGAAATAAAATTAAATTAATTAAAAAAAAATATAGAAACAACAAGATAAAATCAAAATAATAAAATTAAATTAAATTAAGTAAAATAAAATTAAAATAAAATAAATCTGTAATATTTCCATAATAAAATAAGTGAACAATTTTTTTTTTGAAATGAAAGAGACAAAACATTAATATAATTAAAAAAATTTGTTTTAAAAAATATTTACAGAGTTATTGAGAACTAAAAATGCGGTAAAAAAAATTATAAAATTACCAAACTTTTAAAAATTTTTATTCAAAATATTAAGTAAATTAATAATTAGAGGTGATGACGGTGATTTTAAAAAAGTCGATTTTCTTTAGAATTGTGATGAAAATATAGAATAAATTTTAAAGTGACATATTTTTTTTTGCATTTGGATTTCCCAAAATATTTCTTATACAACTAAAATCGATCTTAAACCGTCTTCATCATTTTGAGTGAAAAAAGTTTGGAAAAGTGAAAACTTCTGCTGTACAAAGAACTTGAAAAGTTCGCCATATGAAAGCGGACTAAAAAAATTGCTCGATATTTTTAACATACAACTTTTTTTTCACAGAATACTATGCTTAAGATATTAATGTACCAATCGATTTAGAATCATTTTCTGATATGATTTAAGTATGTCTGTCCATTAGTCAGCACGTTTGTCCAATTGATATTAGATTCTTTAAATTTGTTATTTTTAGTACACTTTTGCTGAAATTTGATACAAGATCGGGGTCACTCTTTTATACCGTACAAAAAGTTGTTTTATGGAAAAAAATGTACAATTTCTTTTTTTTAAGTTTCTAACCAAATTTGCCACATAATAAAAGTTTTGTTATATTAAATGTGCGTGCTAAGTATGATTCAGATTGAATTACTCTTTGATAATTCTGCCACATCCATTATAATCTTTTTAACGTAGTAACTTTTAATTTATTTGCTTGAATATTGAAATGGTTTAAGCGAAGTAAAGTAGAATACTTAAAAGTTTTTCTCGACTGTCTGCAACGTTATCACTTATTTTTGTAAATTCTTTTAGATTGAATTGCATAAACAAAATTAAGTTATTTTATAATGATCAAAAAAAAAATCATATTTAATAATATAAATAAATACAATTCGAAATGTTATGGTTTGTATAATCTATCTAAGAATTCAGCATATCGTAAAATGAGTCAATTAATGCGACCAAGCAATTTGGAGTTTGCAACTTAGTGAAATGAAGTAAAACTTTTGATTAAGCTCATGGCGTACAAAAATTTTTTGTGCTTTTATTTGTAGTCTTTATATAATTGGACCATTGGAAAATTATGGAAAACATAAATCTTGGAAAATGAAAATTCTAAAGATCGTGTCTACTAAAAAATATTCCAACAATTTTTAAATGGACATTTTAAAATGGACATATTTTAGATACTACTTAGAGAAATTTTTGGCTAGATAAATGTGTTTCAATGAATTACTTTTTTAATAATTCTAAATCGTTTATAATAATAGAATACCCAGACACATGGGCGAATATATTTGCAAAATATAAATATTATTTTTATAAATAAACAATTTTCTTTACATTTATTTGCTCTTTTATCCATGAAGGAAATTAATTAAAGATCAACAAAGTTAAAAGTTATTTCAAAAATTCGTTGTGTGATAATTAATAATTAGATTAATTTGTATCAAATTTTTAAATCAATATTATATAAAATGCCAATTTTCATTTTCAAAATTGTAACTTTTTGCCAAAATAATTTTTGCCAATTGAATTTGCTAATTCTAGTACAAATATAGTTTATAGTTTATATCAAAGAAAATAAATTTTTTTTTTGCGAAATTTTGCTGTATTTATGCATTTAACTTTTCTTTAAGAAACGGCTACTTTTTTCCTAAAAACCATTTTATTGGGAGTGATTGTAAAAACTTGCTGTTTCTTCCAATTTTCAAATAAGATTTATCTTTAAGGCAAAACAAATCTGTGTACCAAATTTTTTATCTTAAATATTGCGAGCTGTAACTTGATAAGAAGCGAAAAGATAAGTGGACAGACGGACAGGCTCATTTCTTGTCATAAAGGTTTCAGTTATGCTAACAAGAACAAGAACAATAAAAATAAGAACAAAATAATCATTTTAATTATAAATTTTTAATTTAAACGTGTGTGTGTGTGTGTGTGTGTGTGTGTGTGTGTGTTTAGTAATTGAAAACAAAGAAACAAAAAAGTAAATCTTAAAAAAATAAAAATAAAAAAATGAAGTAACTGAGAATGGAAAACCTAGAAAAGCGGATTAATATTCTTATAAAGAGTCTTTTTTGTACAAAGTAAAGATTTTCGAAAATACTAAGAAAAGAAAAAGTAAAAAAGGAAAAAAAATAACATTTTTTTATAACATTAAATTAAAAAAGTCACAATAATAGAGTAACAAATAAGAGCAAAATAAAAGTGTAATTTTAAATAATAATTTTTTTCATCGCTCTTTCGTACGAACTAAATAAATTATTTAAAAGAGCAAATTAAAACAAAATGTAAGTACATTTATCTTTACCGTTTTTTCTTATGCGCTTATTTACATTATATATTTATTAATGGTTTTCATTTATGAAGAATTTTGAAAATAAAAATTTGGCGTAAAAATGTCTAAAATAATAAAAAGAAAATACAAACAGTTACAATAAAAGTAAAAAATTAGAATGAGAATAATTTGTATGAATAAAAATTTAACTGAATTCGATGTAGTACGATTTGATTGAATTCATTTAATTTGAAATTGAAATTTTAGTTAAACAAAAAAAAAAAAAAGAATTTCTATTTCCATGTTTCTCTGCATTCATTTTACTCATAAATATTATCTTTATGTGTATTAATAAAACTCAAAGTCAAAATGAAATTTATATTGAAAATTATTCATAATTTAAATAGAAAAATAGTCAGTAAAATATAAATAAAATAAATAGAAAGAGAGTGACAAAAAGAAAAGGTGGAGAGAAAGGCAGGAAATTTGATAGGCCAAGAAAGTAAAAGTAGTAGGGAAATATTGAATTATTTCTAAAATTTTCTTACTTTTTGTTATGACGGAAACTTCCAAAAAAAAAAAAAAAAAAAACAAAGAAGAAATTCATTAGTCTAGAAACTGTAAATATATGGGCAAAAAAGATTATACTCCTTAAACAATGCTACAGTTTCAAGATCATTTTAAATCTTGCCTTAAAGGACCAGAAACTTATTTCTAGATTAATTGACTCAAAATTAATAACTAACTTTGAATACTAAGTTATTTGAGGTAATTTATGGCACGAATGTGGCTGGACTATGAACTGGCCTGATGATTTTGTAATGTCAAAGAATTTTGTCAATAGTTTAGCCTTTCATTTAAAAAAAGAGTCTTTTTTATAACAGCACTGTGTGCAAGCTTTTTGATTTAACTAAGATTTGCAATCGATAGCATTCATAATACCCATCCACATTTAGCAGTGGGGCTTTAAATTTTTCGATAGATAAATTATGATTTGCTTTATGGAGTGCTGTTAAACTTGAGCTTATAATACTTTCATAACTTCGAACTGTTTGTGCATCGGCTTAATAAAATTTGCATACAATCAAATATAAATCTATCGTGCCTTAGTTAAGTGTTATAACCTTATCAATTACATTTATATTTAATACCAAACTAAAGACAAAACAGTCATTAAGTATCCGCAATTATTATTGTGAAGCCTTTTTTAGCATTTTGTTTTCCAAAATATTATACCAATTTTTTCAGGTTCTTTTGGCAGACCCTCAAAGTATATCATGACATTTTCAAGATTATTCGTTCCATTATAAAATTTGTACTTAGCTATAATGAAATTAACCTTCTCACAAAAGTTTTTATATGAAAAATATAGATTTACAACTCGTATATTCGGTTTAATTATAAGAATTTATTGGATTAAAAAAAAAAAACTATGACATGGACATGGATAGTTATAGGCAAATCGCAGAAAGCTGGGCAAATAGATTTATGAGATAATAGAAAGCGGTGTTATTTCAAAAGTTTCAGAATAAAATGTAAATTTATTCAGATTATATTTGGAATAGTCTAATAATAATTATACCCTACACCAAATGGAGTTTGTTTATAACATCCAGAAGGAGTTAAGATAGACCCCCTTCTAATTACACTGTATGGCTCAGAAAAAATTCCCGATTCGATTTAAGCCTGCTTTTCTGCTTACCCAATAGCCTGTTTGCTGTCCATGTAAATTTGCTATTAAAGTACGGAAAGGAATGTTGAGGTTGTTAAGATCAGACTATTATTATGACCATGAGTCATTCAACGATCTATTTTATGTGTAAAAATTAATAATTGTGTGAATTTCTTTATAAAAATGTGTTGCACGGTATGTACATTAAAATCAGTCGGCTCAAACAGTCGAACCCGATCAACTATAACAAATAAACTTGTTTTTTTTTTTTGTTATTAAATAAGTGTGGATGATGATAATAATAAGTTCTAATCAATGGATATAAAAAATTTGAAACATAAATCATCTCAAATTTAAAATAGTTTAGAAATAATTTTGCTGAATAGTGTTTCTCGTTGTTAAGCTTTTTCTTTTTTTTTTTTTTTTCTTGTAAGAAATAAGTAAGTTAATGATAATAATTTCTAATCTAATGACTTAGTAAATTTTTTTACATAAGCTACTTTTTTTTTTAGATTTCATTCAACTTTTACATCTTATTCTTTCTTTAGGTCTTTCTCTTTCTGTATTTGTCTCTGGCATGTACGTGTGAAATATTTTAAATTATTTAAGGCAAAGAAACAAATTCCATCATGTTTGTCCTTATAATTTGTTGCTGTTATTGTTGTTGTTATTGCTTATAAATTATAAACAATTTTACATAAGTCATCACTTATTGCTTAATATTTTATCATAATCATTATCAATATCATTATCATTATTATGATTATGAAATAAATTGGCATAAGCGAAGAGAGCAAAGAACAAATGATGAAGAAAGTAGAAAAAAAAAACAAGAAATGTAAAAAGATGAAGAAAGAAGAAGAAGAAGAAGAAGAAGAAGAAGAAATAGTAGTGAAATACGCTACGCTAATAAATTATTTATTATTTTCATGTAATCTCTTTTAAGTGCATCATTTTATATGTATAGGTGTGATGGACTTATGTTTATGTATGTGTGTGTGTGTGTACATTTGTATTCCTGTTGTTTCTTTATCTACTCTCTCTCTCTCTCTCTTTCTCTTTCTCTCTTTCTCTATGTGTATGTGTATCTCTGTCTATCTCTAGTAGTTTATTCTTTCCCAAAAGAGTATTTAATAGTCTTTACAAATACATTTATCTTAATTGAAGAAGCTTTTATGTAAATCCCAAAAGTAGGGAATATTTCATTGAATTGTTGCTGCCCTTGTTATTGTTGTTCCTATTTTAACTTAGATAATCATTTTAAATAATTGATATTGATTAGTGCTTATATTTATATTTTCAATATTTATTTCGACTTAAATTTAAAACATTTTTAGAAAATTGATTTATATCTCTTTAATATAATTTTATTTTAACTTTAAAAATTTTGTATTATATGAAAAATAAAGAATTGAATATTAAAAAAATGCAAAAATTAAACATTAATAAATCCCTTATGTTAATCACAAAATTATCTTAAAATAAAATTAAACATTAAAATAAAAAAAATTAATAATTTAATTAAAAAATTAATTAAAAAAATTAATTAATTAAAAAATTATTTAACTTACTTTTAAAGTACTACATGACTACAAGTTTTTAAGTACTAAACTAAAATGAAAATTTTATTGATGGATTATGATGGGAAAATGCTAAGTAATAAAAACGAAATATTAAAAATATAATTTTTAGGATTTTACGTTCAATAATTAAACGAAAGAGATAAATTTGTAAGCAAATAGGCATAGAGAAAAGAGTAACAATAAAAATGATTATTTTTATATGAAAAGTTAAATAAATAACACTTATACGCCCCCAAGGACTATGATGATTAAAAAATTTTTGTATAATAAACAGCAAATCTATATAAGTTTATTATACAATATTTAATTTAATTTAATTTTTATTTAATTTAATTGTTGAAACGATTTTTATGTAATGTAAAACAATAACAATAAAAATAATTTTACACAAAAGGAAAAAACAAATGAGAGAAAAAATTTGCTCTACCTGAATAATAAACTTTAATTATTTTTATGAGTTTTCTTCCCCTCAAAATTCTTCTTCCTGTTTTATTATATACTTTCGATAATTTAAAATGGATTTTGTATAATTGAAAAAAAGTAGCAATAATCGTTTGGTATATAAGAGAGAAGAATACAAAGGGTAGAAAAATAACAATAATAATAAAAAAAATGATAGATGAAATAATGAGAAAGTAATTTTTCTTTTGTATAAAAAGAAGAAACAACATTAAAAAATATATATATGCATAAAAAAAGAACAAATATATGTATTCATATATAAATCCACAGATATGTACATACAAACATATATAAATAAGGAAGCATTAACGACACATTGCACTACCACAAATTAATAATAAACTTATATGATAAGGGTTTTCGTTGATTCTTTGTAATTGTAACATTTTATTATATTTTGTAGCTGGCTTTCTTTGAAGAAATATGTCAATCATTGTATTGATGGATTAAGAGATTACAACAAACATACTTACTTATTGGATAGACGGACAGGTAGACAGACAGATAGACAGACAGATAGACAGATAGATAGACAGATAGATAGACAGTGCAATGAGTGTTTTACATGCATACCTGTCTTGAAGGCTTAACTGTATGGTACACAAACGTACATAATGAGCGCTAGCGTTGATAGTCATGTCACGCATGGTGCATGCTACCGCCACAACTAGCTTCCAATTTAGAGCCTGTGTTGCACCTTATATACAAGGCTTTATCTTTGGTATCTAGATTTGAGGCATTCATTATTCCTTGGCTTAGTTTGGTTAGCTCAATAAGCCTACACAGCTACCCATTTTATTCGGGAAATGGGACCCTGCACGACAAGCACATAAATATGTTTGAACGAGCAACGCCCGTGATATGGACACTACAGCCCCCACGAAGCCAACCTCAATATCATCTCAATTGGTGTATTAAAACTGGTGCATCCGTGGTAGCAAATTAAATCTTTGGATCCGATTTCGTGACTCATGACGCCCTCTGACGGCAACAGAGAACCAACAATTATTTCAGGAGCCACTCCCAGTTGAGCAGGTGCTTCTCGAGATTAGTTGCCCCCGCAGATAGATAGACAGACAGATAGACAAGCTGATATATAAATAGAGAGACAAACAAATAGTCAGACGCATAGACAGGCAGGTATACACATGAACGGACACAGAGAGATAGACAATTTAAGGTAAAGTGTATTAAGTGATGATTACAAGAAGTGACAGAAAGAGGAAAAGGAGCTTTGTAAAGCATAATGTAATAATGATTGTATTTTTTTTACTGATGCTTATATTCAATTACACTTAAATGGAGTTCTCTATATTCTTGTGTTTTGTATATTAACAAACCGATTATTACATAAATGAAGAAGATTTTCTTTAGATATTTTTTTTTCTAATTTTCTTCACTTTTTTCTTTATGTTTAGTATGCTGCTATTGAATTTTTACGTACTGCGTAAACAAGATGCTACTTTAGAACTACGAATTGTTCTTTCTTAGTTATAAAAGAAAGAACAATTTCACTTTAAAATTTTTCTATGTTATGATAAGGTATTCTTTTGCCGATTTCTTTTTTTGAACATGACATAAAATAATGCATGAAAATCAGGTAAGAATATTATAGGTTGGAATCGATTTTTAAATACCCTACACTATTTTGCTTAATGTGAATAACAGGGAAAGCCAGGGAAATACATTACAAGGGAACAAAATTTATAATTGTATTTAATAAATAATTTTAAAAGTTTGTTGTATTGAATGGTGCTCCAAGAAAGAGACTTAATTGGCACATAGCTTTTTCATATTAATCCAATTAATATGAATTTCTAAGCATTTTCAATAAAGTTCATTTTTGCGGCATAACTGATTTATGTACTAAATTTTACTAAAATATCTCAAATATTTAGACTTACAGCTTAATAAAAGACAAATGGACAGACAGACAGATAAACGAACACACAGATATACAGGCAGACAAACGGACAGGCAGAGAGACAGGCACGCGGACAGGCAGGTTTAAATCGAATCAGAAAGTGACGTGAAATCGATTGGATCAATAAACAATTTCTGGCTGTTAGAAGCATCTACACAAAACTTATAATGCACTGTATCACGAATGGTGTAGGGTATTTTCAAAGTAAAAATAAAATAAAACAAAGTATAAAAACAATTTAGCAATAGATTAAATCATTTTGCCCCATGTTTCTTTTTGTACTTAAAAATACTTGAAATTTTAACATCGCACTTTATGTTAAAGAAAATTTTAAAAGCAATTAATACAAAAAAAAATGAACAAAATATGTTCATTATTTTAGAAAAACAAGAAAAAGAGAAAACAAAGAAAAATGACAAACTAAAATGAACTATTTCTTGAAAACATTTCTGGCCAGTAAAGTGAAGTAACTTTTCGTTAACATTACGAATTTCTTTTTTTTTTTTTTTTCATTTATTATTTTATAGAATCACAAGGTGACATGGTGCTAGTAAAAGATTAAATTTTTGATTAGGTTGAATATTAAAAAAAGTGTCCATAGAACTGATATAACTGATATAAGTTTGCATACGATTTAAAAATGATGAGTGATCACTTAAAGAATAACTCAAAAGGTGAATGAATACAAGAATCAAATGACTTTGAGTTACTAGAAAAGTCATATAGACTTAGGAGAAGTCATACGTAGCGTGGGCCAAAGAATCAAACTCAGCTTTCTATAAAGTTTTTAGTAAAACAAATGTATACATTTCATTTCGCCTTAAATAAATGATGGTTGATGAAAATGTCCAAAACATATTTGATGGCAAAATGGGTATTAAATCCCAGATTTGTTTCCATACTCTTCACGCATACTCTATTTATTTTTTAACAATTTTTTTTTCAATATTGTATTAATTTTTGAATTAATTTTCAGTACGAACAATTTTTTTATATTAAATTTTAGTACAAAAATTGTTACTTTAATATTAGTATTTTAATATTTTAGCATCAATTAAGGCTTATTGCAGGCTTAGAGCAGAAAGATAAAAGTTGTAAAAATCTTATTTAACAATCATTAGTAGAATTGAGTGGAAAATTACCATATTTTGATGGCAAAAAAAATATATATCATTATGATTGTATTAGACCTGCAAAGGCCGTTTAGTTGAACATTATATATAAAGATGCGTATGTCCATTATACATTTGGAAATGTTTCGCAGCAAATCTAATAACATTTGAGTGAGTTTGTTTGGCTTGGATATCTATCTTTTGGCTTTTCCATTTTTTCCTAAATATCATTTAAAATTGAAAATATCATTAGAATGAAAATATTTTATTAATTGCAGTTATTATTGTTAGTTGTAGTGTATCGATTTTTAATTGTTCTTGTTGCTTTTATTTTATTTAATATTTTTATAGTTGTTATGTGATTTAAAAAAAAAAACAACAACAATAACAATATTAACAACTATTTTAAATCACATTATACATTAAACAGACGAATAAAATCGTGTTGGTCTATACATAACCGCAATCCATAAGCACAGCCAACCAAGGACACATACACGCACGTCATTATAAACGCCATTAGTTGCTCATAACTGCATAAATAATTCCCAATTGTATAATTCCACGTAGCTATATGGGCGTTTGTGTGTGTGTTTGTGAGGATTTTATATGTTGTACATTTCTCTCTAATTTTGCTTTTGTCTCTTTTGTTCTTACACACAGAGCATACACACATATGTTTATGGTCTTAAGCATAAATGTTTTTTTTTTTTTTTGCAAAAAAAGAGAAAATGAAATAGAGTAAGATAGAGTGGGTCACAGTTAAAATCTTAAAAAAATGGTTTGTCGTACTTGATTTAAATATATCAAATTGTTACTAAAAAATATAATATCTATATCTCCCTCTGCCTCTCTGTATAATCCTTATTTTTTTTTTTATACCCCACATCATTGTAATATTTGTGTTACAGGTTATTAGGAGTTTTGTGTAGATATTTGTAACACTAAAAACACCTCTTTTAACTCATAATAACTTTTTGGTTCGATTAAAGCTTGCCTCTCTGTCTGTTTGCGCGTCTCTTCATTTCTTACCAAGCTACAGGTTGCAATTATTAAGACATTTTTAAGTTGAAAACAAATCACTGTACAGATAAAAATTACAGTTTAGAGTATATGTTAACGAAGAATGGCGCCTTGTTTTAAAGTATCAAATGTACCAAATTTGAACGGAATCGGTCCATTCTCTTTTCCATATAACGAACTTTTCAAATCATTTAAAAATTGGAAATTTTTAACTTTCCTGGCTTTTTTAACATATAAGACATAGTAATGTAGTTATAGCGAGTGAGCATCTGACAACAATTCGCAATACGCTAAAAATAAAGGATCCAACGCTCTCGAGGATGTTGTCGAGTTTGCGGAGTACCATATATACACCGATTGTGAGATCGGCCAGGCCGAGCGTAGAATGCTCCGTAGGGGTCCCTGTAAAAAACTCAGAGATTTCTGCAGAACCGCCTAGAAAAGTGACAAAAAATCGTATTGCGACGAAAGAGGTGGCGAACGGCTAGGTAGCGCCACAATAACCAATGTCGTGTGAGACGATATCAGCGCGATCGTTACCAATGTTTAAATGAAAATACACTCAAATGGTATTGCATAAGACAGACCACTATCTCAACGTGGGTCCAATTTCCACACGAGACGGAGGCATTTTTTTACCCAAAAAGCCACTTGTTACATTATACACGCGCGAGTAGCAACCGCATGAAAGAGCCAATGACTGTATCTTTGGCATGCTGACCATAGTCTGACGGCATTCCGCCTTACCTACCAGATGCTTACTCGCTAGACCAAGTGCTTGAATACTCCCGTATGAAATATTTACTCGACATCGATGAATTATTGGTCCTAGCCGACGAACATAAGTACATTCACTATACATTCGGGGTCGTACCCTTCTTCCTCGTCCCTCATTTTTGCTCTTGAATTAAATCTTACACAGCGGTTCTACTACCCCTGTAGTAAGGATGGTCTTCCGATTGACTATGGCGATCTTTCTGTAGATCCTTCCGCGTTCATGTCGATACAGAAGCTACGATGTCACACGTCAACAGAGATATTGAAAAGCATCTGTCAACGGTAGGTGCACCTTACAAAATCTCAAGCAAAGGTCTTGTGCTTCAATAACGAGATCGCAAGGGAACCCCGCTAAGTACAAAGACAAAAATTCACATTACAAATTTGCAAAGACCACTTCTTTGCGTTTTAATGTAATAAATATAGATCTGTCTCGTGGCCATCTCAATTAGCCTTATGCACATATTTATTTTGACTTTACAGTCCTGGGCCGATTATTCGTCTTTCTTTCTTTTTTTGCAATTGGGTTCAGCTCTTTTAAAGTTTCATACACACATATTAACTACTCCAATTGTTTTTGTTGAAGTCTAAGTTTATGAATGCAATACATTTCCTCTATTTTCTTTCCCATTTTTCTTCACTTTCTGTCTCAAAACTTCCCTTTTTTTAATGCCACTAATATTATTCGCACACATGGGAAAATTAATGAATCCTTGAATGTCTATTGTTAAAATCATATTAATGTTTGTAATGAAAGTAAATAACCGGAGTATCTGAAGTGAGATAGAGAGAAAAGGAAAAGTAAAATTTTGTAGAATGGGTAACATTTTGTAAAATGTATACACGTACAAAATTATAGCATTCACATTTTTATTGTGCATTAATTGTGGCCGTTCGTTGTTGGTAGTTGTGCCATAATCGACCTATAGATATAACACATTTAAGGCTTAAGGATCATAAATTTTAATATTATAATAATAGAAATTTTTTTTCTCTTTACTTTCCTTCTTTGTTTTTCCGTATTGTTGCTCTATCGTATAAATTTACATATTATATCTTGATAACGTAAAGTTGCACACGTTCACTATGCGCGCTTGTATAAATATATTTAAAAAAAAAAAAAAAAAAAAACAATAAAAATTCATAAAGTATCAGTCTTTATGAGACAGGAAAAGCTGAATACCAAGCCCATTGTTGGACGAGAGTAAAAAGAAGAATTTTTTATACCAAACATACAGAAGTTGAGAATACATTCATTCTGTAATCATACTGCAACACCTGATATCCTATAAAATATTTAGATTCTTGATATGCATTCAATTCTGATTTTCATTTTAAATATGCCTCTCTACTGTTTATGAGTCTATCTATTCATCTGTCCTTGTGTTGTTAACATTCTTCTGGTCATAAAACTGAGATAGCGAGTTTAAGTTTGATAGAAATATTAAAACTTCTTGAAGGCAGGTTTATATTGAAAATGGACAAAATGAATCGTAAAACACGCTTACAGTATAACGTAAACTCAAAAGATCTCTGAATTTTCAAGATAAATTTGGTAATTTTAGCTCATAATTTGCAAACGACAGATAATAGAAACCTGACATAGGCCGTGTCTATGCGAAATTATATGCCACGAAATTGTCACTTTCTTTGTTACATCTTCTATTTATTACGCAAAAGTTGAAACAGTCTTAATGCCATAAGATTTGGCCTCAGCCAAATCAATTTTTTTTTTTTTTGCTTGTGCCTACTTTTTCATTTACATTTTTCGCACACTTGCAATTTATATAAATTACTCTCTTTTATACATAAATTGTAGACCGTGAATGCATTCGCTAATAAAAATATTGTCCACGTAATTTATTTCATTTGCGTGATTTAATTTTTTGATTTCATTGTTTTAACCTTTTTGATTTAATTGATTTTCTTTGCATCGTAAAAACTTAAGATGTGACTCTACAAAACGCAGCTTGTACTTTCTAAATAACTTTTTTTTGGAAAAAAGGAAATTTGGCAAGTAAATTTCTTTTGAAGAAAGCACTCTTAAAATGATTTTCGTTCATACATTTTTTAATGATTTTTTTTTTTGTTGGGGATGAAAATTTTCACAAGCTTGCTAGATCATTTATTATCAAAATTAAACATCGCAATTTTGTGCAATTTGGTTAGAATAATTATGTTCATTACTTATTACTTAAACGCGTTATTTAAATTAACCTTATTGCTGCAAAAAAAAAAGGAAAAACTTTAGGGTCGCTCGGGCCCGATTTTTAAGTATTTTTGTAAAGACGCACCTAGAATTGTTGATTTTTCCACATAAAAACTCTTCGTATAATTAAAATGTGGTCATAATAATTATCTCATTTTTAATCAAAATTTTTTCCGGGCATCTTTGAACTAACCCATCTCTATATACCAAATTTCATTGAAATAGCTTCAAAAATGCGCCCAGTACTTTAATAACAAATTTAGACAACAGACTAACGCATAGAAAGGCAGGAAAGGAAGTGATTCTCAGTCAATTGGTGTAATAAAAGGTACTTATATCTCAACGTGTGTGTTACACGCATTCCCTTGTACTCATAAAATAATATACCACATTTGGCGAAAATCATAAACACAGCAAAAAAAAGTTTGCAAATATGTCAAACTGAATTTTGCCTAAAGCTCATTTTCTTAATTAAAGTATGTTGAGTTTTACCTGGCCGGTCGGAGGAAGGTAGATGAAAGGTCTGCACGAAACACTAAATAACTTTTAATAATTCGTCTAACAATAACACAAAAATCAAGGTAAAGAACGTATAAATTTAAAAATAGTGATTGAGAAAGTGCATCACACATTCGAGGATTTCAAAGACGAATCTAATTGGTTTGAGCCAAAAAAGACTTCGTGTAAAAGTCTTCTCTAAAAATTATGCGCTTTTCTCGTCTATGGCGTAATCTGGGTTAGGATATGTCATTGAACGTGACATCTTGATTGTTCATACAAACTTCATAGATTTAATTCCTTTCACAAAGTGAATCTAAATCGAACGGTATAATGAAAAGTGGTCATACAAAATATCCACACTTTGAATGGCAAATTCTATGCGCTAAAATAATTTATATCCTTGTATATATAATCGTTCATGTTCAAACATCCATGTCAATACTAATCATAATTATTATTAAAATTTTTCCCATTATTATTATTTTCACTATTATTATTACTAGAATTATTATAATTTATTATTATTATTAATATTATTACTCTTCTAGCAAAATCTGATGAAATTTTTCAATTTTTTCTTCTATACCCTACAGCACTTGTGCTAGCTAGTAGGTATTACAAGTTTGTGCGGTTGTATGTAACGCAGAGAAAAAGTCGATATAGATCCACTTTTTATTATACCGATCAATTAAGAATCATTTTCTGATTCGTTTTAGGCCTATATTCCTGGCTATTCGTGTGTCTGTAGTCAGTCTAAGTAAATTTGTTATCGAAGTGCAGGGTACAATTCTTAACCTGTTTTAATGAAATTTGTTAGGTAGATGTGGTCCAAAGACGCCCAGGAATAAATTTAAGTAAATTAAAATTACGGTTCTGACTACGTTCCATATAACGATCTATTTTGCAAAGTGTTTTTATTTAGAAAAATTGACATTTTTCTATAAAAATGTTTTGTTTTCCATACATTCAATATTTTCGATTTTTTTATGCCTTATACCACTTGTAGCATATGGTGCTATGTTTGTGTATATGTAACATCCTGAAGCACTTAAAATGGACCCCATGTTTATTATTTTGTTCGATTCAGAAACACTTTTAGATTCACTTGCGGATTGGGATTCGAATGTTGTACATGTGGAAATTTGATATGCGAACGTGATTAAGTCCAAGGACGCCCAAGACTAATTATGAATAAGATCGGACTAAGCTCTATATATCGACTTTTATTACAAAATTTTCTCATGTGAAAAAAAACTTATAAATGTAAATATTTCTGAAAGCAATATATATAGACCCATGTACGCCATAGCGTACATGGGTCTATATCTATGTCTATGTCTAAAGTTTGACCCTCTTCACTCTTTTGTGAAAAGTTGGTATAGTGAAACAATTTACAGTTATGGGGTTTCTTTCCTAAAAATTCCATTTAAAATCTCATTTAAACTTAAACTTAATCTGAATGAAAAATTCAAATCAGATGGAATAACTCCATACAAATGTTCACTTTACAAACCATTTTATATAGAAATATTTTGCAATTGTGAGGCATTTTTTAGTATAAAATAATTTTCCAGCACTATAAATGAAATTATGTAAACTCATTTCGGATACTTAAGAGCCGACCATAACCGACTGCAATATATATAATTTTTTTTTTAATTCTCTCATTCATAAATTTCATATACTAAATGCACATACACGAATTTATGCACAACACATTAATAAATAAATGGAAAAAAAAAACACAAACAAAAAAAAAATATGGGAAAGCAAAATATATAAAGTAACAAAAAATGTAAATAACGAGCAGCGTTATGCATGTATGGACGTGCATATAAATGAGTTAGTGTATAAGTGTATCAATTGATAGATTGAATGAGTTATAGACTAAATTGTGTCTAATAGTGCTGAAAAATGTTGTATATATGTATGACAATTTTTTCATAATATTTCTTATAATGATTTTATTGAATTTGTTATTGTTATTATTATTGTTATTGTTGCTATTGTTGATTTTACTTATGTTATTATTTTAATTTATGTTTTAGTATTTTATATAGAAAAATTTTAATATTAATATATTTGCAATGCATTTTGTTTGTTTATTTATTTTGAAGGTTTATTATAAGCTAAAAAATCAATTAATTCAAATCGTAGCAATTTTTACTAAAATAAAAACTACTTCAATGAAAAATTTACATAAGTGGAAATCACATTAAATATCACTCAATATTTATATCATATAACAGAATATAATAATATGATAAGACCGACGGACAGACGGACAGACACACAGATATTTAGATAAGCACATGATACATGTCTTTTCGAAGATGTTTGCTAATTAATAAGGCTTCTTATGATCTTATGGTAGTAATGTTCCACTTAAATATCGCTCATATTTCTACTTGACTTTATTTTTCCATTATACTTAATGAAGCATCAATATTTCTTGTTGAAGGGAAAGCATTTATTTATTATATTATTTTATTATTATTTAACCATTTTCCATTTTCCATTTTCCATTTTCCAAATGGTTAAATAATAATCGCTTTAAAGATGTTTTATTTTTCCTTTTTTGTTTGAATAATAATTTTGAATAATTTAATCAAAAAATTGTACATATATAAAATTTTTGTATACTTATACCCATCATCTACAGGTTAAGGGTATACTAACTTTTTCATTATGCTTGTGATGCCTAAACAGAAACGTCAGAGACCTTTCTCTTGGTCAGCTTTAAATATTGAAACGGTTCAAATATTCGTCTAAATGTGTAAGCAAGTGTATCAAATTTGTGTTATCAAAATTATACAAGAAAAATTTTTCACATTTTTACGTTTACATTTTTTATGTACTACGGCAAAAAATAAAACAGTGGAATCTATCTTGGTCGATAGGATGGCTGCAGCAGATATATAATTTTTTTTACTTGTTTATCTTGATCTTTTTAAAAATGTATTTTTCAATTCAGACTGCATAAATAAATATAAAAATATATGCGTCATTGATTTTAAATGAAAATTATTAGAAATATGCTTTATTGATAATTTCATTGTTTGTTTGTTGATTTTTATTTGTTTTTTTCTAATTTGACTAATTTGACTGTTTGTTGTTATTTTATTAAACGCATTTAGTCAACTAAAACTTAATTGAAAATCAGGCTGACCTTACGACTTACGGCCGTTCTGCCTGTCACTCTAACATTACGCTTTTGTTATTGTCCATCACTTAACATTAATAACTGAAATGGTTGATCAATTTCTCTAACCAAAACATTTTTATGTGTATGGCATGTGGTGCGTTAGTGTTTCAATTATGAATAAGCGGATATTGGTTTATATACATACATATATTTTTATATATACATATATATTTTTATAAATATGTAAACCTTAATTCTCTAGTGAAATGTTTATATGCTTTTAGGTATCTAAACTTAGAGTATAATTTGTATTTAAGCTCATTTTAATATCCTGACCTAATAGATGAGACTTTTGTATATAAGCGAGGTCATTCCTATCGTATAACGATAGCACCATCCCTCGATATCTCTTATCATCTACTTCTAGCTTCAACAACACTAACAATATTTCAATTTAACTTAAATGCATAAGCACTTAAAATGAGTTTCTATAAACGATAAAAGCAAAAAATAATAAGAATAAAAAAAAAAATTATTGTAATAATAAAACCTTAGCAAACTTAGCAAACACTCTGTTGTTTGTCTTTTCAATGAAATTAAGGCCAAGAAATAATGGTAACGTAACCATTTCATGGTAGACATTTTTTGTAAAAAGAGTATTCAGGCTTAAAAATATATTTTAATAATAATTATTCTACATTTGCAATTTCATATCTATTTAAAAAAATATTAAGGCAAATCTATTTTAAATTTTATTACATTTATTTAACATTTTGCAATCTTTAAGAGTCCTTTAAACAACAAACTAATTTTTGCGCTTGTTTCAAATTTATGGATTTTATGATTTGTCAAATTCAATAAACATTTAAAGAAAAACAAAAGAAAAATAACTGGTTAGATGTGTTTTTAAGAAAGTGACAATTTATTGGACTTTACTTAACTTGAGTTATTAGAAAAATCATACTTTTTTATTGATTTGAAATTATCTATTTTGAATAATTCTCCTTTTTTTTTTATTTAAATAGAAATGTGGCTCATTTTAATTAAAAGCACTTTAATTAAAAAAAACTTTATAGTCGCTTGAGACCGACTTTTAAATACCCTATACCATTTTGTTTAATGTGATTAAAGGCAAATCAAAGAAATACAATCCAACAAACTTGTAAAACTTATTATATCTAAATTATTGAAAAATTTTTGTTATATAAGAGGAGTTTCAAAAATTTTATCTATATGGGCCAAATATGGTACATAAAATTTAATGTCAAAACCCATAACAGTGCCACATAGCACTGTTCAAAATTGAAGCTTTGTCCAAATAAAAACTTATTTCAAAAATACCATTAAATGGTATGTGATTGCAAAATTGGTCCGATTTTATCTATTTTCAAAAGGGTTCATCTCTCTGGGCATGTAAGTTTGTTATCAAAATACAAGGCGCAAATTGGAAACTATTTGAATAAAATTTGATGTGTAGAGGCAGTTTAGCGCAAAAACTTTCGGAAATCATTTTAGTTAAGATCAGACTACGCCCCATACAACGATTTATTTTATTGAAAAAAATTGACAATTCTCTATACTACTTTATAAAAATGCAAGATAGCGTACTTAATAGTCGTATTCGACCGACTATAATGTGTACAATTTTTTTTACTTTATATTTTCTCAATAAACGTATATAATTTATCTATTATTCAATGAACATTATACAAAACAAAACGAAAAAAGGAGAAGAAGAAAACACAATTATCGAGATTTTTTTGGAAAAATTTTCATATATAAATAATCACAAATGTGCGTTTGTGCACGAAATATGTAGATATATTTATTTTGTATGAAATCAATTCAATTTATATATATACGATATTAAATATCTTACGTGTTTGCTTTTTAGCTCTGTTTTAAAGGTTATTTAGTTCGTACATTTAAAAAAAAAAAAAACATTGAGCTCTTTTTTTTGTCATTTATTTTTTGCTTCTTTTTTGTTTTGAAACGTTTATTTAACCATTATTTAAATTTATTTTTTTCCAAAAATTGCAGCCAAAAATAAAAATCATTTACACTTTTTACTTTGAAAAAGTGTAAGAGGAAGTGAGAAATTGAATATTGAAGTAACAGCTACTGCAATTTTTATAAATCTATGAAACACGAGTCATAAGAAGCACTTTATTTAAAGATTTTGATGCATTGTTTATATTATTTATTTATATGGAAAAGTGTGGAACATAGAAGCCCTTTACGTTTCCAGTTCTGAGACCTCAAAATCTCAGGCTCATTAACATTCTACTTTACCAATTCTTAATATTCCATTATTAACGGTTATAACTCTTTGAGACGACATAAACTGCTGATGGTTATTTAAGTTAAACTTTTATTTGGTTACGTTTGTCCACTTAATTAAAAATAGTTATCATGATTCCATAATTTGAAATTGTAATTTCATTTTTTTATTATTAATACTTGAAAAAAAATTTATCATCTCTGATGAAAATTTTTTCCCTTTACCTTTTTTTTATTTTTCTATTTCATTTTACCAATATAAATTGAGTTTAATTTTGGTGCTTTTTTTTTTTTGTAAATAAACTCAAAAAAAAATTTTTAAATAATGTTCAATTCAATTGAGATTAACATTTAAGTAGTTAATGCCTCATTTACGGTAAGAAAGCAAAAACAAAAAACATTTCGGAAAATACAATCATCATTATAACACTTTAAAATAAGGATGATAAAAATGCTCATGTAAAAATGAATTAAAAATTTTATATGGTACACGGCAAAGTGATTTCAATAATTGATTGATGCATTTTAAAATGTGGATTTGAAAAGTTTTTACAAAAAAAAAAAAGGAATAAGAACAAGACTGGGGCCAAATCTGGATGACCCAAATGGATGCCGAAACTGTTACATTTTTTGAGTTATAAATAGAAAATTTTAATGGCAAAAATAGAAAATTTAGTTTGGTAAGCGAGGCTGATTCGCATTATCTTTTTATAAGCGTTGTAAGTCCTTTATCTTATTTAATAAAAAATAAAAAAAAATTCAATATTCAAATTATAAACAAGAAACTACAAATTTCTGCTTTAAAAATAGAGACGTTCTCTGTTTAGATTGCACGGAGGGGGCCTTTTATTTAACCGATTTGTGTCATTCGTCACACCATTCGGCAAACATGAAATGTAGATGTTTTTATTAGTTTTGAAGTCGTTATTCCTTTCTTTTGCGACCAAAGAAATGTTTACCATATTTGGACATATCTAAAACGATTGAACAGCACCAAATCGAAAAATTGAGATATTATTGATTTCTTTACATATTATTCAATTTTTAGTGGTTGACTTTTAAAAGCCTCTGAAAGTTCCCTTTAAGATATTACAAGCATAGTGGAAAGAGGAATATTTGCCCAATATCCGTATGATGTGTTTAATAATAGACAAGTAGATGACAGAGTAAAAGAGAATTCAGATTTTTTTTAGGGGTTGGAGGATATACTCACTTTGTCATTATGTTTGTAACACCTAGAATGAAGCCTCGAAGATCCTATAAAGTATATACATTCTTGATCAATATCAAACTCTAAATGACATTCAGACATGTCTATCCGTCTGTCTGCCAGTGTGTCAGCGTTGTTGCAAATATTATCCGAGTCATAAAATTTGAGTTATCGAGCTTAACTTTCGAAGAATCATTGGAAACTATTGCATGCAGATTGATATTGAAAATTGATCAAATCGTGCCATAAAAACTGAAAGCAACTCAATTTCTTAAACAAAATTTAGTACTTTTTTTTTTGATCATCTGAAAACTGTAAAATATAAAAAAGCTGAAATTTTGCATAAGTACAATGTCTGTCTAAAAATTATGCAACTACATTAGGCCTTTGCAAAGTTATACAATACCTAACTTATATTTTTTTTTTATATTTGCGTTACCAATTTACTCCTAAAAATCTAAATTAGGTTCTGAAATGTAATATTATGATGTATTGATAGTGGGTATCTAATATTTGGTCCTAGCTAAATACATCTTTCTTACTTTTGTTACTTTCTTTTTTTCCTTTTTTTTTTTTTTTCAAAGTATCAACATTATAAAGTAAATGAATTCAACGGTTAACCGTCACAAAAAATTCCTTCAAATTAAGTCCCAAAGAAGCCGATGGATGGGTAAAAATAATATGTAATGAAAGAAATAGAAGTAAAAATAACAAAAATATGTAAATGCTAAAATTATAATAAAATTACTATGTGTATGTGTGTATGTGTGTATGTGTCTATGTGCCTATGTGTGAGAGTTGCTCCATGTAAAATGAAGTGAGTTATATTAAAAATACCTTATAATTGTATGCATAATACATGCAATTAATTAGCTTCTTTTACTTTTATTTTAAATCTTAGTGACTAAAAGGAAGGAAAACGGTAAATGAAAGGACTCTTTGTATATTTTATTCATTATAAATAATAATGAAAAATTGAAATTGAAAGGACTATAAAGAGCAGTAATTGTAGCAGTATGGGTATGGGCAGTGACATAGCCAGTTATAGTGGCAATGGCAAAGGTAGAAAAAGTAGTAGTTAAATTGTAAAAAAAAAAAAAAAATAATAATAAATTAATGCAAAGCGTCAGTACAAAAAACAAAAGCAAAAAGAAGACAACGTTTTCTTTATGAATTGCTTTATTATTGAAATGCTTCCTTGGGCCTTTTTTTCATTTTAGTTATCATGTATATAAATTTTTTTAATGAAAAAAATTCATTGATTGAAAAAATGAGATACATGAATGAACCCATAAAATAATCAAAGTTAAAAAACGAGTTACAAGCTAAAAGTTATATCACAAAAAATGCTGCCTACAAACAGCAGCAATGTTTGTAATATAAAAAAAAAAAAAAAAAATATGTAGCATATAAAAATCTTTGAATATAAAAAATTTATGCTAAAGTTTGTAATAACAAAAACAGATTAAAATGGTTCATCTCATATTTTATTATATCGATCTTTTTCAAATAAATTTTATAAAGGATTTTAAGCAAGTCTGTCTATCCATTTAATGGATCTGTTTATTACAATTAAAATAAACATGCCGTAGTAGAAAATTTTCTCAATATTTTTGGAAAATTTTTTTTGGAAAATTATTTCACTATTTTAAAGTTGCTTCGATAAAAAAGGAAAGAAAATAGTGTTTTACCACAAAAAATCTATACGCAAATTTTTCGTTCGTTTCGATTCATTTTCTTATCTTAACGGAAAAAATCTATTTTTTTGTGGACTCTTTGTTATTGATTTTTTCACTGATTATTCAGTTTTTAGTGGTTGGCTTAAAAATAAGTTGTGCTTTATTTCACTCCCCACCAAAAAAAAAAAAAAAAAAAATCGTTTAGACAAAAGTTATAATTTTAAAAAGTATTGTAACTAAAATTGCCACAAAATTGCATTTAGTAAGGAAATTTGACCTAAATCGGTTCATTTTTACAATTTCTCCTCATATAAAGCCTTTTTCAAAAAAAAAAAAGTTATTATGCGGACAAAAGTGGCCATTTTGAATATATTTCAATCAATATTATAATGAAAATTTCAATCAATATTATAATGAAAATTAGCGTTGCCTTCTATATTAACATAAATAAAAGAATAAAAGAATATTATAGTGGATCGGACTGGAATCTTAAATACCCTACACCACTTTGTTTAATACAATTAAAGTCAAATATGAAAATAACAAGTCAAAAGGAAAATTTTGAAAATTGAAATTATGATTTTTAAATTATTTCAAAAGTTTATTTAATGAGATGAGGTTCAAAAAGTGGATAGGTCTAGATCAAATTGGGTGCACATAATTTGTATGTTAAAATACAAAACTACCAATTTTTGCTAATATGTATTCAAGATTGATTTTTTTTTTTTTGTCCTAAAGAAAGGATTTTTTTACGAAAAAAGCCTTATGTGGGATATGCTAGTAAAAATAGATCAAATTGGACCAAATTTGATACATATGTTTTTTATCTTAAAGTACAAAAATTTGCTAATTTACTTCTAAATATACCCAAAATGTTAATTTTTTTCAATATAATAAAAATTTTTTTAAAAATGTCTAATATGAGAAGTGATCGAAATAATGGTCCGATTTTAATCATTTTTAATGCAGTTTGTCTCTGGGTTAATACGTAGCCTTGTACTAAATTTCATTGGAATACCTTACCAATTGCGAACCGTACTTTAATAAAAAATTTATGTGAACTGGATACAAATACACCAACAGACGGAAAAATAGGCTTAAATGGAATCGGCAAGTGATACTGAATTGATTTGTATTATAAAGGGTGAGTCTATCTCAACTCCTTTTGGATATTACAAACATCTGCACAAATTTTTAATACTTTGTACAACAAGTTTATAAATATCTGTGTCAAATTTGGAAATTTGGTATAGATCGGTGCATTTTTTTGAACACGCCCTTTTAAATAGTTTAGAAATTTCAATTTTATCAACTTTGTTGACTTGTAATTCATTTATTTAACTTCTAATCACATTAAGTGGCATAGAGTTTTTAAAAGTCGGTTACTACTTATTTATTTATTTGTTTGAAGTAAAGTGAGTGCGCACTTACGAGGGGCAAATAAGGAAATTTTTACTTACACAATTTTCATTTGGCCAAATGTTATTGGAATATTTGAATAACATGAAAGTTAACAAAAGCTGACACAGTTAATGGTTAACGTTAAATTCGGTTTGACTTCGTTTGGCTGGGCTTTGGATTGATTGGTTTCAATTTGGTTTGGTGTTTACGCTTCAGCGGAACTTCTCACTCAATTACGTTTTCAAATTTAACTCAAACAAATAAAAGCACAAGCAAATTAAAATACAAAAAAAAAAAAAAGAACACATTAAACAAAAAAATTAACACACCAAACATGAACATACACATACACACACACACACACACACACACACACACACACACACACACACACACACACACACATACACACACACACACACACACACACACACACACACACACACACATACACATACATACACATACACTTATATACTTAAGCAGGATAATATTTCCTAAAGCAGTTGGTAGTAGTGGTAGTGATTCATATGGATGTGTGTGTATGGTTGTAACGCTAGTGATGGTGATGGTAAAGTGGCTGATATAACGTTTCAGGCAAATAACAAACAAGCCGCTCTCATGTAAAAAGTATACAATAAAAAGAAGTCAGCAACAACAACGTCAACAACAATAGCAATAATAAAAGCAAAAAAAAAAAAAAACATGGCAAACTGTTACAGAACTATAATAACAACAACAATTTGTACAACTTGTATTTTGATGTACAAAAACTAACAATTGCATAATAAATGGCAACACAAATGAAGAATACAAAATATAATAACAGCAATAGCAACAGCAACAGCAACAGCAACAAAAAACAACAACAACAACAATAATAATAATAATAATAAAAATAATGTCATCTAAACGAAATAAGCAAAACCAACCATAGAAATACTTAATAACAAAATACAACATCATTAAAAGTACGAAGAATAAGAACAAGATAAAGAACAACATCATAAAACAAATAAAACAAACTAAAAATTGCTTTTATTATTTAAATATATAACACATAGATGCATAATAATTTTCGACTAACTAAACTAAAACTAACTAAACAACAATGAAATGTAATGCAGTAAAATAAAATTTTCAAATATATTTATTTTTTTTTTTTTTAACATAAATTCGTATTATTTGTATTTTTTAGAAAAATATATGCATATGCTAATGCATATGTAAATAAAAAAATATAAAAGCTTTTCACATAATAAATTGATAAATTGAAGAGTAAAGTCCTTAAAGTAACACCTAACTCTAATGCAACCTTGGCAAGTTCTGCCTATTTCACTTTAGCTTTGCCCTGATCAATTTATGTTTGCTTTTAGTTCGATGCTATTTTTCGAAAATTATACCATTTGATTCAATTATTATAAAATACGGATAAAATG
This sequence comes from Melophagus ovinus, assembly GCA_023089585.1. Lineage (NCBI taxonomy): Eukaryota > Metazoa > Arthropoda > Insecta > Diptera > Hippoboscidae > Melophagus > Melophagus ovinus. The sequence continues at coordinate 2,657,063 of JAKKIB010000255.1, read as the reverse complement.
TAGAATAAATATGCCAATTTAGATGCAAATGTATGACATAATTTATGTACATGTTAAAATCTTGAATTAGGTCTCACTGTTCCTATGAAGATGGCTGAAGTAGTACTAAGGGCATAGAATTTGAAATTGTCCATGTTTGGAAAAGTCCATGCAAGAAAGTATTGCATCTAAACTTAAATATCACTTCAGTGTAAATAAAGTTATTATTTATTCATAGAATTTTTTTTTCAGATCTACAGTGAATATACTGTGTTAAGTCCGACAAGCACAGACTAGTTTCGATATTTTAAAAAACAAAAAAAAAATATTTTGGATTTGATATTAAGGAATGTTCTGGCAATAAATTGGAATTTGTAACAAATTGTCGATCCATGACCATCGTTAAACGCATCCTTGGTATTAGGAATTATCCAAAGAAACAAAGGATAACGCATAAGGATTCATATGAATGAAATAAAAGCTGAAAAATGTTAAACGGCATTTTGTTAGATGTGAAATTTGATATTTATGAAGTTTCAGGATAAGCAAGGTATAATAAAATTATCTTGGAGGCTGGTTATCAATTTAAGTTGATGCGTTTGAATTGAGTATTAAAGTAGTAAATGGCCACTATACGAGTAGCGATACAACAAAACCAGTTCAAATTTACACTCAAACTTTCTTCGATTTTCAGCTATACCATTCGAAGAAACAAGTCTAGCTGACTCGTCACTTTTATTCTTAAGAATAACCTAAAAATTGCATCGATCCTTAGATACCCTCAAATACCATATTGCTTTTGCCAAGGCGGTATTTATATACTATCAGAAAGATAGTAAAAAAAGTTCTCTATCGTTGGCTAATATTTTAAATAATACGTTTTTTTTTATTATATTTTAATTAAAATTTATAATTTGTAAAGAAAGCCAGAACTTCTTCAAATCCTAATTTATATATATATTTCTATTTATATATGCTCATATCATGCTGTAATGCAGGATATGAGCAAATAAATAAATAAATAAATAAATAAATAAATAAATAAATAAATAAAGTAAAAACAAAAATAAGTTACAAACGAATAGTTGGTCGACTCTTAAAAATCCTGCACGCTTTTGCCTGAAATATAATAAATTGTAATTTTCAAATTATTTGAAAGATTAATTATATGGGAAGGGTTTCAAAAAATGGACCTATCTCTCCATCTGTTTTTGATTGAAATTTTATAAAGTGCCAATTTATTTTAAAGGATATTTAAAAGTTGTAAGTTTTATTCATAAAAAGACTCTCTATCGAAAAATGCTTTACATGGGGAGGCTTTCTAAAAAGGAATCGATTTAAACCAAATTTGATACAAATATTTCTTATGTACAAATGCAATAATGTACCAATTTTCACATAAAAATTATTTTTCGAAAAAGATGTTTTAGGGGATGTAGTTGTAATAGTAGACCGGCCTAATTAAAATGGGCTTTATGTAGCGTTCTTTTTTCCATATTGACGTGGTGTGGGAAATTAATTTGAATCAATCAAATTTTATTAAATTATCTCAAAAATTGCCATTGTAATTTAACAACAAATTCTCACGGACAAACATTAGACAAACTAACAGACAAACAAATGAAGAGACAGACCGTTCTAAATATATGCGAAAGTAATTTTAAACTGATCTGTAGAATCAAGTGTGGGTCCAAGTTAATTCTTTTTGGTTTCCTTAAACATTCCCATAAACTTATGTTTGCAAGTGCTCCAAAATATAAAAAAAAAATAAATAAAATCAACAATGCAAAACAAATAAAACCTAATCATTGCTTTAGGTTAAGAGAATGTGTAATATGCAGATTACAGGCATACTGCATTAATCAATAAGTCAACGCTTCATCCGTTGGCTTTTTTTTTTTTATGTATTTTTTATTTCTATGGGCAATCAATCTAACAATTTTTATACAATATTTCAAAAATTTTTTTGTAAAATTATTCAAAATAATTCATAGTACTAATTTTGGCCTTTCACTGACATATTCCATTTTCCATTTCCATAATCCATTTTTTTTTTTTTTTTACACAGATACTTTTGTAATGGTTCCATGTTTCGTATGTTATTACAATTTAAGTCATTTTAGTGCTGCAATTACTTTTGCCATTCTAATTGTTAGGTCTTTATGTCAATGTAATGAAATAATGATGTTTATATTTTGTAAGCAGTTTAAATTTTATGTTAGCGATCTCTATTTTCTTGAAAAATTTTTTGTAGCTGTTTAGCGTTCTCAGGATTTAACCGTTATTTCTATATACAAACTTTGATTAAATCATTTAATAAAAATTGATAACATCGATATTAAATTATTACTTTGCGTTTATATGCATTAATTAAATGTAAAGCAAATCGAAGACTTATTGACCTATTTGTTTGTTCAAATATATGTAAGTAAATGATATTCATACTATTGTTTACATGTGATAATCATACAAATCATCGTATCATATGTATTTAGAAATATTTTTATTACCTTTAGGATTCTATGTTATCCGAGCTCAGTCATCTCTTAAAATAGTTTTTGAAAATAAGAGAAACTTTTATCATGTAAAATAAGGATAAGAAAAAAAGCCAAACTAACAAAACATGTAAACATTTGGACTTTAGTAATGTAAAGAAAAAAAAAAACAAAAACAAAAAAAAAAATAACATAAGTTTTCATTACGTGTAGTGCATTCTTAAAATTTTATCTAATAGATATCTATGCCAGAGAAACTACAATTCTAATAATTTGCCAAAAGGCCAATTTAAATAACAAAACAACCAAAAAAAAAAAAAAAAAAAAAACACAAAAATTATGGAATTTTCCTTAGTGAATTTCCACTAAAGTGTAGGCCTGATTTTGAAACTCAATTGATCTATTTTCAATATAAATACATACATGCCTAGAATTTTTATATAACTCTGAACGAAAAATGTAGGCTCATTGTTGTATAAGAAATCAGCTGTGCTCTGAGTATGGCATCGGCCAAAAGAGTTATTTTGATATTTCCTTTATGATAAAATAATAATACCTTGAATCTTTGGGGATGAATGTAGAACCATAAATACATAAATCTCACTTCTTTTTTCCAATTCATTTAATTTTTTCAAGTCAAGACATTTATCACCAAAATATTTTCTCTTGCTAATGCCCTTTATCTAAAGATTAAATATAAATATGCTTTTTTTTACCCAAAAAAAAAAAAAAAAGAAGAAGAAGAAGAAAAACGAATGTACCGGAAGGCCTATAAAATGCAACTATTTTTAATTCGTTTTACAATTTATATAGAACTTATAAAGTCTGATTCTGTTTTCTATTTGCTGTAAGCATGCTCATAAATCTAAGAATCGTGGCATGGTCTGTAATTTAACTGAAACAACTCTTGCGTATGATTAATACGAAAAAAAGGCAATATATAATTAAAAGATATGTTTGTATTGTTTTCTAAACTCTGTATCATTATTATTCATTAAGAAAATGTCTCTCTGAAACTTTCCATATATTCAAGATGAACTCAAAATGCAAAGTTCATATTTTGTTTTTTTTTTTTTTTTTGTCTGATAACTGGTACTCAAATTTATTCGTATAGATATTACTACTCATAAAGTAATTGCTTCAAATTCCAATGAGGTTGGGTAAAATTCCATTGATGATGCATATACGAGTTTATATTTTTTTGCCAAACATTACTACTTGTTGTAATTAAAATGTAACATACAAATATGCCTGGATTGTAAGTATTGTTATTGTAGTAATACAAAAAGTTGAATAAGCAAAAGAAATATAAAACAAAAGCCAGTAAAATAAGATGGAAGAAAGATAAACGTATTAATATTATTAATTATTTTTCATTTGCTTATGTAAACCAGTAACAAGTAGTCGTCCTTGATGGTAATAAATTTTGTAATTATAGATCAGGTTTAATCATAAATGATTAAGACATCTAAAGAGTGAAAGATGAAGTAAATGGGGTAAATAATGAAGAAGCATTTAATTACATGATAATTTTTTGGTTTATTTTTTTTTTTTTCTTTTTTCCTTGTATTTGATGTCTGCCCAATGAAATGGGCAGACATATGGGAAAAAATAGAGATATAGAAAAGAAGTAGCCATTAGATTTATTGTAGAGTTGTAGAGTAAATACGTATATCTCTAATTTATAATAAATATCTGAAGTAAAAGTAGTTTAAATTAACTGAATAATTGCTTGTACAAAAAAAAAAAAAAGATTTAATAAACTTAAAATTTCGATTCTTTATCAATTATGATGTCTGGTGAGTGAATTAAAAGATTATACTAAAAAAATCATCTGGAGGCAACATATGCCAAGCTAATACAAAAGAAATTCCAAAAAAATTCATTGAAGAGATTTGAGCTTTTTTTAAGTTCTTAGAGCTGATTTGAAATTTTACATTACATTAAATATTAATAATTTTCAATTTATTACAAGTACATCAATCATTTCACAAATTGTTGAATAACGTATTTTTCCATTGTTACATCAGCCAATGGTTACAGCTGCATTAATCTCATTCTTATAAGATCATTTAAAGATTTCAGAAATTCATATAACTAAGAAACAAGCACCAACATTTTAATCAAACTACATTTTGTATTAAGTTTTTAAAGATATCATGAATATTTTTTGGCATAGTGTACTTACTTTCCTAGTACTTGGACAGCTTGAATTTATTTAAGTTGAAATGTTTATGGTAATATAACTAAATAGATTCATATACATTCAATTTAATAAAAACCATTTTCCACAAAATTTAATTTCAATAAACGGTAAAGTGCCTTAAAGCTTTTTTTTTTCAAGTAAAATTATCCAAAAAAAAAAAAAAAAAAGAAATAATAAATAAATAAAAATTTATTTTTGGATAAAATCAAATTTTGGATACCCAACACCAAAACTTTGTAACATTAAGATACTGAGACGTTAAGGCGCAGCCGATTTACATGATCTTAAACATAACATTAAACAGAAAACTTGGAATTCAAAGTACTTAAAAATAATAATAATAATAATAAGAATTTTCTAGAGCTAACATTCAGATATTGAAGAAAATTTTGCTAAAATGTTTATAAGACTTAAAGATTTGGATCACAAAATTTGTAGAAGCTTTGAATTATTGATGATCTTTGGACGGACATTGTAAACTAGTTGCCTTACTAAATATACTAAATTTGCATTATGAATGTGTCCTTTGCACGATGGGTGTGTCCTTTGCCTGCAAAAATTTTCAATATACCTGCAAATAAATATCACAAACATATAGACGGACTTAACGACAGTCATGACTAAATGGATTCATAATTTGATACTGCTTAAGAATATAGTTATTTTATAAGATCTCTGACACTCCTTGCAAACATTATGATAAAATGAGTATACCTTCAATCTTTGGGCGATGGGTATAAAAATAAAATGTAATAGAAAGAAAAGAAAAAAACGATGTACGAAGACAAAATTATGCGAGATATTTTACTGAAAAAAAAAAAAAAAACGAATAAAATTATAAAAAATTGCTTGTTACATACATAACATACTTTTAGGACGTATGATATAAAAAACATTGTACAGAAAGAGGAGTATTGCTCTACAAAAAAAAAAAAAATTATATACATATTTATGTTATAATATGAACACACACATACACACATATACATTTACAAACATTTACAAACACATTTAAATTGTAGTTTTCTTGTAATACGCTATACATTTTTTATTTACATATAAATATAAAATGAAACGGAACCCTAAGGTCATGATGTCATGAAATATTTGACATGAAATTGAAAAATTAATAAAAAAAAAAAAAACGAGCGAGCGAAAATGAGCGAAAATGAGCAAAAAGACAAATTGAAAAAATCATTGTTCGGTAGGTAAAACCGAAATGAATAAGAAAATTATATTTGGCTAAATTCTTAACATCCATTATCCTTGTATTCCATTGAAAATTTAATAGGCGTGCTCAACTTTTTCATGTTCAATTTCTTATTTTTTTTTTTTTAATTGAGTTATATAACCTAATGCAATGATTCAATGATATAAGGAAAATCATAATTCGATATTGTCCAACTTTAGTAGGAGTAAATGTATCTTTAAAATTCCTGATGGAGAAAAAAAAAAACTCTCTCTGTTTAAAAAATCTTTAGCCGATTTGATATATTTTCAAAACTTTATATGTTCTTGCACATTGGCAGACGGAGGGTCATGACTAAATTGATTAAGAATATTTGTAATGGAAAGTATAAAGCATGGTGGTGATGTTCATTTAAGTGTCACAAATATATTCACAAAACAATTAGACCGCTAACCTCAATATTAAAGAGAGATGAAATTTTTATCGTAAATTTTGCTGCCAATACAACTAACAAAATTCAATTAAACGTTAATTTAGACAACTAATACGTTGAAAATTGTGCATTTTTTACATTTTCTTTTTATAATTATTCTGAAATTAACATGAATGACATTTAGACGCTTATTATTTGTCCTTTGATTTTGAAAATTTCGTTATACTTGCATAACAAGCGCAATTTAAAATTTTTTTTAGTGTTTGTTGTTGTAGTCGTTTGGTTAGCAAATAAAAATATCCAAGAAATTACTGGTATACGCATTTTGTTATTATGCTTGTAACGGCTAGAAGGACGAGTTGGAGACCCTATAAAGTAGATACTATTGTTGATTAGCATCAAATTCTGAATTGATTTAGACATGTCTGTCCATCTGTCCATCTGTCCGTCTGTGCGTTTGTCTGTTATAAGGAATCCCTTTAATAGAATTATTGCAAGTTCTTGCAGATTGGTATTGAAAATAGACAAAATCGGTCAAAAGACCCACGCATGGTGCAACATAATTTAAGAATATCTCATTTTTTTTTTTAAAGCAAAATTTAGTAATTTTTTGCTCATCATGTGCAAACTACAAAACATAGAAAGTTAAAATTTTACACGAGAAAAGAGAGTAGCAAAAATCATAGAAATCAATTCAATTTCAGAAATTTGGCTCCAGCTATTTGTTTTACGTTTACGCTTTCTATTTACTACTGAAAAAAAACTGCATATACCTCAGACCAATTATTTAAGATTATTACAGAGAGTCAAAAGCTTGTGCGAATGTATACAACATCCAGAAGGAAACACTTTCTAATTCGATTTGAAAGTAAAAGACTGCTTGTTATGAGTCCATGTGAATCCATTGTTAAAGTATAAGCCATAATTTGAGAGATATTTTAATGAAATTAGAATTTAAGGCTCAATGAAAAACCTTCTCGACTATACCCATGTCCATTTTTGCAGTCAATTTCCATAAAATGCTTAGTTTAATAAAAGATATATCTTTACATGGACTAGTGTACATCTGTATTTTTTAGGTCCAGTAGAAAGTCTACCATAGACGGACTTGCTGATGAACATTTGGGCAGATATACGAATATTAATTCAGAATTTGCTGGCAAATAAGTTTTTATATATATTTTATAGAATCTATGAGGCTTTATTTTGAAAGTTACTAACATAGTGACACAAAAAAATATAAGTCCTTAAAGGGTACAATGAGCTTTATAATTCTAAATAGTTCTTTTACTTAAAGTATAAGCTTTTCACATATTAAATTTGATTAAGGCCGCATCTTTGAACTTATGAACTCGATTGCAGATAAGAAACTTTCTAAATCACTTGAAAATTTCAATTTTTAATTGTACAAATTCAAAATTTATACTCTTGACTTTGTAATTGAAAATATTTAACTGTCATGTTTAAGCGATTACAAAGTATTTTACTTGTTTGAAATTTCCAATTATTGGCCTTTATTATTTCCCATTAAATACAAATTTTTCCAATTTGTTTTGTATATTTCTTCTTTTTTTTTTTTTTTTTTTTTTTAATAAAAAAACAGAAAACAAATTAATAAAAAGAATGCATAAATCTGAGAAAATTGTTTTTTTTTTTTTTGTAAATTTTATACGTTTAACTATTGAGATGAGATTTGAAAGTAATTTGAGATGAGATTACTCTTTCATTTCTTTATTTACTTCTCTTTCCTAATAAATGTAGTTTTGAAAATGACATTGCAAAAAAAAAAACAAAAAAAAAAACGTTTTTTTTTTCTACTTCTTATTGTTTGTTAGTAAAATTCTAATATTATATTTCGTACTTTTGCCAAGGTTTTTTTTTTTCAATATATACATCATAAATTCCTATCAGTATAGAACAATTCATCATAAATAAAATGGCAGAAAATATTCAAGAAAGTTGTAAATCAAACAAATCAGTAATTTATGATTCCATGAAAAATTCTAATAAGAAGAAAAAGAAAAGCAAGAAAAAATAGGAATAAACTTTTGACAATAATTTTAGTAGAAATTTTTGAACTATATTGTTCTGTTTGATTTCAAAAGAAAATTTTAACTAAACATTTTATGTTATGAAAAATATTTTACCTAAGATTATAAAATAATCTTCATAAATAATTTAAATTATAAACATTTATATATAAAATATTTAGGCATTTCCAAATAAAAAATAAATAATATTAAATTATTGAAAAGATAAATTTTTCAAAGCCTAATTGAAATATCTTTTAATACCACAATATGGCCCACAATATGGCCCATATTTGATTTAAAATTTTTTAAATCACGATTAATAAATATAAAAATGGGCAGGTTAAATATTAAATACCCTACACCAGGTATTTATAAAAGGAAGAATATCTAAGTATTTTGCAATATAAGTCATTGCTTGAGGCTTGAGCGTAATAATAGTCTCATCATTATATCCATAATTATACTCGGTCAGACTTGGGCAAAACTCCTTCCTACATGATAAATTGTCTTCAAATAGTTTAAAATTGTCCCCGGTATTCGAGTAAGAAGTTTTTTATGAATCAAAAAAAAACAGACAGACGGGAAGATAGAAAGTAATTTCAAATTCGATCGGCCTGTCTCACAACTCCTTCTGGGTTTTACAAACACAAACACATTCACACAATCTTGTAATACCCTTCAACACTTGTGCTATTAAAATGAAATTCTGAAAAACTGCTACGCCTTTTAAATTATATTTCAATAATTTTTTTTTATTATTTAAAAAACCAAGATTTAAAAATTTCACAACATTTTGTCACTTTATCAAAAATATTTTGGTAATTTTTTTTTTTATTGTCAACTTAACACTTTTAAATGTTAAAAACAGTCATAAAAAGCAATGACGATAATAAAATGAATATAAAATGAACGCAAGTCGTTTATTTATTAAATGTCATCTCTTAAAGATGTAGGTGTTTGCGTATATACATACATATTTATATGTATCAACCACAAAATGGAAAAGAAATTCCACTTGCCTTGTACAACATTTTAAACCACACACCAAATTCTAATACAATTTACTTTAGGACAACCAAACAATAACTAATGTCAATAACAAAACAATTCAATTTAGAACAAAAAGTAAAAAATATACAAATTTTTGTTAGATTTTGTTTTAATTGTTATTCGTTTTGTCTTTAAAACCGCAGGTTTTCATTACAACAAATATCCAGTTGAGTATAACTACTATGAAATAAAAGTTTACATTTGCCGGAGTGGTTAGCATATGCTTATGCAGCAGCAATAAGAAATATAGCAATAGCAACAATAGAAACAAAAATTGAAAATAATTATATAAAGGTTTAACCAAGGACAATAGAAAAGAAAAGAAAAGAAAAGAAAAACAAGTTGGGAAAATTATATTTAGTTGGTCTCCACTCTTCGATATCCATCACCCATGCACTGTTTAATATAAAGTTGGCTTAGTGTAAATTTAGAGGCAATTTTTTCTATGCATAAGAATTTGAAGACCCTTTACCATCTCTCTGGTAAATTCCTGATTCCAAGCTTATAAAATTTTTGATCCTTAACAGCAAAACACTAAATCAACTCTAATCAACTCTTGAGGTCTTTCATATCACTGAAATTCTTACCATCTAAAACGTGTAAGCTTTGAAATAAATGATAATCTGAAAGTTCGCACCTCTTCCAAACTTCAATGGTTTTAAATGCATTGCTAAAGATGATGGTGGTCTGGCATTGTCACAATGAAACACGATTTCTCTGCGACTATCTAATTGTGGCATTTTTTGGCTGATCATTTTTCTCAATTTCATTAGTGATTGGCAGTTTATATCTGAATTAATCGTTCTGTTACACGGAGACAGCTCAATATACGCAGGTTAGACATAGCTAAATCGATTCAGATTTTGATGCTGATCAAGCATATATATACAGCCTCCGACCTCCAGCCTTTCTTTTGGGTATTACAAACATTATGACCAAATGAGTTATGCAGTGAGTGTTTTACAAGCATACCTGCCGTGAAGGCTTAACTGCTTGGTACACAAACGTATATAATGTTTGCTAGCGTTGGTAGACACATCACACAGGGTGCATGCTATCGTCACGACTAGCTCCCAATTTAAAGCAACATATTGCACCTTATATACGTGACTTAATACTTGGTATAAAGATTCGGAGCTTTCTTATTACTCCTCGGCTTAGATTAGTTTAGCCTAATAAGCCTACCCAGCTAGCCATTTTATTCGGAAAATGGCACCCTGCACGACAAGCATATATATGTTTAAACGAGCGACGACCGCGATGTGGGCACCACAGCCCCCACGAAGCCAACCTCAATATCACCACAATGAGCATATTAAAATTGGTGATGCCATGGTACCAAATTAAATTTTTGGATCCGGTTTCAACGGGTGCATCTTATGATGCACCCTGATGGCCGGCATCACCAACGATCATTTCATGAGCCACTCCCAGTTGAGCAGGTGCTTCTCGGGACTGGTTGACCCCAAATGAATGGTGCAAACAAAAAAAAAACGCCAAAATTAAATAAAGGACACATTGAACGGTGATGGTATAGTTACATGAGTGCAAATGATTTTAATTGGCTGAAGTTTTTACTAAAACAAAAAAATGTAAGCAAATATGAAGCAATTTTCTTCAAAAATATTTGACTCTCTGGCACATTTACATTATAGAACCTTATGTCTGCTTTTTCTCCTCTTTCATTGAAGTTAAATTCCTTTTTTACCATAACGCGATTGTTGCAGAATAGTGACATTAGTAGTACGTAGAAATAAAAAGGACGAAAAATCCTCTGATAGAGTGGAATATGTAAACTACAAGGATATGCAAACTGAACCTTTGCTTTTGGTATTTTTGTTGCCAAATTATTGAATATGCTTCATACTTTCGGCGTTTTTGTAATGTTTCTTATTTTGCCTACCGCTTTTGCTCGTTACTTTAGTATTGCTCCTTCAGTACATACACGTTTCTTAAAAGGATTTTACATACACAAATGTTATAAAAAAAAAACATGGACCTTTTTTCTTTTGTTAATATTCTTCATGTTTGTTTGCTTCCTTGCTTCCTTGCTTCCTTGCCTGGTCTTCTTGCTTCCTTGCTCTATAGTCTTGATAACCTTCACAAATCTTTGATTTGCTTTGCTTTGCTTTAACTACCACGACGTATATTTATAAATTACCTTTAGAAAATGCACATTTCACTTCTCTAAATAAAGGGCTTCATTAACAGTCTCTCTTTCTAGCTCTCGTGTACTTATTCTAAGCTAAATTTTTATTTCTAAGTTAGTCTCTCTGTATTTGACAGCAAAATTAGCAAAGTTTACAATAAAATATTTACTTTTATTAATTTTTTTTTTCAGTATTATGGATTTATGTAACCTGTAAAAGATTTTTACTTTCTAAGTAGTTAAATACGTTTACCCGAATCTGAATAAAAGCTATACAATTAATTAAGTCAGAGTCATTTGTAATTAAATAGCTGGCTTATTAAAATTATTTTTGTTTTGCTTGCTAAATATGTCTGTCTATCTGTCAGCTTAACTTACTCGTTCCTCATCTTGTGATTAAATTAAAAATCGCTACTTTTTCAATATGCTCATAATGTTTGATCCGTAAGTGCTGCATGAGATGAACTTTCTTAAAAACGAGTAAGTTTTTTAATTTTTTTTTTCTTAAGGTAATGTAAAATTTGAAAATTGAAAGTTACGATGGAGCCATATAAAGTATGATTGACTTATAATTAATTGAAAAACAAATCCTTAGACCAAGTCAGTGTATTTAATGCACTTTGCGAACATGGACAAGAACTTTCCCATCCAAGTAGTTTACACAAAATTTTTAATTATGTTTTGTAGGCCGTGTGATGGAAAATGTTTCATATTTCAGTTTTAGTAAAATTTTGCTTCTCTTTGTTAAAGTTCAATTTATCACCATTTTAGAAACACTAAAATTGTACTTAAAAATAATGGAAGGTACAATTTTTAATTATATTTAATTAGCGCGTATTTATTACAACTGCTAGATGCCATGTTTTTGCCTTGCTATAAAATTAAAAAGTTAAGTTCAAATATCTCATTTGAACTTACTCACCTTCTGGATTATTAAAGATTAGAAAATAAAATGAAGAAACCTTTAAAAGTTAAAGGTTAAACATTATGAATGGAACGAATGACAAATTGTATGATATTTGGCATTTAAACAATATAAATTATTATAAAATTAGTAAAGAATCCCAATTGATTTTGCTACTTTTGCCTTTATTTTCCCATCTTAGAATAATAAGAAAAGAAAATTTAAAAAAATGAAATAAATGTGTATGGTTTTTCCTGTTAAACGCGTTAAATACAAATAATTGAGATTACTTTTAAAATTAGTGAAATTAGTGAAATACAAAATAGATGAAGAAAATAAATAAAATAATAGAAAGAAGCAGAAAAAATAAAGTGAGTTCATATTAATATCCCTAAGTAAAATTAACATAAACTCTTTACGTGTCATGTCGTGTCATGTCGGGAATGCTTTAGAATAAGAAAAAAGAAAAAGGTAAATACGAAAAAAAAATACGAAAAGCATCTTTAGACTATTTCAACAAGTTGAATAAAATGCAATAAGAAGAAGAATAACAAAAGCAAAATAATAATAGCAGTAACTTAAGTGTATAATTTACCGTTATTATTATTCGTCATTTTGTTTTTTAGTGTAGTTCCCATTTCTATTTAAAGCAAATTATTAGATATTTTAATGTTTTCCTATATTTTTTTTTATTTTTATCGTAATTTTTTTTTTGCATTATAATTTTAAACAAATAAAGAAGTGAAGTAAAAGGGAAATGAATATGAATTATAAAAATGCAGTTAAAATAAAAGTTTTATGTTTCACTTTGCTTTTGTTTATCATGCTGTCTTGTTGTACGAATTTTTACCAAAAAATTTTGACAATTTAAAAAAGTTTTTTTTTTCTATATCTTCTTTAAAAGTTTACCTGATGAAGCTTACACTTCTAAATGTTTATAGAAGTAATTGGCTAACAGAATGACATAAATAATATATTAATAAAAGTGCAAAATTTTTTGAAATTTCTATACTCTGCATCATTTGTGGTATAATCCGTATGAGAGTATTTATGCAACAACTCGAGAAATTCGTATTAGACTTTTCTTTTTATTACATCTATACAAAATACAATTATTTTTTAATAGTCTGCCTGTCTGTCTGCATTTCTGTTCTCAAAAAATAGGCAGGCGTTTTTATACGCACCATCTGGAGATTGAGGGTACATTCACTTGGTCATTATGTTTGTAAAGCTTAAAAGGAAGCATTGTAGGCCCTATTAAGTACAAATATTCTTGATCAACATTAAATTCTGAATCGATTTAGATACGTCTGTCTGTCAGTGTGTCATGTCTGTTGTAAACATTCTCCTGGTCGTACAATTTGAGATATCGAGCACAAATTTGGCAGAATCATTGGAAGTTCTTGCACGCAGGTTGGAATCAAAAATTGGCCACATCGGTCAAGGGACATGCCCGCAGTGCAAAATAAACTGAGAACGCGTCATTTCTTTTAAGCAAAATTTGGCAACTTTTTGCTCATCATCTGCAAACTGCAAAATATAGAAGACTGAAATTTTGCTCAAGTAAGGAGGCTGTTAGTCTGCAATGTCTGTCCAAAGTAGTACAATGCGGATACGCTTATGAATCGTAATATTATGTTCTGCGTATGGTGGGTAAGCGATATTTGGCTTCAGCCAAATAAAATTTTCTTACTTATTTTCATGTTGAGATTTGATAGATGATCGAAACCAGAGAAATATGCGGATCCAGAGTAATGTCCAATATCGTACATGACTTTTTTAAAGCAGTTAAAATAAAGAAAAAAAATATCAAAATCTAAGATTTAAAAAAGTTTAGTGTAATAAAACTAATTGCAATATTTTAAAAGTTAAATAAGCTAAAAAGAAACTATCGCAATTATTGGATTTTGCATGCAAATATTTATACCTAAACAAATACTTTAGAACTAAAAATTATTCAATATTTTTTTTGTACAATATTTGATAGAGAATAAAATTATTTTGAAGAAAATATCATCTATTTGGCCAACTATGCGAAATATTTTTTTTCTACCTCTACCTCTTAAGTCACACCGCATTTTTCCTTTTCTTATTTAATAAAATTTCTAATTCGGTATGTTGAAAATAAAGGCAGAAAAATTTAAGAAAACTAAAACTAAAACAAATAAGAAAATTATATTTGGCTGAGTCCAAATTTTATATACTCACCACTCATCCATTGCTTATGGTATTTTATGATAGAAACAGGGTCCCACCACATTTATAACCATTAGATAAAGTTACATATAATAAAATGGGTATTTTATGGTAGGCGTGGCCAATTTGTATTTGGATACCATTCTGCAAAGGCAGAATGCAAAATTTCAATTTTCGATGTCTTGTAGTTTTTTGTGAAAGAAGTGAAAATTATCTTCTACAAAATGGGTGGGTGGGTTTGGTTAATTTGCAAAATTTTTTGCATAATATTTATTGTAATTTGCTTTTAAGGACAAAATTTGTAATAGTTGTGCAAATTTCAGTACTGGCTATCTACGAGTTGCAGTTTTCAGATTATGCTCTCAGTTTACTTTGCTTTGTGGGCTTGACTTTCGATCGATTTGGCCAAATTTTAATATAAGTCCGCACGCAAGAACTTCCAATGTTCCTCTCAAATCTAAGCTCTATATCTCAAATTATGCCACCAAAAAAGAGCCAACAATACACTTTTTTTTTTGCACAGATACAAAAATACGAAGACGGACAGACGGACATATTTGTCTAAATCGCTTCAAACTTTGATACTGATCAAGAAAATTCAAATTTGTTAGCATTTTCAATACTTTCTTTTGATTTTTGCAAACATTATGACAAAATGATTATATCTCAAAACTGTTTGGATGGTGGCTAGAAAAAATAATAACGAATCAAAAAATGAAAAAGCAAAGAAATGAACAGGCACACTGTAGTCAACATAATATAGCATGCCATAAAATAGTTGAAATATATTTTCTGAGTGACCTACATCAGTATCAATGGCAAACGAAAAAGGAAAAATATAAAACAAGAAGAATGAAAAATTAAGGGAAAAACAACAATATAAAACTGGAAAAACAAAAGAAATAAATAAATTGAAATATTTGAGTTGTAGAAAATTCTTATGCAAGAAAGAGAAATATAAATATGATGCAACAAATTTGTTTATAGTTGAAAACTATTTCTTCATAAGAATACAAGAACAATAATAGCAAATAGCAAAATAAAACAACAAATAAAATAACAATAATAAAAATAAAAATGAAAATAAAAATGAAAATGAAAATGGAAATAAAAATGGTAACAACATGTGATTGCACTATTTCAATTTTCTGCTCTCTCTCTCTCTCTCTCTCTCTCTCTCTCTATCTATCTATCTCTCTTTCTATCTCTGTCTGTTCCATACTATGACCTTCGATATGCTTTTTTGCAGTTTTGCTTGCATATTTTTATGATAATTGTCTTCATTCATTCAATATGCGCCTCTATGCCTTTGTAGATATGCCTCAAAGTAAGTTATGTAAATTTTTTTTGTAAAGTTTCGTTTGTTAATTGTTCATATTGCTGCTGTTATGATTCTTGTTACTATTGTTCTGGTTGTTGCTTTGCGTTTACAATCTATAATTGACTATGGCAATACAACTTGTTGAAATATGCACGAGATTATAGTCTTCCATCTCATTTCCATCTTATTTTGAATCTAACTTTCGCATGTACCATGCAAGCTCTGGAATCTATGCTGAACTGAACTGAATCTGAATTGAATTGAAATTGTAAAGTGAAGCGTGGTAAAGTGCATGCTATCGCCTTGCCAACTGTTGCAAACCGTTATAATGTAATGATAATGATGATGATGATGATGATGATGATGATGATGATAATTGTAATTATAATGATTGATATAAATTTCATAATTTAATGGCATTTTCTTACTTATTTGTGTATTTGTGCAACGCCTAAAAATTCAATCAGTTCGGAATTTACAATTCAATTGAATATTTAAGTGAAAATATCAATGTTTCAATATACGATGAATTTTTGTTGAAATTTTCATTTATTTAGAAATTTGTATAAATAATTGGAATCCTAGTTATTTGTCCATCCCTCTGTTTGTGTGTATGTTTGTTTACTTGTTGGTTTTTAAAATTTATTTTGCTTTTTCATTTGTTGTATTCACAAAATTTTGTACTTTAATGAAACTAATTAAAATTTTTACGATTTTAGCTGAATATAAACAAGTATGAAAATTATATATTTTATATATAATAAATGGTATTATGATTTAACTGGGGCCAAATCTTGGATATCCACCACTAATACACCATGATTTTACGATTTAGAATCTCAATCAATTTTCTAGGAGTCAATTGAAAACCTAAACATAAAAAAATAAAAATTTTGTATTGTATGATTTCGCATAGGCGTATCTAAATTGTATTATTTGGACAGATATTGTAGACTAAGAGCACCTCCTTACTTGTGAAAAATTTTAGTTATCCATCTTTTGCAGTTTGCAGATGATGAGTAAAATATTACCAATATTTTTTTTTTTTTAATGAGGTGGTCTCACGTTCTGTTGCACTGTGGGCATATCCTTCAAACATGCAGTTTGGGCCACTTTCACGCCCAAACTGCATGCACTAAATTCCAATGATTCCAATCAAATTAAATTCGATATTGTAATTTTTACAATCAGGAGAATATTTACAAAAGAAAGACACACAGGCGGACAGATAAACAGACTTGCCTAACTGGATTCACAATTTGATGATGATCAAGAATGTACCCAATTTATAGGATCTCCAACGCGTTCTTCTAAATTATAAGATGAATATACCCTAAACCTCTGGTTAGTCGATATAAGAATAAATTTTTACCTCTAGTTATTTCATTATAAAGATAAATTTGGCAAAATCAAACAAAAATTTAGTACTATAACAAATTAGTACATACAGTTAGTGTTTTACATGCATATCTGCATGGAAGGCTCAAATGCATGGTATAAACATACTTAATGATCGCTAGCGTTGGTAGACACGACACCGTCCCGACTAGCTTCCAATTTAAAGCCAGTATTACACCTCATCTACATGACTTAATCCTTGGTGTAAGGATCTGGAGCCTTCTTAATTACTCCTCGGCTTAGATTAGATTAGCCCGATAAGCCTACCCAGCTAGCCATTTTATTCGGGAAATGGCACCCTGCTCCACAAAACATAATAGTGGAACACAAAATAAACATAATTAGGTCGAGCTGAGCCCGCGACATGGGCACCACAGCCCCCACGAAGCCAACCCCAACATCACCACTTGGGCAAATATGAAACTGGTAATCCCGTGGTACCAAATTAAATCTTTGGATCGGATCTCGTGAACTCATGATAAACCCATGATGGATATGGATCAGAAACCATCTCATGAGCCACTCCCAATTGAGCAGGTGCTTCTCGGGATTGGTCGCCCCCAACAAATTAGTACAAAACGTTTTTAGTACAATGCACAAATATTTTAATAAAAAATCACTAAAATTAAGAATTTAATTAACGTTATTTTTAATTTAAGCGCGCAGCATAAACACCACAAGAAATTAGTACAGAAAATTTTTTAGTACAAATTATATAGAATTTTTATAATTTTGTGGCAAATCAAATTTATTTCATTATGACTGAACGATATTTTGTTGTAATATAAATTTATAATTAGAATTTTTATTACACTAAACGTTTCGTTTATTTAAATTACGCCTTTTCTGCTTTTCCCTCCTTTCTTACTTCCCTTGCCATTTTATTATACACATCACTCAGATGTAGATGGTGTATTCACTTTGTCTTTATGTTTGTAACGCCTAGAAGGAAGCGTCGCAGACACTACAAGATGTATAAAATTTGTTCAAGTTTTGCATCAATTTAGGCATGTCTGCCTGTCTCTCCGTCTGATCGTCTGTTCGTGTGTTGTTAACACCAACGCTGTGTTTTAAATGCTAAAAGAGAAATATTGAACTCAAATTTGGTAGAAACATTGTAAATTCTACCAAGTAGACTTGTCTTAAAAATAGGTAAAATTAATCGAAAGACACGCCCACATTGCAACATAAACTGAAAATACATCAGTTTTGTAAATAAAATTTAACGCTTTTTTGCTTATTATTTATAAAGGGTAAATAATAAACACCTAGAAAAGCTATTGGTCCAAAAATCACGAAAATATGCCACGCCTACCTCAAATTATACAATAATAATTTTTAACTTTTTTATGTTTACATTTTCCAACTATTACTTAAAAGTTAAAAAAAATTCTAATAATTATCGTAATATCGTGATGCATAAGTGGTGGGTATAAATTTGGCAGTAGCCAAATATAATTACTTGTTTAAGATAAATGACGATTTATGATTTTGTTGGCGTTATATTAGCGCCATTACCGCCATTATTGCCATATATATATATATATATATATATATATATATCTTTTTTTTTGTATTCCATGTGTTTATCTGCACTTTGCGCTCTAGTAAATATTTGCAAAATATTTGCATACTTTTAGAAGGTAAAATGAAATATGACACAATATGAAAGCAACAACAAAGTAAAATTATAAAAGCTACTATACCAAAGAAAAATAACAAAGGACAACAGCAGCTACAAAAATGTTGCTAATCAATTTTATTGTGTGTGGTTGTGATGTATACACACAACAGTGTGCGTGTGTGTGTGTGTGTGTGTGTGTGTGTGTGTGTGTGTGTATAATGAAAACAGTGAATGGTTGAATTGGTGCATTATTTTGCAGAGAGATAGAGAGAGAGAGAAAGAGAGAGAAAGATGATAAAAGTATTTTAAGTTCAATTAATGGTAAAGGACGCTGACCATACAAAATAAAGCCCAGTGTATGGAAAGGTCTTCTATTCTTGCTCGTTTAGATAATATAAACAATTTACAAGGCGTAATAGTTTTGGTGAATTGAATATAACGAATAATTAGTCAAAGTTATTCTTTTTGGCATTTCGCCTTTTCTTTTTCTTTTTGTTTTTGTTTTTTTTTTTTTTTTTTTTGATATTTTTGGTAAGTGATGAAAATAAACGCTGTAATAATCATAAAAGTTGGAGAAATTTTACGAAATAGATTGACTTTGATTTGGTTTTGTCATTTACCACAAAAATATGTTTCAATGAGAAGGATATTTAAGTTGCCTTTTTTGAAAAAAATTTTAATGAAAGAATGCTCTAAGATAATAATGGCGATGGATACATGAAAAAATGCTGCAAAATGGCTTGATTTAGTTAAATTACATTATTTATGGTAGCATCTCTTTGTATAAATAAAATTAAGCGTAATAACAATAGTAATAATATTCTCCTCAATTAGCAAATAACGAGCAACAATAATAATAATAATAACAATAAAAATAACAACATAAAAATACAAACACGAAAAATAGCAAAAACCTTGAGCTTCCTTGCAATTCAATAGCTCGATTCAAAGAGCTCAGTTGTTTGATAAAAATAAAATAATATCACCTTGAAAAAATATGGTCACCCAGTTTTCCATTTTTTTTCATTCTTTTGTTTTTTTACTTTGCTTTTATTTTTTTCTCTATTTTATCATAAATGTATATATTTATATTTATGTTGAGCGTATATTATTCGAGCGGTGTAAAGAAGTGTTGATATGCACTGATGCGTATTATGATGGTACATTGGCAAATACACATGTATGCACAATAACGTAAAATAAAGAAACAAACAAAGCAAACAAGCAAAAAAAAAAACAAAAACAAAATAACAAAGAGAAAAAAGCACTACAACTAGAACAACAACAACAACAACAACGACGACGACGACGACGACGACGAAGACAATGACGACGACATAATACAATATATTTTTATATAATAAAGTAACGGATGTTTTTATCAAATCCTATCAGATGGCGCTTTAGTGTATGTTTTATGTGTTGTATAAATAAAATGGATTTTTCTTGTTTTTAATGACCAAAATAAACACATATCAAATAAGCGCTTACACATAAATACAAATACAAACGTACTGGTATACATACGCGTACGCATATGCATACACACACACATACACACACACACACACACACATAAATACATATACAAATATCTTGCATACATTTTATAGAGTAATAGAGTGTGATAGGAATCGTGGATGCATAATGAAAGGAGAAAGGCAGAGTTTTTGTGTTCATTGCACACAACAACAAGAAAAAAAAGTAAAGAAACAAATTTAAAAGGAAAAGCAAAAAAAAAATATATACAAAACAAATATTTTCAAAAAAATTGGCTAAAAAATTTTTCAAGTTAAAAGTAATTTAAATTAATAATAATGGTCTAAACCTATTTTACTCAACTGTCTTTGCTCTTCTCTCTCCAACGTTCTTTGTCTCTTTCATTCTATCTGTTTTTATTGCTTATTATTCTTGGAAAATTTTTTTGTGGCAAATGGAAATAATTTTTGTTTAAGTTTAATAAAGTTTCTTAATTTGCTTTCATCTTCTGTTCAGCTAAAAGTTTAATTATACGAATAACAAATTACAACTTCGTATCAACTTTCTATATTTCCAATTATTTGTTAATTTCATTTGCTGTAATTTTGTTGCGTTTTACGTTGTTAAGGTAATACATTTGTAAATAATTTATTATATAAATTTTTTCTTACTAATGAGATTTTCTTTTGCTAAATTGATGAATAGCGTGAGAGAGAGAGAGAGAGAGAGAGAGAGAGAGAGAGAGAGAAAGAGAAGGTGAGTTGAAGTATCTGTAAATTTAAGGAAACCTAAGAATTTTTTTAGAAGAAATTCAATGAAAAATTCAAAATGAAATTTCTTTTTAATGGAGTAGAAACGATACACTTTTCATAAAGTTAAAAATTTAGATTTTTTTATTAAATTGCGTACATAATTGTCAGTTGGAATCGATTATAAAATATCTTACATCAGAAATACTTGGTTTATTTTCTACATAATTTAATTTTTCTACATAAAAATTCTTTGCAAAATAGTTCGTTGTATGGGACATGATTGTAATAGTAGTCTGATCCTATCTATATAAATTCCCGGACATTTTGGGACTAAATTACATTTACAAATCAAATTTATACAAATTGCTACAAAGTGGAGCTCTATACTTTGCTAATTTACATGATAATTTACATGCGCAAACTATTGACAGTCGGACATGCAGTGAGGCAGGCTTAATTGGAATCAGAAAGTGATTTTGAATTTTTTTCTGGGTAGTTGGGCAAAAATTAATAAAAATTTATAAAAAGGAGACCCTCTTTAACTACCAAAAAACACTTTGATAAGTGTTTCAAAATTTTGAACTTAAATTTCTCATAAAGCGTTTGAAAAAAATTAATTTAGATTTTTTAAAATAATTTCATAAATTTTTATTATTTTTTATTATTATTAGAGTTTGAATTTTTGTTGCAAAAAAATATAAAAAAAAAATACCAGATTAGAAAAACTATTACATTACACCAAAAAAAAAAATTTTACACCATTATTGAAAATGTAAAATCCATAATTGACAAGTAATTGATATGAAATCCTAATAATTGGCGAACTTTTAAATTCATCTCTATGGACGATAATCTAAAAGCTTAATATAATATTTAATTTAAAGTAGTGATGTATTGTACATATTAATTTAGTGTTTCTATTTAGTTTAAGAATTTGTTTGTGAAAAATCTTGTAAGAAAAAAAACTTTAAAAATATATTTATATTTTTATTTTTTATACAAATTTTAATTTTATTTAATAAAATTTGCTTTTGTTTGTGCTTTAAAAATATATAAGAAATATTTTATTTAATGTGTTGAAAGACTGAATGATTTTTTATAACAGGCCTTTAATGCTCATTTCATTCTAAAAAGCAGCACCACAAAATACACAAATTCTTGATCATTATACAATTTTGAAATAATTTAAATATGCTTGGCTGTCTGTCCATCCATATGTTAGTAATACATGGACGTAAAAACTGAGATAATGGTATTAAATTTGTAAGAAATCTGAAATCTGGGAGAGGACATGGCCATAGTGCAACGTAAGCAGTGAACCCATCTGCTTTGAAAACAAAATTTTACAGTTTTCCCTTGATAAAAATGAAAACTAAATCACATAAATATGTCTTCAAATTATCTGTCCGCATCATAAAGTAACAAACTGTGCTTGTATGATGGATGATATAAAATTTGGGCTCTAGCCAAATACAATTTTCCTATTTTGTTCATTCATTAATATTGATCACCAAGTTAATGTGAATTTCATTAAGCTTTGTAACAGGCGAAATATTAAAATTATATTAAAAATGTGTTAAATCAATAATCCTTTTTGCAGGCATGGCAATTTGTTTTTGCAATCAGCTTCTATTATTATTGCAACTGTCTCTAACTGTTGTATATATTTTGATTACTTTAACTGTTAATACTAAACCACTTGAATTTTCATTGAATTTCATTCTAATCAATTGCATTTGACGTCCATAATGCTATGGACGTCAAAGTTATTATAAATTTCTTGTAGTAGACTTTAATACAATAAGTTTCATGTTGGAAATTTTTTGGGCAGAAAAACCGCAATACAACACTAACAGCAACAAATATAATAATAATAATGAAATGCAATTAATTAGATGAAAGGCATTTATTTTTATTGTTGTAAATATAATATTTATACCAAACATCATAATTATCATTATTTTTAATTGCTTAAATTTTTGTTATAATCAAAAAAAAAAAAAAAAAAAGAAAATAAATAAATAAATAAATACATAAACAAATAAGAAAAAAAGAATGAAAAATAAAGAAAATGGTCAATGAAGAATTGTCTATTAAACTCTAAAACTTTTACATACATTTTTGTTCATTTTTTTATATTAATAGTAAGCCTCTTAAAATGAAACTTTTACCTTAAGACTTTACAACAGAACAGAATAGAAAATTTTTATGATGAGCAGATAGACTTTTTAGCTTTATAATATACAATAAATTTAATGTAATAACTTGGTTTCTTGGTTTTTTTTTTTTTTTGATTAAAGAACATTAAGACCCTAAGCTTAAGATTAAATTAACGATATTTAAGATTTTAAGAAGTTGCTCTGAATTCATGATATAATTTTAATTAGAAATATTTCTAATAATAAAAATATATCAAAGAGTTAAACGTACTAAATAGTAATTATGATAAAACATGTAAGACATTTTAGAGTTGGTTGGAACAGCTTCTTAAAATGTCATGTATCACTTTGCTTAATGTCAAATCAACGAATTAAAAAATTTTATTTTTTAAATAATATTCGAAAGATTCGTTATATTGGCAGGCTTTTCAAAAATGTAGGCGTTTCTAAAAATGTATCAAATTTGGTAGACATAGTTTTTATGGTAAAATATATGGCAATTCCCAACCTACTTTAAAATTTATGATTTTATTATTATATGGGAAAATTTTGTTATATGCATAGTAGGCATAATTTTGTAAAGATTTTAAATAGTTTTAAAAAGGTTCGCCTTTAAATCAAAACCCATTTATGTACTAAATTTTATTAAAATATTGTTTACCAGTAGCTTGATGATGACCAACGAAGGCACAGGCATTAAATAATCCAAAAATTGATCTCGCTTTTATCGATATTTAGAAATAAATGCTTGATTTATTTCAACTCGTTCTACGTGTTACAAACTTATAATACGTTAAACCACAAGTAATGTAAAGTGTAAAAATAGTTCGAAAAAAAATCAAAAAAAAAAGAAGTCCAATTGTTTCAGGCTTCAAGTTAATCGTAATTTTAAATGAATGATGAGCAAATTTTATTTACGTGAAACTTTCGGTTCAAAAACCAATAAATCAATTCTAAAAAATTATAATTATAATTAACATTAATTAATTATAATTATAATTACATTAAACAAATAAGAGTCTTCTATTTGAAAAAATATTCTTTGTATTTATTATCAGGAAATTTGATTAACTTATTGATTGTTAGCGAATTTTCTAATTTTTAAATACATTGGGAGTCATACATAAGCAACCCCCTCCTGACTTTGCTAAAAAATTGGTATTTTAATGTTTTATACATCGGACTACTGTAAGTTCGATTTATATGTCTATCATACGTTCTGAACATTTGCTTGCAAAAAATAAAAATGTTCCCATTTTTATTTTACCTTAGTGAGGTAAATACGTACGGCCTTGGTCCATTTTTCCTATACTTCTTAATTCTTCCTTTCTCAGAATCAATTCTTGATTCGATTTAAGCCGGTTGGTACGTCTGTCCGTCTAATATATACAAATTTGCCATCAAGCTATAACTAGCAATTTTTGAGAGAATTAAAATAGTTAGAATCGAATTAATTTTCCGATCACTTCCCATTTAAAACTTTCTAAAAGAAATCGTTATATTGGAAAAAATTACAATCTTACGTATATTTTAACGAAAATTTAAACAAGATCTGAATATTTTTTCGAAGTTTTCCCCTTTTTGAAAATAGTCAATATATTGACATATAAAATGTGGAATATATTTGAATAAAGATTAGCAATGCCTTGACATAAAATATTAAATTTGATCTAAATGAATCGATATTTTAAATTCCGTATCATAAAACGAAATTTTTAACTAATTAAAAAATTATAATTATTCTAACTTTGTTGGACTTTACTTACATTTACTTTATTTGATTTTTTTTAAATAGTTTAAATAAAATGGTGTAGGATATTTAAGAAACGGCCACAACTGACTATAAAGTTGTTACTTGCTTTTAGAGAAAAGATTCAACGGTGCTTATTTGTTTTTAATAACTTTTCTTTAAAATGGCATTCTCTTTTTTCTCATCTAACTCTAATTCATTATTAGTTACATTTTTGCTTTTTTTGTTGGTCTCTTTTGTTTTGTTTCACTTTGTTTCAGTTGCGGTTCATAATTAATGAACTTAAATCGTCGAGGTAATAAATTTTAAATTTTAAATTTGTCTTCACACCATAATTATACTACTGCTGATGGCTATGTATTATTGTGTGTGTGTGTGTATTTGTGTACGTGCAACGGCATCTGTATCTGTATGTGTATGTGTATGTTATGTATGTTGTATTTCAAATTAAATACAAAATAATTGCTTAACAATGTACCGTGTACAAACACACACACACACACACACACACACACACGCATATATATATACATATAAATATATACAAAATTAACTGGGTGGAGTAAAAGAAATTGAACGAAAATTAGCAAATATCCAAATATTCAAGGAAAAAAACATTCCAAAAAACTAAAAATAGAAATATCTAGTAATGTTAAGCATGACATGAAAGAAGAAGAAGAAGAAGACGGAGAGAACGAAGTAAAATCAAACCAAACAAATAGTGATGAAATGAGAGTAGAGAAAGGCATAAAGTAACGGTAAACTTTTTCGTTGGCAATTAACAGCACATTTGCTGTTGATTTGTTTCAATGAAAAACGATTTTATGGAACATTTCACCAAAACTTTTAGTTAATTATTCCCATTACTCTCTTTCATATTAAATTTTCTTTCTCTCTATCCATAAAACTAAATTGTTTTGTAAATGCATTGCTGTTTTATGGAAATCAGCTTTTTTGTATCATAAACTACGATGTACCTCGTGTTCGTGTTCGTGAATGCAGAGTACACTGAATTTGTTTATTCGTATTAGTATTTGTATTTGAAATTAGAATTTGTAATAAATGTTCCACTATCTCAAGGGTCCGCAGATGAGCCCATATTTCGTTGTATCTAACAAGAGAAAAGTATTTTCAGAATGATTTTTAAATCTAAATATTTGATAAACCAATTTTTTTACATGACGCTCATGCTCTCATAAAGTTTAAGAGCAGAAAGCAAAAAACAAAAAAAAAAATGAAAAAATGCAAAAATTTTAGAAAAACTTAGAAATTCATGCGATTCAAATTTGTTTCTTTTTAAAATTTTGTCTTTCGATTAGAAAAAGAAATTTCATTTAAAAAAAAATTTAACAAGAGTAAATTTTGCGTACAAAAACTTCAAAATATCTTAAAATAAAATGAGTAATCAGAAAAATGCAAGGATTCTAAGCTTATTGAGTTCTGTTCCTTTTCAAACCAACCAAATCCGCTCTATTTACTTCATCTAAGAGTTTCGAACCTTTGGCAAGAATAATTGAAATTTGATTAGATTTCAGCCAAACAAATGAACGAGAAAGTTTAAATTACTGAAAACAATATTTTTGAATTGACCCAAAAATTCTATCGTATAATTTCATTTTTTTGAATATACCTTTACTTTTGATACTTTTAATATGGCAGTGTACATGACGTGCAGTTTTTAGAAGCCTGCCAACTAACTAGCTTCTCAATTAACGTAATTAACTAATGATCGAAAAAAATATGCTTTTGTTTTCAACGGATGCGAAGTTTGGTTAATTTGGTTTAATTAGATACCTTTAAGTTAATTTAATATTAAAGTAATTAATACTTAATTTAATTTAATAATTAATGGATACATTAGTTAAGTAGTAGTTAATTAAGTTATTAATTAAGTTAATTAAGTACTTAATAAAGCCCTGAATAATTAAATGTGAACAAATGTAACAAGTAAGAAAATTATATTTGGCTGAGGCTAAATCTTGGCTAAATCATAACTCGAACACCATAACATTACTATGCTAAGATTGAGGCATTTTCTTAGTAATAGATAAAACACTTTCAAATAGGCGTGACAGATCTTAATGCAGATCAGTCACGCCTATTATTTGTATAAAATTTCGTGTCTTTCTATTTTACGTATTTTCGATTTTTCTATATTTTCGACATTGCAGTGTAGACGTATCCTTTAACAGATTTTGTTTCTTTCCAAAACCAACTAATGTGTAATAACTTCCAAAGAGCCTGCCAAACTTCAGTTCAATGTATGTTTTTTATGGCTAAAGAGAAATCTAAATCTAGTCGAAATTTTATGCTGATCGAGAATACAAAAATTTTATAAGATCTCTGATACCTCCTTTTAAATGTTACAAATGTTACAATGTGAGAACAAGATCTCTGTGTTGTAGGTATAATAATTGGAATTATGAAAAATGATATTTGAAATTATACAAAAACCTGATGCCATTTACTTTACTTGGTTGTAAAATAATTTCATCATGAGAATACTAAAATTAAAACTACATAACAATACTAAACTGAAACTCGTAAAAAATGAAAACCCTAATTTCACTATAAAACGAAAACTGGTAATCAAGTTTGATATTGATTTAAAAAAAAATTTTATAATGCAATTTTTATAGAAACATCATGTTTATTATGACACTTTTTAACAAAATCTATAAAGTCATTAAGAATTAAAACGAACTTTTTTTTATATTAAATCCTTCAACTTATTTCTAATACACTTTTATTATTAGAAAAACTTGCGTAATATTTAGAAAAGCCAAATATTTTTTCTTCTAATACGTGATTTTGTGATCGAATGAAAATTCTCGCGTCTTCCGTTTAATATAAACAAATAATAATATCAATAAAAATATTACAATAAAACCAAGTCAAAACGTTATGGTCTCCGGATAGAATCAACTTTTAAATCACTTTGCTTGACATTTAGCAAATAAGATCAATAAGATCAATAAATGTGTTTAAATAGACAAATAAGACAATAACAAATCAACAAAATGAAAAATTATAAATTTTAAGAATTATTTAAAAAATTCATTATATAAAAAGCGGTTCACAGTAAGAGACTCCATCTGAGCCCAAATTGTATACCAAATTTTTTTAATTTTGTAATACAATAACATGCTTATATTTTTTAAATATTATTCAAAATTGTAATTATTTTATGTATAATGATTTGCTTTCAAAAAATAGGGCTCGATTCAATTCAAATATATTTTTAACAGGGCATGGCAATCAGAAGCAAAAGTATCTCAGAAATTGTGTCTCATAACTTGATAATAAATTTACATAAATAGACAATAAACGAATGGACGAACAGATCGGCTTAAGTTAAACCTAAATCGTTTGGTTCCATATTAACACCTTTTGGATGTTACATATATCTCCATAAATTTATAAGGCCCTGACTCATAAGATATAAACAAAAGTATTTTCAGTTAACGTTATACTCTGAGCGGGTCCTTTTGACTGATTTAATCCATTTTCAATATCAATTAGCATACAACTTCCAGGGACCACATACGTCTATTCCAAAATATAAATAGTTTCCTTTTAGAGGTTGGACTGGATGGTTGATATTAAAAAGTAAAAATGCAAACTGAAAAAACCATTTATTCTTTTGTATGTATCTCATAAATGTAAAGGTAAAAAATAAAAGTAAAAAAGTGACAAAATAAAACAAAAAAAAAAAAAATGAAATTATTAAAAAATTAAAAACTTACAAATGCATAATTTACAAGTTATATATGCAATTAACTATTCATGAGTTGCATTTAAAAGCAAAAACAAAAATTTTTAAACAAACCAAAAAAAAAAAAAAAAAAAGAGAGGGAACATTAAGAAAAATGAATAAATAAAAAGAAAAATTGAAATAAAAGCTTTAAGGGGACAAATGAAAAATATCTTAAGGACTTATTATTATTATGAAAATATAAATTGCATTTCGAGAGAAAATTTTAATGGATGACTGAATTATTTTACTTGTAAATTTTCACAATAAATAAATAAATAAACGTTTTAATTAACGAAAACGTTTTGTTTCGTTATTTCCATTGCATTAATTTTTATCATTATTTTCATTTTGATTTTCTTGCTTTTGGTTTTTTTTTTTTTTGCTTTTGTAAAATTTTGTAAAATTAAAATTAAAAAAGAAGTCATCAAAGTGAAGGCCATTTATTTATTTTTTTTTGCTTTCTTTACATTCACTTTGTTACTTTGTTTAATAATTTGATTTTAAAGTTAAGACAATAAATCAAAATTAAACTTTAGTAAAACTTTAAGTAAGAAAGAAACAAATAAAAGCAGATAAAAAAGGAAATATAAAAATTTTACTTTCCTTCTTTTTCCAATTATAAAATTTGAAATGAATGTGAAAAAAAGTTATGAAATACATGTCAAAGAAAGCATAATTTAAAAAAAAAATATAATTTTTTTTATAATATTTTTAAAAAATCTTTACTAAAGAAATTAGAGAGGTCTAATCTACAGTTTTATGGTATTTTTATTGGCAGATTATTCGATAGATCAATTGCAGGATTTATCTATCGAAAGTAACGCTTTTTTTAGCAAGTTCTATTTTTCAAAATATTTAAACTTGCCAAAATATTTTCCATATAACAACGATTTATAAAATTAAAATAATTGACTTAAACCTAACAATTTTTTAAAATATTGGTTAAAGTCCGCCAATATATGCCATGTAACATTAAAGTAATGAAATTTTATTTAGATAGTTTACAATTTACAAATATACTTATGGTACGCCCATAAAATTTAGATATAACCGTTAGCAAGTTAAAAAAAATAACTTTACTTTTTCAGTTGTTACATTTCTTGATATTAAAGTTATTTAATAGATTCCAAAATTAATTACATTTATAGTCTTAGCTGTTACCACTCCCCTACCATTCAATTTTCTCTTCTAGTTTTATACCATACAATACATGTGGTACTATAAGTTTGGGAAGACTTTTGTAACGTTAAAAATGAAACTGCTTATGCCTGTCTGTCCATCTGTTAGTCTGATGTCTGTAAATTTTTTCAGTAAATTTTTTATCAAGCTAAAGGTCGCAATTTTAAAGATATTTTAATAAACTTTGATACATAGGTATTTTGACTCAAAGACGAAGCCTACTGAAAATGTTTAAAATCGTGGCATTTTATCGACCATGCCCCATGTAAAGTGTTTTTATATGGGAAAACATTTAAAATATAAATATATTTTAATGTAAATTGGCACTGAATCATATTTTAATATAGAAAAATAATATGCTTACCATATTTGGTTTAGATCGATCTATTTTTTTTTTTGTCGAAAAAGTTTTTATATGGACAAAAGTTTTAATTTTAAATTTAGTTTAGCGAAAGTTCACACTACCTTCAATTTTAACATAAAAATAATGTGTACAAAACTTGGTCCAGAGAGGTCCATTTTTTGAACCTCCTCTCATATATCGAACTCTTTAAATAATGGAAAACTTTTAATTTTTATAATATGAAAAGATTTGTAATTCTATTACTTGACTTTAATCATATTAAGCAGACTGCTGTAGGGTATTTAAGAGTCAGCTTGAGAGCAACTATAAACTTTTTATCTATTTTATATAAAAATTTATAATTGCTACCTTATCAGGCGAAACTGAAACAGTTAGTAAGCTGAAATTTTGCCCAAAAAAAAATAAGATCGATCGTCTATCAAAATTCTACAATTTCAAATTAAATATCTGAATCATATAGCATCAAATAGTGCATACGTGATGGGTATACAAGATATGGATCCAGTCAAATATAAATTTCTATTTATATATATATATTTTTTAAAAAAAGTGTTTTTGGTAAACCAAAATTTACTGAGAAAGTTTAAAAAGTTAACCACTTAAAAAAGTTACTTCATTTTTTTTTTACATACGGCCATTGCTCTCTCTCTCTCTCTCTCCTCTGGCACACTTTTATTATACCGCATAATAATATAACTTTTCACTTATCATATAAATTTATGTATAATTTATTTATATGTAAACAGCAGTTTGATGTTAAATGACTTAAAATTTCGTTTTCGTTTCCCTTAAAATTTTTTTGTTTTGTTTTTTGGTTCTTTTTTCTTTTTTTTTTTTTTTGTTTGTTTGTTTGTTCGGTTTAATATATTCAACATTAAGCCTTTAGGGAATTGAATAAAATGCAAGCACGCACATGTGCAAATACGTAAATAACTTCTTGTTTCACTTTTTTTTTTTTTTTTTTTTTTTTTTGTAATAAAATTTTTATAATTCAGAAAGTTTCACATTGAAAATCTACAATACATGAAATAACGCTAAAGGTTAATGGAGAAAATGTCACAGAAAATTTTGAATGGCATTGTTAAATTTGAAATGAATTTAGAAAGATAATTGAAAATGAAAACAAATGAAACAGACAAACATTAAAATAGACAAAAATTCAGAAGCTTACTGAAGGTTTTTTCTCTTCTCTACTCGCCCTTTACACCAAATTGGAAAATCATATAACTTATAAGATTATTAACTTACCATATTGTTTTTTTTTCAATTTTTTTTTTTTTTTTTTTTTAGCAACTGAAACTTTTTTTTATGGGAAAATATTGCCAAATAAATAAGATGTAGCATCATGGCCATGTCCATGATTAAAAATCTTATATAAATCTTAAGCGTTGCAATAAAGTTATATAAATAGTTATTAGAAAAATTGAATGTATAAAATTTATTAAAAGAAATAAATAGACATTTTATAAACAATTTGGAACGTACTAAGTTTGTATAGAGGTTTTAAGTTCACGTCTAGAACATCTGGAATAAAAGTCAATCAGAGAAGACTTTGTTTGTCCATGTCAGATTTAAATTCAAAGTTTATAGAAATATCAAAATGGATTAAGCGTCACGCCCATAATTTTGATATTTGATATTAAGAATAATTGAACCATAAAAAAACCAACTATTAAAACTTAAATTTCAAATTTACTTTAATTTCAAAATGATTCAAGCATTTTCTAAATTAGTAAAATGCTAAGGAGCAAAAAATATCAATATAATCTTTCATGGAAACTTTATAAAATACTAAATTTACCTATTCGGGTAATTTTTTTTTTGTACAATTTTCATATATTTCATTTTTCTTTTTTGCTATGTATTTTATTTAGGTTTTTAGTTGTTAGTTCTTTGTAGAATACGTTTAAAAAAAAGGAAAATTCTAAAAAATTCAACAATTTCTGTTATAACAATAAATATATAATAATAATAATAAATATAAATAATAATAATAAATAATAATAATAATGGTAAAATGAGTAGATATTTCCTCTTTATAGCTGATTGAGTAGCAAAAGTCGAAATAGAAATATAAATGTAGCTGAGTGACATACATTTAAAAAAAAAATGCAAAAAAAAAATGCAAAAAAAAAAATGCAAAAAAAAAATGTGTATATAAATAAAATAAATGAATAAACAAACAAGTAACGCAGCAACACCATTATCCCGGAAAGTATGAAATATAATAAAAAATGAAATAACAAAAATGTTACTACTACGCTACTAATGCATTTTCTCATTCATGTCGTTGATGGATTTTGATTTTAACAATAGCAAAATAATAGCAATGACAACAATAACAATAACAATAACAATAACAATAACAATAATAATAACATAACATTGATGAATAGATGCTTGTTCTTTCTCTTATAATATTGAATTCCTATCTTGCACTACCAATGTTGTACGTTTAGATATTAACGTCAACAAGTCAACAAATCAACAAATAAATTATGCTTGGCTTAACTGAAATCTTAAATACCAACCAAAAGCCCAGACATATAACAAATGACAAATATTGCCAAAGTATTTAACATTATCTTTTTCTGAAGAATTTTAATGAACAAGCGTTTATGAGACAATCAAAAAAAAAAAAAAATAAAAAAAATTGTGTTTATTTTTAACTTTAATGTTGGTGGTTTATAAAAAGTAATATTTTCTATTATATTAAAAATTTAAGTGCTTACATATACACAAAAACATTTATGGACACACACATATGCAAGTCAATATGCATACATATTTTGTAGCATACTTTTTAGCACATATAAAGCATTTCAATAAAATATTATTATATTTAATTTTTTTTTTTTTTTGAAATTTTTAAATTGTAAAAATTCACTCAAGTGATTAACAAATAATTCAAATTTAATTGAACGTGCACAGCTCAGAAAATTTCCCATAGAAATGTAATAAGTGTTAGAAAAAGAGAGAGAAAGAGAGAGAGAGAGAGATATGTAGATATATATAAAGATAACTTATTTAATTCATTTAATATTTTAAAGGATTATGGAGAATTTGTGAAATACTTTAAGCAATGAAAAATGGGTCATTCATTAATCATCTACAAACACTCAAACCAGACCTTACACTAGTAATTTAATTTAGTAAATGTTTCATAGAAAAATACTAATAATCTTAATGGAAGGATTTCATTTTCTAACAGTTTACAAACTAAACTACTTTACTTGTGAATAGAAAGAATCGCCCACCAAAACTGTTAATTACTATTGATTTTTTTATATTTATTTTCCAAAATTGAATGATATTTTCATTTACAATAAAAAAATTCATACAATTCTATGAATGAATATTTAAGAAAGAAAATACATTAAAACAATATAAAATTTGATTATTGAAATGGAGCACAATTAAATCGAATCTTAACGAAAAAAACAAAAGTAGCAATAGAAAGAGATAAGAATTCTAAAGTTCTCTTATTATTAAATGACATTTATTAAATTGAATTTACCGTTACAAGCAATCGGCTTACTTTGCTCTCTTATGCTTTGATTAGACTAAAGAGCGAGAGAGCGAGAGAGAGAGAGTGAGAGAGTGAGAGTGCCTTGAAAAGTTAAAACTAATGTGAAGAGAATTTCAAAAAAAATTTTTTACATTGTTTTAAATTACTAAAAATTGTAATAAAAAAATTAAATAATAATTTTAAAGGAAAATGCTAAAAATTTGGCAATATTTATATAAAGTAATTAACTAATTAATTAACTGTAATTTAATTAAATTTTAATTTTTGATTATGAGCTCATAAAAATATGCCAAAAAAAGTAACAAAAATCTGTTTTGCCAATAGACTCCAAATTTATAGAAATTTCAAAAAAATATTATTCTAAGCATATTGCTATTTTGTCAGAAATAACATAGGCCACGCCCACTTAATATTATACACGAATTATATAAATGTAAAGCTGTAACTTTACTTATTAAATACAAATATAAAAAATACAAAAATCTGCCTAAATTTAAAGCAAAAAAAACTGAAACCTGCTTAATAAATTGGACCCAGTCAAAAGTACTATTTCTTTTAAGCTTTTATTTTGCAATTAGTTTGCCGTAAGGCATATGCTAAAGTTATATTAAATATGCTTCATGTGTTATATCATTCAGCTTTTTTGCATTTGAGAATTTCATTCATGTATTCAAATCATGTACATTTATCGTTTTAAAATATTATGAATATTCAGAATTTAACTATAGATAAATTCTGAATATTTATACTTTTGTTTTTTTCCTTTCCCTTTATATTAAGCATAGTTGTTGAAATGTAAAAAGGATGCCATTGGAAAATTTATTGAAAATGAAACGATACGAAATGAAACGAGAAAATGGCCACCACGAAGCCAAGAGGTTAAATGATTGTCTTTTCATTTCTTTCTACCTTTTTCTCATTTTTTTTTTTTTTTTTTTTTTTTAACTCACTTCTTCACTAGCTTCATTCATATGCTTCAATGAATAGCTTGACTCTGCCTTTTGCCAAGTGCTTCGCTTTCTTCCATTTTTTTTTTTTCTGTTTTTGTTTTCTGTTTGTATTGTTTTGTATTGTACATTATTGTTATTATTGTTGTTACATTTCTACATTTCTACATTTCTACATAAAAATAATAAAGGTTTCCTGAAGCAATGACAAGGCAAAAAAAAAAAAAAAGAAAAGAAAAAAAGGAAAAATGTAACAATAACAGCAAAAATTAAACATTAATAAAGAAGCGCTTTAAAAACATTGAACTTTTTTTATTGCTATTGTTGTTATTGTTGGGTTTATTATTATTTATTTTTTATTTATTTCTATATGTTTGTTTGGTTTTTCTAGTTTCCCATATATATTTTTTTTCTTATTGTTTACACTTTTTACGCATTTTTATCTTTTAAAAGTAAGTAAATATTGCACAAAAGATATTTCACAAGAAACATGGAAAAATAAATTGCCATATAAATACAGAATGTAGAATGTAGAATATACATGATGAAAATTGGTGATATGAAGATAGAAAAGGAAAAAAAGTCAGATAAAGTTAGAGATGAAATTGATAGATAAATGTTACTTATGTAGCTTGTTGCTTGTTGCAGCAGCAATAAGCTATAAAATCAGTTAATTGAAATTTTAATGGAAATATAAAAAATAAAATACAAAAAGAAAAAAAAAATTAAAAAATTAAACGAAATAAAAGACACATAAGAAAATAAATAATAATAATAAGAATTGAA
This sequence comes from Melophagus ovinus, assembly GCA_023089585.1. Taxonomy (NCBI): domain Eukaryota; kingdom Metazoa; phylum Arthropoda; class Insecta; order Diptera; family Hippoboscidae; genus Melophagus; species Melophagus ovinus. Next base: position 2,621,384 of record JAKKIB010000255.1, on the reverse strand, counting down.
ATTCTAAAAAAGCTTTCAAATACATTGATAAATTATTAAATATATTTTTCTTGTTGTTCTCATTTTGAATAAATGTATTTTGCATATTACAATATCTCATTTCTTCTTCTTTCTTTTGTTCGACTTCAATCTGTATATTCCATATATTGCTCCAATGCCAATAATAATAGAAATGTTATTGTAAGAGATTTTATAACTTAACATCAACCATGAAGATGGAGCGTAGGAATTTTAAAGTAATTTCATAAGAAAAAGGTAACAACAGAAAAGGGTAACTACAACACCAACATAAATAAGAAATGCAATTAGAAGAATGAAAATATTAATAAAACAAAGATTAATTGCCTAATTAATTGTTATTTAATGTTTATTTTTTTTTGAGTACTCAGTACTCAGAGCTTAAGGGTATACTCATTTTATAATAATATTTGTAACACTTAAAAAGAAGAGTTGGAATCTCTCTAGATTCTATTCAGTAAGAGTTTTATATGCATATCGGCCGTGATGGCTTAACTGTACAAACTGACCGTTGCACTTTATAGGCGAAGCTTAACCTTTAGTATTCCCATAAACTCTTTAGCCTAGTTTGGTTAGCTCAATAAGCCTGACCCAGCTAAGGATTTTATTAGAGAAATGGGACCCTGTGCGACAAGCGTACAGTATGTTTGAGCGAGTAACGCCCGCGATATGGGCGCCACAGTCCCCATTAAGCCAACCTCAATATCTCAACAATGGGCTTTATTAAAACTGGTGATCTCGTGGTACCAAATTAAATCTTTGATCTGATCTCATGACTCCCGACCGCTCCTAATGGCCGGCGCTACCAAGGACCATTTCATGAGCCACTACCACTTGAACTGGTACATTTCGGGACTGATTGCCCCAGTCTCTGTGAATCAGCCTCCAATATTAAATTTGACAGAAACTTTAAAAGTTCTTGTACTAGGGTTAATATTGAAAATGGGCAAAATCCCTAAAAGCATACGCCCACAATTTAACAAAATCTTTGAAATCTGTTTTTTAAAGCAAAATTTGTTCTTGTTTTACTCATAACTCGCAAACATCTAAAGTTAGAATAATGAAATTTTGTACAAATATTACTCTACGATGCCTACGATGCAGAAAAATAAATTAAATTGGACGAGCCAAATTTGAAAAGGTCTCTATATTGTAATCTCATAGTGAATAAAAATTGGACCCCAGCAAAATATAATTTTCTTATACATTTTTATCAAATTCTTGCTTCAATTTATTTTGATATTATTTTGAGTACAATTATTTTATAAGAATAGAAATGCAATTTTTAAAAAATTTTTAAACTTAAATCAAAGAAAATCAATAAAACGTGGCATTTCGTCATTTAAAGTTTAAAGGTTGAATGGCAAGTTATCCCTTAGTGTTTGTTTCCTTCCAACTGTCAAATTATTTCGATAATAAATTTTTACAATTATCTTGTTTTTGTTTAATACTACAAATTGTTGTTAATGAACAATGCTGAACAACTTGAAATTAATCTGAGAAAACTTGAAGAACTTAGTATAAACGTTTCCTTATTATATTTTGCTACTTCTAAATTTCTTTCCTTATTTATCTAATCCTTGTTATTGTAACAAATGAAAAGTTTCTGTTGCCAGGATTAAAAAATATGAAAAAGAGAGAACTAAAAAAGTGTAATAAAAACATAAAGAATAAAAAAAAATTTTTTTTTAATATTTTGAAAAAAAACCAGTTCAATATTAAATTTTTATGTGAAATATTTCAAGGAAAAATTCTGTTATTCTTGTTAACATAATCTAATATTTCTTACAAAAATTCACCGATCCGTTTTTTTTTTTTTTTGATTATTCTTTCCATACACGATTTTTTATTTATTCAATTTATTTCACAGTAAAAGTTCATGCTATTTTTTTATCTGGCACACAATTTTACAATGATAATAAAGATTCATTACAAAACCAATTGACAAAACTTTTTTCTAATGTCAAATTAATATTAATAGTTAAGAAAAGCGGTTAAGAGAAATTATATTTGCATGATTTTTGGACAATTATTGCAGGCTAATAACCTCCCTACTTAAGCCAAATTTTAACTTTCCATCTTTTACAGTTTGCACATTATGGCCATGAAACTAAAAGATTTTATTTAAAACAAATGAGGTGTTCTTAGTTTAAGTTGCATTGTGGGCGTGCCCTTTAAACGATTTTACTAATTTTCAATTTCAACTTGCATACAAGAACTTTCAACAATTCTATTAAATTTAATCATGTTATCTCAAATTTTATGACCAAAAGAATGTTTTACAACAGCCACATACACAGACGGACAGATGGACAGACATGTCTTTATCGATTCAGAATTTAATGCTGATTAAGAATATATATATTTTATAGGGTCTACAAGGCTTCCTTCTAGGCAAAGTGACAAGGTGTATATACCATCAACCTCCTGGGGGATGGTTATAAAAATTATAACCTTGACACATTTATTTTCTATAGATTTTATTGCTTTTCACCTTCATATCATTTATTTCCTTTGATAATATGCTTTAAATGTTTAATCCTTGTCAATATTACAAGGAAGGGAGACAAAATAATACAAAAATCGTTTTTAGGGCAATTTTAAGCAAACAAAGAAAATTGAAAAACGAAAATAAATAATTGAAATATGTGGCAAATTGCTTTTAAAAAAAAAAAATAAAAAAGAAAACTAAGAGAAAGAGAAGCAACAAGAAAATCCTTAAAATTAAATTTACAAATAATTAAAAAAATTAAAGAAAAGAAAATGAGTCGACGTGGCAGATTCTTAAAACTCTTCTTTCAATCACTTTATGCAAAGTAATTGAAAAGATAAAAATATGGATTACAAATCACAAGAGTTAAAAATTATAATTTTTAAATGATATGAAAAGATCCTTGTATAGTAAGAGCTTCACAAAATTGAACGATATAGATCAAATTCGATGCACATATTTTCCATGTTCATACATAAAAACATGACAATTTTTGTTCAAATATCATTAAAATAATTCAAAACTTGCGTAAAAGAGATAGACTAACAGACGAACTTTCGAAATTGCGAAATTGATTCTGAGTCGATCGGTATAAAAACCGGTTTAATTTATATCAACTTTATTTGGATATTACAAACATGTGCAAAAAAAAAAAATTTATTTATTGGAAGATAAAGAAAATTTTGATTATTCAAAAAAAAAAAAAAATTATGACAGCGCGGCAAAAGCCGTTCAGAATTTATCCGCTAAATAAATGTATTTCTCAAATGTAATTCAACAATTCAAAATCAACAATTAATTGAAATCTCACTTATTCGTCTCATTCGTCTGTATTGTATTTGTTTGAACGTGCGTTTGCATTTTTAGTTTATAAATTTACAATATGTTTGCCATAATATAAATATATTAAGAATCCATGTATAACTAACAACAATATTTTATTATGTACAATGTATTAGGCAGTGAAAGAAACAAGGATAGGCAGTCAAGTAGCAGACAGGACACAGCTAACAGCAGCATGAAATATCCATTAAATTGCATTAATGGATGCGAATATATAAACGAATGAATGAAGAAACAACTAAGAATGCTAAAGTCGGTGGGAGTCGACCCCACAAGTACTTAGTACTTAAAAAGTCAAGTATAAAAAAAGTCAAAAGCCAAAAAAATTATTAGAATTTTCAAATAAGTTAAAGAATTCGTTATGTGGGAGGGGTTTGAAAAAATGTTACACCTCTTAATATAAAAAAAAAATTGTAAAAGTGTACCGATCTGGTTGAATTTGTTATAATAACATGAAACTATTTGTTAAAATTTATTTAAAATTAAAATTATTTTTCATATAGCAAATTTTTCGAGAGTCGTGAAAATGGTCCCATTCTAATCATCTTCAATATAATATCAAATATTATACACTGTGAGTTCACAGTGCTTAATGATAAATATACATGGGAAGAAGTCAGTTGGACGTACAGACGTACAGACGTACAGACGTACAGGCATACGGGCAGATTTAAAATTGAATTAGAATCTAATTTGGAGTCGATCGTTATTGCAAACATCTGCATAAACTTATAATATTTTGGAGCCTAAGTGGCAATAAATCATAATAATAAATTAAAATGTATGAGTTCACCAGCACATACACCCTACATATTAAATATACATATTAAACCTTTTCCATATATGTTACAGTTATCGCATTTAAAGAAGGAAAATTATGGGTAAAAAGTTGGCAAAGCAATAATTCCCATTAAAACTTCCAAAATTATCGATATCACATATCGATATAATCTATTGTAAGCCCGAAGTTAAAGATTATTAAAAAAAACTAGAAAATTTTCAAAATATATATTAGTATAAATTTAGAAATCATTAGAGCATCTGAGTTAGATGCTCAAAAGAAAAAGCTTTCAAGTTCTAAACGCCCCCAAAAGCAATCGAAACAATTTTTTTATAATGCATTTTAAAAGTTTCTTTATAAGGAAATTATTCCAAAAAATGGTTCTTTTTCAATTGAATTTTGCACTTAAAAATTTCATCAATCAAATTTAATAATTTTATTAAAATCTATTTTTATTAAAAATTTTTTATTAAAACATTTTTCCAAATACACATTTAATTTTTTTTTTTTGTTTTTTTATTTCTTGCCTGGAACTATTTTCTACCATACAAGGCTTTAATATAAAAATTGGTTGGCATTATATGAAAGTTAATTTATAAAAATTATGCTAATTTCGTAGCATCGATTCATATCAAGTTGAAAATTTGCAATTGAAGTAAAGCAGAGTAGCAATTATCAAAGATGCTTGAATAATTTTAGAAATTGTTTTAGATATGATTGATATGATCGAAATTGCATGTGCTTCAAAATCTTTTCAATGTTATACAAATTCCATACATACATATTAATTATACTTATTATAAATAGTTTAAGGCTATTATCGATAAATACGAATTTTATTTGTTTATATTTTTTTTTTTTAGATAATAAAATAGGAAAATGATCTAATGATTTTTAATAATATAAAATATTTTGATATAAATGATACATTATTCAAATTAAAGCTTTGAGGCATTTATTATAATTATCCATTATTATATTTTTTTCTTGTTGTTGTTATTTTCATTATTAATGTTTTAATTATTTACTCTCTTCCCCTTTTAGATCCCGTTTAATAAAGAAAATTGAATATTTGAATAAAAAAAATTTTCTTTTTTAAAAAAAATTATCTTCTCAAAGACCATCCATTTAATGAATGTTATATTTAATAGAAAATTTGATAATCATCCATTTAGCATTAACTTTCTAAGCATTAACTTTATATGACACAACAATTTAGGAGAATGCTCTTAAAATTGCTAAAAGAGCAATTTTTTTTTTTTTTGAATAAACTAAATCAGTTCAAGATACATAAATGATATTAAAAAATTTTTTTTTATAATTTATGAGCTTCCTTAAAATATTTGACATGTGCTATATTAGACGTAGGATATAAAGGATTGGCCTATATTAACTTAATATTAGTTTTTCGTAAACGAAGTGAACAAATTGAATATACCAGAAAAAGCTTGTTGCAGGCTTCTACAAAACTGCTAAGTGCTACAATTCTATTGAATTTTTATTTTTTGTATTTTTATAAAAATGTTTGTTAAATATTTAAAGTTTCTATAAAAATACCGAATATTCTAAAGTTTCTGAAAAGAACTCTTTTTTAAATGGCCTGATCAGAATGAGTTGATTTTCTCAGTTCAGCCAATAGAACTGATAAATAGATAATAAATTAATTATTGAAATTTTGCATATAAAATGACAAAGAAGTAAAAAAAAAAAATATATGGCTGTTCGATTATAAGTTAGTTATGGGTTAATTATAATTCCGCCAGATATATTTTCTTTTTGGTTTTTGCTTGTTTACGTTTTCTTCGCTTTACCATTTTATCTGAATAAATTAAAGCCTTTGCATATTTATTGTCTTTAATTTGACACATATAGGCCAAATTATATGTATAACGTTCTATCTAAAAGAAAGAGATGAAAATATAGAAAAGAAAAAAAAGATTTGTGAAAGAAGAAAAGCAATCAACTATCTCATCGCATCTTTTTCATATAAAATAATTTACATTCAACCCCTTTGAAAAGATATCACTGTGAACTTATAGCATTTTATGCCCCAGCAAAAATAAAACAAAAAATTTCAACGTATAAGAACAAAAAAAAAAGGAAAAAAAACGTAAAAAGGTGGAGAGTGAATTTTTAACCTTTGAACTTTTGGACCTGATATGTCATGATAAAAGCAGCATTAAATAAACTGAAATGAAAAATGAGGATAAATTCATTAAAAAAAAAAAAATAAATAAAATGAGAAACGATTCTTAAATAACAGTTTGTCTAATATTAATGAAAAAATAAAGCAGAAATGATCATGTAGAGTAATTTATGAAGCCAACAAGGAACACCTCAATTCAATAATGCTCATACTTAAGTTAATTAAATTTTTTTTTAAAAATATTAATAAAATGTTCTACGTGCATTACTAATTGAAAAAAAAATTAAATGTAAACGTAAAAGCATACGAAGAAATTAAAATCAATTCAGGTATATGATTCGTTACAAAAAATCAAAAAGACGACTCTTGAATTCTTCGTCTTGATATTTACGTGCCTTCGCATAAATTTATTATGCTCTACTTTAAGAATTGAGAAGAAATAAAAACCCGAAATACAATCGTAATCGTTTGATGAATTTGATATATGCAAAAAAATTAAATAAAATGAAATAAAGAAAAAAGTAAAAAGTAAAAAGTAAAACGAACAAGTAAACAATAATAATGCCAGCAACAACTCACCCAGAATTTGTGGCTCAACTGTTTTTTTACATATACAATAATTTTATATGAAATATAACATTTCAAAGGATTTGTCATTATCAATCAAACACAACACACAGATATCATATATTTTTAAATAAGATAAAGAGAAATAGGCAGCTAACAACAACACTAATAGCAACAAAATAAGACATAAAAAATTTGATGGCAACAAACACTACTAGCGAAATCAATTTTTATAATAAGAGCTAGTTTTCATATCTTCTCCCATGTCACCCTTTTTTGGCCCACTTCTAGCACTTCTTTAAACTACTGAGCATTCCATAAAATCAACTCAATTCTTATGGATATTAAATTATTTATTGACAGTAAGAAAACCTACTTGATAGATAAAGAATAAGATAAAGATAGATAGAGATAGATAGAATGAGTGAAAGACAGAAAAGGAAGGAAGGCACAAATAAGTTACAAAGAAATGCAACATTACAAAAATGAGGTAAAAATTTTTGTCACTTTCTTTTCATCACATTTAAAGGTGCAAGCACTTTAAAATGGTTGAATATTTAATATTAAACTTATAACGTTTGTAAATATTTATTACAAATTATGTATAAATATAATCATTTATTATTTGGTATAACAAGCAAATTATGTTTGAATTTTCACACCAACAACAAATAATTTTCCAAATGACCTAAGAGAATTTATATAAATTTATTTTATGCATGTTGATATTTACAGTGAGTAAGTAATTAAAATATTAACTATCATTATGATGGCTTAACACAAGCAAGCTATTCATTTTATATATAAATATAAATATACAAATGATTATTTTGATTTTTATTCATAATGATCATTATCTATGGGGCAATAAAAAATTAGCGCCATGAAGAAAAAACATTAAAATGAAATGCACCAATAAGAACAAAAGCAAACGTTATTTACTGTACAAGAGATAGTTAGAGAAAAAGACAAAAATATTATAAAATGTTAAGTACAAATTAAATGAGAGAATTATTGAAATGAGAGAATTATCGAGCCATACATTGAATAATTTAAATATTATACTAAAAAAAAATATCAAGCTGATGGTAGCACAATTTAAATTTATAAACTTATCTATTATTTTCCCCAGTTACCTCTCTCTCTCACGCTCTCTCACACGCACAAACACACACACACACACACACTTTAGCTGCATCTATATCTCACTTTCTAACATACTCTAACTCTGTCATGTTTTTATTAATTATGATCTCTTGCTGTTCTTAGTAGAATTTATTTTAAACGAATGATTTATAAACGTAAACATTTTATGACATTTTTAGTGTAAAATGTTCATAATTTTGCAATAATTTGTAAAAATTTGCACTTTCACTAACGCCTAAAAAAAAAATCCATTAAAATGCAGATTTTTTTTATGTTTAATCAGAGCGATTGTACAAATTAACGAAAATTATCATACACCTGAATGAAGTTTTTCATTAATTTTCATACGCATAGCCCAGAGAAAAGGGGAATATTGATTTGGACATATGTACCTTTGTCGTCTGTCGTTTATTTGTTCGTCATTTTTCTGGCCGTAAAAGTGAAAATATCGAGCTTAAATTTGACAGGAACATTGGAAGTTCTTGTTTTTAGATTAGTGTTAAAAATTGGCAAAAATTGATAAGAAATAGCGTCCTTAGTTTAATGTGTACTAGGAAAAGCTCTGTTGTTTTTTTTTTTTGAGTTTTTTAAAGCAAAATTTTCTCATTTTTCACTCAGCTAAAATTTTTTCCAAATTTCTCAAAGATTACAACAATCTCTTTAACATGATATCTTAGCATTTGGTGGGCGGGCATTCAATCTATGATCCAGCAAATATTTATTTTTTTTAAATGTTTTTATTTAACATTTGAACTTATGAACTTTTTTTTGAATTTTTCAATTCTTTTTTTTTTTTAATTTGAAGTACTACATAAAGTTATAGTCCATTAAATATGAAACAATTAAATAAAATTAAATAATATAAAAATCCTTCAAACGTTATTTTGGATTTATCATTTCACACTTTACATAAAGAGAAGGCAAAAAACGAAAAAAGGAGAATTATATTTAGCCAAGGCCAAATTTTCAATACCTACCACTATTTTGCTGTTATGTACAGATAAATAATTTTGAAATTATATCCGTCTTTTGCGATTATCAAATTATTTGAGCGAAAAATTATTAATTTTTGCTTTGAAAAACAACAGGGATATTCTTAATCTACGAGGCACTGTGGGCGTGTCCTTTAACCACCAAATGTGAAATCGTTATTCCACAATGGTCTCTCAGACCATTGTGACCCTTACGAAGTATTTTAGTGTTCTGTTTAGCAATGCCCCCAAACATCCGTATGATTGTTCTAGAAAAAGCATTGTAAGCATTCAGGCACTCGCAGTAGCGAATACATTAGAATTGTAGAGAGACCAATTTATTATTTGTATATTTAAGTTTTCAATTTTAATGAATTTAGAACGTGATCTAAGGCATGTAACAAAATTGTAAATTCAAGATTCCTTTAACTAATTGTTTTTATAATTATTATTAACTCACACAACGAAGTTGTAACTTAAAGAAAAAGACCTTAATTTTCTTCATCCAATCACGTATTTAATCGAAATATTTAAAGAAATATTTTGAAGAAAATTGTCAGCCAATCGCTACTAATTGAAATGATGGCAAATGTGCTTTTACAATTTTCTATTGAAATTATCAAATTGTTGTTTACTTCAAAATATATTTCTCAAAATTATCTGCGAAATTGTATTTGCTTTACAATAAGCTTTCACCTTATAAATAAATACGATTTATATTTTTCCAACAACTTAAAAGTAACTTTTATTAAGTCGACATACAGCCACACGCACACACAAGCACACACACAACTTTAATACTCTTACTTTTCATTTAAGTTTCATAAGAAATTTTATATTCTTTTTTGTGAGAGTAAAGTTTATTGGAGAGTAAGAAATCGGAATACGATTGTAGTAACATTTTAAAAGTAACAACAAAACAATAATAATAATAAAAAAATGAGAATAATAAAAGTAATTCCATTTGTTTGTTATTGTTCCTTTTAGTTATTTCTTAATTCATTAAATAGAAAAAGAATTATGAAAAGAGAAGAAAGAAAAGCTTTGTTCAAAAGTATTTCGATTTTTTTTCGTTGATATTTCTTTAAAACTCTAGACGATTTAATTACGTATAAAAATTACGTATAAAAATAGGAATAATATTTTCTTATTCTTCTTGAAGTTAGATCACTTTATTGAAAATTTTTCTACTTTTAATACGAATAACAACAAGAACTTTACTCTTAAATGAAATATTTATTTTGATTTTAAGTTATTTATTTATTTTTGAAATAATTTAAGAAAAGTCCAAAAGTGAAAAGATGCAGGCAAATTTAATTGATTGAGGCACTAAGCAGAAAATCTGCTTTCCAAATTCCTTTGAATTTTTACTCTCTATACTTTCTGTACACTAATAAAGAATGTTAGAAATTTATGTAGATATTTGTAATACTTTAAAAAAGTTGAGACAGATCCACCTTTTAATATAACGATTGCTTTAGAATAACTTACTGAATCAACTTAAGTTTGTGCATCCATGCACGTCAATCTGTAGTCTATCCATGTACTTTTTTATACCCAACACCTAGAGGTTGAGGGTATATTATTTTATCATAATGTTTGTAACGGCTAGAAGGAAGCTTTGCAGGCCCCATAACGTTTACTTATTCTTGATCAGCATCAAAATCTAAATGACGTTTAGACATGTCTGTTCGTCTGTCCATCTAATGTTTTAAACATTCTCCTGCTCGTAAAATTTGAGATATCGAGCTAAAATTTGGCTATGAAACTGAAAATAGATCAAATCGGTCAAAGGACTCGCCCACAGTGTAACATAAACTAGGAACGCCTAATTTTTTAAACATAATTTGATAATTTTTAGCAAAAATAGAAAACTGAAACTTTGCCTAAGTAAGAAGGCTATGGGTCTACAATGTCTTTCCAAAAATCATGCAATTCGGATACACCCAAGCGAAATTGTACTTAAATTAAACTTTCATTTTTTATGTTTACCTTTTCAAGTGACTCTTAAAAGACTGAATCAAGTTTGGAATCGTAATATCATGGTGTATTGGTAGTGGGTATCCAAAATATGGCCTGAGACATAGTAGTTTTGAAGGCGGTTTGAATGAAATTTAATATATAGGCATGGCTTAGCCCAAAGAAGTCCAATGTGGTTAAGATCACACTTTTTATTTTTATTACCCAAAGACTTATTTCACAAACGGTTTTCATGTAGAATAATAAGCAACTCTACGTTATTACTTTTAAAAAATTATGGAGTAGGGTATTTAAAAATCAGCTCAGGCCATCAGTATCTGTAACGTATACTCTTGTTTTGCTTATAATTTAACTTTCTTTACTTACATTTCCTTCTTTCTTTAAACTCATAAAAGAAGCACAATCGTGCCAAATAAATATGAACTATATTTTGGACGATTTCACTGTATGAAATATAACACACAATTTTAGAAGATTTGCAAAATCCATTAAAATTACAGTTAATAAAAAAGTGTTCTATCTCAAACTATTTTTAAAAAACGTAGTAAAAAAAATGGGAATAAAGGGAAAAGATAAATCGATGAAAAAATTATGACATCTCTTTTAAATAAACAGACAAACACATTACAAATAAGAAAATTGCAATAATTTTAAAATATGCAACTAGCAAAGTGATGATGAAAGAATAAAAAAAATAGGGCAAGGAAAAACAATAACAACAATTCAAGGAGCCCCAAATGAGGAGCAGAAGGTGAAATATAGAAATCATTTAAAAAGACAAACAAGTTTTCTATAACAGTCTTATCTGTTTTATTGCACCCACCATCCAGAAAATCGAAGTACATTTATTTTGTTATTATGTTTGTAACACCCAAAAGGGTGCATCGAAATTCCTGCAAAGTATTCTTAATCAGCATCATATTCTAAATTGACTTAAACATGTCTGTCTGCCAGTGGGGCCAAGGGGGCAACCAGTTCCAAGAAGCACCTGCTCAACTGGGAGTGGCCTATGTGATGGTCATTGAAGATGCCGGCCAACAGGGGGCATCATGAGTCACGAGATCCGACGAAAGATTTAATTTGATACCACGGGATCACCAGTTTTAATAAAGCCCACATTGGTGATATTGAGGTTGGCTTCGTGGGGGGCAGACGTTACTCGTTCAAACATACTGTACGCTTGTCGTACAGAGTTCCATTTCCCTTATAAAACAGGTAGCTGGGTTAGGTCTATTGAGCTAACCAAATCAGGTCAAGGAGTTTATAAAAAGGCTACGAACCCGCATACCAAAGGTTAAGCTTCGAATATAAAGTGCAATGCGGGTTTCCAGTTGGAAACCAGTCTTACAGTATCATATACGAGTCACTACCAACGCTAGCAACGCTAGATTGTGCAGTCATGTACCACACAGTTAAACCATCACGGCAGGTATACATGGAAAACATTTACTCAATAGGTCTGTACATCTGCAGGGTAAAGTTAACACAAAATCGAACTCAAATTTAGTAGAAATCTTACAAGTTTTTATAGGCAAATTGTTATTGAAAATTGATAGAAAATGGTCGTTGATCACGCCCATAGTTCAACGTACGTGGCGAACACTTTAGTTTTTTTAAATAAAATTTTGCGGTTTTTTGCGCATTATTTACACACTGCAAAAGTTGGAAAATCGAAATTTTGTACAAGTAAAAAAAACTATTGGTCTACAATATATGTTTACAAATCATACAAATCGGCCACGCCTACGCAAATTTAATACAACATCAAATCTTTACTTTTTTATAATCACATTTTCTATCTATAATTTAAAATTGCTGGTCGCTATCCAAGACTTGGCCCTAGCCAAATATAATTTTTTAACGTAGTTCTTTATTTTATGAATTGATTTAATGCTGCTGCATATAATTTAGATTCCATTAAATATTGTACGATTAAATATGCCTGGGGTGGCCTTATATGCATACATGTGAAAATCTCCTCTAGTATATGCATTTGTATATAAGTTTTTAGATCATAGCAAAATCGTAATTGTTCTGATAACTGATAAAGTGTAATGGAAAATAATAGCAATCATAAGTATCAACAATAACGGTAATATTGTTATTTCAATTATTTAGACAAAAAGAGAAAGAGGCAAAGAGAGTAAGAGAACAGAGCAAATGACATAAAGGAAAGAGGGAGATGTCTAAGCAAAAGTAAAAATCCTGAGGTATAGCATAAATTTTATAGTATAAAAAAAAATTTGTGTGCGTGTGTGTAAGTGCATTTATGAGTAAATGAAAAATGAAGAAAAAAGAAAACGGAACTTGACTCTCTCACATACATGCATACATACCATAACATTATTCACTATAGAACAAATGCAAGAAAAAAAATGTACAAGCTACAATCAAAACATATTTATTATGCCAAAGTGAAAAGGCAGCAGCAGGCAAGAGAATGGAAAAAATTGAAAAAAAAAAAGGAATGAAAGAAATGAACAGCAATGCATAAGCAACAGTTTAAAACAAACAGAAAAAAAAAATAACAAAAATAAAGGCACAATAATAATAAAGCAACAATAAAAGAGAGAAAATAAATACGAAGACTGCTGCAGGCAACTTGACTGTGGGAAAGGCAGGAAAAATGTAAAACAAAAACCGAGACAGACTGGTGTTACAAGTTGCAATCGAAAGTTATAATGGAAAACATTAGAAATAAGTATAATATACATTATTTTATAGAGACAGACATGTATATGAAGTCACGTTTAGAGACTCGTAAACATTAGCAGCCCCTTGAGTGACATATGAATGCGAATTTATAAAGACAATGCAAAGAATATTAAATGGATTTAGTTAGCCATATACGTTAACATACATATTTGTATATATAGGCTTTGACCGCACATACATGGCTAACACATTTAAATTACAATTACAATTATAAAAAACTGGAAAACTGTGTTAAAGAATAAATGAAAATTCTAAGAAAAACATAAAATACATATGAGACCCTTAACTATTGGGGAAGTAGAAAAAAAAAAGAAAAATGCATAAAACTAAAGAAAAAGATACTTCAATTATGGCCCTCACCAATCAACCAGTAACTTATCTGTGTAATCAATTCTATGCGGGCAATGGGCAAATGGGCAAATGGGCAACAAATTCCAATGGCGATATATAAAAACTATTATAAAGAAAATAACAAAATGAAATTATTACAAAGGAATGTAGAAAAAAATTAGAAAAACAATTAAGAAAAATTTTAAATGAAAATGAATGCAGGAAAAAGGCATTTTCTGCTAACTCTTTCATCTATGCCGATTTAATATTTACTTCTTGCAATATGATCATGTTATTATTCTTGTTGTTAATTTTTGTTATTGTTAGTTGTTGTTAGCACTATGATTATTATTATGATTTTTATTGTTCTTGTTAATGGAAAGCTACACGCATCCAAAGATCTTCATAGCTTTAGTTTTGCTTCAGTTTTACTTTTCACATTTTCTCTCTTTCCATTTTATTAAGAATTTTTAATTTCTTTATGTTGTCTCAAACTTATTGAGTTTTTAAAATTTTTATCTAAATAAAAAACTTTCTCATACAAACTCATTCCTCATTTCTTTATATTTCTCATACGTTACATAAGAAAATACCAAAGTAATTTATTGCTGCCGGAAAAAAAAAATTACTAAATACAATCATGCACACTTACACACACATATAAACATACATTTATATGGGAATTTCAAACAAAAGTATGTCTCAACTAAATGCAGTTGAGTATAAATATTTATTATCGTAACATCCACACACATTCCATGGCTTTAAAATATACAAACCATGCCCAATAATTTATCTATCAAAAGCATTTGATATAAAAGAATCAAGAGCAGCTTTAGCAAAACTGAAAAAATGCACGTGGACTCTTATGCGCTTTGCATCTTGTTCCGCCTTTAAACATTAAATATTCTTTTGATCAGAGTGCAGTGAGTGCCTGCCGTGAAGGCTCAAATGCATGGTACACAAACGTACATAAGGAGTGCAAGCGTTGGTAGTCAGCAAGAAGCTCTAGCATTGGAGTCCACAAGCATTTCAATATTTGGTCACATCAGCTAAATTTAATTTATTTACACGTTGTTATTGTTTTGCCCAAATTTTTCTGTTCAAATTAAGGTATTGTTAAAGTGTAAAATGTAAAGCGTGAAAAATGTTATAAAAAAAAATATAACGAAAAGCTATAAAAAAATATAAAAATGACATATACACATACACATGAGAAATTTAAACTATTTAGACAAACACACACACGCACACGCACACAAATACTCCCATAATAACAATAAAAATTTCTCAATAATTTGTTTTTTTTTTAATAGGAGAAGAAACAAGCAGAAGAAATATGAAGGAAAATAAAAATCGGCAAAAGAACAACAAACAAAATTATAGCAGATTTCATTTTACCTAGTTCCAGTCTATTTGTGTAAATGTATGTGCAGTGCAAAGGTTTGCATGGTTATGTATAAATAGAATTGAAATTTTATTTCATGTTTAATCATGAGAAATAGTTGAGTTATAGCTATAAAAAGACAATAACATTTCAATTGATTGATTGATTTAAAAATATTTACTTTAAATAGCTTTATGATACTGAAAACTTTCTATACAAATATTCCCGAATACTTTTAGATGCATATCTGAAAATTTTTTTCATTGCAAATTAAGTGAGCTGCATATTTTTAGTGCACTCAAAATATAACCTCGTAATCTCTCTCTTTGTCTCTCTTGTCCTCTCTGTCTTTCTATATCCATAACTCACTCAACTATTTCTATTTAACTGTTTATGTTGGTCTCTCTTTCTCTCACTAGCTCTCTAGCCTTGTGATACGAAGAAAATTTAATTGCCCAAAATTTACTTCTCAAAGTAATGGCCGAATGCTTGTAATTAGTTCGTTTCAATCAATTAGAAAATTTTTCATTTACTTAAACGATGGCATTTAAATTATTTCATAATTGTTGTTATATTTATGCTTGGGTAAATTGAAATTTTATTGTTGTTGTTTTTCATGGTATTAAATGTAATAGATTTTCAAAGCAATTTGTCCGCGTAAATGTTTATGATTTTTCTTTGAACTCCATAAGCAGATAAAAATTGTTCCTATAGTCAATGTTTTCATTCTTTTTAATTTTGTTTTTCACATCTTCCTCTTTATTTTTTGGGCATCATTTGCTTATTGCTGCAAAAGCTATCACATTTTAACTTACATTTTCATTCTACTAGCACACTTTCTCACTGTGCTCCTGTAGCAAATATTTTATATTTATTGTTTTTGTTGTTGTTGTTGTTGTTGTTGTTTATAGTAATAGCAAGTTAAAGAAACATTTTGCATGGGCCTTTAATTTTTCCTCGTTATTTGTTTTACAAATAAAAACCAAAAATTGATTGGTATTTCCGTTTAATTCAGCAAAATTCCACCAGGCAACTCAAAATAAGACATGAACCAAATAAAAAGCCCCAAACTAATTTTCTTTATCAATGTTTCACTTCTACTTTAATGGACAATTTAGAATTTAAATGTGTATTTTTTATTGGAGGATATTTAATAGAAACCCAACAAAAATAATAATAATAATGACATTACAATTCATCGGGATTGATTGGCAAAATAACGCAAAACTACTGAAACCTTACAAAAGTTCTAAAAATTGAACCTCTGATTATTTTTTTATCATAACAAAAATAAAAAATGCAAAACTCAAAATTTTTCATGCTGCCCGTTTACACAATGAAATTATGTTGTAAACTAGTTTCCATGAAAAAAAGAAAATCAAAAAAAAAAGTTGAGACTAATGTAAATAAGCTGTTTATTTTAGAAGTCGAAGAAGAAGAAGAAATTTTATTTAATTTTTCTTTTTTGGTAATGAAGCTGGCCTAAATTTAATTATATGGCCACAACACAAGCCCATAGAAATGACAATGATTTAACATTCGTAAATTTAGACAGATTCGCTAAAAGCAGAGAAATTCCATGAATCGAATAAATTAATAAATTAAAAATTTGCTTATAAGTAAAAAAGATGATCTTGAGATTGCATATTTTGAACAACAGGAATATTATATAATAATTGTCTGCTTTGAAGTTGTATCTAAAGTAAAGGTCGGTTGTTAATTTCAGGCCAATTATATGAAAGTAGCATTTATTGAACGTTTGTCCCGCCCTTAATTTATTTATTAATTTAATTTCTTGAGATTAATATTTTTGATCTAAGAACTAGTATTTTGATGATAGTGAGTCGAATATGGAGTAGAAATCTTTACCTTTAGTTATTGAAATTGAGTTATAGTCTACTTCCAATTCGTCTCTAATATCAGTTTGAAGATGACTGCTTCTTCTCTCTCTAATTGATATCATTGGATGTGAGTAATAAGTTTTGTTATCTTCTCTCTTTTATTTTTATTACATTTTCAATTCGAAATGATTTAATGTTATTCGATATTTTAAACCATAAAAATTGAACCATTAAGTAAAGTAAATTTCAATTGAAATGATTTCTTAATGCTAAGAAAAAATTTGCTAAACTGATTTCAACTTCATAATCAGAAGCATTAAAATTACTTTCAGTGTTTCATTTCAAGTAACTCATTTTGTTGATTCCATTCCATTTATTAAGTACCCTACTTAATATTATTATAAAAAACAACAACAACAACAACAATAATAATAATAATAATAAGAACAACAACATAATAACATATCGATAAAATGCCATTTTTTTTTATTGATGATAAAATTAAAGTGTTAGTTCATGGATCGCTTATATTTGATAGCAAGTGCTTACAAACGATGAAAAACAATTCGAAATGAATAAAAGCTGAATAAAAACTTTTTTAGAAAGTTATTCGAATAGAGAATGATTGAAAAAAATAATATTGAAAATAATTTAAAAAGAAATATATAAAAATTTTATGGCATAAAGTATTGACTTGAATACAAGAACAGAATTATGAAGGGCAAATTGGATGAATGATTGAATGGATGAATTCCAGGTTTAGGTACCATTCGACACTCCCTTTTTTTTCATGCTAATGTTGTTCTTATGTTTATTATTATAAAAATATATCATGATGCATTATTTTTCATCATTCATTACAATTGCATAATTAGAAAATTGTTTATAAAAAAATTAAAATCAGAATTGTAAGTTTTTTCACATGAAAATCGTTTCATGGGGGATATTAAATTCCATTCAGATCAAGTTACGCCTTGCACTTTGATAACAAATCTGCATGGGCGGACAACAGATAGACGAACAGACGGACAGATGGACAGATGGATAGATGGGCAGGCATGCTTAAATTGTTTCAAATAATTATTCTGATTTGAGTGATTTGATTGGTATAATAATAATTGGTTATATTTCAACTCCTTCTAGGTGTTACATACATACGCACAAAATTATAAGATTCTATTTCAATTCCAGATAAAATGTAGGGTATAAAAATTAATAGAGAAGTAGGTAAGAAGTAAGGAAAAATTTCATAGTTTTTCGTGAACTATTTTCAAAAGACAATCTCTTTCTTTATAGTCTGCCACCAGCTCACTCCCTCTATCACATAAAATTTTATACCTTTTAACATTGAAAAGTAAAAAATTAAAGAGATAAAAGGACAAATAGGAAATCATGAAAAGCAAAAACAAAAAAAGTAAGAGAAAGAGAAAATGCCAAAAAAATGAAATAACCATGAAATAAGCATTATCACGTAACACATGTCATAGAAACATACATACATACACATACAAAACACACACACACAGAGAACACCAAAAAGCTCATCCACCTGCATAGATGGAAGAAGTAACATAAACTCATCAGGAATGTGATTCATATCACTCTTCTATCACTCTAACACTCACTACAATTTTTTTTCTCAATATATATATATATATATATATATATATATATATATATATGTGTGTGTGTGTTTGTGTGTGTAAATTACGAGAATGACTATCATCACTGTCGCCACCATCGTCATCAACAAGCAAATCACGTGCATGCAGTATAATAAATCTATTTTACAGGTTTTCCTTTACTTTGCTCGTTGTTTTTCGTTTTTTTTTTTGTTTTGTTTTTGTTTTCTTCATATGCGTTTTATTTTTCTTGTTAAACATTGTATTGCTCGCTCTCTCTTATGAGATACAAATCAGTTGAATAAATATGTTAAAAGAAAAGTGCAGCCACAATAAAAAACAAAGCAGAAATGTACGAGATAAAAATGAAAAATGATTTGACAATAAGCAGAAATATAAAATAAAATGCATTATAAATATATTTATTGTAGCAAAAATATCATCAACAACAACAACAAATAATAACAATAATAACAATAAAATTAACAATATAGAAAAAAAAGAAAGGAAAAGTTATTAAAACAAAATAATGGAAAAAATGAAAATAAAACTAAAATTTAGCAAATTTGATTTGAACTAAAGCGAAACATTCAAAATATGGAAACCGAATCCTACAAAGAATTCAATTTTACTCTATAAAAATGTGTATCTTCTATTTATACATTTTAGGGAAAAAAAATTGCAATTTATTAATTTTAAAAAAATTTTTAAAAAAATTTTATTTTTTGGAAGTTATCATAAATTTTCATAATTATAATCAATTTTTGCAATTATAATTATATATTTTTAATTTTCATTTTGTAATAAAATTCAATAATAAATTGAGAAAACTTAATAACAATTTATGACATGAAAAATTAGAGCTTAAGCGTGTAAGGAAGCATTTTTATGAGCTAAGCGGGGATGTCAAAGTTCGAAAAGTTTCCCTTGGAAAAACTATACAAATGGGGAAAGGAACGTTCTTGATATCACCTGCATTCACTTATCTTTGTGTTTTCTAGGCGTAAGAATGGGGCAACAAGGCTGACTGAATATGCATCCTTCCCCCAAGAATCACTCGTAGTTGTTAAGCAATAGAAAAAGGAAAAGAAAAAAAACTTTTACTTTCCATTTTGGTGTTCACCAATTTTTTTTCTATTCTTTTATTTTCTTTAGTTATCTTTTATGAAAATTTGCATGTTCTCTTCCCCTTTTTTGTTTCTTGGTTATTTTAATTTTATGGCGTATTATCTTTAGGTACAACGTGTGCATCTGTCATTGAATTTTGTTTTATTCGTGTTGTAGACACTTTATCTTTTGATCTTTATGTTTCTTATTTTTTGCAATGCGCATCTGCATCTTTTTAATGTTCCAGCTAAGAGTGTTCAATAACTTAGCTAATCCTGGGCTTCTTTCCTTTTCTCCTCCTACTCTCTTGATATGCGGCAAGAACAAGCAAAAACTTTATAGTCGATCGAGGCTGATTTTAAATTATTTGAATTTTTAGAAACGAGACCGACCTAGGCCAAATTTTATGAGCAAATTTTTTATTTAAAAAAAAAATTAAAAAATTCATTGAAATTTGCAACATTTTTTCATTTATAATTTTTCCTTAAGGAAAGTGCTAAAAGGAGAAGTATCTTTTTTTTTAAAGGGTTTCATCTCTGAATCAAAACGCATTTATGTACGAAATTTTAATAAACCATCTTAAAAATAACAATTTGTAATATTTATGAGAAATTTGAGAGATAGATGGGACAAGCATTCTTAAATCGATTTTCAACATCGATTTGACAAATTTGATGCGTTAAAATGTTTTTGGATAAATTTATAGAGAAGTTATAGAGAGATTCGAAATTTACGAATAATTAATGCAATATATTTTTTTTATATTAAAATTATTTTTCTAGTCATCCAATAAAAAGTTTATTGTCACATATGATTAAAAAAGAAAAAGTAACAATAAAAGACAACAAATACAACAACAGTAACCGCATCAGCAAAACCATACGTATAAATTTTCTAGTAATGAAAAATTACTTTTATAAATTGAATATCAATTTTTGTTTTTTTTGTTTGTTGCTACTGCTATTGCTAAAAATCAACAAGAGCAATCATGACAAGTAAGAATTTCATAGTCGTTCTGGATGGTCTTTAAAATACCCTACACTATGTTTCTGAATGTGTAATGAAAGTTAAATAAGAGAATTCAAAGCAAATAAAATTGGAAAAATCTTTAATTATCAATTTATTTCAAATTTATTTATTTCAAATGAGAAAAGATCGATCGAGGATATGAAATGGATCGATCTGGAGCAAATTTTTTACAAGTATAGTTCATGTTAAAATACAAAATTATCAATATACGCTAAAAAAAAATATATATATAATTGAAACCTTTGTTTATAAAAGAATTTTTTTTCAAAGAAAAAAATAGATCCTGAAAATAGATCGATCTGGCTCAAATTAGATACGCATGTATTTTTAAATTAAATAAAAAAATTAGAACCAATTTAAGTTAAAGTGTATTCAAAATCGTGATGTTTCTGACATATAAAAACTTTTTTCTTAAGAAAGCTTAATTAGGGGGGGGGGGGGGGGGGGTTGTATATTTTGGTGCTAAAATGCACTCATATAACAAATTTCATTAAAATATTTTACAAATTGTAACGTAAGCACCTTCATAAAAATTTTACATGGACACATTAGGCGGTCAGACAGGCTTAAATTGGAATTGGAAAATGATTCTGAGTCGATTATTATAATAAAAGTAGGATTGATTTCAATTGCTTTTGGGTGTTACATACGTCCACACAAACATATAATACTGGATACCATAAATGGTGTAGGGTGTAAAAATTGAAGTTGCTCTTTGTTTATAGAATAATATAAACACCATGGGCAATAATAAAACCAGCATATATCTGCATGCATTTTTATATTGTTGTTGTTGCTGTTGTTGTTGTTATTGCAATTATTATTGTTATTGTTGTACTTATACAATACAGTAAATATTGTTTAGACTATGAAGTGTAATAAAAAATAATATAACAATGAATATATACGTTATAGTTGATCCGAGCTGACTATTAAATACCCTACATCATATATAAATGTATTATAAATCATTGTTGGATCTTAACCAAAATTATTCCTGGGCTTCTTTCAGATAAACCACGCCTACATAAAAAATTTCATTCAAATAGCTCTAAAATTGTATCTCAACTATCTCAACTTTTTTAGGATGTTACATACAACCACATAAACTCATCATAATATCTTGTATTTCAAGTGGTGTAGGGTACGAAAAGATTTTTTTAAAAGCAAAGAAATTTCAATGCAATTGCAATTGCAATTTGCAAAAGAAAATAATAAAATATTTTTAGTAAATATTTACATATATAACTAGAATGACAACAACAACAATAATAATAATAATATACAAATTAAATAAATAAATAATCAAAGGCCATATAAAAATTTAATAATAAATTTTTATGGAAATTGCTAGTGATAAAAAAGAGAAAAATAAATAATTGATTTAGACAAATACATTAACAATTTTACATTTTTTTTTTTTTTTTTTTTTTGTTTTTTTGTTTTTTCTATTATAAAACCAAGTCTACAATTCTGTCTATAACAGAAAATTCATTTATAGTCTAAATTTAATAAATTGCATTGTCCTTCCATTTTTTTTTGTTTTTTTTTTTTTTGTTAACTTTGTGTTCATCATATTTAATATTTAATATTGATTCATTCATATGAAATATCTGTCTTCATATTCTTCTTCTACTCAAAATTTAATTTTATGTTTTAATGTATTACTTATAATTAAATACATTTATTGTAACTATCGACATTTATTTATATTAAATTAGATAAGAAAAACAAAACGATTGCAGTCGACTTCAAAATACGCTACAACAACCACTTTGCTTAATGTCACTTATTAAAAATAGTAAAAGCAAGAAAAATAAAAATTGTCATGTTTCAATTATTTAAAAAGTTCTTTACCTGAGAGAATCTTTAAAAAATGGACCTAACTGAACATATGAAAATTTGGTGAACGTACAAAATTTTTGCAAAAATATCTTCCAAATTGAGGCTTTTAATCATATAATGAATTTTTTTTTTTTTTTTTTTTTTTTTTTGGAAAAAAACAATAAATGGTTTGTGGTCGTAAAAATGGGATTTGCTCTGTACCAAAAATCTGTCTACAATTAAGACCGATAGCTTGACTACAAAAATATACATGGCCAGACATCAGACGAGCAAATGATGGAACAGGCTTAAATTGCATACGGGAGTGTTGCTGAGTCGTTTGATATAAAAAAAAAAAGGTAAATTTGTCTCAACTTGTTTTGGGCGTTACAAATATTTGAATAATATTTTGGACTCTCAAGTCGTGAATGAAAATAATTACAATTAAAATAGATCTTAAAATAGTCAAAATTTTAAATCAAACACTTTTATCATAAGTTGATTGTACGCTATTTTTACTTTCTTGCTTCAGCCATTCAGCTAGTTTTGGGTTTGTTCCTCTTTAACAACTGCCACCCCAGTCCTAGGACCAACGCTCAAAATACCCTATAACATTTCCCTTAATGGGATTTAAAAGTCAAGTAAATAAATTATAGGTCAAAAAAATGGAAAAATTTTAAACTTTAAACAATTTCGTAAGTTTGTTAAATGAGAGGAGGTTCAAAAATATAAATTACAAATTTGTTTAGGTCAAAATAATATTTTGGGCCAACTTTACTTAAAATATATTCAAAATAAAAACAGTTTTACAAAATAGATGTTATATGGGGAATGGTTTTTAAAATGATAAACTTCTAAGCATTTTCAAAACGGTTCACCTTTAGGCCAAGACCCATACACTTACCAAATATCATTGAAATGCCTTAATAATTGTGACCAGTAACTTTATAATAAAATTTACACAGACAGACGGACAGACGGACAGATGGACAGACAAACGTTTAAGCAGACTACAAAGGTCTACACAAATTTGTAACAACCACAAGTGCTGTAGGAAGAAATTTTCGTAACATTGTTGGTGATATTTTCATAGTGACCAGTGTAACATAAAATGACCAAAGATATGATTATGTTGACAATGCTGATAACGACGATAAAGTTGATAATGAAAAATATTTGAAATGAAAAAAGAAACACAAATGCTCATCATTATTCAAATTAGATTTTTTTTTGAAGCGCAACAAGAAATAGTCAAATGTGCAAGTCTCTTTCAAAAGTGAAAATATAAAATGACCTCAATCAAAATATTAATGGCAAAATGAACAGTGGTGAATGGTGCAACAGCAATAGCAACAAAAAAAAAAACAATAATCAAAATGAAAGAGAACAGTAGAATAAAAAACTGAAAATTTTATTCAAATTCGCAATATTCATAACCATGTTGTATTTGACTTTTGGCCAGTGAAGTGGTGGCATTTTTGGCATTTCTATCGATGTATATAAGCCTCAGCTTCTTCCCCCTATTTTCCTTTATCAATCTGCCTGCAACACTTTTATTTATTTATTCTGTTAGTTGATGGACAAGAAAAGATCCAAAAAAACAAAACAAAAAAAAAAGTGAATTTGAAATGAAGAATCAACAGACTGGACGTCAACCTCAACGGCAATAATATCTATGATACTTTTTTACTGCTAGCTTTCTCACTGTTATTGTTGTTGTTGTTAAAGGCATTCTTGTTCATATTGTTATTGTCACTAATAAAAAAAAAAAGAAATTTATATGAATCATTTAAGAAGAAATGTGATTTCAAAGGCCGCAGAGTTTGTTTTTTGCTCAGCAAATCAATAAAAACAATGAAAATAACAATAACAGCAACAGCAGGGGGCACATATCAACGCAAATGCATGCATACGTACATAAAAAATATAAAATCACACATTTGCTTTCATCTTTTCATTCTTTCGTATTCTTTCGCTTGTTATATTTATGTGAGAAATAGAGAAGAGAAAGAAAGAGAGAGAGAGAGAGAGAGAAAGAATAATAAACTAATAAACTAACAAAATAATAACGAGTATCCATACATTTGCATCTAAACATATACTTACACACATATGCATAAATTTTCGAAAAGTTCAACTTAGCTAAAAGAGAGTGAGTTAAGCAGAGAAACAAAAACCAAAGATGAAATAAAGAAGTCAGAAAATTATATTTAATTGAGGCAAAATGTCAAGCATTAAAACTGCTTAATAAAGTACGATACACACAAATAATTTAAACCCGAAATTTAATTTAATTTAAATTTCGGGTAAATGCGGTTGATTT
Source organism: Melophagus ovinus (assembly GCA_023089585.1). NCBI lineage: Eukaryota > Metazoa > Arthropoda > Insecta > Diptera > Hippoboscidae > Melophagus > Melophagus ovinus. The sequence goes on along the minus strand of JAKKIB010000255.1, from coordinate 2,596,263 downwards.
TCATTCAGCCATTGTAGAAGAACGCTCTACTAAAATACGAAATATTTTTGAAGTTTCAAATTGAATATGAGATTTGAAGTATCAACAAAAAATATTAAATTTTTTTGGATAAAGTTAAGACAAAATTTCACAGAAGAATAATTTTTTAATTGTCAAGAATTCCTTATTGAAAAAGAGAGAAAATTATATAAAGAAACAAAAACGAAAAAGAAGAACAAGCGAACGTTCACTTAAGTACAATAAAGTTACACTTTAAAAATTTTTATATTAAAGCATAATTCAAAGTTTATGTCAATAATATTCATAATTATGTGAATAAATAATTAAAAACAAAAAAAAAATAATAAATTTAATTATAAATTTAATATTTTTTAATAATATAATAAATTTAATAGATCTGTTAAAGTGATGCATTTACAAGTCATTTAAAAAACCATACTTGGATATTTAAGCAAATAAAATTTCACTTGATTAAATTGTTATTAAAATTTTACATATAAATAATAGAATTCGATAAAATAAATTGTAAAATTTATTTCAACTCAAGAAAATTCAGCATTTAGAAATGAATATGCAGTTAAAAAATTTAATTAGAAATTTTTTGAATAAACTAATTAATTAATTAACTTGGCAGTAAGAATTCAAATTAGTGAATGTAAAATTTGAGAGTTTTTTTTTCAGCAGACAATTTTACAGATTTTTAGTTGCCTTTTAAGCAATTAATTTGTTGCAGTTGAGAATTAAGTACTTGAAGAATTATATATTAAATATTTATAAGTAAATATTAAATATTTATTGATTAAATTCAAATCCAATATTCAATTGATTAAAACTTGCAAAAATATTAAATTTCAAAAGAATTATGCAAGAATTGAATTTTTATTGAATTTTTTCATATATATACATATATATATATATTTTTTTGTTGTAGGAAAATTACCTAAAACTCATTTAAGTAAATAGTAACTTGCTCTGAGTACTAAAATTTTAATTTCATTCAAAAAAAAATTTCATAATAATTCTAATTAAAGTTAGTATTAAAATTCTTCAAATAACATTAAGAATAATAATCGTAATAATAATAATAAGAAGAAGAATATTAATAGAGCACAGTCGAGCAATCTGATTGAACATAATTGTTCGTGGGAAGAAACTGAGAGCCACAAATTAAATATTGTTATGTCGTTACTTAATCACAAAAACTACTCAATTGTTTGAGAAGATAAATTAATATGGAGATAGTAAAATAATTGCATTATATTAATTTCAATGTATTTGCTTTTATAAAATTTTTCTCTCTTTTTAAGTAAATCTCTCTCTAAATCTTTAAGTGCCTGACTCTTGACTTTTATATAATTTTTATATTGTAAATATTTATTGCATCAATTAAATTAAATTGTTTGTAAATCAAATGAAAATCAAATAAATTTTACAATATTTCGATAACTTTTCTTTCTTTTTTCAAACATTTACCATTAAGAAAATTTTATGTAAAAGAAGTTTCTGCATTAATTTATTTATTAATAATTAGAGATTACAGATAATTACGGACAAAAGTGATAAAGAGGCGAAAAGAAGGAAAAATGAGAATAAGCAAATAATTTTATTTATGTTATGTTTCAGTTATTAAAACATCATTTACATTTGATTCTAATAATTAAGCTTTTAATAGGTAACAACAACAACAACTTAAAAAAAATTTAATCTTAAACTTTTCTTCTGATTATTCTATTAAAGTTAAACATAATTTAATTATATTTAGAAGTGTATGAATAAGTGGAAAAAAAGAATGTTAAAAAAGCAAACATTCAACCGACAGTTGTTAATTTGTTAATCTTAATTGTAAGGAAGTATTTTCTCTTTTCTATGGGATGCCAAGGTCTACAGACTACGATATTTACCAACTACCATCCTCAACTAAGGTTATGATTGACTTACCGTGTACACACACAGGAGAAAAACAAAAGAATGTTCACTGCGCCGTAAATTTTTATCCCCGTTCTTTTTTTTATATTTCAAATTCCATTATTTTAATATTAATTTCTGTTTTTCTAAAAAATTAAAATCAGAACAATGATACCGAGCCATAAATATTTTCCTCAACACACAACATATATTTATATATTCTTGTTGTTGTTGTCTCTCTGAATGTCACATATACAAAAAAAAAAGACTTTCACTAAGCCGAACTTCGTTCACACCGTCATTATTAGTTACGAGGTTTTTCACTGACTATTTTCTACTTCTCTAACTCTTTTTGCCAATACTTCTATTTCACGAAGATTCTGTTATTTTGCCGACGGGAATTTTTGTTCTAACGGTACCGCTAAATCTGCTATCGATGGTAGAATAATGATGATTGGTGAAGGAAAACGAGGGTAGTAAGATGAGTTAAGGGGTAAAACGAATAAAGCGACTTTCCTCCTTACATAATTTATTTACATATTTACGTAATTATCCATCTTCCTACCAACCATTTAATTATCTAGTCACTTCGTATTTGACAAATGAAAATTTCAATACATGAAAAATCTTACAAAGCAAACAAGAGAAAACCACTTACAAAAGTAGTTAAAAAAATCAAAGAGAATATTTTATAGTTGGTGGGCCTAGCTCTTTAGTACCCTCTGCCACACTTTACGTAATACGATGAGTAAAAAATCAAATAAATAGAAGTACAGTTAAAAGAATTGCAATTTTTAAATTATCCGAAGGATTCGTTATATTTGTGTGGGTGTAGGAACGGACCAATTTGAGTCAAATTTTGTACAAGATAAATTTTACCTTCTTTCCAAAAATTACTACCTACACTTTAATAAATATAAACGGACATACATTAGACATTCAAATGGACGGACAGGTTTAAGTCGAATCAGAAAGGGATTCCAAATCGATCGATAAAATAAAACGTCTCAGTGTTGGTAGCATTCGCAAACACTTATAATACCTTTTAGATGGTGTAGGGTATTTAAAAATATATAAAAAATTTAGCAACATTATACTCCTATTAGAATCAACTATTAAATACCTTTGTAAAGCTTTGTCTATTTCAATTAATTAAGAAATTTAACAAACATCATTTCAAAACAAACAAATGAGAAAATGAAATTTTGGCTGAAGCCAAATCTTATACACTATTTGTGGTACAGACAGATAAATTAAAATAAAGTTGCATGGATTCGGATAGACATAATCGACTTGTATGATTTTTATAAAAATTTTGTAAAATAATGGCCTTAATATTTGTACAAAATTTAACCCTTTTATCCGTTTATTTTTTAAGTTTTGAACGAAAATGTATAAATTTTTGATTAAAAAGACAGAAATGTTCTTACGTTGGACTATGGGCTCGTTCTTTGACCTATTTGACCATTTTTAATAATAACTAATGTACATGAAATTCCGGGCTTTCTAAAAAATTTAAAATCGATATCTCGCTTTTTGCAATCAGGAGAATATTTAGCATACGTAGACAAACGGACAGACGGACAGACATATCTAAATCAATTTAAAAAGTTTAATGATGACCAAAAAAATATACATTTTATTAAGAGTAAAGCGCTCCCTGTTATGCTTTTAAAATTGAATGACCAACCAGCCAACCTTCGAATGGTAGATATGAAACTGTTTTTAACAGCGATCTGTTTTAAAATTAACTTGTAAATTTATTTCAAAATACTTTTTTTTTGGGTTTACAAAAATAAACGGAAAACTTTCTTTTATCAAATTTATTAGAAGAGGTAGCCAATCCTTTTATGTTTTGCTGGACTGAATATATTCAGAACCACAATTGAAATTTTGTTTACGCGAAAAAGAAATAAAACACGTCTGCATTTCTCTAATATTTTGTCTCACACTTTCATTAAATTCTTTACATTTTCTACTTCTCCATCTTTCTCTTTATGTTTCTCTTTTACTCTCTCTCCCTCTCTTTGACTTTTACGTGTTGAGTATAAAATAACTTTATAACTGCGTAATATACCGCACTATATCACCAAGAGCACAAAAATGAGAACAAGAATAGAAGCAATGCAAAAAAAAAAGTTTTTTGTTAAAATTTTAAATAAGTTTTACAGCAGCAGCAGCAGCAGCAGCAACAACAACAATAAAAAATAACAATTATAGCAAGAACGATTATTGTTTTAAACAGCTGATTGAAGTGAAACAAAATACAATGTGACGGTTATGGATAAGATGAGATGAGACGATGACGAAATATGATGGGTTCTATGGGCGTATAGAATGGAATGATTAGTTTGCTTGGAATATTTTAATACCTTTTGGCATTTCTACTTTCTAATATACTCTACTTTTTATTCAACTTTTACTTTATATAAATTTTTAACAGCAAAAGCAACTATAAATATCTTATGCTTTAGTAAAGTTAAGCCAACAAAAAGAAAAAAAAATTCTCCAAAACAAAGTACAAGTACAAAGCGTTAAATGACTGGATAAAGAACTAAAAATAAACAAAAATAAACAATGTTAAATAAATTATAATACAATGTCTAAATTAGAGAAAAAAAAAGATAAGTTAGCAAAACATAAAATGAAAGAAAGAAGAAAAGAGATAGAAATAAAGAAATTGGAAGTATGAAAATGATATAAAAAAAAAAAAATGGTGTAATACTTTTTAATGGCACGACGCGAATTCTTTATGCTTCTTTACATTTTTATATAAAATATATAAACATAAAAATAATAGTAATAATAATAAATAACAATAAGAAAAGTTAATAATAACAACAACAAGCAAAGCAACACAAATAAAGGATAAATTGAAAATATGTTAAAGAAAGCACTTAAGATTTGAGTTATACTTTGACTTTTTTTTAAGTACACAACACTTGCATATCTAAATGAAACAACATAAAAAAAAATTACTTTTATTAAAGAAAATTTTAGTATGACATTTAAAAAGCAAAATAAAAACTTTAGTTTACTTTTTTTTTTTTTTGCTAATCAAAACATTTAAATTTTTTGTAAATTTTTATTTTTGAACAAAATGATCATAATTTACCTTGTTGCCAGTGTTACTGTTGACGCTAAACTTTTTTAGTAGAAAATAACTAAGAACATCAAAGCCGATCGAGATCGACTTTTAAATATTTTAAACTACTTTGCTTATTATGATTGAAAAGTTAAGTAAACAAATTACAGGCCAAGAAAGTTGAACTAATTAATGGAATTTTAAATTATTTAGAAGTTATATGGGAAGATATACCAAGATGGGGGCCTTACTTGGATCACATTTGGTAGGCATATTTTTTATACATTTTCGTTAAAATGTATTCATAATTATAAGTTTTGTAAGATAACGCACTTTTAGCGAAAAAGGATTTATATGGAAAGTGGTGGTTAAAATGGTTCGATTCGAATTCTGTTAAAAATCAAATTTCATTAAAATATCTCGCAAATGAAGCCTTGCGGCTTAAATATGGGCAGACAGGCACACAGGCAGACAGGCAGACAGGCAGACAGGCAGACAGACATATGGACAGATAGGCTTAAATTTTTTCAAAAAAATCATTGTAAGTCGATGCATCCATCTCAACTTCTTTTGGCTGTCACATACATTCGCACAAATGCGTTGTATTTTGCTTTAAATTATTTGAAATTATATGCACTACTTTTCTTATATTTGTATTGTTTTTGTTGCCCTTTTTTTAATTCAAAATTACTGAAGAATTCAAAAATTACAGAATAGTGATACGGAGATTTTTTCAGTTGTTGATTAATAAAAAAACGTAAAACATAAAAATGTGAAATTTTGGTAACGTTTAATTTCATGTACACGTAACCAATTTGCATTTTTTTCGGACAGACATTATGGAGTAATTGGGAGTAATTTTTAAAGTTGTACCAAATTTCAATTTTTTTTATTACTTGACTTTTTTTTTTTTTGACATTTGACAATAAATGAATAACGAATAATAAAATTTTGCTTTAAAATTTTGCTTTAATGACCAGAAGAATATTAATAAACCATGAAGCGATGGGCAGGAGATTCCGAATATACTTTGTACATTTTGTATTGGAAATTAAGCGTTTTAATTCGAAATTGTATTTTCAGCCCAAAAATTTTGTTATAACGATATTTGCTAAGACATTTTCAAAAGTTATCGGAAAATTTTTGACATATTTTTTTAAATAAATCTTGATTTAATCTTAAATATTTTTTAATTGGGTCCATTTTGAGGTATTACCTTCATTCAGAATATGTCAATGAGATCATGCACAGACAAATATCAAATAAATCGGGAATAAAATAATTTTAATTAGATTTCTTCTTTAATTTTGTTTAAATTTATTGAAATTTTATGTTGTTGTTTGTACAATAATTATATATTTCATAAAATTTATAATAAAACTTATTTATTAATTAAATTTCACTTTACTTATATTTATATTTATGTTTTCGAAAATGGAGAAAAACCAAAAGCTAAAAATAACATTTAAAAAAAAAAAGGGAAATAAAAGAAAAAAAAATTAAAAATTAAAAAAAATATAAACAATTCAGCAATTAAAAAGCAACAATAACAAGAAAAATGTTTATAATGAAGTGAAAAATTTTATCAAGATATTTCACATATTTTTAAGGACGAGAAACTTTCGCCTGAGAAAAATGTGTAAATGAAAATAAAACGAAAATAAAAATTAAAACGAAAAAAAAAAAATTACAAACTGAAAATGAAGACAAACAAGACAAGATTCATGAAGGAATTAAAATGGCACACAAATAATAAACAAAATTAACAAGAACGATAACAAGAAGAAGAAGAACAAGAAGAAGAAGAAGAAGAACAGCATGAACGTATAAAAAGCCATGACAACGAAATATAATAAAAATCGAATGACAATCGTTGACAACAACCACAATAATAATAACAATAAAAAAAAAAAATAACAATAACAATAACAATAACAAAAACAAATGTTAGGTATCTTAATAAAGAATTTACTTTGCACTCAAGAATTTACTTTGTAAAGTCCCCAAAATTTATCTTAGAATGTTACAAATATTAAGACAAAATGAATATACCCACAACTACTGGGTTGTAAGTGGTATGAAGGTATGAAAAGTATTAAAGGCATTGGACATGTGATGCAAATCGGTCACGCCTATTATTTTACTTTTTATGTTTACTACTGAAAAATTGAAATAATCTCTAAATCGTATACGTAATCATGTTGTATGGATGATGGTGTATATTCCACCATTGGTATCTGATACCAATCAATATTTGAACTGAGTTGCACTTTTTACTGCCACAACTTTTTATTCATCCTAAAATAATTGTGGTGTAAGTTATTATAAGTTTGAGCACATGTCCCAGAAGGACTAGACATAGAACCAGCATTTATTTCAACAATCAAACCAGAAACACTTTTTGAATCCAATATAAACATGTCTTCTCGTCTGCTAACTCGCTACAAAGAGCTTGGTTTAATGTAATTTAATTAAATTTGACACGAAGGTATTTTTTTGAACCAAAGTAGAATCCTTTTACAAATAGTTAGAGTTGGACCATTTTTATTCACAAAATATCGCCCATTTTTCAACTACGTTGATTTATAAATCATTTATTTGCCTTTTTAAATCCATTAAACAAAGTGATGTAGGACCGTCCCGAAAGTGACTAAAAAATTCTTACTTTTTATGTCTTACATTTTTCAATGGCATCATTCAAGCAATTTTCTTTATGATACAAATTAAATGCGCTTCTTCTAACAAAAAGACATTTTTTTTTTTTTAAATGTAACAGTTTGTATAACAGTAGAACAATTTTATATAACTTGTTGCTAACAGTTTGTTTTTTAAATTTTACTCATATAAATTAAATTTTATGAAATTAATTTTCATCAAATTTGACAGCATAATTTTATTAACAACTTGTAATTACTACGAAATTATTCACATTTAACTCCATTAATTATGTTTTTCATTTTCGTATTTACCCCAATAAAAAACAAAAAAAAAAAAAAAAAAATAACAAAACAGTAAAAAGCCAAAAACATCATCAAAAATCATGTAAGTTTGAGTAACATAAACCACAAAATATTGAAAACTGTAAAAGTATAAAGGCCACAAAGCTGTCACAAAACAAAAAACGGACACAAAAAATAACCAAAAAAAAAAAAAAATAAAAATAAATAAAAAATAACGAAAAGAAGAACAATTAAAAATAGAAAATAGAAAAAAAAAATTAATAAAAAATTTTATAAACTGTAAATTGAACAAGTTGAGAATTTTTAAGTTGCCAGTGGCCAAATCTTGCTATTTTATGGTACAGGCAGATAATTTGAAGTTGTATAATTTCGAGTTTTTATTCAGAGATTTTGCAAAAATTACACCTTTCTATTTGTTTCAGTTTAAAAACTTTAAGCGAAAAATCTATAAATTTTTTCTTAAAACTGTCAATGTGTGCCAGGCCCATTTTTATCCAAACTGCATACATAATTTTTCAATATTTCTGTTTATTTTTAATGACTATCTCCAACCAGAAGAATAGTTAGCACTCACGGAGACATGTACAGACGGACAGACGGACAGACGGACAAATTATGTTTATTTAGGTTCAAAATTTTATGCTGATCATTTTAGATGTTACGCCCTCAACATTTAGCTGCTGGATATGGAAGTGCTGTTAAAAAAAAGTGAACCAAAAACCAGAGACAAATAGACAAATAAAAAGAGAATGAGTGCAACTTATTTGATAAGTTTATAAAAGTTTACAAAGTTCTGAATAAAAATAAAACACAGAAAAAAAAACTATGCAAAAAACAATGCAAAAATCAAGCACTGAAAAACAGGAGCAACATCAGCAATAACAATAACAATAATAACAACAACAATAACATCATCATCAGCAGCAACAACAACAACAACAAAAACAACAAAATAAGAGTAACAAGAAAAACCCAAAAAATAAAGTGCAAAATATTTGTCAACAACATTCAACATATTTAGAAAAAAAACCACTACGGACACATGCCTTCCACTCACATGCATTTTAATATAATACATGCATATGTGTGTGTGTAGGTGTATGCAACATAAATGTTAAATATTGTTACTACGGCGTATAAAAATATATTTGACAATTCCATATATTTTCAATTCTTCTTCTAATGCCCTCTAATGGAATCATTGTTATTGTTATTATTGTTGTTGTTGTTATTATTATTATCATTATTGTTATTATGTGGTTATAGCCATTGACAAAAGTGTGGTTGGAAAACTGTTTATATAATTACATTCTATCAAGCATAATTTTATATATATTATACAAACACACGCACGCATATATATATATATATATATATATATATATATATAAATAATATAAACATACAAATACGGGAGTATAACGACTAAGCACAAGAGTATAACGATTAAATGTGAGAATGAGAAAATCAGAAGAAATGAATTGTCCTATATAAATGTAAATGAATAATCGGCAAACATTTACACACCACCGTTGCCATCGTCAATTACATCGTGGACTTAGTAGTGCGTGTGTGTGTGTGTGTAAATGGAGTGTGTGCTCTTCTATGTGTAAGCTTGGGCTTGTTCTCATACAAATAATTTATTTGATTAGAAATTTTGATTTCGTTTTTTTCTTTTCCTCTCTCACTCTCTTAATCTTTCACTCCCTCTTTCCCTCTCTTTCATTATCGATGGTTCTCTCTTTTATGCCATAAAATTTCTATGTGATTTTTACTTTTCTAAAGAGTGTTTGCAAAATTTTCATTTAATGGGTTTTAGAAATGCACGGAATTATAAATAAAAAATCATAAAATCATAAAATCGTAAAATGTACAAATATATAAATATATTTCTATATAAGATTTTTATTCAATTGATTTTCTAAACAACGAAAAAAAAATTGTTTCATTTCAATTTTCAATTGCATTCAATTAGAGTGAACAATTGACAAACGTACAGTAAATGTAAATCTGTAAAAAATGTAAAAAAAACACCGCGCAAAACTCATTATAAAGATTTTTTTAATATGTTTTATCTTGTTTTCTGCTTCTCTACAAATTTTACAAAAGTGACGTTAAAAAAAATTTTAGAATAATAATTTAATAATGAGAAGTTAAAAGTTGTGTCAGTTTTGCTTAATATAAATTTTTACCTTTCTTTAAGTTTTTTTCGAAAAAGTTTTACATGGATAGTAATCGTAAAAATGGTCCAACTTTAATCATTCTCATTACACTACGCTTTACATTAAAATTCGCTTCTGTGCCATTTGTAATTTTACAAAAGAAAAGGAAATTGGGACCTTGGGCTTAATAAACGGACGTACAAACAATTAGATGGACAGGTATGTTCGACTTATTCGTATGAATGTGAATATGAGTCGAAAGGTAAATAAAAGTTGAATGTATCCCAACATCTTTTGGATGCTTTAAAAATTCACATAAAGTTAAAATATCACAAGCCACAAGGGATGTAAAGCATAAAATTTAAGTAAATTAATTATTTCGTAATTTCATCCTTTTTTAATGAAATGAAATGAGCATATGTACTTATATATCTATATATATTAATTAATGAATTAATTAATTAATGAAACATTTAATTATACGGTTTAATTCTGTGTAACGCTCTTCTTCTCATTTCTTATATTTTTGTAATAATAAATAAATTGCTCAACTAATTAAGGCATTTTATCTTTATTAGTATTTCCTTTTCATCTCTGTCTTCTTCTTACCTTTCTTTCTCTCTCTACCTTTTACTATTTCTATTTTATATTAAACACTAAGAGTTTGAAATGTGGTATCTAAATATTTCCAATACATAAAAAGCGATAACGCGAACGTACATTTTCTTGATTAGCGATTTATGTATAAAAGCTCATTTAAGTGTCTATTTACGATCAATACATTTACTAGTGGTGCTAGAAATTAAGAGATCATCTGTAAATTTAATAAAAGCATTAAAAAACTGTCTCTGCGTTTCAGCCGAAGAGAAACGACTGAAATTTTACTTGAAAATGATTTTACAACTGAGTTTTCGTGTTTTAACACTCATTTGTTTAGATTTTTTTTTTAAATTACCGAAAATGCAATAGTGTCTATTGAGTCATACGTACATTACAAATACCTTGCTCATCTGATCGTATTTATCTATACGAAAATATCAATTAATGTAAGTTGTATGATAAAAAGAAATCTGTATAGTCCAATAGCTGGTTATCCACAATATTCTGGTGGGTGAACAACCAACAATAGAACCTGATTAAATATTCTTACCTTTTTATGTGTCATTATCTTCATTTACACCTTGAGTTCTATTTTTTTTTTATTTTTAATTATTGCATTTTACAGAGTTATTGTTGCATAAAAGTGTATTTTCCTAAATGTTCTTGTTCTTCACTTTTAAAATTCTTCCTCATTTTATTTATTATTTTATTTTAGTTTCCTTTCTTTACATTCTTCTCATCTCTCTCTAAATCTATTACTAAACCTCTTACAGTGCATTTTTTAGTGTGCACTTACACTTTCAACTTTTTATAATAAAACTTTTGGCATTCAGCGAAATAAATATTCATCTTTGCATATATTTACAAGAGCTGAAAGTTTGCTTCGTGAAACAAAACCCTTAATTGCATGCAGCATCATGCAAAATAAAGAATGTAGTGCGCGATAGCAACAACAAGAACAATAACAAAAACATATTGAAAAATATCTATAAGGAGAAAGCGAAAGAAGTTAACGTCGCACACTCTTCTAGAAAATGTTATTTATGATAATGATAAACGAAAAGACGAAGAGCTTTCTTTTAATTTTGCTTCTTATAAAGAAGTAGTTGACAGCAGAATGCTTTAAAGCAAATTAAAGTAAAATTTTATAGCATGGAAAGCTTTATATTATTTTGAATTAAAATGTAAAACAGCTTTGAAACAATTTGGCAAAAACCATTCATAGAATCTGGGAAGCTTTAAAAAATTTTAAACTTTCATGTTTAATTGATGGTTATTAAATAAGTTTGTAAAATGAAAATCAAGAGGCACATAATAATTTCGAATATGTTGAAAAAAGTGGCAAAAACAATTTACGTTTCTCAAATTTGTTGAGCAATCTTTTTCAAAGGTATTTTCCATATATTAAAGTTTGAACATAAAAGCTGCAAAACTTTAAAACAATTTGTATAGAACTAAAATTTTGTACTAAAAAATCAATTTCCTTTTTATTTACTTGCTTTGTTTTCTCTCTTGAAATAATTTAAAAACGAAAGGAAAAGAAAAAACAAGAAAATTATTTGGAATTATTTAAATACTAAAAAAAAATTAAATTAAAAATTCACAATTAAAAATTAATTAAGCATTAATTAAAAATTCATATTTTGAAAATCATGAAAAAAAATTTTTGAGAGAAAAATTTAAAACAAACAAAAAATTAAGAAAATTTTTGTTTGTTCTAAACTAAAAATATATTTTAAAGATAATTATATATCTAAAATGAATTGTAGGGCTCAAATAAAATTTATTACTTGCACAAAAAATTAAAAATATTTACATAATATTTACATAATTATTTAATTAGTTTTATGAGAAAAGTTGCTAATCTAATATGCAGCATAAATATAAAGTTATAAAGTAATTTCTCTTTTGCGTTACTTAGGGCAATGACAGCCATGTGTTTTGTGTGCAATTTGCCGATTATGTCTCATCAGGTGTGTTTGGTTTGGCAAGGTGGCAATGGCTGGGATGATTTAATAAGAGAACAACTGGAGGAATCAACAATTAAACAGAGATTGGGTGGTAGGCGTGACTCAGCTGCCCAAATTACAACGCCACCAAGTATTTCTCCACCAGCAGGTAAAAATAGCATTAGAGATGGGAAGGAGGAAAAACTTTTCGAAAAACTTGTAAAAAGTTCTTCTTGTTTTTTATTACAGGGCTTCAAAGAAGGCGTCGCAGTTCATTGGCTCAATTAACAGATATTTTACGTGAATGGAGTGGTGGTGGCAGTAAGCAACAGCAACAACAGCAACAACAACATCAGCAGCAGCAGCAACAGCAACAGCAGCACGGCCATGGTAGTCAACGTTCATCTAAGTTACCTTTAGATCGCCGAGAAACGTTAGCTGATTTGGCTCGTAATTTGCCATGGCGTACATCATCAGATGTTTCTACAACTTATGCAGCACCACGTAAACGTCGAGAATCTAGCGCTGATACTGGTTTAAAAAGTAGAAAATCACGTCGGGAGTCTACAACTGTCGATACTGCAAAGCAATGGCATAGTCGTAAGGAAAGTTTTGCTGTTGGTGGTAGCAGTAGCGGCGGTGGCATTGGCACTTCTGAAGAATCTAATTATAATACATTATTAACACCATCGGTACCAGCATCAGATACTTCACAAAAAGTGGTAAGTGTCGGTGTAAAGTATAATACACGAGACTAGAAAAAAATATCATAAAAGCATTCAGCCATTCCACTCCATTCTACTCCATTCCTCACCTATGTTATTAATGTTATTTTTATTGTTATGTATTCTGGTATTAAAGTGTTTACGGGGCGACTCCGGTGAAAGCATTTCGTCAATTCGACGTGACAGTTTTTTGGGACGTTCCACAACTCCTCCATTACAATCACCACAACAACAAATCCAAACATCTGTTAAACTAAATGCACATGCTGCCAATAGTAAAATTGTTAAACGTGATTCTTTGGCTGCCCCCGATTTTCCCCACAATTACCGTTTAGAACAAAGACCATCGACCAGTTCAACTGGCTCTATTGAAACAATGCCCTTAATTACAAGCACACCTTCTTACAATCAGGTGGAAACAGGCTGTCAAGCCTTACCGCCACCACCAGCAATAATTACTAGTTCGGTAACCCCACCCGCTACCAGTCCCACTACTAACACATGTGAAAGACGTGATTCGACCACTCAGTGTGGTCGTTTAAACCGACGTGATTCTAAAGCAGGCATTAGTCCTGAACGTGGTACTCGTTTACAACGTTTACAGAGGCAAGCAGTTGCTGTTGATGAAAGCCATTTACCTGGTGGATATCGTCGTGATTCACAACCTACTTTAAGTCCAGAACCTCTTGAAGATATGCAGAAGCGTTCCTCACGACGAGACTCTTTAAGTCCCGATTGTGCTTCACGTGGTGCCAGTCGCCGTGAGTCGCGCACACATTTATCACCCGAACGTAGTCATGAGCGTGAAGGTAGCCCACATAGGCGTAGAACTTTACGTCGCCAGAGTTCTTCTATAGTCGGCAAGGGGGCTCGTTCACCTGATTCGAACAGTTGTAGCTCTTCACGTGACGGCAGTCCATGTAGACGACCATCTCCTATACCGGTGGCAGATGTCGGAAGCAGTAGCAGACCTCCCATAAGACGCCAATCTACAACTGAAGAAATTTTAATTGCTCGTGGATTTCGTCGTCAATCCACCACCGAAGAAATGATACGATGTCGAAATTTTCGCCGTCAAAGTTCACAAAGTGATGACGTCGTACGGTAAGCATAAAAAATATACAAATCACTTAAAGCAACGCATTCATAAAATATTTTTTTTATTTCAAATTATCCTTTACAGTTATCGGGGTCGTCGTGATTCAAGTACACAAATACTTGATGGCACCATCGGTACGATGACAATAGAAACAACAAGCACATTTTTCGATATTAGTACACAAACAGGTAAGAAAGTGGTACAACGAGGAGTAAAATCAGTGGTATCTGTAATAAATTCTTTAATGAAATAAATTTAAATGACCTCAATATTTATAAACAGGCAACAGATAGATAGAAATATATAAAGAGATAGGCATGCAAATACGCGCTATGACGTTCCCAACAAGTTAAACACACGAATTCTGAATACACATGTTTGTGCATACATACATACATATTTATATATATATATATATATATATATATATATGTGTACATATGTATTGTATATAAACTGCATATGCTTATTCAATCAAGACGGCAAGAAAGTATTCAACATAAACAATAACTGAAAAGGACGAAAAAGCAACACCCACACATTCTGCAAAATACAATACTAACAAATATTCAATAGAGTTGTGTTGAGGAAGAAAAAAAAATTTTAATAATAATAGAATAAAACGAATTAGACAAGGCAAAGCAAATGTCAAAGAACTGTGAATAAGAGAGATATAGAGCCAGAGAGAACTAGAGAGCGTAAGGTTACAAAAGAGTACTCAAATTAAAGTAAAGAGAAATAAAAACAGAGTAATAAACAAATGTAGGTTATTAAGGCACACATACGCACATACACATATACACATACACACATACATACACGCATAACCATATTATACTGCAATAGAATGGGTGTATGAGAGAGAAAGTTAGTGAAATTATAGTATGCTTTTCAGTAACGGCAGTTGTTAATGAACACGCGTATTGTTAAGAAGTTTTTTGTACACGAAAAAAATTTTCAAGGAATTTCCAAAATATTGTCAAGTATGTGCGTGGGTTTTTTTTCCTTTTTTGTTCTTTTATGACTGTTTTTTAACTATTCAATTCAATACAAAAAAAAATTAGAAAAAATGTCCAACTTACAAACAATAAAATGCTGATTAAGTATTTTAAAGATAAAACAAAAGCATAATTTCAGGAGTGTTTTTCTTCTTTGTGCAATGTAGAACGTTCATTCTACATTCTTCGTGAAATTGTACTTGGTAAATTAAGAAATTACGAAAAAAATATACTAATTAAAGCAAAGCAGAAATAAAAAAATTATTATTATTATTATTATTATTATGAAATTATAATAACAAGAACAAATCTTTTAGAAGGAAATACAATATCAAAAAAAAAAGAGAGGGAAAGTTAAGTCAGAAACTAAATGTCATATGACAATAATAATAACTAACAAAATATAATAATAATAAAAACAAAATCAATAACAACAAGAGTAATACTAACAAGTAACAATTAATTTTAAAAGTGCCCTTTCATTTTCAAACTTCATTTAAAACGGCTTAAAAGTATGCTTTAATAAAAAGGCTACATAACGCAATATGCAACACATGAAATTGTTTTAATATAAGTCACGCGCAGCACCCACTCACAGGCACAAACATAAACACAAACACAAACACAAACACAGACACAGAGGCAGACACAAATACATTAACGCACACATACAACTGCACAACTGCACAACTACACTACATAAAGGTATGAAAAAAGAGCATAGTAAGTAAATCGTTTAAAATTAATGAATGTAAAATAAATAAGTGAACAAATAAGCAAAAAAAAAAAAAGCAAAATTGGGAAAATCAAAAATGTGAAAGGAAAAGGAAAAGGCAAAGGCAAAGGCAAAGGCAAAGGAAAGTTGAAATAAAATTTTAAAAGGTCACTGTCAATTTAGCACAAGGATTAAGAAAGCAAAGCGAAAACCGTAAGCGTTAAGAACGCTCTTAATACATGTAAATAACATTACAACAACAGAAACTCAAAACGAAAAAAAAAAAAAATAGTAAAAGTCAGAGAAAAGCAACCAATAAAACGCAACATGTTTGCAAAGGTTTGTATTAAGAAGCAGAAAAAAAAAACATCAAAAAAGCCTTCTCTTTTTGTGTCCTCTCTCATTTTACATGAAGTGTCACAAAAAAGTTTAACATTTGATTATTCACAATGCAAACATTAAACATTAGGAAACAAAAAGTCAAAAGAAAGAAAATATATGTTTGTATATTTTTTTTGTCAAAATTTCAAAACAAACTGCTTAAAAATGGTTAATTGAATGAATGAAAAGGTATAATATTAATTTATATGAAACGGTATTAAATTTTATAAATTTTTTTGTATAAAATTTATTAACAAAACTAAAGTGAACATAAAAGTATTTTGAATTTTTATTTTATTATAAATTTTACCTGAATTTCTATTTAAATAATATAACAAACACAAAATGAGTAAAAATAAAATAAATAAGAACTTTATAATCGGTCATGACCAATTCTTGGATACCCTACACCGCGTTGCCTAATTTGTTTTAAAAATCCAAAAAGCTTGAAAAAATTGAATTTATGAATTTTTAAATTATTTAAAAGATTGCTTATATGGATAAAGGTCTTAGAGATCGATAGATCTTGATCAAATTTTGTAAAAATATTTTATATGTTAAAATCCATTTTGATTTTCATAAAATGCCCATTTTCATTAAAATATACTTAAAATTACAAAATTTTTTTTGAAATTTTTTTTTTTTTGTTAATTTTTATGTAAAATAAAATGGTTCGTTTTGAACCATTTTCAATAAATTTCCTTTATGTATCATATTTCATTACAATATCTCAAAAATCAAAGGAATGGACAGACAGTTAGATTTCTAAGTCAAACGATGTATAATAAAAAGTGCGTCTATCTTAACTGTTACAAACGGCCATACAAAACTTAATATACCTGGTTCGGCAAGTGGTATGGCATATATAATATAAAATAATAATACAAATTTAAAAAAAAAAAAACCTTTTACATGAATCATCAGCAACAGTTTGGTTTTGTTTATTTCTCTTAGGCCAAGAGCAAGCAACAAAGAAACTAAAGCAAAATATTTAAGTATGATAGAAATTTAAAGGGTTCGTTGGTAGATTTATAAAAATGTGTTGCTTGAAAATGAATTGAAATATTTTGTTGGTAAAAGTTTGATGAAGTGTCATCAAATTCATTTCACTTTTTTAACAAATTATACCAAACATGATTTGCCCTTTAAATATGCAACAAAAATGTAAAAATTTTATAAAGTTACATTTCATTAGATTTTTCCATTCTCTAATCAAATAATTAGTTAAATTATATCAATAATTTTGCATTACATTAAAAAATTGTAAAATCGAAAAATAGAGCTTTGAAAGTTAAAAAAAAAAAAAATAAGAAATAATTGTTTATAAAAAAAGTGGTATAAGTTTTTCTTTAAAAATTCAAACTACTAAGAATTTGCTACCTCAAAATATAAAAATGTAAAATTTTTTACTTTTTTTTTTTTAAAATTTTTTTCAATTCTTACTTTTTGTAGTAAAGTAAAAATATTTGAAAATATACAAAATTCTTTAGTCCACCAACATTAGTATTCTAGTCCAGAATCATGTATTTGTAATTTGAATGTTAATGTTAAATATTTAAACGAATATTTACTTATTATTTTTTTTTTTTTCATTTAATACTGGACATTGAGATAAGAAAAATGAATGATGAATAACGAACGATTCTTGCATTTAATTTAACTGCTTTCCTTATGTCTGCAATAATCTATTGATTCTGGCTATGATCTGAAGACATTATAAAATAAGGCACAGGAAGCAATAATAAAGTTACATAAAGTCTTTTTAATGTTTTTCTTTGTATTGTATTCAAATTATTTGTATCAAATTGACATGTAAAACATGTAAGAATATGAAAATTAGATGTAGCCAAAATTTGAAAAACCACCATATCAGATACAATGATATTACAATTCAGAGACTGTTTCAGGTGTTCAGTGGTATATAAAAAATCTAAATAACAAGAAAGTGAAAATTTGGTATTGTATATATATATTACGTAGGCGTGGCTGTTGTAGATCTAAATTTCAACTCTTTCTCCCTCTCTCTCTCTCTCTCTCTCTCTCTCTCTCTCTCTCTCTCTCTCTCTCTCTTATGCCATTTTTGTTAATATTAAGGCAAAAAAAAAAAAGAAAAAAAAAAAAAAGAAACAGAAATGCTCTCAATTTTTGTTACACTTGGGGCGTAACTTTCAAACGATTCATGTTCATGTTCAATCATGTTCAAAATCAATATGAGCACATTTTCTTAATATGCCGCTTCTTTTTGTATGTTACAAACATAATGACCAAATTAATATACCAACAAATTTTTGGATGGAAAATATAGCAGTATGGATGAATAATTTGAAAAATGTTATTTTTTTTTATCAATGCTTCCTTTTGCTATTTCTTGACATTTTCTTCATTCTTTCAACCCCTTATTGCTAACGTCCATGAAAAAGAACTTTGTGGTATTCAATATAGTTAGAAATATAATACTTTTTGTAATCTTGTCATGTGTCTTATGAAACTTAATAGAAAATTTCTTGTTATATTTATATGTTTTTTTGTTCTTTATCGTTGTCCTTGTATTGTTTTTATGTCTTGCTTAGGCATTCAACAAAACAAAAATAACAACAATAACAACAACAACAACAACAAACAATAATAATAATAATAATAATAATAATAATAATAATAATAAAATAAGTAAATAAACAAAAAGAAAGAAAAGAACTTCATTAAAAGTTACTATCGTTTAAATTGTCCCACATTCATCCATGCACACATACATTCACATATACATATGTATGTTATATATGTACGTATATACATACTCTTGCATTTAGAATGTAGGAAAATGAAAAAACTTTTGATGATAAGGAATTCAGGTCAAGAATTCTATAGGATTTTACAAAATTACATTTGCTTGCCCAATAAGACTTTTTTTTTTAGCATTAATAACAATGATTATTCTATTAGATTTATTTATTATCTCTCCCCCCATAACCATCTCATGAACTCTCTCTAACTATCTTTATATATATATATATACACAATGATCTCCTTTCATTACTCAGTCTCACTTTTTGCTGTACTCTAATTACTTTATAAATTTGACAATTCAATAAAACGTTTACATGCGATATACAAAGAAAAAGATATGTTCCGTCTTCTTAATGTAACAACACCCTACAATATTTGTGACTTATTAATCTTACTGTTTTGAAAGGTAGATTGACTTATCATCAAATTGATAAATTCAAATTAATTTGCTGAAGTGATTTAAAATTGTCTATCCATCCATAACTTTTTTAGTTATTCTTATCAAATTGCTATTTTAAAAATATTTTAATAAATTTTGGTATGTTTAAATAGATAACTATTTTTATGATCGTTTGTAAAAAACAAGTAAGAACTGCATAGTCGGTCGGGGCCAACTCTTAACTACTTTACAACATTTTGCCTAATAACTAAACTAAAATAAACACATAAATTGTTTGCAAAATTGACAAAATTGTTATAATTGTAATTGGTCAATTAATTAAGATGGAGATTGAAAAGTCAGAACTATATGAACCAAATTTGGTATACATGCTTTTCAAAACTCAAAACACAAAGCCATGTCAAATTTTCCCTGAAACATATTTAAAATTGCACCTTTTGTATATACACTGACTTTTCCCGTAAAAGGCATTATATGAAAAGTGGCCATGAAAATAGACCCATCTGCACTAAATTTCGTATATGATACAAATTTAGGTGCAAGGGCCTTAAATTGTAAGGTTTTACCTACTACCAATGGTTTTTTTTTTTATAAAAGGCTTTATATGGGGCGTGATCGTAAAAAGAATTCAGTCTTAATTACTTTCAATAGGGTTCATTTTGGGCCCAAACATATCCATATAACAACTTTCACTAAAATATCTCGAAAATTGCAATCTGTAGCTTGATAGCAAATTTAGATGCAAGGGCCTTAAATTGTAAGCTTTTTCCTATTACCAATTTCTTTTTTTACAAAAAGTTTTATATGGGGCATGATCGTAAAAAGAATTCAGTTTTAACTATTTTCAATAGGGTTCACTTTGGGCCCAAAAAAAAACCATGTACCAAATTTTACTAAAAGATCTCGAAAACTGCAAGCTGTAGCTTAATAGCAATTTTAGATGCAAGGGCATCAGACACGCAGTTGGGCAGGTAGGCAAACAGATTTAAATTGAATAAGGAAGTAATCCATAGTCGATCAGTATAATAAAACATGGGTCTATCTCAATTTTTTTTTGGTTATTGCAAACATCTACACAAACTGCATTACAAGTAATTTATTTTATAAGCACATGATATTAAACATAAATGAGAGCAGACAACATTTAAGTTCCTCACTTCCTCATAATGCCTTTTTTTTTTAAAAGGTGTTCACTTGAATGAAAATTTTTAATGAAAATTGTCCTAAATGGTTTTATTGATACGTGAAACTTATAGGCCAAATTTGGCCATTTTTTTGCCACTCTCTCTAATATTCTTTTCAATTTCTTTATTTTTTTATTCATTTTCTGAATTTTCCCATTAAAAACGTAGTGAAGGATATTTCAGAGTTTAACTCAATTATACAATTTTTATTTGGTTCTGTTTCGCTTTACTTTTTTTTATTTACTTATCGTAAGTAAGTTTGACAAATTATGGTCCACATGATGAAATTTTTTTTTTTTTTGATTCCCATCTCACATAACCAACCTTTTTAAATCATACGCATACTTTCATTTTCCAGAATAGTTTATTCATATTAAGCTAGATTAATTTAGATATTTAAGAATCGATTTGAAACAAATATTTCATCCATCTGACTTTCTAACTTTTAACTTTTAAATATAGAATTTTTTCTTCTACGACAAAAGAATAAACGTAAGCACCTGGACCTAAATTTCTAACTAAATCTAACTAAATCAAATAAGAATTTTAGGCTCATACGGTATGTAATTAAAAAGTCAAAAAAAAAAAAAAAAAAAAAAAAGACTTACAAGTCAACAAAGTGGGATTAATGGAAATTTTTCAATTATATGAAAAGTTCATGTAAGTTTTCGGTAAAATATATTTAAAAATTATAATTTTTTTCATATAAAGAAGGCTTTACAAAAACGTCTTATATGAAGAATAAACCTAAAAATGGTCCAACATTCTTACCAACAGGTCTTGCTGCTGGTATAAATCTGAAATATAATATCTCAAATATAACGAGTTGTTGCTTTATAAAAGACAGACAGATGGACAAACATTCTTAAATCGATTTGAAAAGTGTTTCTGAAACAATTGTTTTGTTATAAATTAAGTCTCTTTCAAATTCTTTTGGATGTTACAAGCATCTGCATAAACTTATAATACCCTCTAAAATATCTATGGGGCTTGTTGTATGAGAAGACTTAAATATAAAAATACAATCAATTTACGTTTACATATGCCTAAGTAATTAAATTTTATACAAAAAGTGATCTATGTATGTGTATGTAGGTGTGTATGTTCAATCTATAAATAAATTTTGAAGTTTTTGAAAATTTGCCAATAACAAAAAATAACAATAATAAAGATAATGACAACCGCACGATGAAAGCTGAAAATTTTAACCAATTTGTGTTAACCAAAATTATCACATAAGTTAACATGATTTTATTAGACATCAGGCCATTTTTGTTTTTACACAAGTGAAAATTTCTTTCAAATCCGCTAAATTTTGCAAGAGTAAGTTTTTGATGAATATCGAATGTCAGAGCATTAAGAGTAAAATTTTCATTTTAATTTGAAACCATAAGTGTTCAATTATTCCAAATTTATATCTGGCACTTTTCATAAACATTTCATTCATTTCACTTATATAATACCCCACCTCTGGGTGGTGGGTATAATCATTTTGTTAACATGTTTGTAACGCCTAAAAGAAATGTATACATTCTTGACCAGCAACAAACTCTGAATTGTTTTAGATACATATCTAGCCGTCTGTCCATTTATGTGTCTGTCTGTTGTAAAGATTTTTTGGCAAAAATCATTGAATGTTCTTGCATGCAGTTTGAGATTGACATTGGAAAAAATTGATCGAAAAACACAACAAGTCTACTGATCTACAATGTCTCTCTAAAAATTAAGCGAATCGGTTACGCCCACACGAAATTCATTATTTAATTTTTACGTTTTTAATTTATTCCTAAAAAACTGAATCTGGTTTTAAATTGTAAATATCATGGTGTTTTGGTGGTAGGTATCCAAAATTTGGCTCCAGCCAAATATAATTTTCGTTTTTTTTTTATAAATATATATATATATATTTTTTTGTTTGTTTGGTTTGCTTTACTTTCTCATGTGAAAGCCAGGTCAACAATTTCATTGCGGTAATAGCAAATGAATGCAAATGAATGAATTCTTGTTTTGTTCTAGTTTTTTTTATTTTTTATTTTTTTTTTTTATTTTTTTTTGCTGTTCTGTCTGTTCTATATAAAATAATAAAAGCAGAAGGAGAAGAAGATTAGTGATAACAACAGCAACAATAATATAAAATATCACTGGAAATCCCACAATTGGCTGACTCTTATTTAAAATAAATAAAAAGCGTCAACAAAAAAATATTGATAAAAGCGAAACGAAGCAAAGTGAAGGAAAGCAAGACAAATAACAACAATAAAATAAATAATAAAAATAATAATTTTGTTAATATTATTTGAACTATTTTGTTAGTGATTGTTGTAATTTTCAAAAGTCTTATGAAAAAATTAAGAGTCATACAACGCTACACACATGGAAAGATTACAATTCGTCAATGGCTTAAGGGCTGAATCAATCAGGCTATGAAAGTTCATTTATTATGAATCTTTATAATTTTATTGTAAAGCTTTACGGATCAAAATTGTGTGCTAATGAAATGGACATTTTTTTTGTAGAATATCTGACTTTAAAGTAAACTTTTTCCAGCCATCATCGAGAATTTGAAGTTTGCAAATTTGGAGTTATGGAATTGAGTTTGTTATTCAGTGATGGAGGCTCTACAAAAGGGGCCTGCTTGATTGTCCATATGTTGTTAACATTTTTCTGGCCATTGGAAGTTCTTGGAAAATCGATCAAAGGATATGCCTGCTTTAAGCAACCGATTAGCAATCGATAAAAATTAGAAAGCTGAAATTTGATACAAGTATTACAGTTATTAATCTACAAATCGGCCACATTTTTGCAAAAGTACTATTAATATTTACTTTTGCTATCGGCACCAGATTCAGTATTACGATGTTATGGTCCTTGAGCGGGATGGATAACGAAAAATTTGTACCCAGCTAAATATAATTTGGATATTTGTTTAAAAACGATCAACCTTCCGAACCATTAATCCATATCAAATGGAATATTAAATTTAAGTTGGAAATTTTAATTTAAAATCTCTACGATTTTCAATTTTTATTAGACGAAAATTTTAAAAATCATTAAGTCTCAACCGTTCAAAAATTTTTAATTGCTTATTTGTTTTCTCCTTAATTATTATCATTTAATGTTTAAACGATATGTTTTCTTCTTCTTCTTCTTCTTCTTTTTGCTTACAACTTAGAAGCCAATGGCAACAATAGACGATAAACAATTGCCTGAGAAAAAAATGCATGAGAAAACTTACAATAAATTAAAAAATATATTTAATGACATTTTATGTAATAATAATTTTAAAATTATATTAATATTTATCGTTAGTATTAAAATGCGTATTAAAATTATGTATAAAAAATATATAATTAAAATTTATAAATTAAAAGTCAAACGGAACAAATCAAAAAGGCAGAACGTTCGCAATGCAAAGAAATGTCCGTTTTTTTTTTTTTTTTTGGGTTTTATCAAAAATCTGTTTATTGTTGAAAATAATCACTATGAGAAAGGTCTAAAGCCATTTCTTCATAATGATTTTTAAAAATTACTATTTTATCAAGTAAAATTTTAATGGTCACATTTGATAAAATTTATGGGCAAGCTTTTACTGGCTTTTACTCAATCTATGTAAAACATTTTCCTTTATAAGTTCCTTTATTTATTTTGTATATTTTTCTAACTATCTATCTCTAACGCTCTTTCTCTATCTCTCCAAAACTTTCAGTGCATAAATTATTGTCTGTCAATGTCTGACAATTTTTTCACTTAGTTTTTTATGTGGATGATGTTCTCCAGTAATTAAGCAATTTTTATGTTCTACTACGTTTTCATATTCAAATGTTGTTTCCTTATTTACCCCCCCCCCCCCCCCCCCCCCCCACCTCCTTCCATGTCTTTCATCTCACCCTTCTTTACTCATTTTATGATTTTTTTGCCATCTGATAATACTTTGCAAAAAAAAGAAAAAAAAAAAGTTCGTTTGGGGGCCTTGATGATTCTACTTAGACTCTTATATACCTAAAATTGAAAGCGTAACAAAGTTAAAAAAATTGAGAATGTAGAATTGATAGAGCCACTCATATGAAATTCATTTCATATTCATTTATATTTATGGGATATTTTTATTAAAAATTTATATAATTAAACTGTTTTTGATTAATAAACGTCTCATAAAAACTTTCGTATAAAAATAACATTACAAACAATTTTAATTTTTTTTTTTTTTTTACTTGGTCGAAAATTGGCATACAAATTTAAAAGAAATTGAAATATGAAATATGAAATATGAAATATGAAACATCAAAGAGACGGCCAAACAATCAAAAAGACTTTCTTATACTGAACTGAAACACAAAAATTATGGCAAACGTAAAAATTTACCTTTAAAATTCAGATCAAACTGAAAACTAACAGCAATAATTTTAAAATCCTAAATTAAATTATTTTTTTGTTAATATTTTTTTTTTTTCAAAGTTACAAACAACTTTACCTTTTAGACGGGCTTTCTTTTCCTTTTCTGGATGAATCTCTATGCAAAGGATTTAAATAAAATGAAATGAAATGAACATTTGATTAATATTTAGCGTTTCCATAATAGATCAAAGAAAAGAAAGAAAGTAGTCCTGAGATGAAACGTAAATGAAAGGAATGAAAAAATCGACAGGAAGTGAAAAAAATTAATGTAGAAAAAAGTTTTGCATTTAAATTCTCTTTCTCGAATTCCACGTGTAAAAATTTATAAAAGTTTATTATCGCTCAATGTTGCAATGCAATGTAATCACGTTTGCCAGTTGTCTATACCAGCAGCAGCATCATCATCATCATCATCAACAATTTTATTTTGAAACTTTTCTTTATTCAAGGCTTATTTTTTTTCCATTCTAAAGAAGTTGTATGTAACACTCAAAAGAAGTTAAGATAAATTCATTATTTTTTATAGCGATGGAGCCATTATCACTTTCACTGATATGATTTAAAGTCTGTCTAACAATTTGCCTGCCAGTCTGTTGCATAGAAATTGTTTATAATTTTCATGTGAAAATTTAACAAATTTGCTTCTATGAAAATGCGTTGTAGCATATTTAACAGTCAGTCTCACCAATTATATCTTATATACTTCTGTTGTTTTGCTTCTATTTTATTCATTTTTTTTTGCATTCATTTATAACATGAAAATAAAGTTAAAGTGTGTAAAAAAAAGAAGTTTATTTCATTGGGAAATAATTGCTACCAATGAGATTTGGAGGGATGGACTGACTGGTGGTATAACATTAAAAATTTCTTAATTAAACAAATTTCAAATTATTATTGTGTATATGGCTTATTGTTGTTGTAATTAATGTTTCATAGAATAAAAATTTAACATTTTGACATTTTATATTTTGGTAAACGTTATGCCAATAATTTTTATTATTCCAGTTAATTTCAAACATTTAATCGTTAAATTAATCAAATAAAAAAATTTTCAAAAATTATAGTGATCATACATTTCAATAACGCTTACATTCTACACTGCTTCTAATACAAAGTACAGTTAGTGTTTTACATGCATATCTGCCTGGAAGGCTCAAGTGCATGGTATAAACATACTTATGATCCCGACTAACTTCCAATTTAAAGCCAGTATTACACCTCATCTACATGACTTAATCCTTGGTGTAAGGATCTGGAGCCTTCTTAATTACTCCTCGGCTTAGATTAGATTAGCCCGATAAGCCTACCCAGCTAGCCATTTTATTCGGGAAATGGCACCCTGCTAGACAGAACATAATAGGGGAGCACAAAATAAACATAATTAGGTCGAGCTACGCCCGCGACATGGGCACCACAGCCCCCACGAAGCCAACCCCAACATCACCACTTGGGCAAATATGAAACTGCTTATCCCGTGGTACCAAATTAAATCTTTTGATCTGATCTCGTGAAACTCATGATTTTGCCTGATGGCCATGGATCAAGAACCATTGAGCAAGTGCTTCTCGGGATTGGTCGCCCCCTCTAAAACAAAGTATTAAAACTTTATGTACATATTTGTAACAGCCAGAAGGGTTTGAGATAGAATCAATTTTTAATATAAATTTATATCTGTCTGTCCGCCTGTACGTTTTTACTTATAAATTTGGTATGAAATTATGGGTCGAAATTTTTGAAATAGCTCAAAGATGAAGCCTACTGGAAATACTTTGAATTAAACCACTTAAATGACCATTTAACTTATGAGCAATTTTTCGAAAAGGAAGCCATTTTACAAAAAATTGTAACCATTTTAAAGAAAATTGGCATATTATTGTATTTTAATGTAGAAAATTCTCAGACCAGACTGGCCATATAAAGTTGTTGTCAGAAAATATCAAAAATAGACAACGAACATTTTCAATTATTCATTTAAGCAAATTAAATTTTTTAAAATTTCTTAATTTATGATTCATTTATTTGTCTTAATAAGTGGAGTTATATGGCATAGATTTTTTTGATAGTCAGCCTCGATCGATTACAATTTTCTTACTTATTAAGGAAATGAAATATCTTTCTTTCTTTTAGGATTTACAGCAATTTTGGAAAATCAATTCTATTTTCTGTCTTTTTTGTCATAAAAAGCAAAAACAAAAAAAAAACAAAAAAAAAAAGACAATTGATAAATTTCTAAAATTTATTTCAAGTTAAAAACGCATGCATAATTAAATTATAAAAATTGTAAAATTTAATAATTTTCCAATATGGAAAAAGAAAGTTTTTCATAAATTTTATACTTTTGTAAATTTTATATGACAAAAATTTTTTTTTTTTTGTTTATTATTAAATGAAATTGTTGAAACAAACAGAGGTAGACAACAGGCGACGTTAATTAATCACATGAGTACATTTATTTTCTACTCGTTCTAGGAACGCTTAATTTACATCGAAAGAATATGTCAAAATATGTCAGATATGACAAAAAATCCATAACTGGATGTAAATGGTTAAAGGCAGGATAAGTTAGTGCATGAATAAATGATCAATCAAAGTGTTGCCTCTTTTTAATAAACAATAAAACATGACCCATGAGTTAGAAGATTTTTACAAAGAAACATTTAAACATTGAGCTGAGCCATCTCAACTACACTACTTAGCATTTGTATAAACACTGTAGTAATATCAATTTAATTTAATAAATGATTTGCCAATGGAAAATATTTAAAAAAAAAAAAGCCAAATATTTATAAAAATGCCAAATAAATAAATAACGATCAATTAAAAGCAATCAAAAGCAAATAAATTTTATAAAGATAGACATGGCCAGATATAGAATGGAAATGGAAAAAGTTGTACAACTTTTCCATTGTTTTTCCATTTCACGAAAAGTGAAATGGAAAAACAATGGAGAATGTAAGGATAAGGCATCGATATAATGTCCTAGATATTTACTCGATTCTCTCAATCTAATTAATTGGCTAATAACTAATAATAACAGTTTCCTATTGCTATATTTTTTTTCCAATTTTTTTATTTTATTCATTTATTTATATTATAGACTTTTTATATATAAATTATTTATTAGTATCGACCCAGCAACTACGTGGATAAAAATTTAGGTACGAGCATTAACCAAAAAAAAAAAAAGTAATACATACAAAAAAATCAGAATTTTCAAATTAAATTAATATAAATTATATAAATAAAAATATTTGTACATTATATATATATATATATATATATCTGTCTCTTTCACTCTCTCTCTCTATATATATATATATGAATTAAGAGAAATAGGATAATTTTGTTAAAAATTTTCAAATGGGATGAAATTTAATGAAATTATCTGAAAATTTTATCTATAACATTTAGCATTTAATCAAACAACCAATAATAATAAAATAATAAATTTGATAATAATAACAACAACAATAAAAATATTTAATTTAATAAACATCAAGAAAAAATCAAATGTATTTACATTTACATGGTCTGTTTTTTTTTTTGGTTGAACATTTTAAACAAATTTAATTATTAATTAATTTAAAGCAAACATAAGTGGAATTTTCAATGGATTTTATTTTATAATTAAAAATTTATTACAACACTTTACCGCAATAAATTAACATTGCAAAAAAAAATTGCACATGATGAGATTTGTTGAAATAGCAACTATTTTACAAGATTTATTAAATTGAATTATTCAAAAAATTTTTTGAATTTTTACAAAAATTTAAAAAAAATTATTTTTATTAATATTTATTGAAAATATTTAGCTTGCTTAACTAAGCAATATTTTGAAATTTTAAGACTGATAAAATAATCATACAAAAAAATTTGCCAATTTTTTAAATTTTCATTGGGCACTTTTCAAAAAAAAATTTTTCACATTTTTTTAAAATTTAGTGCAAAACTTTTTAACAATAATTTAAAAGTATTCTTTTTATTTTAACTGTGCAATGTTAATAACTATTAAATCCTTTTATTGACAATGTACCCGATTTTTTTCCTCAAATTTACAGCAAATCGAAAAATTTACCTCGGTATACTAAATTCTTATTAGTTAAAAAAATTAAAGCTTAAAACAAATTAAAATTTAGTTTAGCTACATTTTTTGGGCAGCTGCTTGTAACTCCCAAAAAGGAGTTGAGATAGACCCACCTTTTACTTTACAGATCGACTCAGAATTACTCCCTGATTCGATTTAAGCTTGTCTATCTGTCTGCCCGTCTGTTATTTGTCCATGTAAATTTATTATTAACTTAAAACTCGCAATTCTTAGAATATTCTAAGGTAATTTGGACCAAGAGATGTACCCTTCCTATATAAGGCCTTTCTTAAAAAGAAGGCGTTATATGGAAAAAATTGCAATTTTGATTGTATTTTAAAGTAAATAATCAATTAATTGTATTTTAATATAAAAAAACAAAATTTTTTACAAAATTTGTTCCAGTTTGGTCAATTTTTAGAACCACTTCTCATATAACGCCTTTTTCGATATAAAAATATTTATGGGTACCTAATTTCATTCAGATTGCCCCATTTTTTCAAACTCCTCCTCATGTAAAGAAATTTTCAATGAAATTTTCAATGGAATATTTAATGAAATTTTCAATGAAAATATTCATTACAATGAATTTAGCTTATCTTAGTTTAATTATAATTAAGTGGGGGCTCCCATCAACTATAAAGTTCTTACTTGTTAATTAATTAAGGGCCATTACTTTTAAAAGAAAATTATGTATAAATTTTTTTTTGAGTTGTATCAAAAACCAGTTTTTAAAAATATCTACATCTTATGCAAAAAAGTTTTTTTTTAAATCTGAAATTTACTTAATGAAAATGTAATAAATTAAAAGTGTAACTGACACATTTTTCTTAAATGTACATGTAAATAATACGTTAGAATTATCTAATAATTATTTTTAATTAATAGAATTTAAACATTTCAATTATGTAAATAGTTAATTCTATCACAACGAATAAAACTATTTTTAAATTTTTCTTGATTTTTTTTTTGTTTTATATTTTCAATATTTTTTGCCATTTTTACATTTTCTCATTTTCATTATTTTATTGTTGTAGTTACAAGTAAAATCTTATATATATATATATATATATATATATTTTTTTTTTTTTTTGCTATAAAAGTTCATTGTCATCCATTTTGCATCATCGAATAAAAGTCACATCTATGTTACATAAAATACTATAAATAAATAAAAATTTCATAATTGTAATCTTTTTGTAATTGTAATTGTAAAAGATTTCATATTCATCACCCACAGAGGTTGGGCATATACTCATTTTATAATTTAATTTGTAACATGTAGAAGAAGTCAAAAAAGGTATAACGATTTGAAATAAGGCAAAAAATTATTGGCAGTTTATGTAGGTTGGCTGGTTTTAAAAATGGGTCAAATCGTTCAGAAAAGAAGGCTTCCACAATGTAATGTAAACTGCAGGCATCTCTGTTTTTTAAAAAAAATTCCATATTAAAAACTGAAATTTTATAAAAAATATCAAGACTTTTAGTCTACAAACGCTACAAGAAAATCATGCAATTTGGCCAAACCCTTTGCATATGAAATAACTTTAAATTTTTTGTCTGTCTCATAAGGTATCAAATAATGCCTGATTGTTGGATATTTAAGATTCAACATCAAGTAAAAAACAATTAATTTTCTCACTTGTTTCAATTCAAATATACATAAAAATAATATTCATACATGTTCGTAAGTTTTTCATGGGCTTTCAACATATTCAATTTTATAATCACATCACAATTTTAATTATAACAAGCTCTTTAACATTAACATGGATGTTTTATTGATTGGTTGGTTGGCTTGGATTGGTTAAGGTTATAAAGAATTATAATAATTGTAATAAAATGTGAGAGTAAATGAGAAAATAATGTAATGTGAACGTAGTTGTATTATGGAAAGTCTAACATAACATTTATATAAAAGTAAAAAAAAAAAAAGTAGTAGATAACACTATGGCGATGACTCTCACAAAAATAGCAATCACAGCAAAGCAACAACATGAACATTAAGAAATTATAAATAATATTACAGCAATGCCTTCTGATCTTTGCAATACTGTACATACAACACATGCACAAACCGAGTGCACCGAGTGCACCGAGTGCAATGAGTGTACCGAGTGCACTTTAAACGAGTTGAAAAGCTAAAAAGAAAAAAAAGGCAATACAATATTTAGAAAAAAAATCATCTAAATCATCAACTTTCAAATACAAACAAACTTATGTATGTATGTGTCTATATATGTATGTATGTATGTACGTGTGTGTGTGTGTGTATGAGAAATCTAAAGAAAAGCTCTGCCAAAGCTAACAAGTTAGAAAAAAAAGTAAAAATAAATAAAATATTTTTAAGAGCATATGAACGCGATTGTGCGATTGTATGATTGAATGAATGAATGAATGAAGAATAACGTCGTTTCTCTGGTAAATGCATTTATATATATATTTATATACATGTATATATGTATGTATATGTATATGGATATACATTTATATATACATAATATAAAAATTCTATGTATTTTTCCATTTGTCTGTTTGTCTGTTTGTCTGTTTGTCTGTCTGCTTGTTTATCTGTACATCCATGTGCATTATTTTTAGTTGTCATAAGTAATGGATGATGAATTAAATGTTAATAACAATAATAATTATGATTATAATGTTGATGATGATTATGATGAGGTTTGTGATGACAGCAACAATTGTTGCATTTAATATATAAAATGGCTTCGTTTGAGAGGTTGCTCATAAATAGCAAGAGAAGTATAGATAACTATCATTTAATAAAAAATTTTTTTAATAATATTTATTGAATTAATTTTAAATTTAATTTCATATTATTTTGCTAAATTATTTTTAAATTATTTTTAAATATTACATTTATATCCTTTCACAAATGTTGCTGCATTTATTCAAGTCAATTTTCTCATTTCTTTGTCTTTTTTGTTTTTTATTTTTTATTTTTTTTTTTTTAAGTTAGAAAAGCGTAGTATTGAAACTTTTTTTGTAATTATACCGTTATTATAAATTTTTTATTAAATGTAAGTTATTTATAAATGTAAGTTATTTTATTAGCATAAAAAAAAAATTTACATGGCAATTTTGATTTGCATGAAAAAATTTCTTTTAATTTGCTTTTATAAAAACTAAAAGAATTAGGATGATTGGTATTTAAAATTCGACATCAATTAAGAAAAAAATATCTACGTTAGCTATTTGCTTATTTTAAATGATTTATTATCATTATGAAGATTTTATAAAAACTAAAATAAATGCAGAAATAAGAGAAAATATTTTACAAAAATATTTGCCTTTTTATCCATTTTTCTCTATTTTTATTTTTATTCTTTTTTTTTCTCTTTCTCTATTTTTTCTTGGTATTTGACAAAATATATATATATATATATATATATATATATATATATATATATATGTATAAAATATAGAACCGTCGCCATTATATGATAATAATCATTATCACGAGGAATGCTTGCGATGCAATTCATGCGGTTTAAATTTAACTGGGCCAAATCAAAAGCGTGCACGACGATTCAAAGTAAGTTAAAATGAAAGCAGGACCGAAAAATGCCATACAACAAGTAAATATTCTAACAAGTAAAAATTTTTGTGGTAGATCGAAGCCAACTTTTAAATACACTACACCATTTTTTTTATTATGATTAAAATATTAAATAAATGAATTACAAATCAACCAACTTGAAGGAATTTAAAATTATTTAAAAGTTATTTGACAAGTTCATTATATGACAGGCAGTCCAAAGATGAGTCCACATGGATGGATAAAATTTGCTATGCATATTTCTTATATCAAAATATAAAAAGAAAAATGGCAATTTTCATTAAAATAAATTTAAATTTGTAATTTTTGAAAAATACATTTTATGGAAAGTGCTTAAAAAAAATGGTCCGTTTCAAAACGCTTTCCATATACTTCGCTTCAAGATCAAAGCTTACCTATAAACTAAATTTCATTGCAACCTTTAGCTCCATAACAGATGGAAGGATAAATATATTTAAATTGATTTAGAAAGTGATTTTTAGATAATAACTTCTTCTGGGTATTATAAACAGTTGAATATCTGTACCACAAGTGATACAGAGAATATAAAAATAAACCATGCCTAACAATTTAAATTTGTACATTTCGGATGGATATAAAGGTATTTTACCTAAATATTTGTAATTGAATTAAAAATTTAGAGCTTAAACAACTGAATTTACAATTTTTGTGAAATACCCAAAAATTTTCCCATTTAAGTAAAAAATTTTACATGAAATGATTACAAACGAATTATCGAGGAAATGCTTCTTTTGATATATCAAAATTAATGCGAAAATAGTCTCAAAAAAGTAATGGCTTTTTTTTTACTGATACGATTTGAATGGTTAGGCGTCTACTTTTTTTTTTTTGTTGTTCATATCAAAAAAAAAAGGAAACAAAAAAGAAGCTAAAGACAATTTCAAAATTTGAAAAATATCAAACTTCTAATCCTTGTCATAATTTATTTTTGCCTCGAGTTGAAGGCAAAGTAGGCCATGCCTTGGATACTCACCAAACAAGCATTATGATATTACGATTCAGAGTCGATTCTATTTTTCAGAACAGATGGTAAACGTAAACATTAAATAGTATAATTTGGCATTGTACAATTTCTGGTAGGCATGGCCAATTTCCATCATATTATTTTAGCTTCTGTAGACCAATGGCTTTAATATTTGTACAAAATTTCAGTTCTCTACTTTTTGCCGTGAGTAACAAATCATTAAGTTTTACTTAAAAAACTGAGGTGCACTGTGGGCGTGTCCTTTTACCAATTTTGCCCACTTCCAATATCTATCTGCCTGTAAAAACTTACTTAAACTGAATGCGACCGGGAGAACGTGAACAACACACAGACAGATAGACAAAATGAATATATAACCAAACTCTGGGTAATAAGTATAATAAGTTTTATGTAAGCTCGAAAATAAAGTAATAAATTGTTTACTTTAATATTCATCTATAAGATAATATAAAACTTTTATATTATATTTTAGAATAAGATAATTCACAATTTATATTGTATATCTTGTTAAGTATTAAATACTTATTAAAAATCATCATAAATAATGTATAAATTCATGTATGGTGTGTATTAGTGTTATTATTATAAATATTATTTATAATTTTGGTTTTTTTAATATTTTTTTTTTAATGTCCTTTTGCTATTTATAGAATCAAATACTTTGCGACCTGCATTTTGCAGACGTTGCCCTAATGGAGTGTTCAGATTTCATGCAACAGCTGAGGAGCTTCAAACCACAATCATTGGGTTGCGCTGTAGCCAGGCGTAAAAGTTCTACAACATTAATATTCCCACTGCCGCCACAAGCATGCTCTGGTAAGTTTAAGTGTAGATATTTAAAAATACTTACAAAAATTACATTATAATAATGATAATAATAGGATCAATAATAATATATTTATAGTGTGTTGGCATAAACAATGTTGCCATATTTCCTACATTTTTCTATGCCAGTATAATATAATTATATTTTGATATAAAATTACAATAAAAATTACTTATGCGCAACTTACTCATTTACAATGAACAAGCTTCAATCGAACTTGGCGCCTAAAAGTCGACCGTATAAAATTTCGACACCTTTTCTTATTTTTTTTTTTGATTATAAGATAAATAATGGAAAACAAATAAGAGCTTTAAAGTTGGTTGACGTCGACTCTTAAATACCCTACCTCATTTTAATGTAATTAAAGCCAAATAATTGTTTTTTATAGGAGTAGAGGTTCAAAAAATAAATCTATCTAGACCGCATTTGGTACACCTGCTTTTTTTTTTAATAAAACACAAGGTAGAGAAAATTTTCGGTAAAGAATATATTTAAAATTGAAGCTTTTGTCCATATAATCGCTCTTTTCGAAAAATGCTTTATGTGGATAGTGATCATAAAAAGTTGGCCATTCTTACGGCATTTGGTTAAAATGTAACTCAGTGTCGATTAACGCAAAAATATATTTAAGATTATAATTTTTTTTTCCATATAACGATTTTTTTCAAGAAAAGTTTTATATGAAGCGTGGTTGTAAAAATGTATGTGATTATAATCCTATGCAAGAGGGTTCTCCTCCGGACTAAAACACATACATTTATCAAAATTTCATTAAAATATCTCAAAAATTGAGTATTCTAGCTTACTAACAAATTTCTATGAAATGACATACAGACAGAAAGAGTTAAATCGCATAAGGAAGAAATTTTGAATCGATTTGTATAATAAGAAATATGTCTATCCCAAAGCTTTTGAATGTTACAAACATCTACACAAATTTATAATATCTTATAACATGATTAGTATGCGATATCAAAAAGAAACAACGACGACCATAAAACAAATCATGCAAGAGTAAAAAAAATTAAGAGAGTATAAGTACTTTGCAAAGAGATTGCCTTTTGTATGCTTTGTCTGTTTAAAGTGAAAAAAATATAAAAAAATTAAGTCTATGAAATGAGATCTATATTAATTAAAAAAGACATGTGGAGTCGTTGCTCTTCCTATACTTTTTCTAATATTTCCTCTCTTTTATCATAATTATACAATGACTCATCACATATTTTACGATTCATACATATACATATATGAAGTGCACATATTCTGTAGATGTAATTACAAACAAAGTTGAGAATTTGACAATGATACGACCAATTGATTAATCGATTTGATTGATATTAAAGAACATTATTTAGAAGGAAGGAAACATACATAAAATGATAATGAAGGAAAATTAATTATCCTTATATCAGTTTTCTTTTGAAGAAATATTGACAAGTAACAACAATATAAATTAATATTTTAGTATGAATGTACAGAGCAAAGGAGAAAAATTAAATTGCACATAAAAATTTATAGAATTTCTATCAAAAATTGCTAATTTAATTGCTGCTTACTAAAGAATTGTATTTGTAATTTTAATGCTTAATCTTAATAATAAAATAAAAAAATTTTTTAATTTAATTTTAGTGCTAAAAAAATTTAAATTTAAGATCAATCTTAGTAGTTAAAAGATCTTAAAAATTACACTAAAAATATAAATGCTGAAAATTTACTTTAAATATTAATTTCAGTGCTAAAATTTTAATATTTTTCAAAAAATTCAACTAAATACATCCTTACTGACATTTTAATTTTTATATTAATTCTAGTACTAAAATTTAAATATTTATAAATATACTAAAACTATTAATTCTGACAATTTAATTTTATTACAAAAAAAAAATGATCTATAAAATTTGTATACTAAAAATATTTTTCATAAAATTTATTTCATAAAATTGTAACAATTAATTAAACAAATATATAATTAGAATAAGTAAATATGCTAATTTTAGTAAATGACAATTTACAATGAAAGTTTTTAATATTGGGTTTTAAAAATTTTCAAAATTCAATACTTCACAAAACAAGTAAACAATAAATAGATGGAAGAATAAATTTAAATGCTGTAAAATGCTGGAATTGAATAGATGTCTGTCCGTTCAAAACAATAAGAAAAAAATAAGCAAAACCAGATCAAAAAACATCTTACAATTTTCCAACAACATTAATAAATAAATTTCTTAATCAATTCATTCAAGTGTTAGTCATTAAAAACAAAACAAAAAGTAAAATTGTAAAAATAACTAAAGAAGCAAATAGAAAGAACTGAAGAAAAACCTCAGATTTCGTATTGTTCATTTTTTACTTTCTTTCTTTTTTTTCTTACTTTCTTTTCTTTTTTTTTTTTTGTTTCTATTTTAATTTGATTTGATAAATAGAGGAAAAAGAAAAGCAGTAGCGAAAAAAAAAACCTTTTTACGCTTTTACGTTTGCTAGAAAATCTTCATTGAGAAAACTTTCTAATAAGATTTTAGAGTTTTCTTTTCTATTTTTTTTCTCTTTTTTTTTGTGTGTGTGTGTGTGTGTGTGTGTGTGTGTTAGCCTCTGGATAAAAATTTAGCAATAACAAAAGTAATAAGTAGTAAGAAGAGAGCCAAATAGAATGAAATGAATGAAAAATAAAAAAAAGAAACCGAGAAAACATGATTGGAAAACTTTTCAGAAAAAATCATATCAAATGAAAGCACAACAATAACAAATATTTAATGTTATTCTTTCACAAATGTTATTATTGCTATTGCAGTAATTGTTACAGTTGCTACTGTCTCTGTTGATTTAAATTAACAAGTAAAACATGTTTTGATGAGATTGTCTATCGCTTTTTTTTCTTTCTTGTTTATCTGGTTAGAAAAGCAACAAAAATGTGTCAATAAGTTTAATTAGTTTTTGTGGTATGTCTCTATTTATTTGCTGCATTCTAAATCCCTAAAATATCTGTCATTAAAATATTGCCTACAATTAAGCTATTTGTATTAAATTAGTAAAATTTTGGTCTACTACCTTCAGGTTTAAAAATAACATTTTATTTATTCGGTTTTCTTATTATTTTTCTTTTCTTCTCTTTTCTTTTCTTTTCTTTTCTCTTCTCATTTTCGTACTTTTTATTCTTCAAATATTATTAAACTTTTTTTGCCATCCAAGATGATTGTATTTTGTGGAGTTTTTTTTTTACTTAGAAAGAGATAAAAATAAGGCGAATTATAAATATTTCGAAATTATATTTCGATAACGAACATTGAAATCGATTATTTCTAAATTTGAGAAAAACTAGCTAAGAAAATTTAAAGAAGTTTTTGCTACTTATGGATAATTCCATTTATGATTCCATGATTCCATTTTTTTATGTACGCATTACCTTATATAGTTATTATACTCATTACCCAGAAATTGGGTTCCAAAAGTTAGGCAGCGAAACCTTTGAAAAAATATTGAAATTGACATTCTACAAAATCTTGCAAATGGACCATGTCTACTCTGGATTATATAACAGTAAATTATCACTTTTTTTCTGTCCCTTTTTACTTATTACTCACAAAATGCAATACGTAATATCTATCTAAAAATTTTCATCTCGGTGAAGACTTTCTAAAATTATGCAAAAGTTTACTTCCGGTTTTAATTTTTTTTTTTTATCCATAACTTTCAAAGTACAACATACGGAAAGTTGAAATTTTGCACGAATATTATCTGTGCAAAAGTTCCTTTAATCAGTCACACCTACCAGAAATTACACAATATCACAAATTGGTCAAACGATCAAAGAATCCAAAGTCAAAGTCCAAAATTCAACGTAAGCAAAAGTTTATTTGTTTTCACCCACAACTTAACAACTGAAACACTTAGAACATTAAATTTTGTTAAGCTCTTGGCCTATAATCGATACAAAAAAATCGTGCAAATTGACTACGCCCATCCGAAATTGTACCTCTTCAAATAATCTGTCTTCAAAAAATCTGTCTGTCAGATTCAAATTGAACTGTTTTTCTATTTTGTCCTTTCTCTCTCTTTCTCCTTCTCTTTCTCACCTACTCTTTTTCTGGGTCTTTTTTCCTCTCAATCTTCCAAAAATTTATACAGCACGAAAAGTCCTTTTAAAAAAAGTCTGCGAACAAATACAAACGAAAAAGAATTTTTCCGTCTGAAAAAAATCTTATGAAAGTAAAAAGGATGTAAGTTTTCTATTTCTATAAATTTGTCATTCTTTTTTTTAATATCATATTTTTCAAAATATAAAATAGTCGAACTAAGAAGAAAGCACTTTCAAGCGCTTTTTTCCTTTAATCGATCAAATCGCGATTTGTAATATGGATTAATTTTAGTACAGTCTTTCGTAAGAATTGTTTTTTCTTCTTAAGCCTTAAGCATTAATTTATGATTACTACGCCAAATAGTTCACTAAGATTTATCGAAAATAAATATGATGATGATGAAATTTTATGAACATCAGAAACAAAGAAACCAAAACTTATCAGGCCTAACTGTGACCAGTTAGCCTTGTGCCATCGAACGAAACAAATAAAAATCGGAAGAATTTATGTCAGGTGAATATAACACGTGAGACGGAACTTTCCATTTAAGTGTTTAAGTGTAGATTTGAACTGGTTTTACAATAGTAGGGCGAGTGTTTATTATAAATAAAATCTCGTAATAAATTATGAAATTTTCAAGGCACTCCATGTCCTTGCTTTTGAATTATTCCTAACACTTTTAAACGTTTCCAAACAATTAATTCGCTAACTGCAGATTTCTTATGTACAAAAAAGGTACAATAAAATTCCCCATAAAAATGTTTAATTTAACACGAAAGTAGACATTTTTAGAATTAATGACGAATTACTTCATTTACACCAAAATGAAATTTATTTTCTTACATATGCATTTCATGCCATTCAAATTTTCGTTCAGGGAATACAGCTGCGGTCAGAAACAGCGAGAACTTATTTAAGATCTTAAAATTATGTATTATACGAAATTATCGCTACATCTGTATTATTTTAATTATTATATCACGTAATATCTGATTGCAAAAATATGGCACAAATTTTTGCCTTAATTCTACCATTGATAATTTACACAACCCTTGATATAGTTAAATTTATCCATTCTTACATTTCGGAATATAATTAATGGCATATATACGGTTTTTTTTTTTTAAATCTAATTCAAGAAATATGCGTATGGCTTTTGGAGAAAAATTTTCTGGAAATTTGTTTGAAACAACTACCATTCGCCAACTACAATTCGCCATTAATCGCATCATTTCGCCAATTATTTAAGTATTATTTATTTATATTTATTTCACTTTTTTATTTTATTTTCAACATCTTCGTCCTACTTCTCTTTGACCCTTATTTTTTCGGCATGACTTTTGTTTTTCGTTAATCATTCAATAAATAGTTGATGAAATAAATTTCTTCAGAAAATATTTCAAGCACGTACTTTGTAAATTTTTCTCGTTAACAAACCCGTTGCCATCTCGATGCTATAACTATTACAACAACAATAAAAAAAAAATAATAATAATAATAATAATATCAACAACTTTACAGACCACTCACTCGCTCATATTTTCTATCTACTTTCAAGTTATTAAGTGGAAAATAATAAAGCGAGTCAAACTACAATAAAACTAAATAGTAAAATAAGAAGAGCCAAAGAGAAAGATACAGTTAGCGAGAGAGACAAAGAGAAAGAGAGAGAGAAAAAAAGAAAGTTAGAAAAATAAAGATAAAGAGCAAAGAGTTTATTAAAGAAAACAGAAAAGAGAATTCCAAACTGGTATATAATAAGAATATAAATTTAAATTTAGAAAAAGAAAAAAAACGTCAACTTGATGATAAACTAAAAGAACAGCAAAAACAACAATAGCAAAAAGGAAAAAGAAAAACAAAATATTTAAATAAGTTTATAGCGATTATTATCCTTTTTTTCTGGAGCTGCCGTCGCTACAGTAACTGGTAATGGTAAACACACATGTACACACACACACACACACACACACACACGCACACACGACACGCACATTTATATGTAATTCATACAGATTTTCTTATTGTTGCTTCTACTTCCATCGTCGATTTAATTTTTGTTTATTGCTTCTATTTATTATTGTTATTGTGTTTTGTATACTTTGCTAAATTTATATGCAATATTTATTATTACACTCTACACCATTTGTAATGAAGGACTTTATTAGCTTATACAAATATTTGTAACACCCAGACAGAGCTTAAATAAACCCATAAATGTTTTGTTGCTGATTGACTTAGAATGAGTTTCTGAATCAACTTGAACCTGCCTTTCAGTCTGTTTATCTGTTTACTTGTAAAAAAGCCTCAGGTCTCAATTTTCGTGATATTTTAATAAAATTATTGCATAAGTAATAGATAAACTCTATTGAAAATGATTAAAATCGCATCATTTTTACAATAATTCCCCATTTAACGTCGTATTCGAAAAAAAGTTACTATTTTAAATATATTTTTCTTTAAAATAGTAACTAATACTATCTTGTATTTCAACATAAAAAAAAACGTGTGCCAAATTTGATCTAGATCGATCCATTTTTGAAACTTATAACGAACCCAGCGGCATAATGTATGTAAAAAATTTTTTTCAATTTTGTTAAATTGCAATTCATTTATTCGAATTTTTAATCATCGGCAAAGTAGTGTAGTGTATATTAAAAGTCGACGCGGACCTAATGGATTTGATATTTTAACTCGACTAGAAGATTTAATAGATCTGATATTTTAACTTTCGTAACTCATGAATAATTAACCCAAGAAAATTAAATAAATCGAGTGATAAAAAATTCAAGGTTGTACACGCAATTAAAAGTTTTGGTCTAAATGGATCTATCGAGTCATTTTTTTTTTTATTTATAATATAAATCTGTGTTTAAGAATTGCCCTAATATTTCTGCCAAATTTTTTGCTAGTACTTTTACTAATTTTACAAAAGACTGATCTACAGGCGGACTAAGTTAGTTTAAAATTTATGCATATACTTCTGATATATCTTTTTTAATGTTCCAAGTAATGAGAAGTTATATTTTAAAATATATTTAGGATAAGCATTAAAGTCTTCCTTTATTTAATTATCTGGCGTCCAAGCTTTCACTAAAATCAAAATTTTTTATAAAAAACCGA
This sequence comes from Melophagus ovinus, assembly GCA_023089585.1. Lineage (NCBI taxonomy): Eukaryota > Metazoa > Arthropoda > Insecta > Diptera > Hippoboscidae > Melophagus > Melophagus ovinus. The sequence continues at coordinate 2,554,229 of JAKKIB010000255.1, read as the reverse complement.
TTGTACGCTTCTTGAAGAAGTTGATTTAAAAAATGCACTCAGTTGGCTCAGAATTTTTCGACTTTTTCTGAATTCTACAAACCCAGAAATGTATTTGTAATGCGTCAATGATTATAAAGCTTTCATTTGCATCAGCATAATTTCTTTAGAATGCCATATAAAATTAATGGTATATAAGTAAAAAGTTATAATCATCCAAAGTTTGCCCATTTAAGTCCACGCTAAATTTATGTTATATATACAAAATTAGTATGAAGTTTATTGTTGATCGGGGCCGACTTTTAAGGACCCTACACCACTTTACTTAACATGAAGAAATCGGAACCATTTGAACAAATGTGTTACATGGAAGAATATTCAAAATGGGAGCCAATTCAAAATTATGATTTTTGTCCACATAAGGTCTTTCTTCCAAAAAAAAAGGGTTATTCTGAGAGATGTCGCAAAATGTACCAAGCTGAGCCAAAATTTGGTGCCAGTTTCTAAAGTATGTTTAAAATTGTGACATTTTTTTAACGTATGTCACTTTTGGTGCAAGGTATTGTAAGTCTGTGCAAATTTTTGTAGAATCCAAAAGAAATTGGGATAGATAAACCTTTTTTTTATTATACAGATCAAAATAGAATCCCTTTTTATTTAAGCGATTTAGGCGTGATATGCAGGTCTCCTATCAAGCTACATATCGAAATTTTCGAGATATTTTATGAAAGTGTGAGGCGTAGTTGTGTTTTGGCTTAGAGATGAGTCCCATTAAAAATGGTCATAATCAGACCATTTTTACGGACACTCCTCTTTTATATATATTTTTTTTGAAAAGTCGCTTTATAAAAAAAAGTCGAAATTTTCAATAAATTTTTGTACTTATATTGGCAAAGTACTGTATTATAAAATTGAACATATACTAAATTTTGTTCAGATCGTCCATTTTTACGTTTTTTCCTGTATAACTTTTTTGAAAAAAAAAGTCATTATATGGACATTTGGTACAACTCTAAATATATTTTAAAGAAAATTGCATCTGCCTAGAATTTTGACATGAAAAAAGTGTGTACCAAATTTGATTCTATTACGTCCATTTCTTAAATCGCCTGCCACATAAGGAACGTTTCGAATTATTTTCAAAAATTTAAAAATTGAAAAATAGCAATTTTTTTATATCGTTGACTTGAAATTCTCTTATTTCACTTTAGACAAAGAGATGTAGAGTAAAATTTTTACATGCTTTTGCACTAAAAATTTTTATGATTTTTTGGAAAAATTGCTTTCTTTACGCCAAAACATTATTTACAATAAATGTTTGAATAAATCCCAGAAATATTGAAATGTGGAATGGAAAAGGCAAACTAATAAGCTTTCAAATAAGCAAAAGGATTAAATTTATTGTTGTTGTTATCATGACTATTATTTTTATTAGTATTGTTGTTGTCATTGCACGTTTTGAAAAATCCAACTAACATTTTTATTTTTAATTATCATCTAATAATGAAAAAAACACAGTACGCGCTGACTTCTCTCTCGATCTCTTCCTCTCTCTATCACTTTCTCTGCCACTTTGTCTCTACTATTATTTCTATGTATCTCTTTCATGAATTGGTTGCCAAATATTAAAAGAAAAATAAAAACAAAAACTAACATAAACAACAAGAACAATGAAAGCAAAACGCCCGAAAGAAGAAAAAAGAATTGTTAGCTCGAAATAAGGAGATTGAAATTAAAAAGTTAACAACGTAGAAAAGAAAAAAAATGCGAAGTATACTTTTAGGAAGAATAAAGCAGCATTAAAAAGCAAATTTTTAATAGATAAAAACAAAAAAAAAATTGCAATAAAATAGTTGCTCTAACAACAACATTAAACAAATTTTGATAAAAATCATAAAAAATTATTTATGCTTTTTTTTTTCTTAATTTAATAAAATGTTTTACATATTTTACATGCATTTTTATATACGAGAAATAAGTTCAAATATATTCATATATTTTTGGCATATTTCAACAAATTTATTGTTGAAATAAAATTTAAATAAAAGAACGAAAAATTATTAAAAAGAAATTATTAAAAAATTATTAAAGAGAAATTTCATCAATAACAAAATCGTATACAAAATCGTACAGTACTGAGCAAAATGATGCATTCACTTTCAAGAATAAAACAAAAAAAACAAAAAAAAAAATTAAGTAAGAAAATTATATTTGGCTGAGGCTACATTTTGGTTTTCCACCACTTAGATACTATTTTATTATGATTCAGGAAGTGTTTTATTTTTTCAGTAGCAGAGAGAAAATGTAAGCATAAAAAAGTGATGCTAATTTTTGAAAGGGCATTGTAGATCTATAACTTATCAAGACTTTTGCTTATGCCGCTGCCAGTATCCATTTCTTAGCGCCAATTTTAAGAAGGCAGTCCAATTCAAAGGATGACAATGCAGATGTTAGCATTGACAACGATGATGAACGTAGACTGAGGATTTGTAATGGCAGCAGCATTATTCTCGTTAAGAAACTTCGGCTTATTATCATGGAAGCAGATGAGAGGATGGCAATATAATTCGTAGTGTTACATATAAATTTCTTATAATTTTTGAGTTTTCGTTACTGTTGTACGTGTTTCTTTAAATTTTCTCGCATGTCTGTTACTTATTCTCGGTCTACTTGAAAAGAAAAAAAGCCATAAAGTATCTACTTCTTTTCCTATTATATATTTTTAGCGTAGACAGACGAGCCTACTAGTGATGGCATATATTGAAATAGAACAGAGAGACCAGGGATGTTAGTTTTAGTTACCCCTTTAATAAGATAAAAATGGCATGGCCATTTTTGCTCTTTGTAGGCTCTACTACTTGTATAAAGTTTTAGCTTTCTATCTATTGCTATCTATCTGAAAATTTTTACTTAAAGAAACTGAGATATTCTCAGTTTAGGTAACACTGTGGGCATATCTTTTGATTTATTCTATCCATTATAAAGAGCAATCTGCCTGAAAGAATTTCCAATATTTCTACCAACTTTGAGATGGATATCACTTATTTTGCGATTATTAAAATGCTAACAACCCACGAATAGACGTACAAATGGACAGACAGGCACCCACGTGTAAATCTATTCAGAATTTCATGCTGATCAAGAATATATGTACTTTCTGAATTTGGTAGGGTTTCAAACATAATTACGAAATGATTATATTTCCAATCTCTGGGTGGTGGGTATAAAAATGGAACTGTTGACTTATTTGCTCAAATAATTTATTAATAATTAATATATGAATTAAAAAAGTCATTCATATCTATTGATAGAAACTTTTTACATTTATATATTTTATATTTTATTGCAGATCATATTTTAACATATAAAGATGCCTAACTTTTACTTTGTCATATTCATGTATGAATTGTTATATGAAAAACTTAGGAAAAGTGCATTTGATTTAATTCAATTTTTTCAATATCTATCACATTTCAAAAGTTTTGTATTAGAAGTATAGAAAATTTCACTTTCTAATAAATTAAGAGGTAGGATATGCCTAAAATTGAAACAGCATTTGTATCATTTGCCTTAAGAATCCTTAAAAATACAAGTACAAGTAGAATTTTTGAAATTGAAGTTCTAGAAGTTTTCCATAAGCATCTGCAAGTTGTTGCTATAATAAATATCAAGGAATTTAGAATACGTATTTTTTTTTTTTTGCCATGTTACTTTTGCCTAACAAAATCCGCTTTTGCATGAATATTTAAGAAAATTATTTTAATAGAAAATTTTACAATGACCAGATATTTATGAATTACTTGTGAATTATAAATGTAATCATTTATATTATGCTTAATACTTTTGTGTATAATTTGTGTTAACACAACAATTTTTTTTTTTTCAATTTAATATGGAATGCATGAAAGAAACAAATGGGTAAGACAAAACAGGACAAAAGCTTGAGTAAGTGTAAACTGAATGTAATAAGAGTTTTTTACAAAAAAAAAAAAAAAATAATATATATATATATATATATATATATATATATGTATATACAAATGCAAGTTATGAAAAAGAAAGGACTTTTAAACGGAAAGTAAAATATTTATGCATTACTTAGATTTATATTTATTTAGTTACATATATAAAACACTTTTATATAAATTTACAAGTGTAAAAATAAAATAAAATTCTAAACTGTTTTAATAAGATTAAAATATAAATAAGCAAACCAAAAAACAAAAAAAAAAAAAAAATAAAAAATAAAAACAGAAATTTCATATGCTACATATGAGGGTTCAATTTTCTTTAAAAATATTTTTCATGTTAACAATAAAGAAAGAGTAATACAAAAATTTGACATTAGAAGAAAATGAAAAAAGATGTCAAAACAATTCCTTAAACAAAATATGCATCTCCGGTATGAACTTTCTCTCTTATGCAACAATTTAAGCTACATCACATAAACGTAAAAAAAATTTCTTAAATCGTAAAGCAGAATCCTTCAAAGAATCAATCTAACTATGTCTTACATAACCCAAAAACTTAAATCTTCTTATTTTTCTATTAATTACTTTAAATTATATAAAATTTTTTTTACAATTAATTACGTTTCAATTAACGTATTTTATCAATTTTAATTATTAAATTATTAAAAATACTTTTTCCAATACTCTTTAAAATTTTCCATTAAAAATGAAATACATAACTCAAAATTATGCCGTCAATACAAATTAATAGACAGACATTAACTAAAAATGTATCGTATTCATTAAAGTATAAATTTCTTCAAAAATGATATTTCATCCAATACAAATATTGAATATTAAATATAAAAATTGCAAAAAGGAGCAATGAAAGAAAAGAAAAATGAAAGCAATAAAAATCATATGAAACTAAAATTAATTTTTGTGGTATTATTCCCTCCCTGCAATCATCTTCCTCCCTGCAATCACTTTGATTTGATTTAGACATTTCGCATTTTTAATAGAGCAATATTATTTTTTTTTTTTCTTTCTTTTATGATTTGCTTATAAAAATTTATGGTTATTTCAATTAAAACATGACAAAACAATAACAATAATAGCAATAGTAACAACAATAGCAATAATCTGGTTTGCCTTCAATTTTCTATTCTATCCATTAGCATTAAAACTAACCGTTAGCAATAACAAAAACAATTTGAAAAGTCATTGTCAAAACCATAACAATTTGCTTCGATTAACACACAAAAGAAATTTAATACACACACACACACACACACACACACACACACACAAAAAAAAGAAAAAGCAAAAATGAGAAAGAATGAGAGAACAGTAATGGGAGGAAGAAGAAGAAGAAGAAGAAGTATTTTCTATTTAGATTTGTGAGAAATAATTTTTTCTCCATCCTTTGTTCAATTCATTGCAACTAATTTATATTTTAACGCGCATTTCATAGAGAAGCATTTTATTTTATTAAAAAGGACGATAAATCTGTGAACATTTAAGATATACATATAATTAATCCTAAAAGGTAGACAGCGGAATTCTAGTGAGATTATATAAAAATTAAATGAAGTGTTTAATAAAAATAACATACTGATGTAAAATTAAAAATTAAAAATTAGTAAGAAAATTATATTTGGCTGGAGCCTAATTTTGTATACCCCAGATACCCAGACACCATGGTATTGCATTTCAGAATCTGTTTCAGTTTTTTAACAGTAAAAAGTAAACCTAAAAAATGAAAATTTGTTATTGCATAATTTTACGTAGACACATCCGATTTGTAGGAATTTTTCAAAAAAAGACATAGTAGATCAGTAACTTTCCTATCTCTGTAGAATTTCAGTTTTCTATACTTTGTAATATGCAGATGATAAGCATAAAGCTACCAAATTGTGCTTTAAAAAAAATGAGTTTTTGTTGCCCTGTGGGTGCGTTCTTTGATCGACTTTGTCCATTTTAAATTCTAACCTACATGCAAGCATGTCCAAATTTAAGCTCGCTATCTCAAATTTTACGATTAAGAGAATGTTTACAATAGCCACATACATAAATGGAGATACCTAACCATGTGGATTCAGAATTTCATGCTGATCAAGAATATGTACACTTTATAGAATTTCCAATGTTTCCTTTTAAACGTTACCAACAACTTCTAGGTAGTACGAAATAGATAAACGACGAAAAGTAGTATAAAAATTTTATCTCCTCGATTAATTAACATCTGTCACGTAAATAATATCTCTTTGGCAGTCGCTGTAAGGTGGTAGCAACAAAGCTAAGTTATGATATTGCTTGGTGTTACTTCTTACAGTGATTGCTTTAGATTCACAAAAATAATAATAATAATAATAAATGAGTAAAAAAAAAAAGAAAGAAAGAAAGAAACATTAAAAATAATATTTAAATGTCATAATTAAAAATCCAATTAAATAAATTTAGGCCAAAAAAAAAAAATTGTTATAAACAACTTTAAAAGCTAAATTTACAAAACGTCGTTTTATGTCCAAAAATAAATAAGTACTTTATTCAATTAATTAGTTAATTAAATAATAATTAAATAATCAATTGAATAATAATGGAGTATCGTACTAAAAAAATTATTATATTAATGATTTAAGTACTTAAAATATATTTAATTGTGTATTAATTTTTATAAAAATAATTTCTTAGCTAATTAATTAAATAATAAATTATCCAAAAAGTTATTTAGCATTGCTTTTTTTAAACTTTACAAAATAATTTATTACAAAAATTGCATTTTTTTGAAGTTTTCCTTTGCAATTTTAAACTGCCTGCTTTTCAAATTCCTTTTTAATAATCATAAAATATCATAAGCGGTATTGTATTCATTATTTAAATACCGCTAGCAAATATCGGTGTTGACGTGGCATTTATAGTTGCTTAAGTAGGAAAGAATGAAAATTTCCGTATTAAAATGAATTTTAAGGAAATACTTTTATAAATTCTCTAAGGGAAGCTCTATCAAAATAAGTTCTAAGAAAAAGACAAATCCAAAAAAAAAAATTGTGCTGTGAGAACCAATGGCAGTAATGGCCAGCAGTCGACAAAACAATTAATATAATGCAAAATACTTGAACGTAACAACTTCTCACAAAGAAGTTATGATATAAAAAATTTCAATAAAAAAAAAAAAAAAAAATGAGTGATATTGAACTTAGAGATATAAAGAAAAAAAAAAATAACAAAGAAAAAGTATGATTGAAAAACTATTTTTCAATCATACTTTTTCCCTTAACTACTTAATTCAAAATTAAAAGCTAAATTTCCTTCAAAAAAAAAAATTTTTTTTTTTTTTGGTAGCATTTAAAAAACAATTTAAGAAACGTCATTTCATTTATTTACATGGACGTTAAAAAACATTTGGAATTTCGTTCAGAACAACTCTACACAAATCATTATGTCTAAATTGATGGTAATGAGTCCATTTGTAGGAATTGTATTCCCATAAAATTAAAAAAAAAATTTCCCAAATGTAATAATCATTTTGTATAGCGATTTAGATATATTTGTCCATATGTCTGTCTGCTCGTCTGCTTGTACGTTTATTTCTTATGGTCAGAAAAATTTTAATTGAGATATCGAGCTGAAGTTAAGCAGGAACATTACAAGTATTGGCATACAGGTTTGTATTAAAACTGAGCAAAATCACTTAAAGGCACATCCATTATCCAATGTAAACTGAGAGCATATTTGCTTTTAGAATAAAATTTTGCCATTTTTTGCCCAATTTTTGCAAAAGGCAAAAAATTGAATAAATAGCAAAATTTTCATTTTTTAATATTTACATTTTTTATGTAGTAAAATCTGTTCCATTAATGGATATTCAAAATTTGGCCTCAGCCAAATATAATTTTCATCATTGTTTTTAATTGTAATAGATAATAGATAATAGGCATGAAATAATTGGAAGTTTTTTACAACTGAACAATTAAAATGTTTTTACATGTTTTAAATGAAAAATCTGTCAGCCTAATCGGACCCAGAAAATCTTATTACGTGCTCATCCAATTTTACACATATATTTTACACGTACAGATTTTATTTTATTCATATTAATTAATTTATTTTATTTTAATTTTTGCTAAGAGTAAGATAAATCATAAAATTATGTAAATTATGTAAATGTTAAGCCAAAAAAAAAAAAAAAAAAAAAAAAAAGGGGGGGGAAGGGTAAATCAGAATGAAATCAGAAATAAAAGGAATAACATGATTTACCTATAAAATCCGGCATTACCATCACCATCACCATCACCATCACCAACAACCTTTCCAATCCTGCTTTTTAACGCCAATCAATGCAATCAAAATATAAGAGCAATGTCAATCAATGATAACGTTATGATATGAAATATACGTTACAAAAATTTTTAAATGAAAAACTTTTACGGAAAAAAAAATTTTTTTTTTTTTTGTACTCAAACATTTTTTTGTTAGTCTTCTTTTATCAGTACTGAAGTTAACCAAATGAATGTGATAGAGATATCGATAAATGCAAAATAAGATTAATAAATGTAGTGTAGTACAATAATAATTGTGTAATATATCACTTAAAGCAGCATGTTTGAATATGTTACCTGTCACAAAATTAAAAAAAAAAAAATTACATAAAAAATTAACAAGGTAAATCATCCAAAAGCCAAAAGAAAAAAAAATTAGTTATTTTTGTACTACACAATGCCATTTGGATGCAGACTTTAGATCGAAATATTTGCCAAACTACTGATAAATATTAAGTGTAATTGTCAGATCAATATAAAATATTTTTGACGAAAAATATTAAATTGTGTTTTTTTGTTCTTTTGATATTTAAAATTTTTCAACTTTTCTAACATTTTGAATGTAAAATTTCACGTACAAAATTGGAAAAAATTGATATGAAAATAAAGTTCAAATCCATAAGTCCAAGGAAGACATTTGTTAAAAATGTATTACAATTGATTTGATCTAATCTACAATGAATCTTATCTATTCCCATCTCTAAACATTTGTAGATTTCCTAAACCAGTTTACTGTACTCTAATACAATCTGATTTAACCGAGCTTATGTAATCTATATTTTTTTTTTTTGTTAATTTAAATTTAATTTAATCCAATTTAATTTAAGATGAATGTAAAGTTCTAATTTTGTGTAATATTTTATTTTATGAAAAAATCAGAAATCTTTTCTTATTTAATATTTTTTTAAAAGTTTAATGAAAAATTATGCTACAATTTATATAAAAAAAAAAAACTTTTCCCTAATGTATGCTACAATAAAAGTATTTTATGACACAATGAAAGTTGAACTTTATTTCTTCTTTCCTTCATCGTTCGTTACTTATTTCTTACACAATTTCTTTGTATGTAAAAAAATTTGCGCAGCAAAAAAAAGAAGCAGAGAAGAAAACTCTTAAGAAATCCTTAGTGTTTTTTTTTCCATTTAATTTTCAGTTTAATATTCATTTCATTTTAAAATGGATTGAATAAGAAAAAGACCAAAACGAAAAAAAAAAAAAACGTAACAAAATAATGAAAATGTAAAAACGCAAAATTGTACAATTGAGAGGAGGGTAAAACTAAAAATGGTAAAATAAGTGTAATAACCATGAAATATATAAGCAAATTGTTTATGAAAAACTTTCCCCAAAAAAAATGAAAAACAATAATAAAAAAAATATAACAATATAAAGGGAGCAAACGAAAAAACAATGAAATGAATTTTAAAAGCAAAGAAAAAAATTTTAAATTTCTATGAATTTATTTTACTAAAATGAAAATATGAAAAAGTGAGAGAAAAAGGGAAAGTGTTAACGCAAATTTTCTACAAACTCATATGTGATGCATGTATAAACTTATTTTACTTTACTTTTAAAAAATTCAATGAGGTCAAAAAAAAAAAAAAAAAAGGAGAAGAACTTAACAATGCCATAAATTCCGTTAAGTAGGAATTTAAATATTTAAATATGTAAAAATTTTATAGTTAATCAGACTAACTCTACATCAGCTTAATTGCTTAATGGCAATGAAAAATCAAGAAATTGAATTAGAAGTTAACAAAGTTAAAAAAAAAAGTTATTACTTTCGAAGTAAGCGTAAGTTTTATTATACGGAAGGTAGTTTAAAATATTTGAACTATTTAAAATAAATTTGATAAAAGTGTTTTTTATAACAAAATTTTTTATTTTATTTTGCTAAAATATATTCAAAACTTTATACATGCAATGACTTTTCTTTCAAAAAAAAAAAAAAAGCTTAAAAATGGAACGATTAGAATCAAATTTAGAGTACACGTTTTCTGTGTTGAAATGCAATAACATACGAATTGTATTTAAATACTTTTAGTACTGTAATTTATTTTTATTTAATAACTTTACTTGAAAAAGGCCTTATACGGGCCTTTTTCAAGCCAATTCTAGCGAAAAAAAAAAAAATTGAAACTTTGTAAACAGATGAATAAGCAGACTCATAACGATTCATATCCGAGCACTTATAATGCCCTATATCATAAGAGGGTGTGTTATAAGAATATATGCCATATCAAGTATTAATATTGACCAAGCTCCAATTAAATAATGCTTGAGAAAAATTCCAAATAGCAAATTTAAAAAGAAATGATTCCACTAATTAAATTATGTTAAGTGCATACTGGTTAATGACCTTAAACACTCCTTTATATTGGTCTATATACTCGAAATGAAAATATTAAAATTAGATTTGCTCTATCCAACTATAAGGACTTTTGACTTTCACATAATCGAGTTATAATCGTACTTGAAAAATAAGTATTAACAGGAAGAACGTTTTTGTAAAGCAACCAATGAAAACATGTCAAAGAGTTAACTGTTTCAAGGTGACTCATTAGAAAATTTTGAATGCCTCAGTACACTAAATGATACATGTAATGTCCTTTTGGAATTTTATATGTATGACCACATAAAGTTTTAATGTCAAGTAATATAAGTGATATTGAGAAAGCAAGAGGAAAAAATGAGGCATACCAATTTTATTACAGAAATTTAGAGATTGGTTACGTGACAATACACAAAAAAAAGACACCCATTCTTGGAGAGCAACAACTAATAAAACAAAGGATATAAGCAACACGGCCACCAAAAAAAAAAAAGAAAAAAGAAGACATGCATTAACAATTGCGACGTGTAAACGTCCAGCAAAAACAGAAGATAAAACTTCAATTATAGCGATTCGCTTTGTAATGATAATGCGTTGAAATTGAACTAACAATAAAAGTGAAAAGGGACAAAAACAAATTGCAATCACGATAAAACAAAGAAAAAGCTTAGAAGGCACAAAAAAAGAATGAGAATTTTATTTTTATCCATTTATTTGTTGATTTTTTAAGCTGTTAAGTTAAGCATGAAAATTTTTAACAAAAAAAAACGGCACCTTAAAAAGTAACAACAACAAATACTAATGTGAAATAATAAAAATACAAAAAATTAATGGATATATATACGTATGCGTGTGTGTATTTGTGTGTGCATATGTATGTGCGTGCCCTTCCAATGCTTTTCAGTATAATACATAATTACAACATTGTTAATGTAAGCATTTTCCTTCTCTGTTTTACTACCAAACTTTCAATGCTCTCCCTTTTGCTATCTCTTACTTTGCCTCTCCGCTCTCAATGTGCTATTGTTTCATGATTCATTCGTTGATTTCTCTCAGTATAGCATTAGAGCATGATGTCTTTTTTACTTACTATGCAAAGGTTGATGGTATACTCATTTTGTCATTATATTTGTAACACCTAAAACGAAATCTCGAAGATCCTACAAAAATCTTACATATTCTTGATCAGCATCAAATACTGCTTTAATTTAGTTATGTCTGTTTGTCTCTACACGTTTGTTATTAACGTTGTATGGGCCTCAAAATTTTATATATCAATTTCAAATTTGGCAGATACTTTAGAAATTCTTGCATACAGATTGAAATAGAAAATAATAGTTAAATCGGTGAAACGACAAGCCCACTGAGTAACGTAAGCTGAGATCATTTTAAATCTTAAATCTTTTAAAATAGAATTTGATCGTTTTTTTTTTTTTGCTAATTACGCCGAAACGGGAAAGTGTAAAAAATCTGAAATTTTTATTCAAATACTACTTCGCCTTCGCACACTTAAACAATATAAAATTTTCACTTTTATATTTACATTTTCAATAAGTTACCTTAAAATTGAAACAGTCGCAATAGAATAATGTCATGGCGGGTATACAAGATTTAGTTTCAGCCATATATAATTTTCCTACTTATTGTATTTTACTTAAGTTAATTTATTTCATTTTCGTTTTTTTTTTGTGTCTCTTGTTCTGGTTTTTGCAAGATGCATCCAACATCTAGAATAAATAAAATGCATGAACTCACTTTGCCCATTATAACAGAAAAAATTTTATGAGTCAATTTATGCTTGATCTCGAATATGTACATCGTCTTTCTTTGCTTTGGAAAAAAACAAAATTATAAATTTTATTATAGAATTTATCATAAAAGAGAAAATGTTATTTTAAAAAACCATTAAGTAAAAATCTATTTTTGAAGATTATTTAATTCGGAACAGGAAAAAATTAAAATTAAAAATTGCATTGACACTCTTTCAAATAAAAGACATAACTTACAAAAATATATCGTTTATATGAAGAAGATTAAATTTTTGGAAAATATTTAATAAAATATGCTGCATTACATAAATAAAAAAAAAATGAAAAATTTACTTAAATGGTTTAGGGTATTTAAAAGTTGCTTTCCAATAGAAAGCCTCATTTTATAGCATGTATATAATTTTCTCACATGCTATAATTAATTTATGTTGCAATGAAAATTAAACTGAAATCAAAAAGAAAAAAAGAAAAAGAGTAGACAGAGACAATTCTTTTTTTTGAAATCGTAAATTAAACCATCATCAAGGAGAGATTAATTTGATAAAAACTTTTCCTTTTTATATTAAGCAGGTAACGTCATTAAATGCAATTTATAGTGAGAGAAGAGAGAGGACACTGAGTTATATGACAGATTCTTTCAACAAGTACAAGATATTCCAATTAAATTTTTCGTACAGAAAACTCTGTTATTAGCTTTATTTTGTTTTTTTTTTTTCTTTTTACTTTATTGCTTAGCTTTAAATGTGAAAGTGAATTTTGATGCATTTCTTAAAATATTTAGTAGATAAATTAGAAATACGTTTCATTGGTATCGTAAGTCTTATCAACTTTAACGTTGTTTAATGAATTTGCCTTTTCTGTTTATTAGCATCTGTTTAAAATATTCTACGCCACTTGTGGTGCAGTGGATTATAAATTTATGCAGATGTTAGTAACACCCAAAAGAAGTTGATGTAGACCCACATTTTATTTTACCTAACGACTCAGAATCACTTGTTGATAAGATTTAAACCTGTCTATCCGTTCATTTGTTTTTCCATCTATACGCTTCTTACCAAAATACAGATTAAAATTTTTGAGTTCGGCCTATGCTTTAAATCCCTTTCCCATAAATAAGATCCTTCAAGTAATTTAAAAATTACAATTACTTCAACTTTATTGATTTGTAAGTCACTTATTTAAGTTTTTATTAATACTGAGCAAAGCAGTGCAGAGTTTTTAAAAGACTGCTCTTACTTACTTTACTTTTTTTACATAAAATGGAAATAAAAAACAAAGCAGAATATACAAAATTTATATCCGTTTTCTAAACATTTTTTTTTTTTTTTGGTCCATAACTATGACATTTGATTCATATAGAAATGAAAATTAAGCAGCTTGATTAATACGCAATTCGCATGAAAGCCTTAATAAAATAATGCTTGAACTTTAAATAAAAAATAGATATAGATTAAAGTTTGTTAGAACTCTTATTTTTATTACTTTTCTTGTTTTTTTTTTTTTTTTTTTTTTTGGTTTTTAACTTAGCAAATAACTTCACAAATCTTTGTCAAATCTTTGTTAGAAAGTTTCGCTCACGTTACCTTAAAAAAAGATAATCATTTATACTCCTTGAACTTTTCTCTTCCACATCTCTGGATTTCTTTGGCGTAATTTTCTCTTCTTCTATTTTTGCAATATAAAGCAAAGTTGTTATGTTAAATATAATCCACTCCATTTAAAATACTTGAATGTCCAAACCAAAAAAAAAAAAAAAAGAAGCAATAAGAAAAACGAATGAGCATGCGAAAACAATGCATTTTAATTTTTTGAATGAAGAAAAATAACAGCAATAACAATCATCGAGCTTAGCACCCTGATGGTGTTAAGAGAAAAGCAATGGGTTACATAGCAGATTAATGTGATATGAAAATTTGAACCATCCACCAAGCAATTTGCATTTTGAAATTTTAGACATCAATAAATAAGCATTTTTAAGCAATTTGTAAAAAATGCTTAAAAATGCAACGCCTTCTAAAACTCATCATCGTAATTAGTACAATGTAAAAATTAATATTTATATGAAATTGAAGATAAGTGTGCAATAAAAACAACAATAGAAGAAAATGGCAAAACTTTGTTTTGTAAGTTTTCAAAATCTATGAATGATCTTCAGGACTTCCCGATTTGCCCAATTGAAAATGAAAAAAATATTTAAAACTTTTTTTGCTTCATTCGTTATTTATTCATTTTCAATATTAACTGTAATTTCAAAATTTTGTAAAACTTTCCATTTATTTGGAATTCTCGGTACAAACAAAGCGAAATAATCCATTTGACAATTTTCTTGATCGATTTACATATTTACATATTTAAAAGTAATAAAAATTGAGACTGCAAGCGTAATAATTTTAAAAGATTTATTTAATTATTTATTTATTCATTAGTTACAATATAAAATTGCAACAAATTATAACTAAAAAATTACAACAACAATAATTTATGAAAAATCATTATAAAGAAACAACGTTGGATAATTTAAAATAGAAAGCCCAAAAAAATAATTAAAAAAAAAAAAGAAAGAAACAAAGAGAAAACCAAAAAATTGTCGTAGCAAAATTAAAATTAAATAAAAATAAAAATTTACAAAATTATTAAATGAATATAAAAAATTATAAAATATGAAACATATTGGACTGAACATTTTACTGAGAACATGAATATCAGAAATATGTGCATTGACAGGTTGATGGAGAAATTTGCCAGTTAATGGCACAGGAAAATATTTCACATGTAATTTAAGGAAATAATGGATGGATCAAGCAATTGATACTAATTACACACGGAACGGACGGAACGGACGGAACGGACGGAACGGACTATAAAGTTGGTAGTTAGTGCGACATTTAAATCCTTTCGAGAGATAATAAAACGGCAGCAGCAATAAAACTGTACAAATCAGACAAGAACGAGTTAATGTGGAAAACAAATTATTAAAAGAGAGTACCAAAGTAGGTTGGGTGGTAGGTTGCTACATCTTCCGGTAGCATGACACACGACACACAATTAGATCAAACATTCTAATATTTATATTATGCATAAAATTACTTAGATGATAAAAATGTTTAAAAATGAAAAAATGTATTAATCCAAAGAAAGCAAATGTGTAAAATGTAAGTTATGTTTTGAAATCATTTACAAAAATAAAATTTACATTTCTAACAATTATCTACTACATATAAAAAAAAATAATTACTTTATGCGTATAATTTTTCAGAAAGTGAACGCTTAAAATATACGATTAAAAAACATTTCTAAATAGAATATTTTTCAACGGAATAGAATACTTTGAACTATGAACTTCTGATTAAAATTCACTAGAATTCATTGGAGAATGCTTTTCAATAAATGAAAATGTTGAAAATTTAAAAGACTTAAAATATCTTCAAGGTTTCCTTGAAGTTCCCTTGAAGGGAACACCTTTTTAAACATCCAAATCTTTTGATAACTTTAGAATTCTTGAATCTCAATGTTTAAATTAATTCTAAGATTTTGCCAATAGAATTCTATAGAAATTCTCTAAAAAAATACCAAATTGCTTAAGCACTACGTATTTGCTTTAAATACTTTTAAAAAATGAACATTTAGGTAAAAAAAAAATATCATGAAATTCTCCTAAAGTAGAAAATTTACAATGCTTCAAAATTGGATTGATTATATTTGTAGAATCCAATAAAACCTCTCTAAATTAATTCGGGATTATAATTACTATTCAGAAGCATTAAATAAGTACACTTAGAAAATATAATATTTCTAGAGCCAAAATAGAACTACAATAAACCATTCAATTAATAAGTCCACCATTATAAATCATATGAAACAAATGGAAAATTGTTGAAGATAAGCAATAAGTGAAAGCTACAATAAACCATGCACAACAATAGAATACGAATACAAATACGAATACGAATACGTATAAAGTGACTAAAAACAAGTAGCAGCAACAACAAGTTATCATATGTCAAGTGTCACTTTAATCTCAACCAAAACAAACAAGAAACAAAAAAAAAAACAAACAAACTAAAACAATAGAATAAAGAAATAATAAAGCAGGAAAAAGGGAAAAGAAAATGGCAAATGGTGATAAAGGGAAAACAAGTTGAAATAATACAAACAGCGCTCATAAATAAATCAGCGCACTTAGACGTACAATTACTTCAACAACAAGAACAACAACAATAACAATAATAATAATAATAATAATAATAATAATAAAATATTAAACTGCTGCTCAATCCCGATGAACCGACCAACACCATCAGTTACTTAATACTCTCACAAACACACTTACACACTCTTTAGAAATAGCTTTTCAAAGTATTTTCAAGCAACTTTTCT